>OZ023186.1:2968777-4168777 GCA_963995505.1 Hypericum androsaemum | reverse complement strand
ATCCTCGGGACCAATCTTGCTAGGCGACGAAGATCCTAGGACCCGTACTCCACGTGCCGGCCCTAGCCTCCGTGAAGCCGATCCTAGATCGGCTTTCCGGGCTCCTCCATCCTCCACGCCGCCAGCCCCAGCTCGGCATCCTCTGTCATCCACGAGCAACTCAGCCTTCTCTGTCCTCCACTTCACTCCTCGCCAGCCCCTGCTTTCCGACGCTCTCCGGCCCCAGATTCATCATCACATCCTCCAAGTCGCCGTTCCGCTGTGTTTCATCGTGTTTTTAATTAATCTAAGATGGTTATGAGCTTGCCTTATGAATTAGGGTCGATGGTTCAACTAATGTCATTTTTAATCAGAACACGAAGTCGATGGTTGTGAGCTTCCCCTAGGAATTGGGGTCCGGAGCTTGACGGAGGAGGAGAGAACAGCGGAAGAGAGAGAACGGCGGAGGAGAGAGGTGATAGCCTCGACGAACAACAAGGACACATAAAGGTTATAAATGTCATAAAAAATTGCATTGACTGTTCACATCAACAATGACCCGCTAAGAACCCAAAAGGTGCATTATTTCAAACTATGAGGATCATGAAAATTATTAAAAATAATAAGGACAAAATCGGGTGTTTTGTTAAACCTAAGAGACCTGAGAACAATTTTATCTTTTTATTTTTATATGATGGTTTTCTTTCCCTTATATGGTTTCTCATATATTTGGAAAGGGTCACGTTGGAGATATTTATGGTACACTTTTTTTCCACAATTTAGTTTTATGATTTTTGACTTTTACTAATTTATTGTATTAATATTTTGGATTGAATCTTAGAGTGCTAACATGACCCACAGGATGGATTGATCTCGTAGATGTTGTTTCTCACATGATCCATCAATTTATTGTAGTTTAAGTCCGTGTAAATTTTGATTATAGATATCAAATTTTTTGCATTAATAGTTTACATTATTTACTGTTATCTTATAACTATTTAATACAATCGTATTATATGATGATAAGTTGTATTCGTGATGTATATAATTGGAGTCAAAGTTTATGTATTTGTATAAATGCATGCAGATGGTGGAGTGATTTGGACCTGGCAAGCAAGTTGAGTTTTAGTAGGAACAGATTGATGGAAAGCTTCTTCTGGTCAGCTGGTTTGTCCCCGCGGGAGCCACACTACAGCTTGCGCCGCCGAGGAATCGCTAAACTTTCCCAGTTGGTGACCACAATCGATGACGTCTACGATGTCTACGGTACCCAACAAGAATTGCTACTTTTCACTGAAGCCGTTGACCGGTGAGCATATCAATTATTGTGTTGTTAGATCCACTTTAGTTTCACGTTTCGATATATTCTTTTTTTTTGTTATAAATTCTCTAATAAAGTTTTTTTCTAACTAACAACAAAGTAACACTCTCCAAATCTCACTTACTTGAGCTATTTTGTTTATCATAGAACATCATTAGTTTTATCCGTGTATCATGTTACATTACTATTTTATCTGTGTGGTATGTCATTTTATTAATTTGAGAGAAAACGGGACAAGTTTACTAGCATTCATATTAAAATCTAGATGAGGAGGAGATCAACTGGGTCGGCTAATGATATGCAACACAAATAATTAATTTTGTGGCATGACACACGATAAGATTAATGAAGACTTGACAATCGGCATATCTCAAGTAAATTGTGTTGGTGGGTGTCACTTGATTGTCTATCTAGTAAAAAATATTTTAACTAATTAGAGAATTTAGAACCACAAAATCATAATGAGTCAAAGTAACTAATCATAGCCCAGGCAAACCAAACGATCAAATCACTTATCCCTCTCTTCCTAAAATTGATCTTGAACAAAGATTAGCTGAGAGGGCAGCAATTACTTGGGAAGTGGCGCAGCGTATTGGGATGGAAGGAGATGGAGAGCCGGAGACTATTCTAAACATTGTTAAGATGGCTGTTGTGAAGCCAATAAGTCTGGAGTTTTTGGACCCACATTGATCTTATGCATATGGGATGTCATCTTCCTCACCGTCACATCAGTTTTCTTGGTTCACTATCAATGGTGGCATGATCAATAAGGTGTGATTTGCATCATTGTGATTCAAAAGAGAACTTCTTACTCATGTTGTCCGTCTACACTTCCACGACTGGGTTAGTGCTCGATTTTGATCTTAAAGTCGGGGGTTAGCAATGTATTTTTCAAGTTGTATGGTATTATTATCGTACTGTTTACTATAAATTTTGAGATATATAAAAATTAATACATTTACCAAAAAAACATAATCATAGACTTTAACCAAGATTTAATAAATTTCAACAAAAATAAGTGAATCACTCCGAATTTATGGTAATTAAGTAATCAACAAAATGGAATATTTCAATCATGAAATAGGCCAAATCATCCCTTTTTCTCTTTAATAATGTATTATATCCATATCAAGTTGGGACCTGGATCGGCTGGATGATCTTCCCGATTGCATGAAACTCTGCTTCCTTGCTCTCTACAATACCGAAAACGACATGGCCTATAAAATCCTCAAGGAACAAGGACAAGTTGACATTCCGTATTTGAATAAAGCGGTACGTAATTCGTATATAGTTAAACCATTTACTGGATTTGTTTTAAGTGATAAAAAAATTAGTAACAAAATTTTTTGTAAATAGAGTGATAATATTTGACTGATAGATACGAAAAAGAAAAATAAAACTTGATCCTTGAGGTGTAAATTAATTTTGTTACAGTGGAGTGATTTATGCAAAACGTTCCTCCAAGAAGCAAAGTGGGTACACGACGAAGCGACGCCGTCATTGGAAGAGTATCTGGACAACGGTTGGCGATCTGTGTCGGGAGCTTGCATCTTGGTCCATGCACACTTTATGTTGGGCCAAAGCGACGGGAATCTGCGTCGGGACCTCGTAGACTACCATGAGTTGTTCCGTTGGTCCTCCCTGATCTTCCGTCTTTGCAATGACTTGGCAACTTCATCGGTACGTGAGTTTAGATATAAAATTTAAGATTAATTTAACGTATTAGTTATTGCATTACAACAATTATCACGATTTAGTTTAATCAACAATATGGCTTTAAATACACGGTTCAATAGATGGTCCGACCATTCAAATCGCAACTTTGGGGTCAACACGGGTCAATTTCAGAAATGGACTGTTGTTCGATCGATGGTCAACGACATTAACCACCGGTTCAATCTACCGGACTATTTGATTTACTTAGTTGAACTGATCGGTTGAGCGAAACAATAGCTTTTGAAAGAAAATATTTTTTTCATTTTTATTAGATTAAAAGTGATTACATTATGATTTTGATGCTTGTACGTTATAACTTCTGCAATAAAATTAGATAATATTTATAATTATTTGCTATTTTAATACTAAATATAATATATTCTAACCAACGACAATTTAATATATTTAAGAGAGAAAAAGTGAACTGTGACCAAAGTAAACTTTTTTTCTAAAAATTATGTAGTTTGACGATGTCACACGTATTTCAGGCCGAATTGGCAAGGGAAAAAACCGTGAACGCCATTTCATGTTACATGAACCAAGCCGGAGCACTGGAGGAGGAAGCTCGCGAGTACATCAAGAAGACGATCGACGAGTACATCAAGAAGACGATCGACGAAACTTGGAAGAAGATGTCCCATGTCCTTGCAAGGATGTCCCATGTCCTTTATCAACATGGAGATAGCTATGGAGCTCCGAATTCCAGATCAAAGAAGAGGGTCTAGTCTTTGATTCTTGAGCCCATCTCAAATCACTGAGCAAGCACTTCGATGTAGATAATAGATCAAAAGGTTACGCAAAATATGCACGAGTGAATGGCTACTCTGGTCGGGCTGTCAAGATCTTTCTCTTTTCCAAGCAACTCAATAAGAGGCTCAGGACGTTTCTTTGGTCCGGTAATTTTGAGCTAAAAAAATCATCACTAGTGAAGTGGAATATGGTATGCACCCCAAAAGAATTCGGAGGAATGGGAGTTGCTGATCTGGAACTTATGAACAACTCCTTGCTAGTTAAATGGATCTGGCGTTATCTAAAAAACCCAATCTCCCTATGGGCAAAGTTCATCACCGGATTGCAAGGTTTCTCCCCCACTTAATCTCTCTCGTATCTTGTTGCTTAAGGCAATAGCATATGGGCGGACATATGCAGGGTTCCTATGGCCAACGCGACTCTCTTTGATGATTTTCTTACAGGGTTAAAGCTGCAATTGGGCATGGGGGATTCGATTCACTTCTGGAGTAATGTGTGGTTATTAGATGGAACACTCAAAGACAGATTTCCAAGGCTCTACCTACTGGCAAATCAAAAATTGGCAAGAATCAACAATTGTGGATGCAACGATCAATAGGGTTGGAATTGGTTTTTGTCGTGGCGAAGGGCTCTACTCGCTTGGGAAGAAGAGGAAGAGGCAACTTTGTTGCTGATGCTCAGGAACGTCACTCCTAACGGGGCAAGCCCGGATGCACTTCAATGGCTATCTTTGAGGGAAGTTGATTTCTCCATTGCAACTTTAAAGAAGAAATATTACTGGCAAGGTTGGTATGCTTTGGTGTGGAAATTCATCAATTACTATTTTTTTTAGGATTGGATGGGACTCGTTAATGGTAGGATGATCAAGAAGGTTTGGTTCGCACTCTTTGGAGCGATTCTGTGGAAAATTTGGAATACGAGAAACCATGCTATTTTTTAAGGCGAACGTTGCAACCAGGAGCTCATCACTCATGCTATCACAAGACAAGCTCAAGAATGGCTTAGGTGGTCAAATTCTATAGAGGAGTTTGGTCCCCAGGACCTACTTTTGTACATGAAATCTCTACGTGATAGAGGAGATTAGACATGTAATTATCAAGTAGCGTAAGATTTTTGTACTACTTGGTATAAATATTTGGAGTATATGAAATTAATCTACTTATATAAAAAAAACCTCTCTCTTTTCTTGGAATCTTTCCGCGACTAGATCGTTTGATGTCTTGGCTTCGGGCCTCGTTCTTTTGCTGGGGATGTGCTATTGTCACTAATAGGCACATTGTACAATTGAGTTACTTATGATTTTAATAAAATATCTACTTATAAAAAAAATTGTACACAAGTGTACTACATCAATAATACCGTTAAGTACCGAATATCTCTTTAAAATGATCAAAAAATATTCGATTATCTAAATAATATATGCTACTGAGTAGGTGATATCTTTGATATTAAACCACTTATCTGGTAGTAACTTCGCGTAGAGATTAGGATTGTAATGACTCTCTTGCTTTCTTTGATGGTACCCTAATACGCAAAGATATTCTTGATCATTTCCCATTAGATTCCGGATATTCTTTCATCTTTGGGCCCGTGCTCCTCCATTCTTCTGGGCCCATCTTCCTGCATCAGAGCCGGCCCGGATTCGGGATAACAATTGATTCCCTTGAGAAAAAAAAGAGTGCAACAATTAATGATTTAGGTACAAAATTCTGATACTAACAAATACTTAAATTAATTAATAAATAAAGTTTTTAGCTAAATCAAATCTCTCGAGTTCCAACAATGAGAAACATCAATGTTTAAACTTATTAATGATTTAGGTACAAAATTCTGATACTAACAAATACTTAAATTAATTAATAAACAAAGTTTTTAGCTAAATCAAAGCTCTCGAGTTCCAACAATGAGAAACATCAATGTTTAAACTTATTAGCTACTTCATTAGAATATAATCAATGTTGAGAAAAAAAAGAGTGCAACAATTAATGATTTAGGTACAAAATTCTGATACTAGCAAATACTTAAATTAATTAATAAACAAAGTTTTTAGCTAAATCAAAGCTCTCGAGTTCCAACAATGAGAAACATCAATGTTTAAACTTATTAGCTACTTCATTAGAATATAATTAATCAATCAACTATCTAAATTCAAAATGATTTTCAAAGAAAAAAATTAATATTCTAGTTTCCAGTATCAGATCATAAACGATGAAAAAGTCATTATTATATTAAAAAAAATTGTTACAAAATAATTAGAAAATAATCATTGTCACATACTAAAACGAGAATAAAGAGCATCTAGCAACCACCCACAAAACTGCTGAAGAAATGCCTTGTTAGGCTCCCACAAATCAGAGAAAATTAAGTAGATATTATTTTTCGGAGGGTAATGTGAATGAAAGAAAAAACTATTTAATGCAATCAAAAGTATGGTCCACTAAAACCTGCTTCGAGCATTTAGACCAGGAGCATCAGTGCCCTTGGCCATGGGGGCACAAATTTTTTATTAATAAAAAAATAAAATTGATGGAAAAAGGAGTTGGCGGGGTGCCCCTTGGGACCTGAAGCCCTTGGGTGCACGCTCCTGCCCGCAATATTTTTTTTTTACTTTTTAATCTACTTTAATAATTTTTTGCACAATGTTATTTGCATGAATAAATTTTTTTGATGTTATTTGTGTGGTTAAAAAAATTGAAGTTATTTTTAACAAAATTATAAATAAATAATATGAAAATTTGTATTTTTCATTCATCTATAAATAGTGTCTAATGTCTAACATATTTTCACAACCAATCTAAAATTTTCTCTTCTTTCACTACATAATATCTTCTTTAATTCTCTAATCTCTTTCATATTATTTTTACTATGGATCCAAATGATCGTAATTTCCCAAACTATCAACCATTCAGGTTTGATAATCCTTTGTCTTATCCAAATTCTGGAGAGTATCCGACCTCTCAATTTTTTTATAACGCTCAATTTTCTCCAAATCTTTCCGAAATTTCAATATACCAACATCAAAAGTGATGTCTTTGTAAGGCCGAGCACCAAAAGTGAGTTACATCGTCAACGGTCACCAAAATGATAGGGCATATTATCTCACTGATGGGATATATCCTCCATGGGCTGCATTTGTCAAGTCAATTACATCTCCATCAATCCTAAAGCACAAGTTGTTCCCTGAACATGAAGAGGCTACTAGAAAGGATGTGGAGCGAGTATTTGGAGTTTTACAAATTCGTTTTGCATTTATTCGACGTCCATGTTTTCTTTGGGACAAGAATTTAATAGGTAGAATTATGATGACTTGTATCATATTGCACAAAATGATAGTAGAGGATGAACGAGACACATATCTCTATTATTATGATTCGACAATGTTTCTTAATGATGGACCTGGAAGAAGTAGCAATGAAGAACAAGAAGAAGACAATAAAGAACCTTTTGAGTTCTCTACTGAACGCATCGAAAATCTATCCTCCTATATGACTGCTAGGGAATAACTTCGCAGTAAAGACGCTTATAATGCTCTTAAAAATGATTTGATTGAGCATATTTGGAAGAAATTCAGCGATCGTGATTAATTTTGTAATTTGCATCTTCCGTATTTGTACTTTTTTATTTAAGGTATTTTTAAAATTTTGTATTGCAACTTTTGTAATCTTAATTTTATTTTTTGTTATAATTACAAAATAATCATTTTCATAAATTAATTATAATTTTTATATATACAAAAAATGATAATAGATAATATATAATGGGGTTGAGTTGGGCATGGATGAAAGAGAAATTAGTTATTTATTCTGTGACCATGGGTTGCTGATGTGGGTAGAAAAATATATAATAAGATGGATTGAATATGGACAAAAGAGAAATTAATTGTTTATTCTGCGACCTGAGATGCTGGGTTGCTGTTGTTGATGGTCTTAGAAACCAGAGGGGAGGTAGGAGTAATATTTTGTCTTACCAGAGTATACTATTTTTTGAAAATTTGATACCCTTTTTAACCGTGAAGATCCCATCATTGTTGTGCTTCCATACTAGTTTATGAGGGAAGCCAATCCTGCACAAGTTAAATATGGTCCTGAATAGAAAATAGTCATCGTATCCAATCTTGAAACTCTTAATTTTTCTAAAGATAATTTTTTAATCATGATTATACCTCCAAGGATCAAATTCTCGACCTCCGTCAATTCGTAAATGTCCCGTGAAATCGCTTCACTCTTAGTCGTTTATTGCATTGATTGGATAAGAACTCTGAATCAATCGTATATAGTTATAAAAGGAAGCAGTGTAACTCCAAGTCATTTATTGTATTGTAGGATAGATAAGAACTCTGAATCGGTCATTCATGGTATGAGCAACTATAAAAGGAAGCAATGTAACTCTTTAAGTTCTTTATTGTATAGGATGGATAAGAATTCCTGAATCGATCCTTTCATGGTATTGAGCAATTATATAAGGAAGCCCTATAATTTTTTTATTTATACCTTATGGTATTTAAATTTATTGGACCGACTAATTCAAATCCGAGTCTTTGAAAGATGTCAAATCACTCCCAATTTATTTACAAGGACCCGAACTTGAGGCGTAATCAATCTATAATAATGCCATCAACCGGTTGATCTAAAAGAGCTATAAATTGGGTCCCTTACTGCCTCAATTTTCACACTAACATTGAACAAATTCAACCCTCGTAGTTCCACCAAAAAAAGAAAAATTCTACTCTCATAGTACACAAGGATGAGGAATATCAATTGCTTGGTTTCATATTCCTTGATGAGCATATGCTTGCTGCTAATAACCCAGTTCTCTCTTGTCCAATCTGACGCGGGCTTCATTGCTCAAACATGCAAAAACACTCCTCATGTTGCTCTCTGCATCTCCTCCATCAATTCCAACCCGAGCCACTGAGTTACTGTTAGAATCTCGACATCCAATCAAAATATTTAAAAATATGTTCGGTCCAACAATTTTCGATGTGGTATTCTCCAATAGGTACGGCCGACGCGGCCACGCTGGCGTCCATCATCGTCGACGTGATCGTCGTGAGATCAAAAGCCGCCGTTGCACTGATCAAGAAACAGCCCAAGAGCCCCGGCTTCCCAACGTGCAACCAGGAGTACGGATTCTTACTGTCTGATTATTTAACGGAAGTCCGACAAGCTTTGCCGGGGAACGCCAAGTTCGCGCAGGACGGTGTCCGGTCAATGGGTGGCGCTGCGGCGTCGTGCCTACAGCAACTCCCTTCGTCGTCGCCGGTCGCCGGACTCAGCGAGCAAGTGCGTGAATTGTCCGACATCGGAAGTGCAATCATTCAGACACTCCTATGATTACGTCATATGATGGCTTGTCTGTTATACTTTATATCTTCCATTTTTATGGAAGTTTTACTTTATATCTCCAAATGTCTGATTTATATCTTTAATGTCACGTCACTTTATATGTGTTCGATCATGTAAGTGGGTTATAATGACAAATAAAAAATAGATAATATAATAAAAGGGATATTGTCAC
Organism: Hypericum androsaemum; assembly: GCA_963995505.1. Taxonomy (NCBI): domain Eukaryota; kingdom Viridiplantae; phylum Streptophyta; class Magnoliopsida; order Malpighiales; family Hypericaceae; genus Hypericum; species Hypericum androsaemum. The sequence goes on along the minus strand of OZ023186.1, from coordinate 4,159,494 downwards.
GCCCCGATAAACAAGGAATGTCAACCGCAGCGGGGTAAATATCCCCGCAAGACATCTTTATTTCTCAAAACATAAATTCGTCCTCAAGTCATAAAAAATCGAAAATAATAGTGAAAAGTCTTAAAAGGAAAAGCCGAATGACTGAATGCATGTCCTCGCCTGTAGCTCTCATATCCAATCCGTCCCTGTTGCATCTGAAACAAAATATGTATTTTGCTGAGTTTACGCAATTCAGTAAGCCGAACTCACAAATAAAACACATCAACATATACACACAGTTATCACAGACAAAATCAAAATCTCCAACACAAACACAGACGGACTCTGGAGTACGACTATTAGGAACCTGTGGGGCACAGAAGACCAATCCTTCACGCTAAAGACACAGAAACTGAAGGACAGTCTCACCACAGGGCACAGATATCACCGGTACTCATATAGAGTACGAAATCATCTAGAGTACTCTACGGGCACAGAAGCACCGGGATAATCCCAACCAGAACAGTCAGAACAGAATACGCAACAAATACACCATAAATATGGACAGAATACATACAGAATACTAACAGTATACGGACAGAATACAGACAAAATATGATCATACGAATTGCATACCACTCAAAATACTGACGAAATATGTCCCATATACGGTCACACAACAGCAAAACACAGCAATTACGACCTCAAAATTATAGAGGTTCGACTTACCTCATTTTCTTGTAACCTAATCTCGCCAACTCGCGTCTCCCCTATTTCTGACATCCTCCTCTAGTCCCCTAGCATCTCGGAAAGCATTGTCAGGTTCTTTCTCGTCCCTAAACTCGCTGGAATGTCTCCTCTACCTTGAAAGAGAGAAAACAAAATTTCAGAAAGGTGAGCTTTAGGGTTTCGTCCAGCCTTCTTTTATAGGCGAAGCTAGGGTTTCTGGCTTGGCAAAGTTTAGTTTAGTCCCTGGACAAATTACAGTTTGCTCCCCCATAAATTTTGCATTATTCATTTTAGTTTTCTGATCTTTGGGTGTGTGTTGTTGGTGGTGACTAAAGGATCGATAGTCGGATAAATAATTTTAGCGGTTAATCTTCTTGATAGGATAGTTAGACCATAGACAGTGGCACCTTTTATCACCATTGGATCAAGCAAAAGGACAACACAAAAAATATTAAACGCTCCTCCCCGCCCCGACCATGTACAGGGCCGGATGACAGGCCCTGACACGCGCTCGGGGTTAACCTATATTTTATTATTAATTTTTTTCCTTTTTAAATATAATCTAGTAGCATTTGGCACAATGTTATTCATTGAAATAGATTTTTGTGGATGTAATTTGTGTGATTATAAAAATTGGAGTTATTTTAAAAAAATAATATGAAAAATTTTATTTTTTAATTATCTATAAATAGAGTCTAATATTCACATATTTTGATACACAATCTAAAATTCTTTCTTCTTTCGCTGCATAATCTCTTCTCTCTTATATGACTAATAGGGAACGACTTCGCAATAGAGAAGTTCACAATGCTCTTAAAAATGATTTGATTGAGCATATTTGGCAAAATTTTGGCACTAGCAATTAAATATGTAATTTGCATCTTCTGTATTTTTAATGATTTGATTGAGCATATTTGGCAAAATTTTGGCACTAGTAATTAAATATGTAATTTGTATCTTCTGTATTTTTAAATTATCATTTAACGCATCCATTTGTAGCTTAATTTATTTCTTTCTAATTTTACATTACAATTTTTGTAATCATAATTTTGTTACTTTATTATAATTTTTCCATGTTATAATTACGGACGCATTATTTTTGTATATTTATTATAATTTATATGTAAACTAAAATTGATAGTAGATAATATGTGGATGAGAGAGAAATTAATTATTTTTTTGATAACCTGGGTTGGACTAAGCACCACCATTAGTAAAAAAATATTTAATTGGGTTGGATTATATGTGGATGAGTGAAAAATTAATTTTTTATTCCTCCGGGTCACCATTGTAGATGGTCTTAGTGACAAAGTATGATAGAAGGTACAACCAATATTTAGATCAACTTGTGAGCTGCTTAATAATATATATTCCTATTTTAAAAAAAATTCAGTACAATTAGTGACCGGTTGATCCGAGAAATGCGGAAAATCTAAGAAACTCTATGTGAATTTTTAAAATCTAGGTTTGAAGCGCAAAAATATATATATAATGTTTCAATTGTATTTTTTGTTTGTTAAACCACAATTTAACCAAAAAAATACTTATTCTAGTTTGAAATACCTCTAATCGTGATTATAATCACGATCAATAATTTTGAATAGAAACCATCGTTTATCCGAACACCGATCCCTCTACGTAACCGAATTTGGTCTGGCCATATGCGAAACCCCTTCCAATCCAAGTGGGAGGGTCAATCTTCTCAGGCTATGTTTCGCTAAAGGAATCTGAAGCCCACTCACAAGGCAATAATGCATCCCAGTCTTGTCTATTTGTTGGGCCTCACCGGATCCATGTGTAAGGTCATCTCGAGAACATTCATCTTGCGAATCTTCAGGCCACCTCAAACACAGGCCCAAATAATTAAAAACTTTAGAAATTAATATAAATTTCTGGTGGAAAGAAAAGAAGAGGCACTATTCACTAATGGTTCTTCTAAGTTAATCAAAGATATACCAACAAATGCGTAAAAAAATATAGCAATAATTATTTAGATCAACTAACAAGATATTATTTTTAAGAGTGACCATAAGTAAGGTAGAGAAAGGATCCATAGGATCCAAACTCAAACTCAAGATTTAGAGGTAGAACCCATACCCCTCCTACCTAGATCCAAACTCACAAAGTCCTCAGGTTTTAGATTAAGATTCATACTTTAATCGTGGACCCATTGATTTAACAAATAATTTTATCATTTGAGTGAAAACTATTAAAAAAATACACTCACGTTTATTTTATTTCAACACACAATATTGTAAAATCTTAATGCCTAATTTTATTGTGAGAAGTCAAAACCTTGTCTTTTTTCATAACAACTTTAATATAAAGTTTTAGAGTTTATGGAAAAAATAATATTTATATGTCAATATAGATGGATCTAAGTAAGGTCTATTACGATATAACCTGATTTATGGGTCCATGAGTATTGTCGGTTCTCGATCTATATGAACTTTATCTAGATAGAGACCCTAACTTAAAAAGGTTAACTCATACCCTTATTCTACCTTAGATCTAACACATCCTAGACTGGCAGGGTAAGGTAAGGTAAGGGCATGGCCCACATGATCTAGATTTTGTTGTTATCTCTATTTATTCTAACTTAACTAAAATGTCTTACGTTCAAGTCATTGAAATATTGCAATGTTAAATATTTGTTGAAATTTTTTTGCCACATTCTAACAATCTTATCCAGCATGAATTTCAATTTTTCGGCCCAATTAGGAGTACGGATAGTAGGTTGTATCAACAAAAAGAAAATTAATCAAAGATGTATTAATGGTAGTTTATCACTGTCGAGAATTTTTTTTAAGGAGCTCTTCGATTCAAGTCTTACAAATGAAAAAGACAATATTAAAAAATTACTTAAAATAGGACCTCACAATATTGATAAAAAAGTTAATTAACAATGTTTTGAGAATGTATTGGAGAGTGTTAGGTTTATACCCATTTATTGGGTTTACATCCATGATCAACCTAAAAATCCATATGTATTTTTTGGGCCACCTCTAAATGGATTTTGTGCCACATGGATACCACATCATGTCCTTACAATGACAAGCTACTAATGATAGCTTGTCCACATGGTGAATAGCTACTATTTGGTGGTTACGAGGGTGGCTTCCTCTCCTCTTATAAGAAGATAAGATGGCGGTGATTAAGAAAAAGAAAAAAAGAAACTTCCAGACTTATACTTAGAGTAGGATCAAAATTATATTTTGATCCCAAAGTTCTCTATACTCGATACAAGGCATATACAATCGTGAAAATTATTCTCGACTCCAATATACCGTGAGCGAGAATCGACCAATGACAAGAACTCTGTTATGATCCTTGAGGATATCACGCTTTGAGAGATAAGTATATTTATATTATTAATGAATTTATTTTATTAATTAATTTCATGATTTCTTGATTATAGTATGCTAATTTACTATATTGAAAGGAGTTGTCCTTATTTGTATACGCGTTTAAAAGGAGTTGCCCTTATTTGTATACGCGTTAAACCTATTGGAACTAAATTGAAAATTATATGCGTTGAAGCGAATAAGAAATCTGTCCTTATGTGAAAACGCGTGAGAACCAAAGGGACTAATTTATAATTTGTTCCCGAAAGTCCCCAAATCGGGATGAACCTAATTTCGCGATCTGGGTTTTTTCTCCCGATTCAATCTACACAACAACGCCGGTAAATCCTTCGGTTGGAGTCGTCGGTCGTCAACGGAACGAGTAGGTTACTCGATTCCATGCCAGACCGAACCCATTTTTTATTCGATCAGTTTTAATCATACAAAATCCAAAGAAAACAAATGAGTTGTTGACGATTTTGTTCAATCTTCGTTCTCGCGACCAAGACGTTGTTGACAACGTTGAATCGTACGACAGAATGAAGATACCGACCTGCATCAACGAACAAACAAGTTGCTCCTTGGTCGTTTCGAGACGTAGACCGACGGCGTTCGAGTATTTTGTCGATCGCCGAGTTTTTTTTTTCTTTTTCGCTCCTGGTAGGAGGAGGAGAGAAGAAGATGTTAATAATGAGGAGGGAAAAATTGTAAATACGCAAAAAAAATTTCAATATATTTGGACTTGTTCTAATTTAGAATTGGACCATTTCTTCGAATGGGCATGCTTGATGAATCAATCAGCCAAAGAAAATTTTCCTTGCCCAGCCCGCATTTGACCCATAGTCAACACGGACCACTCCTTCGGTTGGGCCATCACATTTAAACTCGACCCATTTTGACCCTACTACAATTATTTGTTGGGCCAAATCCGAAATTGGGCCGATTTGGGGATAGTCCAGATTTTTGTGTGGTAAGTTTGGACCAAATTAATATTCGTACGGGCCTGAGCCCAACACGAATTTAAAAAAAGTTGACCGACTTGGAAAAGTCATCACGAGCTCCCATGTTAGGCTTTTTTGGCTTGAATTTGGGAATTAAATTGATTTAAGTTATTCTTAAGTCAAAATGGGTCTCATGTGGATAAAAGATTATTACGAATCTTTTAACCATTTTGGTTTGGAAAATTATTTCGATAATTCTTACAAACCTAATATTTTCTGGAAGAGTTCGGAAAATATATTTTCCAATATTATTTTTGAAGTATGTGTACTGATAAAATGAAAAATTAAACATGACCTATTGATCACATATGAAAGCTCAATTGTAAATATATCCTTGATATGTGACATCATCGTTTGATTAAAAATTATGATTTTTGATCCGTGGAAAAAAAGAGAGTTTTGACCCAAGATTTATGCATCGTGTTGCAAGAGTTTACGATGACGTTAAATAAGACTTCACTTATGCTTTATTTCAAAGCACGTGTTGCAATTTTAGGCAACTTGGTGGCTAGATATCGAAGTGTCGTATCTGCTAGATGGAGTATAAGGATAGCAGAAAGGTGCTCAGAAGAGCACATAATTTTTGTTCACAAAAGATACAAAAGTGTGTGTAGGCTGGAGGTTATGATTGCAGAATAGATCGGCGTAAGATGTTTAAGCATCTTCTAGTAATGATGAAAATGATGAAAAATATCAGAGTTTTTTCCTACCTATTTGACATGGCACATGCAAAGGCGTTTTGAAATGTCTGCTAGGATATTTGGGCAGAAGGAATTTTTGTAGGAAATTACCTTCGATGCTCTAATGAAGTTGCAAAGTAGACGATGAGTGCGTCGCTTCTGCACTAAGGAATGTGTTTACAGATTCATGTATCCTAGTACCCTACGGATCATCGAATCTGGGCCAGTCCGAGTCATGTAATTTAGACCCTCCTAGTTATGCATGAATCATTTAAATTTATGTTAGGTATTATTGGAAGTTTTGAACACTTCGTGTTTAGAACTTCAAGTATTTTCATGGTTATTTTATCGTACAATAAAGATATATGTTGTCTCGATTAAATAAAGTATTTATTTAATTGTCTGATTATAACCATGAGAAATATCCACTTGAATTTACTAAGCGAAGAACTTTTGACATTTAAAGTTTGAAATTAATTCTCGGGGGGTAGGGGAAGCATACCCGCGATTTTATTCGAACTCGAGATTAATTGAAAATTTTAATATAGGTTAAAAGTTATGAGTGTTTAGTAAATTATTGTATTGCTGAAAAGATTCTTGACAACACAATATTCATAATTTCTCAAAACTATGTGGATAGCTATGTGATGATAGAACAATAGGTTCTAAAACTATAGATGTGATTATAGTCTAATCTGTGGATGTACTCAATAAATGAGTTGATCGCACAACGAAAAAGGTATTTATATGAGATGTCCATTGTGATCAGCAAGCTAGCTATGGCTGGCCACATGCTCAAATGTTGAGTATGAAATTCAAACTGTTCCATGCCTACAAAATTGGATCATGTGGATGGCCCTAATGCATATTGATAATGTTATGACATTTCATGAATGCGGATTGTCACCTTGAGCTGAAAGAGGATAACCTCTTAGCAATCGAAGTCCATCCTGATGTGTATGCGACTAGTGATTGTTCTAGTGGGAGCAAATAGCAAGATTGACCACTGTGATTAAGGCAAATAGAATTTTTGGAAAATAAAAGAGTGAAACTGAACGGACTTAATCTGGACTCAACCCGAAAGAAAAATTCTGAGGGTGAGAGGAACCTAAAGATCTAACATTTCTGAGCTGAAATATTTTAACTGTCAAACGAAAGGGCACTATGCAATAAGTTACACTGCCGAGAAGATGAGACGTTCATTTAACTCACTTGTGAGCGAATTAAATGTGTCTAGCTCCACCCTTCTAATTGAATATCACTTAATTGTGAGTGGCAATTCAATAGAGATAGACCATGTGACAAAGAAATGTGAAATCTTTGTCGAATTTTGATGAGTACCAACTGGAGCAAGCTCCATTATATATACACGAGTAGAAGTTAAAATGGTTGGCTCATGCAGAGTGAGCCTACATACCGTACTTCTACATGACGTGTTATATACTCTGAGAAATTCACAGAATTTTATGTATGTTCGAGTTTTTACTGACTCTTAGTTTTCGTTGGATGATTGAGTACATCACACTTAGTTAATTTTTTGGATAAATCTTTACTTATTTTACTTATTTAATGAATGGTTTCTCATCACGGATATTGATCTGTGAGATTTACATAATGATAATTTTTTTGTGATCACAACTTTGCTAACGTCTCGAGATGATGTTATGTTGTGATATTATAGATTGTGCCATATTGGTCAAGAACGCATTAGGAGTATGATTGATCTTTATCTCAGTTGGAGTAAAATTTCAAATTTCAGTGGGAGTTTGGAATGTAACTTCTGTAGGAATACGATTCCAAATTACGATGAATATAAGAGATGTTTATCAAAACTTGAATTTTGTGAAACTAAAAGAACAAAATTTTCTCACTAACGACTTAAGGTCGAAGGTGTGGAAAATGCTCTCTTGAATAAAGGTACAAGTGAAATTACTTTTAGCAAATCCTATAAGATGAGAATGAACACAAGAATATTTCTGATGCTCTATCGGTTCCCAATTAGAATGAATTAGTTAAAGCAATGAAGAAAGTTATGACTTTCATAAAACAAAATTATGTTTAAGAACTGGTTGAATGTTGACCTACCTTAGGGACACAATTTGAGAATTAATGAATTCTCGGGATTAAACGTAAAAGACTCGCTTAGCTGTCATAGAATTCACACAACGTGAAGGAATTGACTATGAGAAGTCATTCTTGGTTGTTGTGAGATTCATGCCTTATAAGTTTATTCTGGCTATAATGACTTGCTTGATCTAGAGCTACATCAAATGGATGTAAAGACTACACTTCTCGAAAGAGAATTGGATGGAGAAACTTATATGGTTAAACCAGAGGGTTACATCCAAAAGAATGAGGCAGTAAACGTAGAGTTTGCTAATGTTGAGATTTGCTCATGGCCTCATACAGTCTTCAAGACAGTGTTGTACTCATCGTTTCATAATTCGATCATGTCGTATGATTTCGAATTTATTGACGAGTACTATGATGTCTATTTTAAATGTTCAAGAAAAAGTTTGTCATTGTATATTATATGTAGATGGCATACGAATAGCCAGAATTGACTAAATATATCTTAACAAGGTCAAAGTGTGATTTTCAGCCAACTTTGAGATAAAAGGTATGAGAGATGTTGATTACATACTCGAAATTAAGATTTCGAGGAATCATTTGAGTTGGATGATTTAAATGTGATGACAACAATCTACAGTATGTCCTAGTAGTCAAAAGGTCATTTTCTGAATAAAGACTTGTATCCGAAAATATCTCAGGAACTAAAGGATGTGATGGATGTCCTTTAAGCGAATGCTATGAATTATCTTGAATTCAAGTATAGCACAGTAACAAGCGGTCAAAGAAATTATTAAGTACTAAAAATGATTATAGAATCATAATTGAGTTATCGAGGTCAAGACTTCATATCGTGAGGTTATGTTGATGTTGTTTGGACTGAGATATGGATATGTGAAAATCCATATTGGGATATGTAATTCTTGCTAATTGGAGAAGCTATCCCGTGGAGTAGATATAAATAGACTTGTGTCTATCTCCTTGTGAGCTATAGAGGCAGATTAATTTACTTCTAAAGCTATTGTGGAAGAAGTGATATGGTAAAGAAGAGTCTTAAACTATTTATCCCTAACTACCTCAAAAGAATCAGTGAGCTGATTCTTTGCGAAATGGTTGTGTGTAAAGAAGTGAACATGAAACACATATCTATATGAGATATGATAGCAGATCTGACATCTAAGGATATACATATTGATATGTTTGAAAAATATGTGAAGTCTCAGGATTTGCGAATGAGTTATTTTTTACTTGTGTAGCTTCTGTTGAATTTGTTATTCATTGGAACTTGATGCTATGTCAGGAATACAAGTGTGAATGTTAATTTGAGTAACATTTACTCCAGTGCATGTCGGACAGAGAAGTAGCCCACTCACACGGGTATTTACCCAGTGGGAGTTAATGGGTTGATTCTTAATTGGGATGAGGCAGTTTTAGAACATCATTAAATATCGAGTGCCTGTTCTAAAATATGAATGCCGTCTTGCTTAATTACAAGAGAGGATCTTGTTAAAGCGCAAGATTAATAATGATGCAAGTGATAGATGCTGTATTAAATAAATTTTTTGAAACTTATAGTATTATTTAAAATCTAGTGGTAAGAAGAAAGTAGAACTTAACATAATTATGTCTTGATAGTCTAGAGCAGTCTTTGTGTAGACTAAATTTGTTGTTTGTAAACATCGAGATTGATGCTCTAGTATGGTATTATTTGTGAGAGACATAGTTCGTGTCATGTGTGCTTTTCGACCAATTGATGGGAAATCAATTTATTATAAAGTAATTTCAGTTTTTCTAGTGTGAGACCAACTCTGAAAACTATGGTTTCCAGACTCTACCCTTAAGATCCCAAATATATTTGGAAGTATGATTCAGTGCTGCTAGCTTGGAAAGTCTTTAAAGAGCCATGGTTAGATTCGACCTGGCAAGGCTAACTGAAAAGGTAGGCTGAATCATGATGGAAAAAATATCGTTAGGGGAGAAGGCTTCCTATCGATCACATTCTCGAAGCTTCGTAGTTCACAGGTGCGCACCTATTGTGTTGAGAGCAATGCAATAGTAAATACTAATAGATTATTTCGAAAATCACATGTGGAAACAATGAATGTGAGATGAAACCTGGGGTACGGCATACTTTACGTAATGGAGGTATCGAGATGCTATCATTCAAGTGGCCGAAATGTGCTCTTGAGTTTAGCTACGTGCACTCGATGTATGCTGGTCGCACGAAATATTTGCCTAACATGATAAGAGAGAATATTGATTATGTTGAATCATGTGAGTGTGAGAATGTTGGGTTTATACCCATTTGTTGGGCTTACACCCATGATCAACCTAAAAGTCCATATATGCTTTATGGGCCACCTTTAAATGGGTTTTGTGCCACATGGGTGCCCCATCATGTCCTTACAATGACAAGCTACTAATGGTAGTTTTGTCCACATGGTGAATAGCCACCATTTGGTGGTTACGTGGGTGGCTTCCTCTCCTCTTATAAGAAGATGAGATGGAGGTGATTAAGAAAAAGAAAAAGAAAAAGAAAACTTACAGACTCGTGCTTAGAGTGGGATCAAAATTACGTTTTGATCCCAAAGTTCTCTATACTCAATACGAAACATATACAATCGTGGAAATTATTCTCGACTCCAATATACCGTGAGCAAGAACCGACGACCAGTGACAAAAACTCCGTTATGATCTTTGAGGAGATCACGCTTCGAGCGATAAGTATATTTATATTATTAATTAATTAATTATATTAATTGATTTCATGATTTCTTGATTATAGTATACTAATTTATTATATAGAAATCATCAGAGAGTAACGAGATAAATGGATAGGATAAGAGGAAATTTCTTCAAAATAAACTAGCAACAGCAGCGACCTTTTACTTTTATTTTCAGACCCCAACAACCATCCAAGTGTTGGAAGCAGCTGGGAACCAACCTCGATCCCAATTTTTTAAAACAATTTCTACACGTGGCAAATCTCTGAACTCCAAATGGACCTGCTTATTACATGTTACATACTCTGTGTGCTGATTTGGCACACTAAAATTGGAGAGATGACCAACGAGAATTAGTCTAAATTATGGTAAGAATCATTTGGGTTCAAATTTAATAATTGTAAAAACACTGTTGTAAAAATTTATTTTTAAAATAAAATCTGACAATATTCGACTCTAACTACTAAAACTAAAAAAGTGAGATGGGAGCTGCTAGGAGCTAAAGTCCAACTCATAAAAATACAACAAATAAAAGGGGCCAGCAAAAAGGGGCAGCTCTTTTGTATTGCTACGTGTCGAATTATATAATAAAAATGCGAGAGACTCGATTTCTCTACGTGCCCTTGTGACCTGCCAAACAAATGGATACTATTCAAGCCTTTGGAAAAGTCCATTCGCCATCTCTCTTCCTCAGTTCCACGTCCATAGACACCTTTATTTGAAGAATCATTTAATTGATCGACTTTTTTCTGTCCATTCACGTATAATGAATGTCCGAAATTTCCTTATATAATTCAAATTTCAAAGTGATAGAGTATGATTTGTCATTATAAAAAACCCGAGCATCAAATTTTAACATATTTCACTCATCCCATCAAGCAAACTCGTACAAAATATGGACCGTCTAGTTTTTGTGGGACGTATTGATACGGTAACGATATAAAATTTCAACGTTGATTCAACCACATCGTTCACGGAATTCATATAACTTTAAGTTTGTTTATGTTATAACTTTAAACATTGTTTTTGTTTACACTCTCTGATATAAAGAAATTAACTTGATAAATTAATCAAAATTTGAATTAACTATGACTTTTTTAAAAGGTGACAAACTTTTTCTAACAAATATTTAACATTGTTGTAACTCGAACTCGAATATTCTTCATTAAACTATAACAGCTATATTCCAAGTGCCTATCAGTGCACTTTAGATTGATGTAGTTGTCGTAATACACATCCTTTAAAACAGTACTTTCAATAATTACATGATGGATGCTCTCAAAACGTTGCAATTGCAGCTAACCGTGGGTATTAAGCAATCTGAAAAACTCGTTTTCTCTCCCACAACTTTGACCCAAACCCATTATCCAAAACCCAATTCTCTTCCTACCAAAAAAAATTCCAATTCTCTCCCCTTTAATCCCAGAAAACGACTGGACCATTAAAACCCAATTTTTAAAATTCTATGAATTATGCTGGTAAGCTAACCCTCGCAGAAGTTATTGAGTGGAAGAAACCCTAAGCTTTTATGATCCAAAGTGAAAAGTCTAAGATGTCCTCCTCAATTGTTTAACGTGTCAAAATATTAAGGCATCCATTTTGCACCAACTTTTCCCTCTCTTTCCCTGTCACACACTTTTCTTTTTTGACAAAATAATATCCAGCCTAACTATACTTATCGAAATTTTATGGATACGTGTCGATTAGTACGAGTAAAATGTTATTGGGCCCACAGGCTCTACGTGTTTCCCCTCGTCTCTGTTTAGCTCTCACAAAATCAGCCCTGCCGTCTTTTTTTTTCTCTCGGATATAAAATCAAAAAAATTCTTATTCTAACTGTCTTTAATATAATTGCATTTTCATATATCAAGTGTTATTTTTAAATAAGGTTAGTTTCTTTTTTTTTGAAGAAGGTTAGTTTCTGATATCTCCGCGATACAATTTATACGACTCTAATAAATTTAGTCAATCCACTAGATGTTAAATGATTTAAACGAAAAATTATAATTGAATTAACTGTATAATTATTTTTTTTGAAATAGTTGTTTTTAAATTAAATGTATGTATGTCAAATAAGACTGTTGATTTTTTTGCTGAAACTCCAGAAAAATGTTGTTATGAAGAAAGTTCTTGGTTTCTGTATATTTATTAGGTCAATATATTTTCAAATGTTAGTTGAGTAAGTTTATAAAAGGTGACAATTTTTTTTCATCTGCGTACCAAATTTCATTCCAATTATATTCACGTGATAAACACACAAAATCTCTTATAAGCTGTCAGTTCGATGATAGACGATTAATAGTTTTATATGGAATAATTTGAGCATATGTTACATGAGAAAATAGAAAAAATCTATTTTCTGATTGAAGAATGTGAGGAATCTTGTGGATCATGGAATGGACACGTGTCAGTTACAAGCGGAAGACCAAACTCCAACTTTCGTGAGGGTTCATGCACCGGAGAATAGACGAAAATAGAAAGCAAAAAGAGCGCCCACCTTTTAAACTCACCCGAGGATAAGCTCGGCCGTCTGATTGTATGCACGTGGCCTGCTTTCAACGGTGATGACATCCCAATCGGGCCCCACACAAGCACAACAGACAAGGACGACCGTACTTATCCCTCTTTTGCTTTGCACCCTTTACTTTAAAAAAGGGAAAAGTTTACTTAAGTACCCTGTAGTATCCCAAAAAATCACGTCAGTACCCTGTAGTTTAAAACGTATCAATTGAGTCAAACTTGTTCCAATTAAAATCAATTAGAGGCCCGGGTAGCTGCCCGGACCCTGCCCGTCTTGACCGAGCCCTGCCCGACCACGTGGACCAACCACATCCGAATTTATTGATGACGTGGCGCCACGTGAATAAATTATTTTAAAAACCCATCATCCCCCTCCTCTCTCTCTCTCTTCGTTCCTTCTCCTCCTCCTCCTCTCTCTCTCCGATGTGCTCTCGAGGAAGAAGGCCCTCTTGGCCAACCCTCCGGACCGACCTTCAGCGCGTCTAGGGCTACGGTCCTGTATAAACCGAGGAGGAGGCGCGGGGATCACCCAAACGATGCCGCACCCCGAGAACCCTGCCTTCTCGGGGTTGATGGAGGAGGAGGCAACGACCCTAGCCCTGCGTGTGGTGGAGCACCACGCCTACGATGACGACGACCCTTTCATCCCTCCTCTGGCAGCGCGTGTCGGGCGACGACCGGTCATCCACCCTCTCATCCAACGCGAACAATAGGAAGGAGGCAATGGGTATCCAAGTATCCGATGAGTTACTGGGTACGATTGCCCCGATAATAGTCTACTGGGCGTATTCGGGTATATACGTGTTGATTGGGGACCTGAAGAGCTACCGGTTGCACACCAAACAGGACGAGGACAAGAAGAACTCGGTCTCCAAACGCGACGTTGTTAAGGGCATCCTCCTTCAACAAGTTGTTCAAGCACTTGTAGCTACGATCTTGTTCGCGGTACGTTGTCGTTTCTGGTCAAGATTGGCGCTTTGTTGGTTTTTTCGGTTCGCCAGGAAGGTGTCTCAATTGGGTCGTGTTTGGTTTCGTCTGATTTCACACGTAACAACCTCTCTTGTCGTCTCAATGTCCAAGATGGAGAAGACGGGAAAAGAGAAAGGAAGCAGGAGAGACATGGTGCCACATCACCAGTGGACGCTAATGTGGCTGTTCCACATGGCCGGGCAGCGTTCGGGTAGAATGGGCAGGGTCCGGGCAGCTGCCCGGGCCTCTAATTGATTTTAATTGGAACAAATTTGACTCAATTGATACGTTTTAAACCATACGGTACTGACGTAATTTTTCGGGATACCACATGGTACTAAAGTGGACTTTTCCCTAAAAAAACTGTATTATGAATCGATTAAGTATTAGAATTTTATTTTAAACTTTTTTTTATTAGTGTTTTCATGTTCATAGAAAAATTTGAATCAAATTTTTTTGAGTGAATTCAAATTATTGTTTTTAAAAGGTTAATTTTATTTGTGGTGATATTTTGTGCAAAATTTTCGTGTATAAATATGAGATTGCATCTGTAACTCTCATCTAAATACTGCGGAGATAAAAGTGAGTGGGAAGAATTGTTATTACTTACTACTTGGATCAATTTCTATTAGTTTTAAAAAATAAGTGTAACGACTTTCTAGGATATTATTCACTCTTAATATTATTCTCGTCCAAATATAACTAATTTTGAAATTCTGATAAAATCTGTTACAAGATATATATCCGCATCCAATTTTGCACCCCTTACTTTACTTGGCTATATATATATATAAACACCACACCATCAAATCAAAAAATGTTAAGAGAAAAAGAGAGGGAAACTTGTAGAGAAGAGAAAAAAAAAGGAAGGTGGTAGATTATAGAGAATTCTAGCTGGTTAGCTCCCTTCCATATTTATTTAAACACTACAAGCTCCTACCTTTTATTCCCTCCAAGTCTGTGGGTGAAAATTAATGATGGGAGTTCAGGAGTCCGACCCGTTAGCCCACTTGAGCTTGCCGCCGGGTTTCCGGTTCTACCCGACCGACGAGGAGCTCCTGGTGCAATACCTTTGCCGGAAGGTGGCCGGCCAGCCATTCTCTCTCCAAATCATCGGAGAAATCGACTTGTACAAGTTCGACCCGTGGGTCCTACCCAGTAAGGCGATGTTTGGGGAGAAGGAGTGGTACTTCTTCAGCCCGAGGGACAGGAAGTACCCGAACGGGTCGAGGCCGAACCGGGTTGCTGGGTCGGGTTACTGGAAGGCCACCGGCACGGACAAGGTTATAACCACGGAGGGGCGTAGGGTCGGGATCAAGAAGGCCTTGGTGTTCTACGTCGGGAAGGCTCCGAAAGGAACTAAGACCAACTGGATCATGCACGAGTACCGCCTTTTGGATTCTACCCGCAAGAGCGGAAGCTCCAAGGTAAAACATCTTGATTTGATATAGTTTCAATTATACGTCCTGTCCAAGTATGCATTGACGATATGCTATTATTATTATATCTAGTTAGATAACTTGTCTGTGTTTTTACCTTGACGTGTATCTAGACGATTTGAGTGATTTGTTCACCCGTTGTTTGAGCTAGCATGTAATTAATAAATATTAGTAGATTAGTTGTTCTTCAACTTTTACGAAAAAACTATCTATATTAAAAAATTATTGATCCTACTAATATAAATTCGTACTAGGTACAATATTTGAACGGTGACAAATTTTTTCTGAAAAAATATTTTTCATATTGTTGCATTCTCAATTGCTCGATTGAATTATACTAGAATCCTGAATTTTCATTAATTTTTACGAGTCTTGTGCTATTCCGGCAAGTGCCTTTAGACATGCGAAACAATTATTGTTTGATGTTGTTTGTTATGAATTATATCAATTTGTATTGGGTCTGATCTTTTGATGTGGTGAATTGCAGTTGGACGAGTGGGTACTATGTAGGATATACAAGAAGAATTCCGGAGGCCAAAAGCTCACGCCCATGACTCTATCAACCAAGGAAAACAGCTCCAATGGCTCATTCTCGTCGCCGTCATCCTCATCTCAGACCGACCACCTCGATGACGTAATGCACTCGTTGTCCAATCTAGACGACCGTTTTTTCGCTCTCCCCCGGGTCAACTCACCGAAAAAAATGCCACAGGACGACCGGGCCAATGTGAACAACCAGCTGATGGGCTCCACGAGCTTGGACTGGGCCACTCTGGCCAGGCTCAACTCGCTGCCCGAACCTGGTCCGGTTCCGCAGAACCAGCCAGGGCCTTTCGGGTATACCAACAATGCTATCGACAACTACTCGTCGTCTGTGCCATCAATCCTGAACGCGAACCGGGCCGGTTCAAGTGAAGAAGAGGTTCAGAGCGGGCGGATTTTTTACCCAGGTCCGGCGGGTTATTTCCAACCGAACCAGGGCAATTTAGCTCAGAACTTCTCCAACTCGGTCGAACCATACGGGTTGCGGTTCCCAACCCAACCAGGTAGCGGGTACGGATTCAGGCCGTGAAATGAAGCGAATTAGGATTTTAGATAGGAGTCGGCTTATGGAATTTGTGTAGATAAGCTCATTCTTTGGATGTAGTCGTGTAGATTCCATAAGAAGATTAATTAATTATTGCGATTTGGAAAAATATACCAACCCTTTTCAGGTATGGTTTAGTGGAAACGGACCAAATGATTCGAACGATGTACTTTTTGTCAACGAGGATAAACTCTGGAATTATCTTTCATTAAATTTAATATATGGTTTCTTTCTTTCGAGTTATTATTCAATAATTGAATACCGCAACTTTGAATTTTAATTGGCTTTAAGGTGCCAAAATATATTATTGGATTGAATGTGTTGCAAATGAGAGATTTAATTTTATTCACGAAAAGGGAAAATTGATCTCAGATTCCCGGGGTTCGTCTAAATCATTATTTTAGTCCTTACTATTTCAAAATCGAAACATTGGTCCCTTTAGTTTATTTTAATTGAACTCTCATATCTCTGTTGTCGAAATCTTTTAGGCCCCTCCTGGCCAGAGAAATTTCACGATTCCGATGGCAGGGACCTGAGAGTTCAATAAAAATAAACTAGGGGACCAAAGTTTAGATTTCAAAACAGTAGGGATTAAAATAGTAATTTAGGTAAACTTTAGGGACCTGAAGATAATTTATCCTTAGAAAATCATATTCCCTGCACCGAACTTGGGTTAGACCATAGCGGGAAAACACTTTTGCTCTCAACTCAAATAAAAAATAATTATAATTTAATCAGACTACTGAATTTAGTACGTACAAATATAAAATATGTGTGTTGAAATAGATTTTTCGTCATTCATAACTTATTATTTTTAAATAAAGATTAATCAATCTGTTTAGTATCGAATTTCGGTAGCTGCAATAATATTAGAAGAAATTGGTGATTGGACATGAAAAAGTGAAAGTACGAGGTTAATATTCAAAAGAAAGAAGAGATAAGAACGAGATTTCGGGTCTTTGAGTCGGGAGTTGGGAGGCTTCAAGATACCTAAGCCTGACTTTCCAAGAAACCTCCTTACTTCAAAAATAAGCATTGACCCTCTGGTTTTTTAATTAACATTTAACTGGTCGTGATATTTTAGATTAACATTGACCATCTGGCTTTATTTTTTGTTAATCCACCATCTCGTTACTTTTATTACCCCTTTTTTTTTTTCCTTTTTCCAGTATTTGAATTCTTTACTTGCACGTGTGGTCAATCTTGCAGTAAAGGACGAATGCGTCTTTGACGAAATTAAAAGGCAAAATGTTCCGAGAAGAAATGTTTTGTTATAGTATCTGCTATTCAAACATAAATTAGATTCAAGTCGAACATAAATTTTTAATGATGATAAATATTTTAACAATTATTTTACTACTAATAGTTCAAAATCGTAAACTCTTTGTAGTTGATTTTTTTATAAGTGCTTGTTGGTGAAAATAATATAAACATCCAACAACACAAGTCATTTATTGCAATTCCCAAATATATATTCAAACTAGGCAGAAATAAATATCTTTGCCTCCATGTAATTCGATAATAATATTTTGTTGGTAGATGATAAATTAAGAATATTCTCTCCTCTAATTTCTCTATTTAAGAATTTTTCTTCCCACACAATCCCTGCACCACTAAAAGCATGTTGGCTAATTACGAGAACATAAATTTGATCAACTCAAAGACCTTTAAGAGCCAGCTCTTGCCAACTAATTGATGCGAAGCCAGCTCTTGCCAACTAATTGATGCGAATATCCCGTTGATTTCCGCCCTCCCGTGAGAACGTATAGACTAGTAAAGATTGCTTTAGCATGAGGTCGTAGTTCCCAATAAACTAGATTCGGATCAGTAAATACTTTGATCAACTGATATAAAATTGTTGAATTTGATTTTTGAAAATATAAAAGCGGTAAAATGATTTTGTCGGGTTTGAAACAAAATTTATCAAGACATTAAATCCCTAGATATCAATTAATTTTGATAAAAAATAAAGTAGATGCTAAACCAAAAAATTGTCAGAAATTAGATAGATTATGAGAAGAATTAAAGAGAATATCAAAGGAACATGTGATTTGTTAAATTCGTTTGTCAAATTAATTCCGTCTAAAAACTCTTAGTTGCCAAATCAAATTTGTTCCACTATTCTCGAAATACAATTATAATAACATTTGTGAGTTACTTATAACATAAACCTATTAAAGTCAAAATAAAAAATTCATGTGACGTGGGAAGCTTTACGTAGGCATGCTTCTGCGTCACCCAGGAAAATTAACACGAGAATCTTTTCTGCGCCGCCGGTCTAAACTCCATCTCATAAATATTATTTTCTGAGATTGCTTAGTATTTAAACAATATTAAATCAATAAATTCATGTTCGGGTCGTCACGCAAATCTGTTAACATAGCTATAAAATGGCTGGCCAATTAACTAGTACACGTTTTTTGTTTATTTTTAATTCAGATATAAATAATTGATTTTTAAATTTGTCAGTTTATGTGTTATCTATGTGATTTAGCAAAGAAATGGATCGGTTATTGCCTTTGGGGGAAGAAAAGAAGCAATGGCCTAATTCGCTAAGTGATAGACCCACAGACGGAGTCTGGTTTAAGCCCAGACCCGTTTGGATATAACAACTCTACAAGCCCAACAGCTAATAAATAATGTTTTTGTACTTTTGATGGGTTTTAATTTTATGGGGCCTAGAAACAACATCAAGAATAGACGCGGCTAATGACTGTTCGAATTTATATAAAAAAATTAACTAATTCGGGTTCAAGTGACGTAAAATTAAATTAACAAAGTTTTTGTTATGAAGTTTCAATACATCCATATTTTTAAGATTTGAATTCGACTTCAATTTCAATTATAACAACATTTCATTATATGTTGATGTAAGCATTCGGTACTTCCAATATCACTTTACAAATTACACTACCGATGAAAGTAACATTATTGTATTTTTCAAATTACCTGGAATTCTGATATTTATTCAATCAATTAATATAAAATCGAGTCAGGTAAAATATCGTAATAGTAACATAACTCTTCAAATAAATATTTAACTCTATTGTATTTCTAAAAATTTAAAATCAAGAATTCTTGATTAACATATAATACACATCATATCATATTTGCTAAATTAACACTAGACAAAAGCTAGGCGCTCAGTCCTCGTGTTTTGAGCTTTCTGGGTTTAAAGTCACCTATCACCATAATCATGCTGTTGTTAGTGAGTATCTTTCCCAGGTGATTAGATACGTTATTGATCATGATCATATCAGAGGAGCATCTCTGAATTTCATTTAATTATATTTTTTGATAAGTAAAATTTTTTAATTAATAATGAGATGTGGTAATTGATATTCAAGTATTTGTAAGATCCTCAATCTAAATATAAATCTGAAAGGATGGGCACTAATAGAATTTAGGGAAAAGTTCAATTGCTGTCATGTAGTTTGAACATTTTCTTACTTAGGTAGTATGTGGTTTAAAACGTATTAAATTAATGGGTTAAAAATACTTAGCTACCATGTGCTGTTGATAATAGACACTTTACTCCATGAGTTATAAAAATACCCAAAAAAATCTTGATTTTTCAAAAAATTAAAATTATAACATTGAAAAGTCGGATTATACCCTCTCCCTTATGACCTTCCCCTCCTACTTCTCTACCGGCCGCCCTCGCCATGTCCTCGGCCACTAACACTCCCCTGGTGCTGCCAAAAAGTAATAGAAATATCCAGAAACAAAATCACCCAATCCAAAAAATCCATTTCCTCTATTTTGGAAAAAGAACCAACTGTAAATTAATCTCTGACGTTTGACATTTTGACACTTTAGTGACCCAGACAACCCCTCCCATGATGTTCGGCCACATAATTTGCCACGTCAATTCGTCACATGGACTGACACCTTCGTCCACGTGATTGGTGATGTGGCATTTTGATTTAGTTGAGTAAATTTAGTAAATAGATAAAAATATGATTGTTTGATTTAGTACATAGTTAAAAGTTTGAAATGCCACATGAACAGCCACGTGAACAGTCACGTGGGCGAATATGTCAGCCCACATGGTAACCCGTATCGACATGGTATGCTGGGTGGCTAGGCTGCAAAGATCACTAAAGTGTCAAAATGTCAAATTTGAGACACTAATTTCATGCATTTCAAACCATATATCAGCTTAGTCAAAATGACTCAAACAACAGAATTTTCCCTAGAGTTTAATACTATAATTTTACAAAACAAATTAGAGAACAACACGTCAACACCGTTACTATGATTTCAAATCTAAAATTTAACAGTATAATTTTCAGAAAAAGATTAATCCACTAATAGAATCCAGATGATTTTGCATGGTAATCTCTCAACACACTCTCAACTGAAATTTATCGAGCTAAAATTTAGACAAATTTGACTTCGTCAACATGCCATAATATATGATCATGTGAACAAATGAGCTACAAAATCAACTTGCTCTATTACGGAATTATAATTTTCGTATATAATTAACAATCTATCAATACTTTTACTATTTAAATTCGATGGCACCAATTAAAATATGGCAACTCGCTTGTAGTCCATTACCCTGTAGGATAGGTATATTTTATGTAAGTGGGCATCCGATTAAGGCAATTCCTCGGATGCACGCTACCTGCGCGTGTTGAAAATCATTGGCTCCAAGTGTCGCACCGTACGCGTTCAGATTTTAACACTTCAATATGGAAAAAAATTAATCAACCTCATAGAATCTGCTGTAGCGTAAAAGAATCAATTTCACGATCCTCTCTAGAACAACGTGCGTTTAGTCTTGGCCGTTCTTAGGAAACGTGTTCTTAGAACATCGAAAGCAAGTGTTATTTATGTATAGAGTTTATTTAAGTAGAAAAAAATTTGTTTTTGAATATCTTGGATTCAAGTAGTTTTTTGGCAAAGTAAAATTTATTAATACTAGCAATATTTACATATTACATATAAATAAGTGTAGAATCACTTCGTACAATTAAAATTTAATTAAAAAACCCAAACATTAACGCTGCTAAAATTTAATTTTACACTCCCTTTATTCCCTAAAGTCATCTAAGTGAAACAAGGAAAAGTACAAGCTCTTAATCTCAAACAACTTGAATTCAACTTTTACTAATAAAAAATGTCCTAATAAAAAAGTCACTTTTATACAGATCCGACACTAATATACTATAAAAGATTAAAAAAAAGTAAGAGTTATTGACCCATGGTTAATTTTGGTGTTACTGATATCACCATCGTATTCGACCATTGATTCATACATTTGCAAATTACAAGCACTAAGTAGCTGTCATGTGCATGGCAAGCAATATCAATTCTAAAGTTAAAAAAAAGAAGACAAAAGCGGTTGTGGGAGGGGGCTAATTTGTAAATTTTTGAAGTGACCAAACTTATAATTTGCTTAAAATTCTTGGGTATTTAATAGCACGACAATAATTTATTTATGGGGGCCCCAGAGAGATTGCCGGCCCCATTTTGTCGTCGCCCAACAGCTCCAATTAATAAACCAAAAATAATTATAGCTGTTGTACACTCACGGGTAAAGATAAAAATGAATAATCAATTGTCTAATAAAACAAGCAATAATAAAATCTTTCATAAATTCATTCATAGATTATCTTTTTGGTCAAGAAAGAGGGGCTAAGGCGCCCCGTAGTGAACTTTTAATTAATTAGAAAATAGAATTACAAAGGTTATTGAAAATGCTACATCCCCAATATTACATAACATAAAGGCTAAAAGCTCCAAAGGAGGGTCTACTAATACATGAAACCTAACTTCATATCAAAACCTAAATTAGTTAGAAAATCTGCACAACGATTGGCTTCTTTATATGAATGTCTTACTTGCACTTACCAATCTCCTTGGAGTTCCTTCTTAACTAGTAAGAGAAGGGATGAGAGAACCTCATGTTGCGTTGTTGGAGCGTCGAGGAAGCCTTCCACTATCTTGAAAACCACTTCGAGAATGAATTTGTTGACTCCTTTACCTTTTGCCAACCTAAACCCATGGTAAACTCCCCATAATTCAGCATTAATGCTTGAACATTGTCCCACATTTGCTGTGAATCCGCCAATCCACTTCCCTCTGTTATCTCGTAGAAGTCCTCTTGTCGTTGCACGCCTAATCAACCTCCGCATGGCGCCGTCTATATTCAGTTTAACACAGTCTTTAGGCGGCTTCTCCCAGGCAATAAGTTGTTCCTACCGTGTTGGTGTGAGCTGCATCTTCTTATCCATCACCTCAATAACTTCGATCTCCTTGCACCTGCACCAATCGTTCCCAAGATACAACGACTTTACACTTCAAGTTCGAAATACAATGACCCTTGAAGTCTCGGCGAACCTTTGGATACTCAGAACTTTCCTCTCAAGGAAGAAAGTAGATACTACAAATGCTAGAAGAAGCGATATGCAATTGTAGTGGGATGATGGTATATGAGGGTAGAGGAGCCTATATATAGGCATTGGAGGCTGGAGGCTAGCCTGCGATTTTAGATGTGGTAATGCCACTTTGGAATGAGCCTCTCAACATGGGCCTTATTGGGCCTCCACCTTGGGCCTTGACCTTGGGCCTTGCCACTTGGGCCATACATTGAATTATCATTCAATTCCAAGAGTAACTAAATGTAATATTTACTTTTCAAAAAAACTGATTAACAGATGTAATAAACATGGTCTGCCACTCAGGAGAGTTGGCCATATTAGCCTGTAACCAATCCATCAGATTTAAATTGAAAAATTGGCTAACATTAAGTCCTTCCCTTCTCTAGATCCCTCTCCAGCACGACATTATCTTACGAAAATAAACTAAGTTCATTGTCAATTAACAATAAAAATATGCATTTCAAGGTTTAATATTATACTGCACTTCACCTAATTAACTTTATTGAAGCCCCACACAAGTTGTGGATCGATTTAGTTTGATTTTATTATAGTGCCACACAATTTATTAGTGTACTAATTATTTATGAAATCCATAGAGAAATCAAGCCTAACTAAATTTTTTCATGCCACTTAATATTCACTAAACTAATTAATCTAGTTTTGAGTTGGATAAAATTTTTAAAATGTGTTAAAACAAATTTTAACATTGCCGTATTCCGAATGGCTCGAACTCGTATATAAAATTTGGACCGAACCAAAGCAGGTAAGATGATAGCCATCCAAGGCGAAGACTGAGGTGTATATTGCAAGGCCAAGGGTTTTGGCGAGTGATATGGACTCATGTGAAAGCTTAGTTTAAGAAGAAATTTGGTCAGATCTACCAAAAAAACAGAAGAGAAACGTGTCACGTATGGATAATAATGTCCATAACTGATTTAGGGAAGGTTCGATCACATGTCAAGAGGTCATGCAATTGATACTTGTTTAAATATGTTTGTGAGAGGAGCGAATTAGGCCGCTCTTCCGGCGCAATTTTTGGCGCCTTTCTCTCGATAAAATCTGACATTATATTTTTCGGGTGTAGTAATGTGATATCCATTAATGCACTCTTAATGATATGTACTTAAAATATTTAAGTAATTTGATTTAAATTATTTGTTTAATAAGGTGTACTTTTTTTGACACATATTTTGAGAGAAATTCAATAATATGTGTGTTTGGTTTGTGATAATTTCATAATGAGTGACCTCGTATGAAATTTTTCGGGATGCACAAGGTGTTAGAAATACCATGTTAACATTAACAATCTGGACCATCTCGTCAATTTGTCTGAAAAATTGTTTGAGGCAGTATCGAAAACTTAATTGATGTAGCTGATTGACATTAAAAAAGTGAACATGGACTAAAATTTACTAAAATTCAATGACTACGTGTGTCGTTACCTGTAGAATTCTATATGTTAAAATACTCGTATTTTTTTCAAATATACGAATGTATTATACACGTTGTAAATGACTAAGGTTAAATATTCAGAATTGAGCAGTCCAACACTTTCTAAATAAAATTTCACCTTATATTTGAGTATAACATACAATCTAGGCAATTTGACCGAATATTGTTTGACTTACCAACGAACACTCAATTTATTTGCAAGTGATTACTAAGAAAAAAAGTGATCATGGATTAAAACTTTCTAATGTTCAGTGACTATGAATGTATTTATCAATAGAATTATGTATTTTTAAAATAGTACCTTAAAAAAAATACAAACGTAGTATGACATTATAATGATATCAACAATTCGAGCAATTTGCTTAGCCCTTGTCTCCGTGGTCGTCGGTGTTTGCACCACAAACTATGGATCAAGAGTTCAAGGTATATTACTTTATCCCAAAAAAAATTCAAACAATTTAGCCAGAAAATCGTTAGACTGGCAACCGAATACTCAAATTATATGATAAATATTTATTAACTAAAATTTTCTAAAGTTCAATGATTATGAGTGAATTTACCCGAGTGTCTTTCTCGGTAGAATTCTGTACGCTTTTTAAACATACGTATTTTTTTAAATACGAACGTATTATACACGTTCTAAATAACCAAGGTTCTATATTCAGAATTCAGGAGTCCAAATCTACTTTTGTTATATATGTAGGTCGTGAATTAACCTGTTGTCGTATATATGACACAACCAAAATCAATCGCAATCTTAAGTATAAAAAGTCATAATGTGAATGAGCATACTCGTACGCATACATCTTATTTTGTAGGGATACGTACAAATACGTCTGCGTATGTAATTGTTAGCTTCTCCTTTTAGTCTAATGTTATCCGGAGGTTACGGACGCCTGAAGTGGAAAGGACTAGTAATTTTACGGTAGTTTTTTTAAAAGAGGTGGTAATATATAGATTATTGTTTTTCAATAAAATTTTGGCAGAGAAAAAATTAACTACTCAGAGTCAGTCCATCATAAAATTGATATTTTATTTAATTCAAATTATTGGATATTTACGACCTGTACAAAAAATTTCATAGGTGTGGCTAGAGAAACTAATTAGAATTAAGAACAACACAATAAATTTTGGCAGAGAGAAAATTAACTACGCAGAGTCAGTCCATCATAAAATTGATATTTTATTTAATTCAAACTATTGGATATTTACGACCTTTACAAATTTTTTCATAGGTGTGGCTAGAGAAACTAATTAGAACTAAGAACAACACAATCACCCAATTACACCCATTTTACATCAAATAGACTAATCCAGCTAAACAAGACCACTAAAGATAACAAAAATCACTCTATTAGATTTATATTCTTAAAACTCAGAAATTAAAATTTCTATCAAGGTAGTCTTTGATGTTTAAAATTAACCAGTTTACCACACATAATTTCGCAAAAGGGTTATTATTAATAAACTCTCTCTATATATATATATATATAATAGTCTCTGGTGTTTGATCTAAGTAATTTGATGTATACAATTACCAACTTTTTTATAAGTCAAATTTTATTTTAATATTAGTATAAGTAAATATTTACAGCCCATTGTGTGTTAAAATTCCCGTGAAAAATGAGTTAAATTGAAGAGTCATATGTACGAGGCTGTAATCACATCCTCCTTAAAACTCTACCTAAGTAAAATCTCCATAATTGACAATTTGGCACAAGCAATTAGAAAAGTGGTAATCAGGTTCGCCGTATCAGTTGTAAATTGACCTGTAACTAATACTCTCCGGTCATTGATTTTCATGTATAATTTACTGTTATGAATTCAGCAATTAGAGAACAAAATACGCAAAGAACACGGACGCAAGAGTTTAGTGTGGTTCGGCCTAGTGCCTACGTTCACGGTGAGAAAGTAGAACTTTTATTGATGGATCCGAGTCACAAAGCTATACAAAACTTTAGGGTAACATGCATTTATATAGAGGCAAACCCTTGGTGTACAAGTAACCTATCTAGGTAGGATTAGGAGTCCAAAATCTAGTCAGAATAGGAATAGGAAATAAGTCTTTCCTATTTCTCGCCATCCCAACAATCTCCACCTTGGCGAGAAATTATCTCGTGGAAGAACCATGAAGCTCCACCCGAACTTCAACAAACTTCACCTTGACAAAACACCGCCCCATGAAGAACCATGAGATCTTGCAAAATCAATCTGACTCCACCGACTCCATCTCGGACCATAGATAACTGCATCAATAAGACCATCTCAACTTTCTCTTCACCTTTTGTTCAATCACTTGGAGCCAGCCCCCAAACTCGAGCTTCTGAGCTTGCTTGGCCTATTCCCTCCAACCTCCATCGAACCCCAACTAGCGAGTCCACTTTCTGAAGTAACCTTGAGACCAATAGACGTACCTTCTATTTTTTGATCAGCCCTATGCTCCACAACCTCGAACCGCTTTTCTGCTGGATATTCTTGCCTCATACCAATGCTACATGCCATAGCATACAAAGGGCAACCTTTTGTTCTACCAAGTAGAACCCTCGACATGTCACGAACTCTACTGTTCGGCCTTGAGTGAGATACCCGATTCGCCCGTGGTGCTACCAACGGCTTCGCATTCCCCATGTAAAACCAACCCAGCACCTTTGATGTGCACGTCTCTTTAGACAACCATAGTGGGAACTTGCTAACTTTGTCTCCGCGAATCCCAACTCCACTCAAACCATTCATGTCAAGCTTTTGCTCCCTCATACGAACCAACCTCATATGACTTGAGCTTTTACCAACTCCTTCAGACCCATTGTTGTGACTCCATCTATAATAATGTGCCTCACTAACTTGTAGGTATTTCCTTTCACCCTTCATCCCTACCATCGCATCCTTCTCCACCTTTATTAGCATACCTTTATAACTATCACTGTTATAATCCAAAGTCCCTAATGAAAAGAGATTACCAGGATGCATTGGACTTGATAAGATAGAAAGTCAGTCACCATCCGACCCATCTGAATATGTGGCCATGGTTGTGGATGCCAATCCCTCCTCATTTTCTTGATCCCTAGTTCGTCCTAGATAGTCCCTTTCATGTGCCCTTCTCCGCACTTGAAAGTACTTCCATTGAACTTCTTTGACTCTGACCTGGATCCTCTTCCACAACCCAGCTGGTGGCTCCTCATTCATGACGTGATACATCACATCATCCGCCAAGCACAAGCGAATTTTCGCCACCGCCTTGGCCCCCATCTCCTTCCACTCTTGCTCCTCCATCTTCTCGGACTTCTTCTCCGAGAGCGCGATGACCATCCCTTGTTGCACGAGGAGATCTTTGACACGCCTTTGCCATAACCCAAAATTCGAAGAACCATCGAACTTCACAAGAGCAAACTTCGCGCCGTCCGTCATCCTCCAACCCAAGCTCTTGATACCAATTGTTATGAATTCAGCAACTAGAGAACAAAACGCACAAAGAACACGGACACAAGAGTTTAGCGTGGTTTAGCCTAGTGCTTACGTCCACGGTGAGAAATGAGAACTTTTATTGATGGATCCAAATCACAAAGCTATACAAAACCTTAGGGTAACATGCCTTTATATAGAGGCAAACCCTTGGTGTACAAGTAACATATCTAGGTCGGATTAGGAGTCCAAAATCTAGTCAGAATATGAATAGGAATAGGAAATAAGTCTTTCCTATTTCTCGTCATTCCAACACTTACCGTAGCTCACCTGGAAAGAGGGAGAGAAGAAAAAAAACTTGATTTTATATCGACCATCGACTCACGTATTCGCGTTCCTTGGAATTTTTTTCTCTTACAGTAAAAATAAAATTTCAAAAAATTCTCAAAATAAGTGGTGACATGCATGGGAGGCTGCCACCACGTGGTGCATTCAGATAAGAGGCGACCTGCTAGTATGTTTCCCCAATTTTTTGCAATCATAAAAAAAAATTTAAATGATGATAAGTTGGTACTTCGATATCTGAATAATTTTTATTTATTTAGCATAGCATTTTGAGCTGACCATACGTAAAGCTACAATTATGCAAAAAAAATGTAAAGTTAAAAAAAATGCACAAGCCATATGAGTTAGTTGATTTATTAGATTCGGGGGAAAAATTCACATCCCATAGGAGTGCATCACAGCATCAGAAAAATTGTTCCAAGAAACTCCTTTGACACGAGAAGCTATAAAAAAAATAAATTACTCCCTAGTCCTTGGTGTTTAGTCATCCTCTTCCTCGGGTCCCTACATTTTTAAAAATAATTTTATCGTCTCTCGTCTTTGGTTTTAGAAACTCTGGGGTTCTTGGTGCCGAAATATTTTATATTCTCCGGCGAACTCCTACTCGAAAAGACTAAAATGCCCCTCCCTTGTTAAAAAATAAAAAATTCCTTCCTTCCCCACTTCACCTTCTTCCCCAATTCATCTTCAACCTCCATCATTTATGCCTCCTATTCTATGAGCATTTCAAGCACCTTACTTACTTCTCCTTTCCCTTTCCTTTTCTCAAGCTTCCTCATTGCCCATTTTTTTCCACTTTTCTTTTTGGTTAATTACCTTACCCGCAACCAGTTCCCAACTTTCTTACAATAGTAAAAAAGGAAAAAGTAGAAAGATGTCTGCTTTTCCACATTATAGCCCCCCCACTCCTCCACTTTCCCTGTTCCTCCCACCACCGGCTATTTCTGGGTCTCTCTCTTCCCAATTAACCTCACAGTGTTCCTTTGTAGAGAAAGTTTCAATCTTTGCTAATGTGAGTGCTCTTCCCCCTAAACCCATTTCTCTTTACATAGCAAGAACTCTGTTTTCCTCTTCATTTTTTTTGGGGTCATTAATAGGATTCCGGTGGTCTTAACCGCTCTACTTTTCTGTTTTTGTAACGGCCCACTTCCCCTCTTTGGATTTGTGTTTTTTTTTTTGGTGAAGTTCCCGTTTTTACAGTTGTTGCTTCATTTGCTCATTTCCCATGTGAAGCTTCCTCTGCCTTTGTTGGTTTTTGCAGTTTAAACACTTGGTGCATATTCTCTGGGATGCTTAATGAAGTTCAAGCTGTTTAGGGAATATAATTGAAGATGCTATTGTCCAGGAACATCTGCCTTTATCTCTGCCTTGTTGGTACAGTTTTAAAACCAGTTGTTGTGCAATCATCGGACGCATCATTCAACGATGATGTTCTTGGTTTGATTGTGTTTAAGGCCAGCCTTCGTGACTCGGATAAATCTTTTGTTTGGAGGTTGAAAATGAATTGGGAAAGAAGGTGAAGTGCGCAAAAAAGAAAATTTATTTTAAACAAGGAAGGGATATTTTAATCTTTTTAAGTGGGGGTTCGCCGGAGAATATGAAATATTCCGACACCAAAGATTCGAGAGTTTCTAAAACCAAATACCAGGGACTAGGGAATAATTTACCAAAAAAAATAGTGGGAGTGGCAGACGATGAAGCACCATCAAAAGGGTCAAAATCCTATGTAACAACATATCCTTTGAAAATTGATAGCGACTTCTCTATCCTTTCGGTGTTAGCATTTGCACCACAAGTAGGGGCCACTCCATTAGATCACCCATCAATCTGGTCGTTGTGATCTCTCTCTTCTTTTTTGTTCTGTGATCTCTATTACGATGAATTAGCAGACCAACGGCCGTCCGGCAACTTGCATATACTTATAGCACATTGTCTTCTTGTCTTTGAATGACCCACTTAGTTACAACTAGGAGTGCAGATAGTATATCCCGATCTCGAATATCGAATAATATTAAATACTGAAAAAATTCAAAGTACAACTATGTTGGTGTAAGTAGTAAGGAATTTTAATTCTTTTATGTAGATCTTAGCTTCAAACTTTACAAATAAAAAAGACATCAATGTTTGACTCAGAATATCAAAGATTCGCCAAAAAAAAATTCAAATGCAATTAGTTAGATTTTTATTGTTTTTCGGAATCATATGTTTTGTGATTGGTAGACTTTTTGAACCACGTTGATGAATATTATTATTAATCAATCCACCGATAGATCAATTTTGTAATTGTACACCTCAACGCCGACCAAGTGTCAATCAAATTGAGTATCTATTTGACTAAAAAAAATGAATATATTTATCTTTTTTTATTAAAATGCAATCACGTTAAGTATTTCAATCAACATGTGAGATAGGAGCAAAACCCACGGGGCGGAGATGCGGCTAGACTCGTTTTTATCGGCTAGAATAGTATATAGTTCAACTTAAAATGATATGAATTAAAAACTGTTTGGTAAATTTTCGGATACGAAATGATTTCGAACAAATAGCAAGGAAAATGTCACTGTGCTGTGAACACCACTGACACTGAGCATAACCGAGACATGATATTCGTTTGGTTCTTCTTTGAGGAACATCGTGTTCTAAGATTCCGTTTGAACGGAAAAAAAGTGTCAAGGCTGTACCTGAAAATCGTCAAAATTAAGCACATCAATCTTCTTTTTTCGCCGGAATATGGAGAGTCTCGGGCACTAGTATATTAAGTTGGGAAAAGTCCACATTAGTACATTGTGGTTTGCTCGATTATCAGAGATAGGTTTGTGGTTTCAAACTCATCAAAAAGGGTCCTGTGTTTTCACGGGCTCATCAATTAAAGGCTCGGATAGCTCCCCGAGCCTAGTCAGCGTCCATTGGGCTCTCCACGTCAGAACAACATTGTTTTTAATCCTATGTGGCACGCCATGTAGGATTTTTTTCTACTCAAAAATGATGATGTGGGGTTGTTTGAAAATTTTAACTTGCCACGTCAGCATTTTCGAGTTAAAAAATCCTACGTGGCGTGCCACATAAGATTAAAAACAATGTTGTTTCTGATGTGGAGAGCCCAATGGACGCTGACTAGGCTCGGGGAGCTATCCGAGCCTTTAATTGATGAGCCCGTGAAAACACAGGACCCTTTTTGATGAGTTTGAAACCACAAACCTATCTCTGATAATCGAGCAAACCACAATGTACTAATGTGGACTTTTCCCTATTAAGTTTGACATCCCCAATATGCGGGTTTAGCGAGAATCTCTGCTCTAAATTAGAAGAGCAAATAAACAAACCTTTTTTCGCTCGTACTCATCAGAAATAAATAAGAAAAATCTAATCATTCTATAAAAAAAATTAGATCAACCAGCAATAAAAATGTTCTAGGTTAACAAGATATCACAAGTTTAAGTTATTAAAAAATAAGTGTTAAATACTTGTTGGCAAAAAATTTTACCATTCAACAATCTTATCTGACACTAACTTAGATTAGTCGGTTTAACAAGTATCTCGATACAAGTGTTATCAAGCAAAAAAAATGTCATGGAGCAAGCGTCAAACATCAATATGGCGAGTTGATATGGCTGAACATGATTAAGTTTTGAATCGGAAAACTTGCACATGATTAGTCAGTGGTTCAAGACCATTTACTTAAGTTAAAATTCTAACGATGCAATGCAATAGAAAATTTTAAAATAGAATGAAAAATTGAAAACAAATGTATTTATATTATTTTATGAAACTGAAATCTTTTTATATAATTATAAATTCTGAATTCGAAAATTGTACATTAAAATTATAATCAATGGAAAAATGGTTGGAGAGGTATGATCCCAAGAAGGGTTGAGTGAGATTCTTTTTATTTTTGTAAGATGATTCTTCTAATAATATTTTAAAATTTTAAAATTTTAAATTCAAAATATCGTTAATTAAATTAAAACGCAAGTCCGGGTTGGGATTTGCATTGCAAAAGCATGACATTAGAAAGCGTAAGACCCACAACCCCATCGGCCATCCAATCCGCTCTTTTTCTGTGTCCTTGTGTGGGCTGTGGTCCCCTCCCACACGTTTCGCCCTCTCACCCTTTTGGGCAAGTACACGTTTCGACCCTCCAACGGCTCCCTTACCCTCCTCAGGGCTGAGTCCTTTTCAATTACCCATCCCTCACACATTCCATTAAAACGACACGGGCAATATCGTAAATCACCACTACCAAACAGATAGATGAACTCGTGACACGTGGTTCCAGTTTAATCCGAGATCTCGAGTTTTAGCCGGAGGTACATAGCGGTGCTAAAACCTAGTAAGTAAAATTTTCCCTACTATGTGGTTCATTCGAGCTCAAATCTAAATTATCGATCCCCGAGTACATATTAATATCACAACTACCAAACACGTAGATGAACTCGTGACAGGTTGTTCCAGTTTAATCTAAGATCTCGAATTTTAGCCAGAGGTATGTAGCTGTGCTAAAACTGTAAGGTAAAATTTGCCATACTATGTGGTTGAGTTGAGCTCAAATCTAAATTATCGGCCCCGAATATATATTAATATTAGCACTGTCAAACACGTAGATGAACTCGTGACATCCATTTTAACTCGAGATCTCGAGTTTTAGCTGGAGATACGTAACGGTGCTAAAACCTGGTAAGGTAAAATTTGCCCTACTATGTGGTGCAGTGGAGCTCGAATCTAAATTATCGGTACCCGAGTATATATTAATATCGCCAGACCACAACCTAACTTATCTGTCCAAATTCCCATTGCTAGTCCAAATTAGATGCTGTGAGCTCTAAGGTACTTGCTAATTGCCTTATTCGCAGTAGTCTCGCCCAATCCCCACCTTAAAAGAATGGCATTGCCACATGTACACAACATTTGAACCAACTTCAAAAAAAAAACACAAAAAACAAAATTCCTACATGTTCTTCACCTCTTTGTGTATATATACCTTTGAATACCCTATCTAACGTAAATTATAATCCGAATTATCCGATGGAGAGCACCGATTCGTCGGCCGGAGGGGGATCGCAGCACCCGAATCTCCCGCCGGGGTTCAGGTTCCACCCGACCGACGAGGAGTTGGTTGTCCATTATCTGAAGAAAAAGGCTGCCTCTGCTCCTCTCCCTATTTCTATTATCGCTGAGGTTGATCTTTACAAGTTTGATCCATGGGAGCTACCAGGTAAACGAATCCATTAACATTGGCCACGTCAGCAGGGGCTTGAGGATATTTTTGTAATGCTAATAATATGTTGTTTTGTTTTTTGTTATGGTGTGATCAGCTAAGGCGCTGTTTGGCGAGCAGGAGTGGTACTTCTTCAGTCCGAGGGACAGGAAGTACCCGAACGGGGCGAGGCCGAACAGGGCAGCAACTTCAGGGTATTGGAAGGCCACCGGAACGGACAAGCCGGTGTTGACATCGGGAGGCACCCAAAAGGTTGGAGTGAAGAAGGCACTTGTTTTCTATGGAGGGAAGCCTCCTAAAGGGATCAAGACCAACTGGATCATGCACGAGTACCGGTTAGCGGATAACAAGAACAGCAACAAGCCTCCAAGCTGTGTCTTGGGCAACAAGAAAAACTCGCTACGGGTAAATTCCATTCCGAATCTTTTATCACTTGAGTCAGGTCTCGAAGTAGAGAATCTTGAGTGCTTCCTCTCTTTTTTGGGTTTCTACCAGCTTGATGATTGGGTGCTGTGTCGAATATACAAGAAGAACAACTCGCAGAGGCCGATGATGTATCATGACAAGGACGATTCGATGGACGATATGCTAGGGCCGATCATGCCTTCCATGTCGGATTCGAGGCAAGACCAGGTCGGTAGGCTTCAGCTAGGACAAGGAGGGAGCTTCGGTTCGATGCTTACAAGCGAGCAGATTTTGTTTGAAGGGATAATGAACAACCACGACGGTGTTCAGTTGGCCTCATCCGAGTCGAAGCCGGATCATCTGCCGATGTTTCCGTTAAAACGGGGGCTACCGTCTCTTTACTGGCCCGACGAAGACCCCGCGACGAGCTCCTCGTCGAGCAAGCGGTTCCACGGTGGCGATAACGGCGATGGCAATGGCTCGATAGCCACAATTCTAAGCCAGCTACCTCAAACACCTTCGATGTTGCATCAGCAGCCAATGGCTGGTTCGCTGGGCGATGGCATGTACGTTAGGCCACCTTACCAACTTCCGGGATTGAATTGGTACACTACCTGAATACGTAGAATCTTGCATATATTTAAGAATTGATGCAGCTTCTTGGTTGGAAAATTAGATATATGATTGGGATTTGGTTATATATATACTTGATCAATCCGACTTAGATTCGAGCTTCGGATTGAGAGTTGAGAATTTTCGTGTCCTAGTCAAAATTTCAGGTTTGTTTGATGCTAGAAAGGATTGGTATATAGTTTTTTATAACAATTATAGGTGATTGTATAAAAATAAATGCGTGATGTATTGTTGATGCAGAATTAGGATATACCCAACAAAGAAACCAATGTAGCAACAGAAACTGATACGAACTGATAATTGTGAGAGTTTGTAGAAATTGTGATTATGGGTTTACTGTCATGATGATTGACTTTTATGTATTGCTTAACGTGCTTCTTGTCAGCAGCATTATATTATATATTTTTTGTTTAGAATCGGATCTTAAAAAATGTTACATGTGATTTGGTTTGGGAGATTTAATGTTTAATTTTGTGGTTAGAGAGATTTATTTTTTGGTTTATACCATAAGGATATCAGAACATGCACTCAACCGATTAATTTAGGTTTAAATTGAATAAGATCTTTAAATAGTAACAATAGACATATTGTATCAAGAACCTACACTCTTAGGGTCGCCGCCTAAGCCTTCAGAACCTTTTCCAATTATGGTAATTTGTTCATATAAATGAATGGTAATTTGTTAGCTTAGGTATAATTATTGGAGCCAATATCAGTATCTATCATATTCTCAAAAAAAATATCAGTATCTATCACGAGAATAAGTACCATTACCATTTGTATTTTGAAGGGAAACATCATTACCATATAAGGTATAGCATTTTGATGAGAGAGCAATTTCGAAATCAGGATGGCGATCCGAGTGGGGCCACATACAATTATTTGCGTTATTTAATAAATGGCTATATCCGGTATCCCAATCTTTATCATCCCTATTTCGGAAATTTAAAATTCGTTTCACTGTTAATATATTGTAGAAGCCACCTATTTTTTCTACAAGTTATAAAGTAAGGGTTCGGAAAAATAATTATACTTTTAATTTGTAGTCTTTGTAGAAATGATTCTGCATTAAATGCATTTTTTTACCGGAGATACATGTCCTAATTCAGACTGCTTAATTTAAATATCAATCAAGTAAGACCGCAAGAATGAAAAATCTCTAGGTATAAAAAAATGACAAATCTCTTCGTACATAAATTTTAGGAAACGTACCATTTGAATACTGTGATTTACACAGATTTTGCGAAATGATTATGAGGTTTAGAAATAATTTTTTTAGTTGTTGTGGTTTCACGTTTTTTGCGTTAGAGGCTCGAAAAAACTTCAGAGCCAAAAACCAGCTCCGAACCTAGAAACGATGTCGTCCGATGATGAGGTGTCTCGCCACGGTGGAAAAAATTTTCTGCTTGGAATTCTGACTTGGCACGAAAAAATATATATTTTAATCACGTATTTCTTTATAATTTTTTAAAAAACTCCTTAGTTAACCCTAATCCAACCCCAACCCACAACTCAACCCAACCCAACTCATTTTATTCAACCTTCAATCCAAAACAGAACCGTTGATTAAGAGAATGGAAAAAATCAAAGACATACCCCATTAATCAAAAAACAACAACGTAACTGTACAAGAGCAAAATCAAAGGCAGAACCATCGAAGGAGGCAAGCAACTAGGCAAAATCAAACTCGTAATTAAATTCCCCAATTATGGGATTGGGGAAAGAACCCTAATTCCCAAAATTGGGAAGGTTCTTTCCCGAACACCCTCCCTCTTAATTCCGGGGATGACAAATTGCGACCGCCGGTGATGATTAGTGAACCCGTGGTCGACAATGACAACAGACGACCTTCGTAGGTCGTCCTTCCCTTGGCGTGACGCTTGCTCGTTTCCTGGACAAGATAGTCGACATCAACACTGAGAATGATTTTGAAGTCGAGACCATGAAATGGAGAAACGCTTTATTCAACAAAATGGACAACAACTTGCCTCAACGGTGGGGTCCCCGGCCTGGACAAGGATGCCCTTGTTGATGCAGTGGAAGATGGTGTCATCGTAGTAGCCTTCCAGCCCACCAGTTTGTACCTCATGTTCACTATCCCTTCCCTTTCGTCGGCGGCTCCGATATGTAAATCGTGGATGTCACCTGGATTTTTTTTTTGTTGGTCTTCTTTTTTTTCTCTCTCTCTCTCCTTACTGTAAAGAAGAGAACGGGTTAATGACTGGACGACAGGGATCGGGACAGGGACCGAGTCACCTCGAGATGAATGGGAGCCGAGCTGGGATTGGGACAATCGATTCTCATCGAGAAATCTGCAAGCTTTCCCCCTCCTTCTCCAGCTAGCCAATTGAGGAGAAGATCACCAAGGAGACGACGATGACAATAGAGGATGGTTTTTGTTTGGTTGGGATTGATTGGGAATTGGGGACTAGGATTCTTGATCGATTTGGTTTGTTTGGTTGCCGGAGAAGAAGGAAGCTCCGGCGAGAGAAGAAGAGACGAGGGGAGGAAGAGGGAGAAGAGAGAAGTGAAAGAGGAAAGAGAAGAATGGGGTTTCTTTTGGAAAATATAAACAAAGAGGGGACTGAAATTGATATTTTTCTTCGTGCCAGCTAAAGCTTACCAACCGGATTAAAAACTTGATATGGCGTGCCAAGTCAGCCACCAAAATGACGTCGTTTCTAGGTTCGAAGCTGATTTTGGCTTGGGAAGGCTCCCGAGCCTCTAAAACAAAAAATGTGAAACCACAATTACCAAAAAAGTCATTTCTAAATTTCAGAATTATATCGCAAAATTTTTGTAAACTACAGGATTCAAATGGTACTTTTTCCTAAATTTTATTGCATATTTATCATCCGAAGCCTCTACATTATAATTATAAATTTTGCATGGTGATGTAAGCATCCGGTTGTTACATTCAAACGTATGTAATCTCGTAAATCCAACTCAAAATATTAATTATTGGGGACTCATTCTAACTTAATAAAAATATTTTAAATTCAAATTTTTGCAAACACAATAGTGTTAGATATTTGTTATAAAATTTTAACATATTTTAAAGGTCTTACCCAATTAAAAATTTAATTGGTCGATACAATAACGTGCGGGTACCACGTGATGTAAACCAAAAAATCTCACCAATCCAACGCATCCTGCACATGTTTTTCACATGTAAAGATTGCATGATGATGATCTCATGATGATCGTAGATACGAGAAGGAAAGATGCTCAATGGACAACGAGGTTTACTAACCTCTTTCAATTTCTTTCCATATTCCCAAAGAAGCTATATAAGTGACATAGGCACTAAGATTTGAACGAATTTATATGCAGTAAATAATGAACTTTTTTTATAAAGTAAATAATGAACTTTAACGTTGTAAAAAAAAAGTACCTAGAGTTTTATGTTCTACAATGGATATACCAGAGTATATTCCTAGCTTTAGACGATTCACCTGATTATGGGCGATGTTGTTTTGACTGATCAGCATTCTAATATCCATTAGACCTATTAGTCCATGTTCAAATTGTATAAGACTTTCGAATAGCGGTAAAATTATTCTAACAAGTATTTATCATTATTGTATCCTCAAAACTTGAATTCAACTTAAAAAAATAAATTGTAATTTGCATATTTTTGGTGAATTTATGACATTCATAGTAAAATACTTGCCCTAGTTAAGAATGACTTTCCCAATGATATATTTTTATTCGTAAGGGCTCAATCGAATACATCTCCTTAAAACTATCAAAATCTCTGACCACTTGAACTAACTATCATTTGCATAGTTTAGGCGAATGGATAATATGTCCCTTAGAAATATTTAAATAATTAAAACTTCAAATATGCTCATGAATAGTTTAGGCGAATGGATAATATCTAGTGATAACAACGTCAAGATATATTATCTCTATCAATGTACTCATTTTTTATTGCGAGTTTTTAATAAAATTTTATCGTAGTACGATTTTGACAAGACTGGCAGTCGCAACCTAAAAAAAAAAGAATTTTACAATACTTAGGGTACGAATAATACTATGAATAAAGTCTACTTATAAAAGAAGCTATTCAAAAGTGCACATGAAAGCTAAGCAGGTTTCACAGTTTCTTCTATACACGAAAAATTATTATGATTATGCGATATATTGTTTGATTACACTACAGCAATATATAACTTCTTTTACGTTTCACAAACAAAAATGTAGGAAAAATAACTTATTTAGATTTTAGCTAAATTTTGAAAATAGAAAATGTTTTGATGTTAATATAAACGTCGAAATAGGTCAATAAAAATTCTACGTTTAGAAAAAATGTCAAAATAGGTTTACGAATTTCTATGTATTATTAAACTTTGACTTCTATTGGCAAAAATTCAACGTTTATAAATCAGAAAATTAATTTTCATTTTAATTAGATTATCTTACTATAATAAGAGATTTTTTTAGGTAGTTTAGTGTGTCAAAGTGAAAAAGTTAAAACTAATCCTAAACTCTAAATCCTAAATTCTTAATCCTAAATTATAACCCTAAATTCTAAACCCTAAACTCTAAATCTAACCCTCTAATCCTAAACCATAAACTTTAAACCCTAAATCCCAAACTCTAAATCACAACCCTAAACCCCTAATCCTAAAGCCTAACTCCCAAATAACTAAAAATTTCGGAACATAAGTTGATATGGAAATAGGAGAAAACCTAAAATCGAACGGGCGATTTTGAGGCGATTCTCGCCGCTTTTCCTTTTTCGGCGCCGCCGCTGCCCATGCGCGCCGCCGCTGCCCCAGGTCGGCCGCCATCGGGTCCGGGCTCGTCTTGGGCTTCCTCTTCGATGGTTTTATCAACGGGAGCGGCGCCCTCCGCGTCTACCTCCTCTCCCCTCTCCTTCGCTAATCCCTCTCCGGGATTTCCGCTCGCCACTTTGCCGCCTCTCCTCTCTGCCGCCGGGTTTCTCTCCACCCCCGCGGGTGCCTCGGCACTCCCTCCACAGCTGGGTGGACTCGGTGCGGGTCTTCCCGGGCCAGCTCTTCTCTCACCTACGGAGGCGGCTTGGGCGGCCTTTCTACGTGCATGGCAGGGTTTCCTCCCTCCGATCGTGCCCCCGTCGGCCTCGCCTTTTGGTGTCTATGGTGCGCAAGGCGTGTCGCTCGTTCAACCTCCGATGCCCGTGCATCCTTTCACCGTTGCTCATGGGTTCTTGCTCGGGTGATCAAGCCCCAGCTGTGTGGGGGGGGGGGGGGGGGTCCACGGTCTGCCTGTGCTGGGGTCCATTCCCGACTTGTCTGCTTTTATGGGCGCGGGTTCTGGTCCCGTTGATAGGGGAGTATCTCTCGGTCACCTCTCTCCGTATGCTAATTTCTCATTGCCTAATGCCATATCTCATGACCGTTTGACAGCTATGTTGCCTTCCAGCTCTGTGCTTGCGAGTGCGCTGCCTGGGGCTTGCTCGCCTTTGGGGTCGACGGTGACCATGGTGTCTCCGCTCTCGGGTCTGCTTGCTCAGTCCATTCCGGTTAGTCTTCCTTCCGTTTTGTCTCCTGCTCCTTCCATGAACCATACGTGGGCAACTTTGGATAAGCTGGATGGCATGGTGTTCAGCACTTCGACTGCTGCTTGCTCGGTTGATGCCTCAGTCATGGGGGGCGTCCGTGATCTGCCTGTCCAGGGATCTCTCTTTTGGTGTCAATGGTGCGCAAGGCGTGTCGCTCGTTCAACCTTCGACGCCCGTGCATGCTTTCACCGTTGCTTATGGGTTCTTGCTCGGGTGATCAAGCCCCGGGGGGGGGGGGGGGGGGGGAGGGGGTCCACGGTCTGCCTGTGCTGGGGTCCATTCCCGACTTGTCCGCTTTTATGGGCGCGGGTTCTGGTCCCGTTGATAGGGGAGTATCTCTCGGTCACCTCTCTCCGTATGCTAATTTCTCATTGCCTAATGCCATATCTCATGACCGTTTGACAGCTACGTTGCCTTCCAGCTCTGTGCTTGTGAGTGCGCTGCCTGGGGCTTGCTCGCCTTTGGGGTCGACGGTGACTATGGTGTCTCCACTCTCGGGTCTGCTTGCTCAGTCCATTCCGGTTAGTCTTCCTTTCGTTTTATCTCCTGCTCCTTCCATGAACCATACGTGGGCAACTTTGGATGAGCTGGATGGCGTGGTGTTCAGCACTTCGACTGCTGCTTGCTCGGTTGATGCCTCAGTCATAAGGGACGTCCGTGATCTGCCTGTCCAGGGATCTCTCTCTTTAGCACCTAATGGTGTTGGGATTGATCCCAATTCTAGGGGAGTTGACTCTCTCACTCATGCTCAGTCTGTTGCCCAGTCCCCGATGGATGCTTTTGCTCGTACCTGTGCTAACTTGGGTTTACCGTAGGAGGTTCTTGCACAGGTTCTTAGTGCTTTTACAGCATGGATGATGACATCCCAATTGCCAGAGGCTGATCGTTCGGAGACTCCTATCACTCCGGTAGTACAGGCCAGCTTGCCAGAGCAGCTGCGGGCAGGCCCATCTCCCACCGTGCTTGAGACGGTCTCGGCTGATAGTCAGTCCCCTTCGGCTGCTGGGCAACAATCCTATGCTGTCCTAGCTAGGTCCCAGCCCAGGGGGTGGACCTATACGGGTAAGAATCTCAAAACTGTCCTCAAGGGTAACCAGATTGCTATTGTTCTTGACCCGGTCAGGACTGCTATTTGCGAGAATTTTGCCAAGCGTGCTTTTATTGGGCGGTTAGTCACTCCTCGGGGTTCTAAGCCGTGTTCTTTCTCTGAATTACGAGGTGCTCTCACTAAGCTCTGGCCAGTTTCTTCGTGGTCTATGTTGCCGCTGGGAATGGGTTATTTTGGCTTCTATTTTAACTCTGAGCTTGAGCAACAGGAAGTCTAGAAGACGTCTTCTTGGAAGCTTCAATACGGCCGTCTATTTTTGCAAGCTTGGACGCCTTTCTTCAAGCCGAATAAGTCGCAGTCATCTCTGGCCAAGGTGTGGGTCAGGTTTGTTGGGCTAAGTATGGAACATGTTGCTTCTGATATTGTCTTTGGAATGGCCGAGGCGATTGGGGTTCCCATTCGGGTTGACACGGAGGCTCTTAACCGTATTAATGGTATTTGTGTTCGGGTACTTATCGAGGTGGACATGGTTCGTACTTTTCTGGATAAGCTACTGATTGAATCTGCAGCTGGGAATTCTTCTATTGATATTGTGTTTGAGGAGCTGCCTAAATTTTGTAACCATTATAAGCTGGTGGGCCACACGTCCCCTCTCTGTTGGCGTTTGCATCCCTCGGATGTGGGTCATCAGTCCGCTCAGCAGTGGGACATTTCCGCAGGTAAGCGGGTTGCCCAGGAGATTGATCAACACCCTGGTGGTTCCGATGTACTTGAGGGCAGAGACCAGCCTCATGGGCGGCCAAGGAGGGTTTGGCAACAGCGGACTGGTCCTGGCATGGCTCCGTCTTTGTCAGGGGTTGATAATAGACCTTCGGATGTTCCTACGTCTAATACTTTTGCTTGTTTATAAAAAGAAGGTGAGCTTGCCGTTTCCATGGTGGTTCAGGGTTCTGTGATTGAGGGTGGGCAAGTCCAGTGCTCTTCAGCGATAGGGGGCTCTATTTCTAGGGAGCTCAAGGGTCAGGCAGGACTGGATTTAGTGGTTTCTACTTCTGGCATTCGCACTTTCGGGGTTCCCTATATTTTCGGGCAAGTTGCAGTTGCAGGGGGATCTCTTGTTGGTTATATTCCGGGTTGGGTCCATCGGTGGGGTGCTTTTTCAGCTCCCCTATTGCCTCTCCTGGTTCGGCTTTGGCTTCGCCGACCACTGACCAGCTTGCCAAAATTGCCTGTGAGGAAATGCGCACGAAAAGGAGGGTTGTGTTTGCTAGTCCGGTGGCCTCGGAGGTGATGACAGTTCAGATACGTAATGAGACACTAGGTTTGGTTGATGGTGCTTTGCCTATCCCGGGTCAGGGAACTTCTAGTCCTCTACTTACTCATTCCGTTGAAGATCCCCCCATGCAGCTTCAGGCTATTATTTCTTCTCAGGCTTGGGCGGAGTTGACGGTTCCACAGCGGCAACAGTACTCGGTTTTAATGAGGAGTCACACCCAGCGGTAGCATTTGCCGAAAAACTCAATTCGGCCCAGTCGGGCGTAATGGATTTGCTCTTCTGGAACATTCGGGGTTTGGGGAATGAACATTCCCGAACCCAACTTCGTGAGCACTGCTTGCGTTATCGACCTCATTGGTTTGCCATTGCTAAACTGATGGTACACTTTGAGTTTGTTTCTTCACGGTTTTGGCTTGGTCTTGCGTTATCGACCTCAATGGGTGCCCTAGCTTGTGGGTGTTCACTCGGCTTCCTGTTAGTTTTGGGGAGGAGGTTCTTCTTGTTACTTCTCAAGATGTGGTGGTTCGTTTTGTCTGGCGCCAACGGCCACTCCTTTTTGCTTTTGTGTATGCGC
Source organism: Hypericum androsaemum (assembly GCA_963995505.1). NCBI lineage: Eukaryota > Viridiplantae > Streptophyta > Magnoliopsida > Malpighiales > Hypericaceae > Hypericum > Hypericum androsaemum. The sequence continues at coordinate 4,116,666 of OZ023186.1, read as the reverse complement.
ATATTGGTCATACTCGGCGTCGTCGGCTATGGGATGACTTATTAGAGCTGCCGGAGCTTCCTCTTCTCATTGTTGGTGACTTCAATGCTGTTCTGGGAGCTCATGAGCGCAGGAGTACTTGTTTGCCTAATCACCGCTCTTGTTTTGAATTTTAGGCATTTATCAGTGCTCGTGGCTTGGTGGATATTCCCCTTTTGGGGGGTCATTTTACTTATTCTAATCGTCGTTATGCAGGGGGTTATATGGAGTCCTGTCTGGATAGAGGGTTGGATTCCATCTCTTTTCTTGATCTCTGGCCTTCTGTGCAGTGCAGGGCTCTTTTCAGGAATGTTTCAGATCACAAGCCGATTCTCATTCAATGTGCTGAGACTCAGGAGATTTCTGGACCTCGTCCTTTCTGTTTTCAGGCAATGTGGATATCTCATGAAAACTTTTTGGCAGTGGTTCGACAGGTTTGATCTTCCCCGCAGGAGAGGACCGGTGCAATTTTGGGGATCATTAGAAAATTCCGTGACCTAAGGCATACTTTGCGAGTCTGGAACAGGGACACTTTTGGGGATATTCGCTTACGCCTGGACACTTCTTTTGCTAGAGTTTCTGTTGTCCAGGATTTAATTGCTGATCGGGGTCCTGAAGAGGATTTAATCAGGGAGGAACAGTCAGCTTTACGGGAGTATAATGTCACTTTAGAGCAACATAGCATTTTTCTCAAGCAGCGGGCGGGGATTAAGTGGCTTAAGCACGGGGATCAAAATTCTGCTTTCTTCCACAGGAGTGTTCAGGTTCGGCATAGTCAAGCTGGGATTCCTGTGATGTTAATCGATGGGCAGGTCGTGGAGGAGAAGCTTCTGATTCGGGAGCATATAGTCTCCTTTTATCATTCTCTCTTTATGGATTCAGGAACTAGGGTGGATGCATCGGCCCTGATTACTCGTCTGATCCCTCCGTCTGTTACAGCTGAGCAAAATGAGTCCCTGCTACGGATTCCCTCAGGAGAGGAGGTAAAAACTGCTATTTTTGGTTTGGACCCGGATAGTGCTCCAGGTCTTGATGGTTTTGGGGGTTCTTTTTATCAAGCGGCTTGGTCGGTTATAGGGGGCGATGTGGTTCGAGTTGTTCAGGAATTTTTTGCGCAGGGGTTCTTCCCTCGGGGCCTTAATTCAAACTTTGTAACTCTGATTCCGAAGATTCTAGGTGCGTTCAGGGTGGAGGATTATAGGCCGATTGTGCTGGGGAATTTTCTTTATAAGATTTTTACAAAGATCCTTGTGAGCCGTTTTGGGCCGATTCTGTCTTCGCTGCTGTATTTTCATCAGTTTGGTTTTGTGCCCACTCGCAGTATACATGACTGCATGGCCTTGGCCTCTGAGGGGATTAACTGTCTGGATTATCGCCGGAGTGTAGGGAACATGGCTCTTAAACTATATATCTGGAAGGCCTTTGACACCTTGCGATGGGACTTTCTGCTTGCGGTTCTACGACAGTGGGGCTTCGATGACAAATTTGTTTCCATGGTTAGGGGCATTCTGGGGTCTGCAATGCTCTCTATTCTGGTGGAGGGAGTCCCGGCAGGTTACTTTGGGTGTTCCCGAGGGGTCCGTCAGGGTGATTCGCTGTCTCCTCTTTTGTTTATTGCGGCAGAAAAGGTGTTTAGTAGGCGTCTTCATGAGGTAGTTTTGTCCGGGGAATTGCTGGGTTTCAAGGCGGGGCGGAGTTCCGCATTCCCCTCGCATTTGTTATACGCTGATGATGTTATTTTTTTCTGCAAAGCGATCTCCTCAAATTGTCACTGTCTTTTGGGAATTTTGCAGGAATATGCTAGGGTCTCGGGTCAATTTTTTAACCCGAGTAAGTCTCGTGTTTACTTCGGCACTCACTTGACGCGCTCTATGCGCCATCGCCTACAGTCATCTCTGGGCATTTCAGAGGGCTCTCTCCCTTTTGTTTATCTTGGTGTGCCTCTCTTTTATGGTCCACCGCGGCGTTGTTATCTTCAAAGTATGGTGAATGACATTATTGCTAAGTTCTCTCGCTGGAAGGGCTCTTCATTATCCATGGCTGGTCGTGTTTTTCTGGTTCAAGATGTCATTCAGGGCTCTCTCATGCATTCGATGATGATTTATAGGTGGCCGACGAGTTTGCTCAAGCTTGTGGATACGTGCATCAGGAATTTTGTCTGGACAGGAGACATTCATAAGAGGGGTTCGTGTACTGTTTCTTGGGACAAGGTATGTGTCCCGAAGGTGGAAGGTGGCCTCGGGCTCCGCTCGTTAGCTAAAATGAACTCGGCTTATCTGCATCGTCTGTCCTGGGAAATCCTCTACAGCAGAAAAGATTATTTTCAAATTTTTCGGGACCGCTTTTACTGCATGGTGATAGAATCTCTTAGGAACTCCGTCCGCTCCTCGGTTCTCAAGGGCTTCCGGCAATGTTTTGATGATATTAGTGATTCCACTATCTGCTTGGTTGGGGAAGACTCAGATGCGAACTTTTGGTTGGATAATTGGTTGGGTTATGTCATTGCGGACAGGGTTGACATTCCGAATCATGTGCGTGATTCTTGTTGCTTCCCGGTCTCTGCATACTGGGCAGATGGGGGCTGGAGACTGCTCCCAGAGTTTGTAGCGAGTTTCCCTGACATTGCTGCTGACATTCAACGCTACTCGCTTGGCCCTCCAGGCAGCAATCGGAAGATCTGGAAACACTCCTCAGATGGAGCTATCTCTTCAAAGGCGGCCTACGAGCATCTGCGCCCCTCTTTTCTAGTGGTTCGATAGGGGGTTTCGATCTGGGCCAATTTCATTCCCCCTCGCCGCTCCATGTTGCTTTGGCGGGCCATTCATGGCTGTTTGCCCACGGTGGAGGCTCTCTGCCGCAGAGGGTTCACTGGTCCTTCAATATGTTTCCTATGTTCTGCAGCTCAGGAAAGTCTGGATCATTTGTTGGTGCAATGCAGCTACACAAGGTCGCTCTGGCAGAAAATTTTTGATATTTTTGGTGTTCGCTGGTCGGCTTTTGCTAGTTTGAATGAGCTCATGGTTCAGGCAATGCAGTTTGTTTTCAGGCCCCAGGTGCTTGCCTTATGGAGGGTTGCGATGGTCTCGATCGCTTGGGCCATCTGGATTGAACGAAACCAGCGCATATTCGACGGGGCGGTCCGGGCTTTGGAGGCTTTATTTATAGTTGTTCGTAATCTGGTGGCTGAGACGGAGGTTCTTGAGGTTGGCCATGCTTATGATTCGCCTGAGGATCACATGATTGTGGAGTCTTTTCGAGTGTCTTTGCGCCTTGGCCGTGCACCGGTCATCAAGGAGGTTTTTTGGCATTGTCCGTCCCCTGGGTGGATGAAGTGTAATACGGATGGGAGTGCGGCGGGGCTCCTGGTGAATCAACAGCGGCGGGGCTCTTTAGGAATCATCGGGGCTTTGTCCAGGGCTGCTTTGTAAGTCAATTGGGGAATGGTTTTGCTTTCGAAGCTAAGTTGGTGGCGGCTTTCTTCGCGGTAGAGATCGCCTTTGACAAGGGGTGGCGGCAGTTGTGGTTGGAGACGGACTCTAGATTTTTCTTTTGGCTTTTTCAGTCTCACAGGATGGATGTGCCTTGGCGTTTCTGGAATCGCTGGCTCCGGGTGCTTGACAGGCTTCGTTCGATGACTTTTCAATTCTCCCACATCTACAGGGAAGGCAACTCCACTGCGGATGTGTTGACCAAGTTGCAGGCAGAGGGCTTCTGGCCGAACATGCCGGATACTGTCCTGAGGCACGTTGGGCGGGATCTGTCCGGGATGCCTTTCTATCGGTTCGTGCGGTCATGAATACTGATGCTGTTTGTTTCTATTTCTCTACCTCTCTTGTAATAGGTCTCTGCAGCATTAACGGGTTTTTGGTGCTCTTTTTCCCTGTCGTGTGGCGACGGCAGAGTTATTTACAGAGGCCCCCGGTTGCAACAGTTCACTATAGGTGTTCGGGTTCCCTCCTCGTGGTGGATAGGTGGTTGGTCCCTTGCAGGGGTAACCACGAGGCTAGGTTTTTAGGTTCCCTATTTTTTGGGCTGTTGTCTGATTGCAGGGCCCTCAGACTTTCGATTTGTGGGTACAGCTGAGGTAGTTGATAGGCGACATCTTCCTAGCCTATTGGTTGGGTTCGTCACTCCGACTGCCCATTTTGTGGGTTTCAGCGGAGTAGGACTTAGAGTTTTGCGGGTTCTCTCTGGACCTGTTGGTCCAGGGGCCTCAACCTCTGCTTAGGGGTACGTCGTAGGTGTTTGTCTCGCTGTGTACTTTTTTCTTTTATTTATGTGATTCTCTTTTCCCGCAAAAAAAAAAGCCTAACTCCCAAACTCGAAACCCTAACATTCAAATCCTAACCCTTATCCCTAAACCTAAATTCTAAACCCCAAATCCCAAACCCTAATCCCCAAACCCAATCCCTAACCCCTAACCCTAAACTCCAAACCCTAAATCCGAAACTCCGAACCCTAACCCCCAAATCCTAACCCCCAAACCCTAACCCACTAACCTTAAACGCTAAACCCTAAATCCCAAATCCTATCCCCCAAACTCCAAACCCCAAACGTTAATCTATAGCACCCAAATCCTAACACCCAAACTCTAACCCCATAACCCTTACCCTAACCCCCTAAATCCTAAACTCGAAACCCCAAACCCTAAATCTAAAATCCTAAACTCGAAACCCCAAACCCTAAATCTAAAATCCTAAACTCGAAACCCCAAACCCTAAATCTAAAATCCTAAACTCTAACCCCTAATCACTAACCCTAACCCTAACCTTAAATCCAAAATCTAAAATATGAAATCCTAAACCCCAAATCATAAAATCCATACCCTGACCCCTGACCCCTAACCCGTAACCCCCAAACCCTAACCCTAAACCTAAAATCCTAAACCCGAATACCTAAATTTGAAACCGTAAACTCCAAACCATAAAACCCTAACCCTAACCTCATAAACCTTTGTTCATGGGCTTTGCTTTCGAAGTTGAGTTGGTGGCTGCCATGATTGCAGTTGAGATTGCTTTCCAGAGGGGATGGCAGCAGTTGTAGCTGGAACTCCATTGTGACTATGACTTTTAGAGTTTTGCATATTTACCGAGAAGGCAACGCCGCCGCGGACGCCTTAACGAAGCTTTAGGAGGGCGGCTGGTGGCCAAACTTTCTGGACTCCATCATCAGCCACATTGGACGTGACCTTTCGGGATTACCTTTTTACCATTTTATCTCTTGACCTTTCGGTCTTGTTGCGGTCTTGTTTTCCTTTTCGACCCCCCGCGTTGTGGTGTGGCGCGAAGCTGGTTCCTCGCTTTCTTTCTCGGACTTTGTCTGTATTCTTTTTCATTTATGGAGGCTCTTTTGTGGAAAAAAAACCCCATAACCCTAATCCTAAATTCTAAATCCCAAACTTGTAACCCCAAACCCTAAACTCTGAATCCTAACCCCCAAACCCCAACCCTCAAACCCTAAACCCTAACCCCGTCACCCCCAAACTCTAACCCCCTAACCGTAAATCCTAAATCCTAAACTACAAACTCCAAACCCTAAACCATAAATCCTAACCCCCAAACCCTAACCCCGTAACCCTAACCCTCACTCCCTGAATCTCCAACCCTAAACCTGAAATCTCCAACCCAAAACTCCAAACTCCAAACTCCAAACCCCAAACCTTAACCCCCAAAATCCAAAATTCTAAACCTGAAATCCTAAACCTCAAACCATAAAATCCAAACCCTAAACCCCAAATCGTAACCCCCCAACCCATAAACCCCAGACTCCAAACCCTAAACTCTAAACCCCAGACCCCAAACCCTAGATCCCAAACCCTAATTCCCTAACCCTAAATCCCAAATGCTAAACCTCAAACCCTAACCCCAAAACCGAAACCCTAACCCCAAAACTTTAAATCCCAAACCTTGAATCCCAAACCTCAAACCCCAAATCCTAACCCTCTAACATTAAAACCTAAATTGTAAATCTTAAACTCAAAACCCTAAAGTACTCAGAGTTCACAAGTTTTTAGCTCGTCCTCGAGTAAGAAAAAGGGGTGCAATAATGGTCCCACCTCAACTGACTTGTTGGCGCCGTTGTCTCCCGAGGAGTTGGCAAAAGTCAAGGCTCGAAAAGTGGCCCATGTTGCTACTGGTGGGGTCTTGCTTACACGATCCACGGCTTCTAAGGGTTCTACAGGTTTGAAGCATGGTTTTTTTGGTAAAGGAACCCCAGTTCTTCAGGATTCTCTGCCTTCGTTGATGGGGAGGGCGTCAGCTCTTCCATCGAATGATCCCTTGCCCATCCAGGGACAAGTAGGTACTATGGTAGTTGTATTTTCTGACCATGATGATATTTTGGAGTTTGTAAAGTTCATGGGATCATTGACGAAGAAGATGACGGGCTCCTGGGCACGACGTTGAGGTCGCTGGTAGGTCGGATCCAGATGGTTTGGCATGTTGTTTTCAGAATCATTGTCTGTCGGGGTACAACACCTTGTCTAAGGCGAAGTGACAGTTTTCCTCCATGACTTCCCGACTTGTGGGGCAGCTTTGGAGGAGTTCATAATTATGGCAGCGGGTCAGTCATTCCTTTTGCCCATTTAGGCCTTGGTATCTCTAGACTTATTTTTTTTCTTGCTTCTCACCCCCTACTGTAATCTTTCACTTTCTTTTTAGCAATAAAGTTCACAATTTAATTTTTTTTAATCCGAAACCCTAAACCCCAAACCCTAACCCCATAAACCCTAAATCTCCAAAACCTAAACCCCAAACCCTAAATTCTTTGCAGGGTTTGAAACAAAATAGCACTTGTATTGTGCATGCATCTTAGCTAGTAATTTTATAAAGTTGATATTTAAATTCCGACCTGATATTTTTTGACGTTTTAAACATCAAACCTAATTTTTACCTTTAAATATCCAAATATTCATCCAGTTCATAATTTAAAAGTATTTTTCTATAATTTATTTAACGTTCAAACGTGAAAAATATTCGTTCCAGTGCTCATAATTAAAAAAAGTACACATAATTATCTTTTTATTTATCAACAAATACATAGATGAAATATTTGTAAAATTGTTCTAGCTTAACGAGAAAGGTATGAGTTCGAATCATTAGAAACACATCAATGTTAAATAGTTATTGAATTATTTTACAATTTTTCAAAGATAATATTCGGCTCTATTTTGGACAAATTAATTAAATAGATTTCTAGATACTATGCGGTTAAAAATTATCTTTTTATTTACGGATCAATGATCGTTATTAAGGCCTCAAATTTGATTGATAAGACATGGCTAAGTGTATGTATACCATGACACAACGTTCACACTCAATGACTAAGACATGCCAACATTACAATTAGGCAACATCTCTCTCTCTCTGTCCACCGTCTCTTTTCTATCATCTTAAAGGAATCATTATCTTAAAACCACACAAATTAAAAGTTCATTGTAAAAAAAACGCATTCCCTTCCGGTGAAAGAGTACAAAACTACTTTATATAGCTTTTATGTCATTAGTGCTTAATTTTGGAAATGGGACATTGATCGATTCGATTAATGTCGACAATATACCAAGTGACCACTAATTAATTGTGTGGAGGATGTTGTGTCTTCGAAGCATTTGGTAGCATCAGCAATTAATGGTGGTGTGGTGCTTGCCTAATTATCTTCGGTTCAATGTATTGAGTTAGAACTTGCGATTTGACCGAGTATTTCTACATACCAATACAAATTTTTTTAGCATATTTTGTCTTCATTCACACGCATACAAAAAATTTCTCAGGAGATCACACATCTTGAAATTGCCCTAAGTCAAATACCTTGTTGATATAGATAATCCAAATCAAATCACTTAAATATTTTTAGAATATATCATTAACAGTGTATCACAAATATATTAGTCTAATTGAGATGACACTCACAACAAAAGATTATTAATACTCATTCACCGATTAATATAAATATGATTCGGTAACCACAATTTTACTTCCCACTAAACATTTAGATGAAAAGTAAGTCACAATAGATGTATTGAGAGTCGCAAGAAATAATTAATTTCAATGCTTACAGTACATAGAACACCTCTAAAATGAGTATAACATCTCTAAATTCTCAGTCTGAAGTTTGTACCAATATTCAAATTTGATAACTTTTACATTATATAAATTAATATTTTTCAGAAATTTTTAGTGTTAGAATTGAGAAATTAAATTGATAATATTTTAAATTTAAAAGAGCAATTGGCATGTCTTAATAAGTTTGGGGAGAAAATAGTAATTTTTTACAAATCCTAGCCGTATTAGGATAATTTGGGGCGTATTAGGATTTTTAGCCTTGAAAGTCATGTTAAATAGACTTGTAGGCTGCCCATTCCGTCACCATAGATATACCCATGAAATTCTTCTCACTGTGAAGGTGAGGAGCGCAATCCGACTCGGGAGGAATTGCTAGGAGAGGACGAGATCATCTAAAAATCACTGTACGACCGGGGGGGGGGGAGAGACAAGTCGAATCCGTAGGGCAAGGAGGGGTTTAGGGAGGATCGTTGGAGGGTCTCTCTCGTGAAGGTTTAAGAATTTAGGAACAACGTCAGGTAAGTAGAATTCATGGTTATCTCGTAAATCGAGGATTTTAGGCTTCCTGAAATTACCATATTTTGGTCTGAAATACATATGATTCGGGTTTGGATTATGACCTAATCTGATATTCTAACTATTTCTAAATCCAATTTGGTTCTGATTTCCTTAATGCTAATAAATTTGATTTTGATTCTGTATTGCTTATGAATTCGATTATGTCAGGATTTCATTATGAGTTTTGATGTGCATATGGTATCTTTGTTCTGTTTCTGAGATGCGGGATTATTTCCACACCTTTCTGGGCCCTATAGTTTGTACGCATCATTTCACAGGGGCTACTGGGTAACCTTAGGTGCGTGTAATCAAATGGATATGGAGTGTGAAAATTATCTGGGCTCGTGGAGGGGATATTCTTCTGTCTTCAAGGCCCACAAAGCGAGAACAGAAGGGTATTTATCTATGCCCCATGAGAATCCCGATATAGTTCTGTTAGGCTCCGGAGTCCTATTATGTTAGTTAGTTAAGTAGTCGATTAGCAGATCCTTTTTCGACTTGCAAAGTCAATCAGTGTGTACATATGTTCGTAAGTTTAATATCGTTGTAAAATATGTTTATTTTTGTTCCACTTACTAAGTTATTCAACTCACACTAGTTGTATGTATTTCAGATAGTTCAGGTGAGGATCGGGATCGGGAGTAGTGGGGTTCAGCTGCATGCATCATCGCTGTCTCTTCTCGATAATAAAGGCTGTTGATTTTCCGACTATCAGTATTTGGTTTTGATGACACTCGTTTTTTTCAATTAATAAAAACTTTCGGATGTTTGGATTTATTTCATAATAAAGTCTAGTGCCTATTGGGGTATTTAACACTTTGGGCATTTGTCACTCCTATTTTCGGGTTGTGATACTTAGTATAAAATCTCGGACTTAATTTTAGCATAAAGTGATATTTTTAAATATATATATATATATATATATATATATATATATATTTTAGACACTTTATGAATTTGATTTACTATCTAATTGGAACGGGATTTGTATTTTTCTCAAGTTTATTTCTGTACTCTATTTGTTAAATTTTATAACCACGTTACAAATATTAATTTTGACTTTCTAATTATACTTATTATATAATTAATTGACTTTTTCTCTCGATTGTATATAGGAAAAATTATTAATAACCTCCTGGTATTTGGTCTATTCAGTGCTCACCTCCTGTCTTTCGAAAATCGATTAAAAATTTTCTATAATTTGGAAAAAGTGTACTCTGGGGTCCCGAATTCGGAATCAGAATTTTTCTCCGGCGAAGTCCCACATAAAATAACACAAATGCCCTTCTCGCTAAAAAAAAGTCCATCTTTCTTCCTCCCCTTCATCTTCTTCCTCCCGCCTCCAAAAACGAGACAAAAATCAAAGAAAAAAATCAAAGAAGAAGCAAAGAAGAACAAGGATCAAGAACGAGCGGAAATCAACAAAATCAATTTCATTGCAAGGATCCAAAATCAATTTCCAGGAGAATTCCAAGTCTTCGAAAATCAATTCAAGCGTCCAAAATTTTTGCAGAGAACAAAATCGATTTGAACACCAAGTTCCAGCCCCAACTCTTCGATTTGAACAGTGGGACCCAAATCAATTCAAGCGTCGATTCGATTTTACTTTTCGGCGGGTTCCTCGGTCAGCTTTTCCGACGACGGCGAGCCCTCTTCAGCTCCCTCTTCGACGGTGAGCCCTCTCCTGATTTTGGTGGTTCTGGTTCTGCGACGCGAGGCAACAGCCGCGGTGAATTCGGCAACGACGACAGCGTTATCTCCATCGTTCAACCTCCTTCTTCTCGCTTGCATCTTCAATCATCGCCGAGAGGAGGCCCAAAGTCGGAAATGTGTTCAATTCTGGAAAATAATTTTTTGTTTTGTTTAACAAAGAGAGTATTTTGGTCATTTCATTTGGGTATTTGTCAGAGCAAAATTCCAATTTTGGTTTCAGGGGTTCCATGGTATAATTTTGTTAAATTATAAAAAAAAATTTAATTAATTTTCAAAAGACAAAGAGACGAACACCGAATAGACTAAACATCAGAAAGTTATTGGTAATTTTTCCGTGTATATATCGTAGCCGAGAGTTTTACTTATAATTCCAAGCCCAGAATTTTTCTTATAATGCGAAGCCCTGAGTTATTATTGCACAAGTAGAAAGACCGATGCTTATTTCATGGGTTATAAGCCCAATAGGTTTATAACATCAACGGGCTCAATGGGCTTATGGCATTGTTAAAAATCCGGTTAATTAAATTATAGAATGTCAAGAATTGTTTTTGAAAAGTTTGAGATATTTAATCCATTCAACCTTGAAATTAATCAAATTTGGCTCATGCACTATTTTTTTTAAGATAAACTTTTAGATCATTAAAGCACTTACTGAATACTGAATCTCTGTTAATTCGACATCTTTTGTCATCATGCCAAAAATCTTTGCTGTGATGCACTATTTATATATGCAACATTTTCGCTATTCTTGCCAAAATACATTTAGCTCAACAACATAAAACGTTAATTCAAAGAAGTTTTAGATTCAAACCCTAGCGATGTAAAAATCGCTATCCTATGTTATTCTCTGCGACATTTGCAGCGGCAATATACTTTAAGATAGGAAAGAAACAAGAGGGAAGCCAAACAACTATTAAATTGCATCAAAGTTCAGCTACCACTTGTGACAAAAAATGCATCACGGGTTAACATTGAGTTAATAAACAAAGATAACCGCGAAGCCGACCAGACGACTCCCTTACCTAATCTTTGTTTTTCTCGAATGTATGTAGAGTCGCAACCCTATTTTAAACATGACTTTTAGTTTTTTTGGGTAAAAGTTTACTTTATGATTTGATTGAATTGCACAACACCAGTCGTATCTTAAAAATAGTCGACCGAATGATAAATATTTCTCTAATTGACAACTCACTATTTAAAATAAATTTTTTCGACAAAAAATACTTCTAAATATCATTAACTAAAAATTAGAAAACAAATTAGAAAAATTATGAAAATGTCATATCAAGAATATTAGAAGAGCGGTTTTTCAAAAATTTATTTCTGAAAAAAGTTAATGTTTTGTCTATTTATAACTAGGAATAATTATGTCCAAAATAATTATTCAAATAGTGGAGTGTCAATTATAGAAAATATTGCCACGCCCTGTTTGGCGAAACAGATTCGGAGTAGATAGCAAATTTATTTTAGCGGATAATAAATTGGACAAACTGTTTGGTAAAATCAACTAGCAGATTGCACATTGAATTTAGTACATTGTACATGTTTGGTTAAACTTAAATAAAATAACCTATATTATTTAATTAACTTAAATACTAATAAATTAAGATAAACTTAATTAAATTTAAATTTATTTTTTTATAAATATAATATAATTAAAATCATGAAAATAAAATCAAACATATATTAAACAACTACTTAGTAAATATTCACGAAACTAGAATAAGAATAACAAGACCATATCATTCATTAAAGTATATACATTAATATTTATTACAATATTTAAAAGATCATCGAATGATCAGTTATTCTAATTCTTACGATTACATCAAATTAATCTATGAGTATTTATATAGTGAAAGAAATAATAATTTTCAGAATGAAAAAATCTCAACTTAAATTTAATTTAAAATATTTATATAAAAAATCAGTTTTGAAGAAGTAGTTTAAAGGATATCTTTTAAATTTTTTTTGTTAAATTGAATCTTTAATTTTTCAAATAATTATCAAGAAAAATAAAATATATAGTAGGTAAAACAAAATCTCTTAAAATTAAAAAAATTTTAAGTTTAATAGAAAATCTACTAAACAAAAATCTCATAAAATTTAAACGAACCAACCTAAAAAATTTAGAAAAAAATATCTTAAATTTTTTTAGTTAAATAGAATCTTTAAGTTTTATTATAATTCATAAGCAAAATAAATAATGAGCCTTCCTCCGTAATTAGCCTCTCAAATAAAATCTATATTAGTCAAAAAATTAATTAACTTAAAAAAAAAGATAACCAACCAAAACTACTCCTAATCTACTAGTAGATTGCAATCTACTCAATTTACCAAACAAGTAGATTGCTAATCTACTCCTAATCTTCCATCTACTACCTCAATCTTTTTCAACAAACAGGCCCAATGAAACCACAAGAGTATGGTATTCAAGTAAGTCAAATAGTTTTACCTAGTTTTTTTACATTTACATTGGTAAGGCTTGTATCGAAGATTTTTTTTATATAAATCTAAGTTCATTACTACTTTAATTAACTCTTATTAATTTTAAAAAAATTAGAGAAAATTTTACTTCAATATTATGTGATTTGACAGTTTGACGCATATAAATTTGTGATTTAAAACTCATCAAAAAGGTATTTTTATTTCATGGACATATCAACAGGAAACCAAGAAGAGTCAAATCGTCGAACACATTAAGTGCAAAGGAGAAAGAATGGAGCCCCAACTGAGAGGAGGGCGCAGGGGTGGACGAAACGGCACGATCGCTGGGGAACTGAATTGGGACATAAATTGTGACATTAGCGGGTGGGTAATATTATTGAAGGTCAGTTTTTTAATTGGTGTGGAGGATGAGATGTTGCTGTAGTTGTTGACATCGGTGGTTTGCTTCTATTTTTTAATTGGGATTTTTTCAAGAAATATAAAGAAATGAGAGATTTTTCTGAATATTTTTCGATCTGTCACGTCAGAAATTGCATACGATAGAATTTGGATTACATCTTTTTCATAATTTCCACTTCACATACTAGTTTCCATTTCTACTAGGACAATGTCGTGACAAGAAACTACCCACTACATCCACAAATACAACAGATTGAGTGGGAACTAAAGAAAATTTGTCCCCAAATGGAGATTAAATTTTGGGTCGTCAAATTTGACTGTAAAAAAATATCGTTAAATCTGATGGTGAATAACCTATCAGGTGATAATAGTTTGCATGTGAAGTGATATTGATTTGCATGTGAATTGATATTGGTATGATATTTGATGGTTTGCATGTAAAGTGATATTAATTTGCATGTGTAATGATATTGATTTGCATGTGACCGTAATATTAGTTTATTTTAGTTCCTACCCATGAAGACTAGCCTAGTCCCCACCAAATTTGCACCCCAAAATATTACAAACACTACTAACACACAACTTATGTAACTTCTACATAGAAAACTACGACACGACTACCTTAATAACTACATCAATAACTAAGGTTCGTCAACTTTTGGTCCCTGCTGATGGATACTTCTCCGCCTGGGACGTTTTCTCCTGTCTCTCTGGGCTGCTCTACTGGTGTCTGTCATGTTCTTGAGACTTTTCTTAGCTTGGTGTTTGTATTTGTCGCTTTGGTCCCGTGGCGTCTGGTTTGGGGCTTGCTTGGATTACGCTTCTGTTCTTTACGTTGCACACTCTGCAACTTCTTGACGTAATCTGTACTTTTTTGTAATTTTTGGTGTTGTTTAATAAAAAGCTTATTTTACCCCTCAAAAAAAAATCAGGAAACTACTATGCATGCCAGGATTGTGGATATCACCTCAATGGTCCCGAAGACGAGGGAAACAGAGTTCAGGACTGGTATCACCACCACCCTTTAAAGTTTTCCAAAGATGCAGAGGATGAGGTTCTAGGCAGAAACCTGAGATGCAGACTCTGCGGAAGAAAAATATCAGGTCATGGATGTCCGACATGGATGTCAAGTGCGCGTTGTTCTCTGTCGGGCATATTCTCCATTTTTGTCATCACCATCCGCTACAGCTTTTCGAGGATCCGAAGAAAGACGTTACAGACATGGTTGCTAGGAGGAAGCTTAAATGCCTAGTTTGTGACATCTCTGCCTCAAAAAATTGACAGACACTATTTCAACTGCTCCTTGGTTTTGCTAACAACTTCATCCTACAGATGTATAGCTTGCCAAAAAGAGAACAGTTCAGGTTTGGCCTTCCGATCTATTCAAAGAGGCTTCAAACTCTGCATGAAATGTGTCATATGGCCCGAGAACGAAGAGAACGACGACGGGACCTTCAAAAGCATTCACCACTGACAAACTGGAAAAGGATGCTAATTGCCTCTTATGCAGAGAGAAGGTCTTGACATCCACTTATTATTGCAGCGAGTGCGAAGATTATTTTCACAAAGCTGAGATGCCATTTGAGATGCAACACCCTCTCGCTTTGACAAGTAGCCATCTGCTTCCTGAATCAAGCAGAAGATGTAGTTTGTGTCAAAGAGACTTGCTATTTAATGACCCTCACTCTCACCACTCCGGTGTCTATCGCTGCGAAGAATGTGGCTTCCAACTTGATAAAAAGAGTGCCACTAGTTTTCCTTCTATGCAATATCAAGGTCACCCTCACCTTCTTACAGTTGTGGAGGATATGCAGAGTCATGAAGTCTGCCTCATTTGTTGTGGCTCTTGCATAAACAAGATGGTCTTTCGATGTGCAGAAGCCGAATGCAAATTTAGCTTTCTATCTTACATGTGGTCCATTGCCTTGTAACATCAAGCATTCATGTCATGTTCATCCACTTGTACTCGAAGATTTTACGTGGAGGAGAACTACACAGATCTATTTCCTTGCCATGTGTGTGAAGAACGGAGAGACCCGAGACTTCCTGTTTATCGTCGCGCAGAAGGATGTCCAATGATTTAAACAGTAATGGATACACGATCAAAGTAATTTGCAGGGATCGTAATATGCGCACAACAAAGTTGGTGGATGTCACAAATCAAAGAGCTCTGCAATGGCTAACGATGCTAAAGCTCGCGGAACAAGCTCGAATCGACATTGGCTCGATTTCTGATATGATCAAGCTTGTTTGGGAAACCCACTTTCTTATCAAAGCAAAAGCAATCGTGGATGACACTTCCGCCAGACTGGGGAAGAGACGTAAGGAACTATCAAGAAGAGAGGAAGAACTTCTAATGCAACTAGAAAACACGAGAAAAGAGATGGAAGAGGTCAAGATGCAAGATGAACAGCACCATAAGTATGCAGGCAACGGAATGAGAACACTCAGGAAGGAGTACGCAGATGCTTTACTAGTCAAATGGAAGCCTGCTAGTGTGTTGTTATCTTGGGGTGTCGAACGTAAAAGACACCATTGAGAGAACCGCTCTTAAATAGAATCTGATGGTGCACGACTCTTAATGTAATAGATTTTGCTCCAATAAGAGTTGCTTGTGAGAAATTTGCTGTTTGTTGTTGAATCAAGTGTGACAAATATTGATCTTTTACGTAAATGAACTTATCTTGATAAAATGATTTGCTTCAGAAGACCACGGTGGGATAACTAGCTTCAGTGTTTGAGGCATAAAACTCTGTTCGTAAGCCACTTCAGAGCTTGAACCAGAACAAGAACTCAAGAGTATCAGATCTGTACTTCAAGTTTTGTTGTTTGCTTCTCTTGTTTTTACCCTGCAAAACCATTAATTTTTTTAGGTAAAAGTTCTGATATTTGGAATTGATTATTGTCAACTCCTATTTTAGGAAACAATTTTTTCAATAACGATATTTACGTTTATCAGATTTGAATCTAATTTTTTTAACTCTACTCCTTACCAACTCCGTTAGTAACCATTTACGCTGATGTCTTTGCACAGTAAAGCAGCCCTTTGACTGACATTACTCTAATGTTAGGATTTACATTGATCACGTATCTTTCGTTTTCGTTCTCTCTCTTTTTCGTGTATAGTTATTTTTTCGTAATTACTGTTTAATTCCCAGCAACACACCCTTCCGACGATCGATTGGCGCATAAACAGCAACTCGATCTTTTGCCTCTGAATATCAAAATCTCCTCCGAGGCAAGTCGCGATGTAAAAGAAGTCAGCATCCTCATAAAATGAAAAAAGATGGTTTCAACTTTGAATAGTCTACCAAAGACCAAGTCAAAAGGTCATGGATCGGCCAAGGCACTAAAGCCACCAAATTACACGATAGCACTAACTCGTTTTATTCGCGAGTAATAATCAGTTTATATTTGAATATATTGTCGAATTCTATTA
Source organism: Hypericum androsaemum (assembly GCA_963995505.1). Classification (NCBI taxonomy): domain Eukaryota; kingdom Viridiplantae; phylum Streptophyta; class Magnoliopsida; order Malpighiales; family Hypericaceae; genus Hypericum; species Hypericum androsaemum. The sequence goes on along the minus strand of OZ023186.1, from coordinate 4,100,031 downwards.
AAACGTAAGCTCTCTTTTTTCGGTAAGTATAAAATGTAAGCTCTCCCAGCAATGTATATTTAAACCTTAGACTATGATAATTTGGCTTTTGAAATACTACCAAAAGAGTTGGTTGTTATAGGTGTAGCGTTTTTAATGGATGATAAAACTTATAAAAAGATAAAAAGAGTTGGCTGTTGAAAGTCTTTTGTTTGCTTCAATTTGGTCGTGAACTTCAATGCCAACTTTGTGAATCAAGACCAAGTCTCCGAAGAAACAACATGGTCAAAGAACCTCAACCATTAACATACCCTTCAACGCCAACATTAATACACACACATATATGTAAGACCAATTACTTTGAATTCCCTTAAAGTAAAAGCTGGCCTCACACAACTAATCCCACTTCCCACCACCAAAATTTTCCTCCAAAAATGCAAAGCACAAGGCATGCGTTACAGCCTCTGAGACCCGACGAGGGGCTGCGGCGGGCGCGGAGAAGCAGCGGCTTGGGAGCTTTGTCGCCGAGGGCAAGATCAAGCAGTCGGTCATGTAGGTGTTCGGATCGGCTCGGTTCGAGCAGGTGTAGCAAGCATGGATGCTTGGTGCCGTCGAGTGAGAGATTGAGAAGGCTTCAAGCGAACAAGGAGATAGTTAGGAGAGCATTGAGCCCGCCGAATCGTAGGTTGTCTCTTCGGTGGTGGAATTTCCGGCCTTCCCCTAGTCGGCTTTGTAACATGTCTACCTCGTAAATCTGTGGCTTGGTTTCACTCTTCCGTTAGTTTTGTTACAAGTGAGTAGATATTCTTAGTCTAAGGAATTTATATTTTTTAATAAATAGATAGATTTTATCTCTCCACCAATTGATAATTACAAAAAGGGTACCCCTTACATCTCCCAGCCAAAAGAGAATGCCCCCGGTACAACTTTATTACACAAGAAATGTAACCAAGTTGTTCTTTACCTATCTTAAAAAAAAGTTAATCTTTACCTAACAAATTTAGGTAGAGGAACAAATCCTGACATGTCAATTCATTAGAGAAATCAGTCCACAAATTTCATTCCGTGATAGAATGCACAACAAGTTCTAGATTAAATTGCTCACCTTGAAAGACCATATAGTTCTGGTATAAGCATATACCCCATGAGATCGCCCCGAACAACGACAACCAAACCTTCTTCATCATTCCATTCCGCACCAACCGACCATTGTTCCAGCGCATCCCCAACAGACTTCCCAATGCACCATTGAATACCAACCATGTTCGGGGCCCGAGTAGAATTAGAGATAGGTAAGTATGTCGTGTAATTACATAGTTTGTATTAGACGCGACCGACTTACCTGAAGTACAAAATTATGTTCTAATTACAATTTTCTAGTAAAGAAAATAACCATCGTAGCCACTTCTGGAAGTAATATTCTTATACTAATAGTATATATTCAATTATCGTAACCACTCTTCCGTTAGTTCCTTTGTTCGATTATTTTCCATATGTTTCCTAACTTTTATCAAGTCCAGTTGCAGAGACTCGTTGTATTTTATCCTAAAGAAAGTAGCCACTTCTGGACATAATAATCTTTAAAGAACGTATTTTTTCTCTGAAAACTTCTCTTGTACAAAAAAAATGGGCCTAAACTACAAATAGCCCATGGTCTAGTCCAAATAGAAGGGGCAAATTTTCACATTTGGTGTTAAAAATATTATTTTTCAAATCTGTCGTGCCAAATAAAAATATCATTAAACGAAACATCTAAGAATCGAGATCCATCGATGCGTTTACTTTCAAGTCAATTTCCACGCAAAAACCCAAAAGGTCCGATCACTTTTGCCTGCCAAATTTGACTAAAATGACCAGTTGATGAACTTTTATTACATCTCTTTTCACATGACTTTCCATTTCTTCTTCCCCACGGAACCAAGCCATTCTCCCAGTTCTTAAACTTATGACCAATTAAATCTAGCTAACCTTATCCTTAAATTTATTACATAAAACATGTCAGATCATATACCTAAAGAGATCCTCACAGACATCTTCCTCAGACTACCAAACAAAGCCTTAGGGACATGCATGTGTGTGTGCAAGTCCTGGCTCTGTCTCATTAAGGATCCGACCTTCGTTTCTGCTCATCTAAACAAAGACATAGATGGTGTTCCTGGGTTGTTCCTCCTCAGGACTCGTTCCGCGGAGACGCTTCGAGTCCGGTACGCCTTGCACGTCGACGATGATTGCTTTACCAAGTACGAGAGGCTAGTTGCTCCATCCGATGATGTTTCCTTCTTCCTTGTGGGATCCTGTAATGGGTTGGTTTGCTTCATGCATAACTTGTACACCAGAGGAAGGAACACTTTCCTGTTGTGGAACCCTGTGATCCGGAAGTCGGTAACGCTGCCCGAGCCTGGTGTCACCTTTGAGAGTCATGGCCCGTTCGAGGCTGTCGCGGGGTTCGGGTTTGATTCGAGGAGTAAGGACTACAAGGTGCTGAGAATCGTTCGCCTTTTAGAGGCAGAGGACGAGGGTGACGAGGAGGATGTGATTGTTGAGGCAGAGATCTTCTCGTTGAACAAGAATTCGTGGAAGAACATAACTCACAAGCTGCCCCGGCATGCTATCGTCGAGCGTGGATCGCAAGCCTTTGTCAACGGAGCTGTGCATTGGGTTGCAGCTCGGAGAGGCCGGAGAGATGGGGAATCCCGCACCTCGGTGCTGGCCCTCAATGTGGAAACCGAGCACTGTCGCGAGCTAGCTTTGCCTGAACGTATGGCAAAAGAAGATCCAAGGTACCTATCCATATTTGTCTACAGGGATTCAACCATTGCGGTATGCAGGAGGAAGTACTTCGGGTATTCGGATGGCGAGATATGGGTGATGAAAGAGTATGGCCTTCTGGAGTCATGGAAGAAGCTCTTTTTCTTCGGCCGACTTGATGGTGGTGTGCCAAGGCCCCTGGGATTCAGGCGGGAAGGCGCGGTGGTCTTCCAGCTGCACGATGGAGATATGGTTTCGATCCACCCGGAGGGGCTCAAGGTGCAAGACCTTCGAGTACAGGGTGCATCAGGCTACTCTTTCCTAGCTACTTTTGTGGAGACCCTGACATTACTTGATAAGTGAACCAGAGTTGACTTTTGTGAAACCTTGCCTAAAATGTATAACAGAATGCAAGCATTCAGTTCCTCAAGATAACTCTATCTATAACAGTCAGCACTTCGATCAAGTAGATCAAGTGATGAGAAGGTTGTTCTAATTTAACCAAGATGTCACGAGTTCGAACTCTTGGTGATGCAAGCGAGAACTTCGTCATTTTTCAAAGGTCCCACCTGACTCGAACTTAGACAAAAAAGATAACTCCATCTTTTGTATTTATTTGTGTTGCCATTCTACTCATATTCCTCTCCTTCTCTACCTTTTTATGTAATTTTACTCTCCCTTCTATTTTTCAGTCTAAGCAAGGGAATAAGGAATGAAGTTTTTGGTTATCTCATTTCATCTATACAGTTAGCTGGCCACACTACAATGGAAAGTGTGGTTCTTATACAATATTGCCGTTTGTTTCGTACCAAGTTCCCCGGTGGCCATTGTCGATTCGACTCCCGACTCTTGCACGCCAGATTCATCAACTCGATCGTGTTCTCTTCTGCCCTTTCCGTTCATGTTTACATATCATTTACTCCTGTGGAAAGAGAAGGAAAGAAGTGAAGGTTAATCGGCATGTACTGTCACGGCATCCAGTTCTGAAGCCGAGGATGAGAGCAAGTAGTCTATTCTACCTTGGTATGACTTTCGTAGGAAGAAACTGAGCTGCCTTCTGCTGGTGCTTCCAATATCCTCGCTTCAGATTTCTCATTCGAATAACTGGAAAAGAAAAAATCACCAAGTTCATGCAAGATTCATACGACAGGGGATGACGGAACTGAGAGATACTGATGAACCAATCGAATCCCATTATGCAACATGCGGGTCCAATTGAAAATGTGCGTACACAATGAAACTAGCTAAGAACATATTGTTTTCTAGTCAGCTGTTGGCTAGTTTGGAATGTTGCAGCACTTGCGAAGTCGATGACAACCACACAAAAATTGATGAAAAATGACAGAATAGGATGACGGCGATAAAAGGGTTGGCATCATCCTAAGATATGAAGACCAGAGTTCCCTCGAAATCCTATCTGCAAGTGTGGACATAGGTGGTACCACATAAACTTGATCAAGTTGAAGATTATACACCAAATTTTTTAGGATTCAACCATGGACCACAAGATGGTTCCTGGAGAAAAGCAGATGACATCGGACAGCTAGTCACACCTCTCAAAGAAAATGACGTTCTCACGACTTTCACTAGCATTTCTTCATTCAGAAAAACACAGATCACTGGCGTCTTCACAATCACGAAAAATTTGCCAAGAATATCTACATCACAATTTTTTATAACGAAATGAACTTTACTACTCATGCACATGAAATAATTTAAGCAGAAATTTGTCGAGCACTTACGTTGATAAAATGGTCACCCATATGAGCTCTACACAATCCACCCATAGAAGCCTTTGTTCTACAGGGACCAAACCGTACGTAACTAGATGAGCGAAAGGCCATAGCTTCCATCCAGCCTGCACAAGCAAATTCATTCTTCAGAATCAGATTATCTAAAACTAAAAAGTACAAAAACAGTGAGAATAATATGAATAGCTAAGTAACATCTTTTAGACTTCTGCCCTTCGCTTTTTGTCTAGTTCAGCCAGAGCTAGTGATATGGAATTAGCAACTACGAAGAAAAGACATTCGTGACCGTATAAAGCCATTCCCAAGAAGGAAATGAACGAATGAATAGTTCTGTATATATAAAAATTGGAAGACCAGAGATGCAAAAATGAATATTAGCAAGAGGCAGGCTCACTTACAGTCAGCATTGGCCAGAATGTAGCCTTCAATTCACCGAATACAGTGGCAGGGGATTCGAAACGCAAGAACCCTACAACCGTATAATATATGCTATTCCAAAATGCGGCCCATAAAGTTTGGTCAAAGGCTACTTTGGCTGGAACAACCCACCAGTCGTGAAATGGAAAGAGGGTCTGCAACACGTTCGAAGACACTCAAGAAAACTAAACATGTGATTCAAAAGAGGTACTCTGAGTTAGGTATAAGAAAGGAAATTACCTCACAGAACTCATAATAATAATGTGACAGTGAGCCGTGCAGTGCAAATCCGACAAGACCTGATCTGAACATCCGTGCACGGTCAAACTCAAAGAGCGGTTTCCCTTCGTAGCACTGCCGATACAACAATAATATTCAAATTAAAAGAAGATGATACTTTGACAAAACAAGAACAAAAAGAAATATATTTCGGATCAATACCTGTGCAATCCAATCACCAACAGAATAAACAACTCCACTAATCACCATTTTAGCTAAAACTGGATTAGCCTTGAGAGCTTCCTCATAAGCGCTCCAGTTATGTTGAGGCGCATATCTTATTATTTCAAAAATAGTCCAACCCTGAAAGAAAAATTAGCATCCCAAAGATTATCAATATCATCCAATAATGAGCCTGCATAATTAATTCAAATCCTTTAGAATTGATGAACTTAATCACCATACTTTTAGCTGCATGTGTTAAAACATTTATTTTCGATACTTTCTGAAACTGCAACTACAAAGCAGGGCCTAGCAGACTGCTTCACAAGCATATTTAGCGTTATCGAACTCAAGCGACAACAATCGATACTTCCAGTAAATCAGTTCGACGTTCGCGCAAAAACACACAGAAAAATCAAGAGAAAGCTAACACAAGAGACAAATCCCTCCTCCAATCCGAAGAAAATAAGAGACCAAAATCCACTCAAATTGTCAACTCCAAGGGGACAGAGTCACAGTTAAAACTCAAATAAAAATATATACACTCACTCTCAAGAAACAAACAGAGATTCCATCCAGAGATATTACGGTCCCAAGAGAAAACAGTTCTTGTGTAACACGAAATAGCAACCAATCTACTTAACCCCAAGGCAAGCAAGAATGTTCATAAGCATTAACCGAATTCGATCAGCTACGCTATGCCAAACGGGGCCTTCGAATTCGACTACAGTCCAACGGGTACAAAGACAGGAAGCAACTTACATGCCAATAGTCATGGTCAATGGTAAGCAACTTGGTAATAGCATAAGAACCAGCAGCCAAGACGATCATGGCGTTAATAGTCCTATCCACCACCAGCCTCTCCATCTCCCCGTTCCCGCCACAATCCCCGCCCATCCCGGAACCCGAAGGCCCCGAAGAGAACCCTTCGAAGGACAGCTGGCCTCCTTCAACCCCACCACCAAACCCACCAACCTGAGGAGCACCAACCAGCTCACCCCCTTCCCTCTCCACCTGGCAAACCACCGCCACCCCTTCTTGCATGTCCGTACCGTCCTCGCTCCGGACTGGGATTACGTCCATCTCCTCCCGAACCGCCGCGTTGACCACAAAGACTCCACCTTTACGCCGGTTCGAGGGTTTCAGGGTCTTGGGGTGGTGGAAAGGGAGGATCTTTGAAGTGGGTTTTCTTAGGGGAAGAAGGCCGCGAGGAGAGACTGCGGTTTGGAGAGAAGCCATTAGCGGTTTCTGGAGCTGAGTTGGACCGAGTTGGGAAGAAACTGAGTTGGAGTTTGACCGAGTTAAGAACCAATCTTAAACTGATAAAAACTCTGTTTCTTGTCCAACTTCTGGTGGCCGTTAGGAGACGTGGTTATATTACGTAAACTCAATCTGGTGTGTTCTGGTTTATTGTAATACTGTGGGCTCGTTTGGTTTTGTGCGGTTCTCGACGGTGCAGAACTGCGTTGACCCTAATAGGTTAGAGCCCTATCCAGGGTGGAAATGAAACACTGTTAAAATGGATAGATTTGTGTGGTCTATGGTGCGGCTCAATTTAAATTTGACTAGTCTAACTTCTTAGTTATTTGAATATAAATGTGTTAGGAAAATATAGGTTAAAGTTCTATCCATGTTGAAATGAAATTTTGTTGAAATGGATAGATTTGTGTGGATTTCTAGTCCGATTTGATTTAAATTTTGAGTAGCCGACTTATTAGTTATTCTAATACAGATGATTTCAGATAACTTATATGTTAGGAAATTAAATTGTAACGAGAAGACATGACACAAAAGATTTATATGAAATTAAAAACAAAAAAAAGTCGAATATCTGAGTCAAATCAGTACAACAACTCCAAAAAAAGAATTTCCAAATCTCACAATTTTCGACTACACATATAAGACCAGTGATATAAGCCTACTGGACCCGAGCTCAAGATCAAATTGCACAATGTGGACCAAATACTCTTGTCATTAGATGATGATAGTAGTCGTCGTAGTAGGTGTACTTGGCTGGCAATAAACTCTACAATATGAACTTCGAAAGATTATGAATTTTGGTGGACGTTATTATGGCCGACCCCCAAGTGGGAATGAGTGGATTCTAAAGAAACTAGAATCTACATGGCCTCCTTTCCATGACGTTACCTTTGAGATGGCAATTGCTTCGTGGGCCACATTGTTCTGCAGCAGTCCACACGTTACGGATCTCTGGGCCCGCCATTGGGCCCACACGAAAAACTTCGTTGCTGAATATCTATTTCCCGCGGCCAATACTCGACTCGCTATTTAAGAATTAAGAGAGTATTAAAAATAATTTAAATATAACAATTCTCGCCAATTTTCTTTCCGTATCTGACACTAGTTTTTTTTGTGTGTGCGTGTTGTATCTGACACTAAGCAAGGCCATTGTTCGAAGACGTAGATACTGCATTTTGTTTGTTCTGGAAGTCCCGGATGGTGCCAAGCTGCCAGCTCCGTAATGTTATAATTCACGTTATTAGGAATATCACCCGCAAAAATAGACGAATCTACTCCACATACTAATAAAAAAATCTACCGATATATTACTATAAAATTATCGGTTAGATATAAAATTTTCAACTGTCCTCTTTGCCATGAGGCGATGTCAAATCTGTGGATATGTTTTGAAAAAATTTCCACGTGGCATATTCTAAATATGAGTTTGACTCCAAAGAAAACGAAAATTCATCTCATACAAATGAATCTCTAAATAGAATCCATCTCATTTACAAATAAGTTTATAGTAGAATTCGTTTGGTAATTAATTTTTAAAATGAGTCTCCACCACTGTTCCATAAGTAGGGATGAGCATTCGAGTTATTCGTATCTGAACTCCGAAATTACAACTATCTAAATAAGTATTTTTAGCATTCGAATTTTCCACTATCTGAAATTTAATTTTTTTGGATATGACTACCGATAATTCGAACTATCCATTTTTTCCAAGTCTTAAAAAATAAGCAACAAAATCAAAGCTTCAATTAAAAACCCACCAAAAAGCCCTAAGCTCGTTTTCACCTATCAAAAAACTTAGTTTCTATTTCCACACCTAAACCCTAAAAAGCCAACCAACCAAATTTTTATTTCCACATCTTTGAGTGAAACAGAAATCAACAAGATTGAAAACAAAAGAAATCTTATCCATCTAGTTAAGTCCTTTAAGAGAGCTGGACAAGCAGGGACGACGACGAGCAAGTCGGAGGTGGGAATTTCGTATGGGCTCAATTTGGGGAAATTCTTTGAGAAGATTTTTTTTCTACGTTTTCTTATTTTGGGAAATTAGATTTTACTTTTCGATGGGGCAGTGGGTAGGTAAGTATGGGCTCAGTTTCATGGGTCTTGTGATTGTAACTTTTAATGGGCATAGTTTTTTTTGGCGGGTAGGAATCCGTATGGGCTGAAGGAAAAAAAATATTTATTTCTGATAATCCGATTTAAAACAATCCAAATTTGAATTCGAAAAAATTCAAATATTAGATACGGATATTAGATTTTTTGCTCAACCTTATATACAAGGAAGAGTATTGTTTTCTTGAGAACCCATCTCAAGAATTTGTTCTCACTAGAATTGATCAGGATACTTGAATTTCTTTCACATGTCTTGGTGGATTTCAAACTTTACAATTAGAAAAAAAACAGTATTGAAAAAGTCACCCTTAAATATGGTTCGGTACTATACTGGAGGTTAAAAAAAAAATACTAACAGCTTAACTGATCCCACCAGAAACACAATCTTCAACTTCATTTCTTAAATATGCAGAAGTCAAAAAGTATAAACTTGAGGTTGACAGTCTAATAATGCAACCTGCTATAAGAAAACTCAGGCTTGCTTGCTACTAGTCCCTTGAAGAAGTAAATAACTGAAAAGAATGTTAAACTCGATTTCTTGATATATGAGATATTTGGAACATCAACTCTCACTTGGCAATATCAGACGGTCTTGTCCTTCCACTAGCTTTGCGGATTGAATTACATCCCCGGTTTTTATCTGTGAAAGGACCTCTCTCCCTGCAGTTGCATATCTGCAGAGTCGAAACAGCGCAAGATGGAAAGCAAACTTTTGTCACGTCATTTGCTTATCTCGGAAGAAACAACATTCACAACGGCATTGACGTACCCGAAAACCGAAAATTGTCCCTCGTCAAAAGATATGCCTCCTAAGCCGGACTGTTAGCATGTATACGGTTAGGACTCAGTTGGAGCAAGTGCCAGTTTTTGCATGATAATGGGTGGCACTTACATTTCTCTTATCGTATAGGTAGAAAAAGAACTGGTACGGTGCTGAGTAATCCTCCGAAACCTCGCTGTGTGCCATTGCAACTGCTCCGTAGACAGAAAGCGGCAGCACTGGCAGTTCTCCGTCCTACAAATGTATCGGAGAATGAGAATTCAAGAAGCACGAAGACTCGATTTTTTTGCTACATCTGAATAAGAGATAAATCTATACATATTTTACCTGGACACTTAGTGTTGTACGATACAGTGGCTCAAATTGGCCAGATGGCATGATTTCTAGAGGAACACCATAACCGTTCTTGCTCGAACCAGACTCTGAGAGAATGGCTAGATTAGCACAATTGAGCTTTGTCCCATCATACGCACCATCGATTACCTGCATGATCCAAGCAAATACATGGAGGCCCGACATCGAAAATCAATAGAAAACAGATGCTAGGTTCAACTACCTTACCAGTTTTGCAAAATTCCCAGCTGTTAATGGTGCCGAATATCCATCGATAATGACCTGAATTTACGTCATGGTATGAACATAAGGATCGGTATAGCTATAGATCTTCCATACAATGGCTTATAAGTTTGATATCCGCTGCGCCAGCGAACGGTAAATAACGCTCGAGAGATGATTATACGATAACAGAGAAACTCTATAGCATTTGGCAATCACCAGAAACCTGAATTTTAGCAGTCTTTCTTGGATCACCGCCCGCTTCTGGTGTGAATCCAGAACCATCTCCTTTCTCAATAGTAAATTCTACAATTCCTCTTCCAGTAAGCCTAAGAATGAAAATCCAAATTGCGAAATTACTAACGTGTACAATATGAGTCGATCACAATATCGCAATTTTGCTTCCAAAAGACAACTGTATGATTGAATGGACCTTGGATATTTCAAGTACTGCTGTGGCAACAAAAACGACAATCCAGGAGCCTGTCCAAAGAAACAAAATTCTGATTGAGATTCCAAATTCCTCAAGAGTGGAAGAAAATATTTCCAAGACTTTTGGTCGGATATGGCTGGTCTCCGAAGGCGGAAATGTGCAGAACTTGATAGGATAGCATACTTGTGCTGAATCTATATGTTTCCAAAAATGAAAGTTGGAAAGAAAAAAGAATAATCCAACATCTAGATGGACTTTGGTTCACCTGCAGCAATTCTAACTCTGCTACCATGTCCAATGTAGATGCGAGTGCAACAGAAACTTTATCCGGGTCCTGATCCTTAATACCTTGCAGCAGTGATTTCAAACCACCCTGCATACAGAAAACCCGCGAATAAAAACCTCGTACAAAATCATTTGCAACGACCCATATTTGTTGCCATTGAACAATGTTATCAGCTTCTCTTTACCAGCCAAAGAGCAAGTACTGATACTGAATTCACAACATCCAAGAAGCAAACCGGAATATCAGAAACTTAGTACTAATAGTCTTATATCTATGATCAATTACCGTTCTTTCTTTTTCTTAACCAATTTTCCACAACTCGCTCAATGATGATTAGATTCAAAGGGAGCAAAATGCAAGTGCATAAATACTTCCGTACAACGCAAGTTCGAAATTCGGGTTTGCTGTACAGAGCTCACTTCAACACGAAAGTTAAAGACTAGCATCAACAATCCCTTTTGACGTACCTTTCCATCGATTAGCGATGTATACAACGTAGAGCCTTTATCCTTCAATTCACCAGGTATGCTGGCCAGTATGGCATCCTTGTCATCCATAGCTGTCTAGATCAAGAACAGATGTAAATAACAGAATCGAATAGGCGTTTTCGGAGGGGGATACGTCAACGACATGGACAAACACGAGCCTGCATTCTTTCACCTTATCCATGTAAGACTTACCTTCAGAGACTTGTTCACATTGCTCTCCATAGTTCCGTAAGGCTTTCTTTGCGGGATCCTCAGCAAGTACGACAAGTCCTCGAGCGAGCTCTACAACCCGAAAAAACAGAAACTACCATCAATGCTGATTACATTCCAAGTCGCGAGTTGATAAAACACGCAGCGGCATAGTACTACATTAACCTGTATAGCCTTCATATTCGCATTTGCGGGGATAGCCCGTCTCAGGGCAAGTTCACCAGTTCTTGGGACCTTGGTGTCGGGCGAATAGAGCACAGCATTTGCAGGGGGAATAGACCAGTATTCCCAACTAGCCAACGACAGTGGCACAGAAGTGTGGACAAAGATCAGGAATGCAGCAATCAGACTCTCCGGTTTCACTCCACGGAGGAAATCTGCCTCGCGGAACTTGGCAGGAAAGTCAACCATGTGTGGAGGTTCCTGAAGATCAGATACCGAGTCCCAAACTTGTCAATGAATCAGATACCGCTGGGAGAGCTTATTCACTCCATTTCGGATTAGTCATACTTGCTAAACAGCAATCCTACCTTTGCATGGCCTTTGATGCACTCGCATTGGACCCCACCTGTGGCTCGGTTGGGCCGGAACCCGAAATGGGTAGAGGGGGGAAGGAAGTTGTGGGCCAACGGGAACGTGAAGGGGTTCCTGGAAACCAAACTGAAAGAAGAAGATACGGGGAAAGCCATTGGGAGAAATTGAATCAGCCTTTTGGTTGGTTGGTTGGATAACGAGGTGGAATGCTTTTGCCGCGTATGATGATCTATCAGGAACCATGCCGCGTGGCGTGTTATGCTTGGTTGGGGGAGGTTAGGGTGAGCAAATGGACCGGAAACCGTCAAACCGAACCAAATCGGACCGAAAAAACCGGACCAGACCGGACCAAAAAGAAAAACGGTCCGGTCCGGTTCACATTATATAAGAAAATTTGGTTTCCGGTCCGGTCCGGATCCGGGTTTCGTCCGGTCTGGAACTCATTCTTTGTGTATTTTTTTCCGGTCTGGTCCGGTCTTAGACCGAACCGAAATGTTTGGTTCGGTTCCAGTTCGACCGTAGTAGAATCCGGTCCGGTCCGGTCTGCAATATTCCTAAAAATTCGGTTCCGGTTCGGTCCGGTTCGGTCAGTATGCTCACCCCTAGGGGAGGTAGCAATGACGGTTATGATAGCTACCCACAAACAATTAATCCACCGGCGAAAGTGATTTTGTAGTTTAACTAAGGATTTTTACTGGAGTTATTCGAAAACATATAACTTATAAGTAATGTTTTTAAAACCGACTTGGGAGGTGATCTGGAATTCTTAAAATTTATGGTTCGTTCGGTCCGATTGGTCGGGCCGTTGGTCTGACTGGAACTTCTATTTTATATTAATATTATTGAATAAGGTTTAACAAATTTAATTTAGCATAAAAATGATAAATACCAAATAAGTTCAAATATTTAGCAACTTTGTTATACAATTTATCAAAACAAAGTCTTCAAACATGAATTAAACAAGTCTAGAAGTGGAAGAAGATGATTATACAAATTTTATTGTTCGACATATTAGTCCAATTCGTTTGACTTAGTTGACATATTATCGAAAATTGTTAAAAAGATAAGTTTGTTGTGATCCAAAAGTGATGTACACGTTTCGAGCGTGGAAGTTGAGATTTTGTTTCTAAATTAAATCTAATAAAATAGAAAAAATAACACAAACTTTTCTGATCTGGACGAACTGGGTCACCCGGAAGTACCTGACTGGATAGTCCGACCGAATATTGACCAGTCGAACTGATTGATGGGGGTTAGACAAAAATGGACCCGGATTGGTCCCAGGTAGCGGGCCGGATGGTCGGACCGCGGGTTTTAAACATTGCTTATAAGCATTAGTTAAGAGGCATTTGTTATCTTCGAAAGTCACATTCTCAATATAAAAGCCAAGATTGATTTTAAAAAAACAATGCATCTCACCGTATATACTTGTCCAACTATAATTAATATTTATTTACTTAAAAAATTGATCTCATGTACGCAATATTACTGGCCGATTCACTGAAATAGGAGGACTCTTAAGTCCAATCCCCAGCTGAATTCCGGGAGACCCATCAGAAATCTGCTTCAACTTCTCAAGGTACTTGGCCGGCGAAGCTACCGGATCTCGGCTACCTTCTACTGTGTTGAACTCGTTCATGAACATGCTAGTTCCGGGATCAACTTTCCGAGCATTGTCACCCATTGACACCTCCGCCACTGTCCTCCACCTATCTGATCCTGGAAAAATATACCGCGAAAACCCCCCTCTCCGACCCCGATTTCCATCTATCCTCACATATCCTGATGTCATGCCCATTTCCTACCCTCCACTCAATATGTGGCAAGAGCATGGTTACCCCTTCAATAATACTCTGCCATGTGTAGCTCGGGTTGTGACCAACATACGCCTCTAGAATGCTACTCCGAGGGAAGTATCTTGCCTTTAGGACCCGCGGAGTGAGGAAGGATGGATTACACAGGAACCGCCATGCCTGTTTCACCAACAGAGCCCTACTAAAATTAACAATCTCCTAATCCCCAGTCCCCCATCCACCTTAGACCGAGATATGCGCACCCAGCTCTTCCAGTGTATCCTCATTCCCTCGCCAATAGAAACCACACAACTGCTTCTCAATTCTATCACACGTCTCCCCCGGAATGCAAAAGTAACTCATCAAGTATGTCGGTATGGAAAGTAGGACCGACTTAAGGTTTCCCTCCCGCCACGTGTGAGAAAAATTTATTTCCAGTTATAAACGGCTATAGCGATTAAACATAAATATTGCAATTTTATAGTATTCTTTTGTATAAAACTTAGAGAAATGAATCATTGTATATAACGAATCATACTTGTGTTCCGACCACACCACGGAAGTCTCTCTGATTCCTCCCAGACCTTAAAGGATTCTGGTCACTATGTCTGGTGCAGGTCCGTCCTGTCAGCGGGAAGACTGTTCTAGACCAAAAGGCTTATATGTTGTTTTATGTCCGAGACAGGAAAAAGGTTCCTTTTCAGAAACCTGCCGATATTGTAAAGAAAGAAAATGCAAAAGCAATCAGACCTCCCAAATGGTATATTTCTGTTTTACACTCTTGAAATCTTGTTTTTTCCAGAATCATACTTCAACTGCCTTTGTAACGATCATAATTCATCAGATTGATGAAGTTCTACCTGGGATGGTCCCTGGTGAAATTCCAGCCAAGGACACTACTAATGCTGCCACTGAAGATGCTAAGAGAATTTCTGACTCGGACGATTTTAAAGGCGAGGCATTTCTTACTCGATCATCAAAGGAATTGTGTGCAATTGACCAGGTTGTCGTTCGTCACCTTTTTCAAAAGAAAAGCTTCCTGATGTCCGCTTTTGGTCATGTTTTGACTTGGTTTCTTTGATATTGCCAGGGTGGTGACTCCTACTGTGGAAGTGCCAACACCAATTTAAGGCAGAATGCTCATGGTCTGGAAACTTTAGACGAGTCTATTGCGATTGAAGCTTCTGATTACAAAACTTGCAGCAACTCAAGAAAGAAGCTCAGGAGGCTTCCAATAACAGGCGGCCTACGTCTTGGAGTTGGACTATTTCGGTCGTCTTACATGCAAAAGAGAAAGCAACGCTTGAAGTTCAAATGCAACACAACCAAGTTAAGGACCTTTGTCAGAGAGCTCGGCGGATGATAGTGGCTGTTATCGGTTGAATCAGGCAGCATCAAAATCAGGTCTCAAAGAATCAAATACTTCAAGAGAATGTTTGTGTGTTTTTGTTTTGACACTATTGTGTTGAGCTGTCATCTTGAGCTTTGTGTTGCAGCGGTCGTCTGGTCGTTGGCCTTGGAAAGTAGACAGCAACCACTCATTCTTTTCTTTTCTTTTTTGATAGTTTAAATGAGGTGGCTGTTATCAGTTGAATCAGTCAGCATCAAAATCAGGTCTCAAATGACTTTTGGGCTTGGCCTGCAATGTTGCTAAGAGCCCAAACCCTATTACACATTCACTTCGTCATTTTGCCTTCGTGGCCCCTAAGAAAGGAGTTTTTTTCCCTCTCGTATTTTGTCAAAATAAGATTCAATTCCCTTGTCTCTTAAAATTCAGAAATTTGACAATTTTTTGTGCCTATTGATTTTGATTATATTAATCATATGAATTCTCATCAATAGACCGCCAAATGGTGTTTCACCTGCGTTCTTCTTCGTCGCCCGTGAGACTACCTCGACAAACTCGCAACAATTTTTCACCAAAAAAAAAAATACTCGTCACAATTTAATCAAATGTTTTCTAACCATCGGTAAGGATATTATTATCAATAAATAAGTTATGAAAAAGGTTTTATTCTTATATTAATTTATAGCTCCAAACAAGAAATAATTTTTTTTAAGAATTGAAAATAAGTTCTTTTCTTATCAGAGTTTTAAGAACCACGGTTATTGGTCGAACTGCCACCCAACATCAAATCCGGGTTGTTTGTCGTCTAAAAATCAGTAATCGGTCCGACCGTTCAAAATATGGTCCAACTGCCCGGTCACACATGTCATCTAATATGTTCGAAATAGAAAAAATTAATATTTATTTTTCCATTAAATTCAATTTAATTTAGAATAAATACTCATACTTCCACATTTGAAGCGTGTACATCACATTTTGATCATAATAAACTTATATTTTTAACAATTCTCAAAATATATCGACTAAATCAAGCAAATTTGACTAATATGACAAAGAAGAAAACTCAAGTACTTTTATAGTTGTTAAATTAGTATTCGAAAACTTTATTTGGATAAATTATATATAAATTTGGTGAGTATTAGAACTTAATTGGCATTCTATCATTTTTATGATAAATTAAATTTATTTTATCATATTTACTAATTATTTGTATAAAAATAAAAAGTCTCCGTTCGACCAGTAGTTTAGTCGGGTGGACCGAATGAACCAAAAAATAGAAAATTTTCAGGTCGCCTCGGCGATCCGATGTAAAAAATATTGCTTCTTATTAGAATTGGTTCCAAACCGTTAAAGTCTAGAGGTCTCGGCAGACTAATGTCGTCAGACGAATTGGGTTTCGGGCTGTAATGGTTCCGTTGCAATTTATAGTTATAATTGTAAGATATATACCCCAAAAAAATCTTGTTAAAATTTTAACCAATAAATATACCAAATCAAATTATTCTTGTAAAGTTACCATCGTGAAATTTTCACAGCTACAAAAGTACATTTAATAAGAAAAAAACTTTTTGACATGATGGTGCCATGCACACTCTAGGCTTTGCAACTTTTTTCCATATAGACCTGAACCCAGATAGCTGTATGTAAACTTGATCACGGTTTGAATTCGAATCAAATTGGTTCAAATTTAAATTCATCAAAACCTTAAACCGTATTCAATTCGTCCAAGACATATCAAATTTGAATTAAATTTGAATCGAATTTGAATTGATTATTTAATTTTTAATATGTAATTAAAAAACTCCAAAAATCCAAAATTTTTAAGGAATCAAATCAAAATTTTGACTAATTGAATCAAATCACGAATCAAATTCTAACAATGACTATGTCTAAATATATCTTGGCAAAACTAGAAGGGGTGACAAATTTACACTCAAAATGTGTGTTAAAATACGTAAAATTTCTTTAACACAAAATGCAAGTCGGAGTACAAACTTTATATATCCTTTATAAATATAAGAACATGAGTTTCTATATCAAAACTAACTTCTAAATATCTTTCATTTCTCATAATAAGCATGTAACAAAGTTTGTAAACCTTCAATTTTAATAATGTATTAAAAAATAATTAAATTAAGTCGGGGTTTACTTAAAATATTTAAACTATTTTTAGTAATGTTATTAACATATATTGATAATTCAAAATCTTTGACATCATTATTTAACTGATAATATGATGAATATAACTGATTGTAAATTTTGAGAGCGAATTATGGAATGGATGATTTGAGTTTATAAAAAAAAAAATAAAAGCCAAACTTACCTGTTGTGTGAATGTCAGCTGAGACGGGTCTAGGGTGTACTCAATTCTCAGGTCCCCCATTTTATCTGTTTTAGTAAATCGGCCTATATTTATTTCTTTTAATTTTTTTACATAATATGGACGAATTCTACACAAATTAGATTCGAATAAAATTCAAATTGAATTTTTCGGTTCGACAAATTATATAAATATTGAATTGTATTCAATTCGTTGCCAGACGAATTAATAAGCATTCACCAACAAAGACCCACGACTCGAATCAAATTTTTGACGAATCGAATTGTTAACAAATCGAATCAAATCGAATTACGAATCAAATTCTAACAATGATCAAATCTAAGTATATATAGAGTGAGTCAATTTAGTTTAGCACCAAAGGTGACTATATTTTCCTGTAGCATTTTGTGACTTCCTCCGTAACTAATAGATTGAGATGTCTATTCCAAATCATATACATAAATATAAAGTTTATGATTGATACATATATAAAGTTACATAACATCAATATCAAATTTAAATTATGTCTTAAAATAAGAATAGTGACTAATCTATGGTAGTAGAACAAACTCAACTGTTGAACTTAAGTTTCTAACACACTCTTTAGCCACCAACATGAATTCGCTAGTGCGACCGGTCTCACAAAAACGGGTGGTCCCAAGAAAAATACGACAATCAATGATAATCTTGTCCAGGAACATGGCATTCTCAATCACATACTCGACAAATCTAATATCCACGTCCTCTCCAAAAAATCCGACGAATTCAAACTCTTTTAGATGTTGATGCTGACCCGTAAAAAGATCCATTGCTTCTCTCATCTTTAAAGACTGTGGTAAAGAACAAATCCCTTGTTTCTGAAAAGAAGAAGCATAAGTGACTTTCAATCACTAGATCACTCGAGTACTTTTGGTTCACAACAAAAATATAAAATCCAAGTGCATCGTGATATATTGTGCATATAAAAAATATATACAGTTTTTGAGTGATAACTTTGCACAGGTTTATATTTGCATTTACAAATAGGTGGTTTTAAGGCCAACAAGTTCGAATTCATCAAGTTTCACTTGCAACAGGCAATATATAACGATTGTTAAGTAAAGGGTAAAAATTCAATCAAATTACTTTTGAGATTCATAATTACCTTAAGAACAAATTTTCTCAAAAGCGGAGCCGCCTCCATCCAGGAACTTAAGCAAATGGATCTTTTATTGCTACTAGCTAATTCAGCAGTAATCGTCAACTGCTTGAGATTGCTTAACACAGGTAATTTTAATTCCTGAACAATTGAAAGTTAAACATGTAAAACTATATAGCATCATTTACATAACGATCAACAACGAATCAAGAAGAATTACCTGAATGTCGATCCAATCGCAGTTCACGATCAGCGAAAGGGTCTCTATTTGAGAAAGATGGCCTGCGAACAAATGCAGGTTGCCTACCAAAAAGTTATAAAAACCATATCCTACCAATATCTCAGTAAGTTGCAGTGGGCTGTTAAGGAGCACACTTGTCTTAGAACCAGCCAAATACTTGAACGACTTGAGATTCGGTGCCGAAATCTCGATATTGTCTAAATAGTAACAATATTGTATGTCCAACAACGTCAACCGAGCATGACCGTCTACTTTGAGGCGTGTGAGAGTGTCCGAACGTAGAACACAAACTGATTCAAGGAAAGGGCAGTATTCTAAGAACTGTTCGATATGCTCACCAGTCACTTTGACGGCATGAAGGCGAAGAGCCGTAAGCGAAGTGCAGCCACGCATGCCAACATCTCGTGATCTCAATCTCGTGGGAAAGCGGTAAATTTTATTAGGATCCAAACCAATGAAGCAGGAAAAGTCCAACTCAAACTTTTTAACCTTGTTTGCCATTGCAAATCGGATCCATTTCTTAATTTGGTACTTGTTCCGGTTGTCTAGGGGAAAACAAATGCTGAATTCATCTAGTGGTGTTTGTCCTTGATACCAATGGAGGAACTTGTTCACCGCACAAATGAACTCGGCCTCTTCAATAGTTCGCAATTCCTTGAACGTCTGATGTGACCATTCCGTGTAATTCTTAACAAATTTCAGTCTCAATGGGACTAACTTGGGAAGAGGAGCCCAGCGGTGCGAAAGAGTGCTGCATCTTACAGATTCGTGTGCGGTCAAAAACGAGAGAATAAAAACAAGGATGTCATCCGGTAACTTACTAAACGGATCCTCCCCTCCGATGCAGCCTTCCGTCTGGATCAGAGCACGAGCAATTAGCGCAAATTTTTCACCAGCAGATTGAATAAACATATATATGCATAGCAGCAAACAAGACTCATAAAATATACTCTAGTGAACTATGCTCTGGCGCCCGTAAATAATTTAGAAAAACATACAAGGCGGGCAAAGACTTGGGCTTTTCAAAGGATTAAACAATAAAAATGGATACTTGATGATTATGGTCAATCCAACTGTTCCCAGATGGTAGCTATTTCATGAAACAGATCATAATAATTGCTTAGGTAAAGGCATACGAATTGAAATTAAAGGATGTACCTTTGATAGCTTCTTTTTCTTCTTCCGCGGGCGTACATCTTTCAGAGTCCTCATCACTAGGATTGGATTAGGGTTTCTATGGATTTTAGGGTTGGGAAATTCAATTCTGACGGCCTGGAGGACGGAGATCCTGTCAGTATGGCCTGTTGGGGAACTTTTTTCATAGGCGTGTTAGTATGACCAGGAGTCTTAGATTATTTGCATCTGCAATCCATCCAATCTAGGTCACAGAATAAATAATTTATTTATTTTTTATTTACACTTAATTTAACCCAATTAAATATTTTCATACCCACACAGCGATACTCACAACTCACCTCAACATAGGTCATAATTAATTTCTCTTTCATTTGCGCCTAACTCAACCCAATTAAATATTTTCATATCCACACAGCTACACTCACAACTCATTCCAACATAGGTCACGAAATAAATAATTAATTTCTCTCATCCACGTATTATCTACTATCATTTTTTTATATATAAATTATAATAAATATACGACAATGATTATTTTGTAATTAGATTTGGGGCTGGGAGGTTCCGATGCAATTGTGTAATCATAATTTTTTTAAAAGATAAATTTTGACAATTAGTTACACCACGGCAGGTGATCAAAAATGAATTTTATAATGTTTATACAAAAAAAAAATTGTAACTTGCTAAAATTTTAACCAATAAATATATCAAATCCAATCGTGAAATTTTCACTACTACAACAATACATTTAATAAGAAAAACCGCTTTCACATGATGATGCCACGCGCATTCTAGGCTTCGCAACTTTTTCCCATAGACCTGAATCCAAATTGGTGTATGTGAATTATGAGTTGGTTTAGAGAAGGTAACTACATTTTTCTGTAGCATTTTGTGACTGCTGCACCGTAACTACTAGATTTAGATGTCTAATTTTAAATCACATACCTAAATATAACGTTAATGACTGATAACAATTTAATTATGTAAAGTTAAAATTATTTGTCTTAAAATAAGAATAGTGAGTAATATGTGGTAATAGAATAAACTCAACCGTTGAACTTAAGTTTCTAACACACTCTCTAGCCACCAACTTGCTTTTGCTAACGCGACTGGTCTCACAAAAACGGGTCCCAAGGAGAACACGACAGTCAATGATAATCTTGTCCAAGTTCATGGCGTTCTCAATCACGTATTGGACAAATCTAGTATCCGCATCATCTCCAAAAAATCCAACAAACTCAAACTCTTTTAGGTGCTGATGTAGACCCGTTCTAAGATCCATTGCTTTTCTCAGCTTTAAAGACGGTGGTAAAGAACAAATCCCTCGTTTCTGAAATGAAGAAGCATAACGGACATTCAATCACTAGAACACTCGAAAACTGTTGGTCACCGTGATATATTGTGCATATAAAACAAATATATACTTTTTCAGTGATAATTTCGCACATGTTATATTTGTCTTAACAAATAGGTGGTTTTAAGGCCAACAAGTTTGAATTCCTTAAGTTTTATGTATAATGATTGTTAAGTAGAGATTAGAAATTCGAACGAATTACATTGAGATTCGTAATTACCTTGACAACAAATTTTCTCAACAGCGGAGATGCATCCATCCATGAAGTTAAGCAAATGGATTTTTCATCGCTTCTAGTAAATCCAACAGTAATAGTCAGCTGCTTGAGATTGCTCAACACAGGCCATTTTAAGTCCTGTACAATTGAAAGCCAAACATGTAAAACTTTACAGCACCATTTACATAACAAACAACAAAACAGGAAGACTTACCCGAACGTTGATCCAGCCACAGTGCACAGTCAGTGAAAGGGTCTCTATTTGAGAAAGATGGCCTGCAAAAAAATGCAGGTTGCCTACCAAAAAGCTGTAAAAACCATTTCCCACCGACATCTCGGTAAGTTGTGGCGCGCTCTTAAGGAGCACGCTTGTCTTTGAACCAGCCAAGTACTTGAACGACTTGAGATTTGGTGCCGAAACCTCAAAATTTTCTAAATAGTAGCAATATTGTATGTCCAACAACGTCAACCGAACATGACCATCAACTTTGAGGCGTCTGAGAGTATCCGAACGTAGAACACAAATTGATTCAAGGAAAGGACAGTATTCTAAGAACTGTTCGATATGCTCACCGGTCACTTTGACGGCGTTAAGGCGGAGAGCCGTAAGCGAAGTGCAACCAGCCATACCAATGTCTCGCGATCTCAATGTCTTGGGAAAGCAGTACATTTTATCAGGATCCAAACCATGAAAGCAGGAAAGGTCCAACTCAAACATTTTAACTTTATTTGCCATTGCAAATCAGATCCATTTTTTAATCTGGTACTTGTTCCGGCTGTCTAGGGGAAAAGAAATGCTGAATTCATCTAGTGGTGTTTGTCCTTGATACCAATAAAGGAACTTGTTCACCGCACAAATGAACTTGGCCTCTTCAATAGCACGCAATTCCTTGAATGTCTGATGAGACCATTCCGTGTAATTCTTAACAAATTTCAGTCTCAATGGGACTAACTTGGGAAGAGGAGCCCAGCGGTGCGAAAGAGTGCTGCAACTTACAGATTCGTGTGCGGTCAAAAACGAGAGAATAAAAACAAGGATGTCATCCGGTAACTTACTAAACGGATCCTCCCCTCCGATGCAGCCTTCCATCTGGATCAGAGCACGCACGAGCAATCAGAACAAGTTTTTCACTGGCGGATTGAATACACGTCTATATGCATAGCGGCGGCAAACAAGCCTCATACAATAGTGAACTATGCTTTGGGGCCCCTAAATAATTTAGACATACTAGGCGGGCATAGACTTGGGCTATTTCATGAAACAGATCATAGTAATTGCTTAGGTAAAGGCATATGAATTGAAATTAAAGGATGTACCTTTGGTAGCTTCTTTTTCTTCTTCCGCGGGCGTACATCTTTCAGAGTCCTCATCACTAGGATTGGATTAGGGTTTCTAAGGATTTTAGGGTTGGGAAATTCAATTCTGACGGCCTGGAGGAGGGAGATCTATCTACTAAGAATCCTATTTTTTTATGTAGAGAAAAGAAAGACAAATTGAGTAATGTTGAGGTCCATTGGGCCTGTCAGTATGAACCACGACCCTGTCAGTATGGCCTTTTTTCCGGAAAAAGAGTATTTTACTACATGTGGTATCGCGAAAATTTTAAATTTTGCTAAAATTTTAACTAGTACACATGTCAAATCAAATTATTCTTTTACGGCCTGTTTAAAAAGGCCTTAAAATCAAAAATATAATTTTTTTTTGGAATTCTAAAAAAATTAGTCTGTTTTGAACCAAATATTTTCAGAAATGAATTCTTATTTTGTTTAAAAGTCCGGATTTAGAATTCTTTTAAAATTAGGTCAGATTTATAGAAAATTAAACCGGATTTGGTAATGTCTATTATACCCTTGCTTATATACTTAAATCTTATACTTTTAGGGACTTCAGAGCCCTAGAACCCCTCCTCGGCTTCCTCTTCCTTTCCTGAGTTCATCTCCTCTCCCTTCCTCGAGCTAGAGCTCATCATCCTTCCTAGAGTTCATCTCGGCATGGAGCCTTAGAGTCCTCCTCTCCCGTCCTCGGCCTCCTCTTTCGTCTGGTAATCTCTCTATCTCTCAAACTTGCACGATCTGAGTTTTTTTTGGTTAAGAATCTGGGTTTTTTTGGTTTAACGATATAGGTTTCTTAGTTTAACAGTCTAGGTTTTTGATCTGGGTTTTTCTTGTTTAATGATACGGATTTTTTTGTTTGTCGATGTAATTTTTTTTTGGTAGAATGATCTTAGATTTTGATGGTTTAATGATCTGAATTTTTTTTGATGATAGCCACTAGTGTTGATAAACTGTTGATATGCTCCCGGATTCTCTGAGGCTAGTCACATCATTCCTAAGGCTGATTCTCCGTTTCTTGCAGGACCCAGGAAGAGAATTTTCTCCAACTGGTAAAAAACCAAAATCCCCTTCTTTATTGAAACTGGGTTCTTCTTTGCCTCTTCTTTTCATTGCTTGGAACCTGGAAAGCATTAAAATTGATTACTTGTTTAGGTGGGTTTTACAGTCTAATCAAGAACTAGAAGAGTTTCAGGTTAGGACAATTTGCTAGGGAAATCAATCCTAAGGATCTATTTTGATGATGTCTTAAACTGCTCTTCAAGGCACATCACTCTGATTGTGTCTAGACGGACTTGTCCGAGAATCTGTCATCTAACTTGGTTGGATTCCGGGCTAGGTTTTATTAGGTGAAATTTTTTTTATATTAAGAATGGAGACACTGGAGATGGAGCAAGATCTAGAGTGGATCAAAGCTCTGAAGATCGGTTTGAGCTTGGACCTTGTCGCTACTGCGATGCTGCAACTTCGGTTTCTTGCAGCTGTTGATGGGAACAGATGGCTCTATGAAGCCCTTGCCCTTGAGAAGGCCATATACAGGTTGTCCATTGGAATTTTAACTTCTACAAGTTAGTTGTTTGCTCTGTTCTTTGAGATTATGCTGTGTTTATACCTGGTTTCGAGTACTACAACATGGAGATGTCGTCGGATTCAATCTTTAGCTGTTGTTTCTCATTGTCAACTTGCTGTTGGGTACTATGGTTGCTCAATGTTATGAAGTCTTTATAAATTTTGGTAGAACTGTTGATAGCCTCAGAGAACTAGCGTTTTAAATCTTTGAGAAGCACCCGGATTTTAGTTACTTTTTTTACTACTCTTTTCACTTATGGCTCTTACAAACTAGCACTATGACTTTTTATGGAGTTTTGAACATCAGCTAAATGCTTCGTACTATTGAGATGAGCTTGATCTGTTGCAAGTTGAGAAGAAAACTTTTCTCTATCACCTGTGATTGTTAGGAGGGTATTTATGTAATATTTCAAATCAATTCTCAAAATTTAACTTATGGTTCCAAACAAAAAAATAGGAAAGTGATTCCTTTCCATTACCATTGAGAATTGGAAATGAAATTTCTTTCCTGTCAAAATTAGTTCCAAACAGACTTATCATGGTGAAATTTTCACAACTATAACATTACATACATTTAATAAGAAAAACCTCTTTCACATGATGGTGCCATGCACATTCTAGGCTTCACAGCTTTTTTCCATACAGATATGAATCCAGATTGGTGTATGTGAAGTGTGAGTCGATTTAGAGTGTAGCACCAGAGCTAACTATATTTTTCTGTAACATCTTATTTGGAACCAATTCTGATAGGAAAAGAATCTTATTTCCAATTTCTAATAGTAATGGAAAGGAATATTTTTTTTTTTGACATAAGTTAAATTTTGGGAATTAATTTAAAATATTACTTAAACATCCTCCTGAGATAGAAAAATTCAACTCAGACCGTCTTCATCGCTGCTGGTGTCCGGGTGCTTCACCTTCGTCACCATTGAAACCCATAGTCTAGTTTTCCAGAAGCTGAAGCCGCTGCCGGAAAAAATTGAAGGCTCAAATCCAAATCACCAAACCCATCGTCTTCCCGAAGCCACTACCATCACAAATCTAAGGCACAAATCGAAACCACCAAACCATCGGTTCCGTCGTTATCAAAATGACACGATTTATCCACAGCTGGGTCGATTACCGTGCCTGATCACCCTGAAGCTTTAACGATGGTGACATCAATGTTCTGAAGAGTTTGGGAAACGACAAAGTGCTTGGATCGATTACCCTTCGGTTTCGACGTTTTGCCGCTGCCACTGTTTAAGATGGGGTATATAAGGAAGGGTATAATAGATATTTTACTACCAAATCTGATTTAGTCTTCTACAAATAAATCTGGACTTTTAAACAAAACATGAATTTTTTTCCGAAAATATTTGGTTTCAAATGGATTAAATTTTTTAAAACTTTGGAAAGGAATTCCAATTTCCCATTTTTAAAGTTTTCCAAACAGGCTATTGTGACATAGATTGAGATGTCTATTCTAAATCATATACCTAAATATAAAGTTTATGATTGATAATTATATAAAGTTACATTAAATCAATATTAAATTTTTTTTGTAAGGTAAATTTTTACAATACCTATACTAGGGTTTGAACTCTGAACCTCCTAGATATTTACAACGCCTCGAGCTACAATCCCTTTTGCAAATCAATATTAAATTAAAATTATGTCTTAAAATAACAATAGTGAGTAATCTATGCTAGTAGAACAATCTCAACCATTGAACTTAATATTCTAACGCACTCTTTAGCCACCGAAAAACGGGTCCCAATGAAAATACAACAATCAATGATAATCTTGCCGAGGTTCATGGCGTTGATGCAGACCAGTTCTAAGATCCATTGCTTCTCTCAGCTTTAAAGGACAGTAAAGATCAAATCCCTTGTTTCCGAAATGAAGAAGCCCATGTGACTTTAAATCACTAGAACACTCGAAAACTGTTGGTTCACAACAAAATCAAATCCAAGTGCACCGTGATATATTGTGCATATAAAAAATATATACAATTTTGAGTGATAATTTTGCACATGTTATTGCATTTACAACTAGGTGATTTTAAGGCCAACAAGTTCGAATTCCTCAAGCCTCACAGGCACATCATATGTAAAATGATTTTTAAGTAGAGAGTAGAAATTCGCATATTAGTCAAAGCGGGCCGCTACGGCCGCTATTGCCGCAAGTCACGATGCATTGGAGCGGTGCAGATGGGTGATGCGATTGCTCCTAGCCGCGTCAGAGCCGCTACGCTCCGCGACGGAGGCCGCGCCGTGACCCGCTCCGACCGCGTCACCCATGCGAGCTTAAAAAATAAATGAGATGAGGAAGGAGTGATAGGTGTGGACCGTGGATATATTCTAAAAAAACAATGAGAATCATAATAATTATTAAAAAAATAAGTTCTCCTAAGGATTCGAATTTGAGACATAATTAAACTACTTTTATATTAAATTTTTTTAAGGATTTGAACTCGAGACATAGTTAAACTACTTATATATTTTTTTGAAATGTGTTTTGCTTAAGACTTGAGTCTTTTATTTCTACTTTTTGGTCAATTCTCTAGAGGAAATGATGATGAAGAGTTAAATCTTCATGATGTTTAAACTTTATTTGAGTTTTGATGTTTAATTACTTTAAGTTTTAGAGTCTTAAAATATTTATTTTCTTGAATTTTATTGGCATTTGCAAGTATATTTTGCTTTGTTAAATCGACTTTTATTTCTAATTATTAATATTTGCAAGTATTTATTTATAATTATGAAGGTTGGCAAGTGTTTTATTGGCACTCCGCGCCGCTATCCCGGCTTTGACTACTATGGTTCAGACTTAACACCCCCAAACACGTGGGAAATATTGGCCTCTGTAAGTTACAAGTGGGCCACTCAGCTGCGCTTGAGTTAGGACGACACCGTCTTGTTCACGAGCTGTTCATCAGGGGATATTCTGAAAACTTGTATGCATGTAAGCTGATTGGAACAAAGTGAGATTTCCAAGCAGAATGTAAGTCGAAGTATTAACTGATGGCCTGCAATGTATTATATTTACTTCCTTTTCGGGTCATCTGACTCTACCAAATATGTTCTAATCAGGAAACTAACCGTTGGATTGTATCTGCTATTCTGCTGCAGGATGATGTTCTGTACGAAATTAGTGCAGGTTCTGAAAATTGGATGATTACTGGAAGGAAGAAGGGGCACGCTACAGTCATTCTCCATTAACCAAGGTTCTGTTATTACTTGAGATTCTGAAGTTGCTGAACGAGAGAGCACGAGTCGATCATCATCCAATACACGTCACTAATTCTTAGATTAAAAAAAGAAAAATATACCAAAATAAATGTCAATGAAAGGGGCATAGGACAAGCACAAAACTAAATAGCTTAAATCAATTCCGTGATAATTTTAAAGATATCACGTGATTCAAATTTAGTTGGCATTGTCCGGAATCAAAAGGGTATAAACATTAAGGTTAATTTGAGGGAAAAAAGGTCCCACCGAGATTTGAACTCGGGTTACAGGATTCAGAGTCCTGTGTCCTGACCACTAGACCATGGGACCATTGCTGATGAGAAGGTAGATAATCGTTTATTATCATTGATACATTCTTAAGAATTCTGTTATTTAATCTCTCTTCTAAACTTTTTAATAGTAATAAAGAGCTCTCAATAAATACGTTTACTGATGATTTTTAAGAACTTGATTGGTTGGTGGTGAGTAACTGAGTGCAATATTTCAACTTCGAAAGAACTTGCATGGCCTTGACATGTTAACCATTTAACAACCTAGCTATACCATTAACTCATTCTAAGTTAATATCTACCACATCACTAAATAAACCTTCTTAAAATATTATGGTTACATATGGTCCATGAAGTACGTACTTGCCACGTGGTTTCATATTTTTGGTGGTCGCATTAAATTGACACCTAAAGTCTCATATATATTCAAATCAAACTAACGCCCACATTAATTTTAAGGGTGACCATTTGGTAATTAGCCAGAACAACTAGTGAGTAGATCTTAAGACTAGTGAGTGAGCTTCTCTATAGGGCATATGATTTGTCTCCCCCATCAAGAGCAAACTTTTAATAGCTCTGACAAAGAAAGAGTGGTCACTGATCACTAATTAATCTGGGTTTTTTGGGAGAGCTGGTGCACATGGTGCCTATGAAATTGGATTAATAATTGCTTCCTAAGAGGGTTTTAGCACCTAATTGACCAAAATGCACTACGGTCCGGGTGTTGAAGCGCTAGACTTTTTTCCTAGCGAAAATTTTTCATAGAATTTTATCTCAGTTAAATTTTAACAAGATTGTATCTACAACCTCGTAACACTATTAATTTATCACGCAAACCGTAAATATATACATATTACTTTACTGACATAAAATCTACTTATATAAAAATTTGTCCAAAATGCACTGATCAATCTTGGTAGGGGACCTGACTAATTTAGAGCACTCATTATTATCTATTTATATGATTCAAAAGTCCTACCCTAATTAGTTCAAATATGGATTAGTCGACTTTGCGAATATCTAAATACCATATTATTTTCTTAGAGGTAATATCATGTTATTTCAAAAAATTATTCACAATTGAATGAAAGAAGCACTAGGTCTTTGCTTGTGCTACATGCTTTTTCTCCTCAAGAAACAGCACAAATTTAGGATCATCCGTAGAACACAATTTCAGATTTCATACATTTAGTTTTACCGTAAGGTAAATTGGCATAGGCCCATAGACTATAGTTTCAAATCTAGATTCGGTAAAAAAATGTTTTTTCCTGCATGTACTATATCAGATATTAATTATTAATTGCTACATTTCGAAGTATACTAATTTAAAAATATATATAATTAATTTACAGTTAATCGCACCTATCCAAAAATCCGGAAAAAGAATTTCTTGTCGGAACTTTAATCAGGAGTTCTAGATTCAGCACTTCCATCGCCGGATTGACTAGTAGACAATAGGCATCTGTCCATATAACAACGTGAATGGCTCCGCCTTTGTCCTTTATGTATTTGGTTGATACTACTTGGTATTCATATGGGTCGAGTAATTTAAATTCGAGTTGAATATAATTTTTGAAAAATGAGAAAAAAATTTAATATATATCTAACACTAATACGTTCTAATTAAAATCAATATCTCTTAATAAAACTAGAACAATTATCTCTTGAGTTGTGTTTATTGGTCTATATCCTTTATTTTTTTTCCTTCTTCCTTTTTCAATTTTCTCTCTGTATGAATTTCTTTGTTACGTCCTTTCTTTAACCAAATATCTATCTTCTACCTTCATCCTGTCGGTTGAAAACCATGAAATTCTCTGGTTCCCATTTAATTGGGTCCGTCAACCAACAAGACAATAGTTGGTTGACGGACCCAATTAAAAAGCAGACCTAACTCACTCCCAATTAACCACACAAATACCAATTTGTTCTTAAATTCTATCTTAATTAAAAAAAATTTATTTTTGAATTATTAGAAATACAATAATATTACATATTTGTTACAAAAAATTTATCAGCTTTCACATATCTTATTCTGCTCGAAACTGGATTAATCAATCTGGTACATATTTCGATATCAACAAAAAAATTAAGCACATAAATTGTTAGATGTTTCCACAATTAATTAACCGGCAACTGTGACTTGACTATTTCTAGGAATTTGTTTTATTTGTTACTAGTAAAGATGCACGCGCGATGCGAGTGCTGTTCTGTAGCAAAATCTGCAAAATATGTCGTTTATTAAAATTTTTAAATCTGTACATGAATAAGATGCTCTATTACACATTTAATTACACTATATTCTTTTTTGATTTACCTAAAACACCATAAGAACTTCTTTGTACACAACATCCTCGTCATCTATCGGTCAGTCTGTTCCACCGTCAAGCAACGTCGGCATCTTAGGCGTGGGCTTCAACCCATCGTTCATCGCAATGATTGTCGTTGTGGCGGTGGCCTTACTAATGGTCACCTGCTCCTGCCACCTCATCCATCGGGTCCGCCGGTGGTGGCACCAACGTCGACGTCGCAGGTTCCACCTGTCGTCCTACTCCAACCTGGACTCGCCTCCCCTCCCCTCCTATTAGACTATTCCTTCCCCGGCAAAGCTGATGGCTTCCACGTGTACTCCCGATACGGGCTCAATGACTCAGTCATCAAGACGATCTCTCTGCCCCTCTACAATCCGCAGTTGAACGACGTCCATCTGCAAGACTACGCCGTATGCTTGCTGGAGTTCGAAGAGAACGACGATGTGGGGACTCTCTCGGCTTGCTCCCACCCCTTACACGTGGACTGTATCGACATCTGGCTCCGAAAACATGCCAACTGTCCCTCTGCCGCGTTGGAATATTCCTCCCCAATTCCTCCCCCTTCATCCCCGTCATGTCCGCTAGGATACACCCATCCCTCGAGCCGTTCTCGTTTCTCTCCTCGACCAGGCCAACAGCATAACGATTTAACTGAAAGGGTAGTTTTGACACTTCTACGGTGTGACACCAAGCTACCTAAAAAGAAAATTTCTTTTATTATAATAAGATGGAGAGTAATTGAGAGTATTGTTGTCCATGCTAGGTTATTCTTCCCGACGCCAATTTGCAAGTTTTATGTACTCAGTGGTAACTGCACATTATATAAATCGGTGAATGATTTTAAGGAAAAAAACCAATGAATAATTGCTATATCTTCATTCGAATTTTTGAATTCGAATCATAAAAATATTATTGTTTAAAAAATGGGTGAAATATAATAGTTTTAAAAAATGTCCCAAAGATCGATTCTATATTTTTTCAGTCCTCCGTATCGACCGGTCCGACAGATCAAACCTCCAATTGAACCAGAGATTTTTTAATAAAAATATTTATTTATATTTAGTATTAATACTTCGTCCTTGGCCGATTCTCTGTTGCTTTTTGATTTTTTCTACATATCCCAAACCCATAAACACTTCTCCTAATTAATTTCCATAGAATCACAATTTCTCTTTCCAAGTTCTAAGGAATATCTGCACTAAACAAAATTTCTCTTTTCAATTTTTTTTAAAGCATCCCCAAAACATAAGTTCATGTCCATTTTCTCCCCTCCTCTTCCCCTCTCACGTTCTATCCTCCTCTAGCATCTTACTTCATCAACCACCCAAACCCTAGCCTTGATCAAGGAACTAATTAATCACCCTCCCTCCGAGCTCGTCACTTTCTCCTAATCCACCTTCTCTTTCTTTGGGTTTCCAATTATTGGATTAATTACTGGGAGAAATCAAGCAAGGGATTGGAAATGTCTCTTCCCACTCCGATTTGGATGCTGCGATTCCTCGGGCATGAAGACGACGTCGTCGAGAGTCGTGGTTCTTGCTCTCCTCCAGCCGCCTCCAGAAGCGACGTCGTCGGGTGTTTCACGCCGTCGTCTGGAGTTTCTCAGGTCGACCGGTGGAAGTCCGGCGAGGGAAGGTCCCGGGTTGGCCGAGGAACGCTTAAGGTCTCCCTCCTGCTTGTCGTTTGTCGCCGATAAATCGTCGACCTCGTCGTCTCCACTCCTCGATGAATCACAGCTTTTTAATTTCGTGATTTGGGGAAAACCTTGTGGAGCGGTAGAGGGGGGAGATTTTTTATTTGGTGGAGGGTAGTATAGACATTTTCGTGTGACAGACTAAAAAGGGAGGTTTACATTATTATAGTAAGATGAGTATTTAAATTTGTCGGTACTGATTTTTTGAACAATTGTTGTCTCCATCACGTCGCCATTTTGAAATTAATCATAAATTAATTATAAATTGGTACATTTTGAAATATACTCATTTACAAAAAATATACTTAATTTACGGTCAACTTGCATGGATTCAAGAACAAATTCTTATCGGAACTTTAATCAGAGTTCTAGATTCAGCACTTCCATCGCCGGATTGAACGATAGACAATAGGCGTCTGTCCGTATGACAACGTGGCCGGCTCCACCTTTGTCCTTTTTATTTTTTCTCCTTTCATTTTTTTTATCGATTTTCTCTGTGCCATGAATTTCTTTGTTTTTTGTTTTTAACTTTTGGTATAGGATCTACTGAACCGAAAAATTTAGGTTTGAGTCGAGTAAAATTTTTAAAAGATGACAAAACTGTCCTAAAAAATATTAACACTGATATATTCTTAAGGATTCGAACTCTAAACTTTGATAAATTAGAACAAGATTTTTGTCAATTAATTTAAGTGTTGGCTGGTATGAATTTGAGTGTTAGGTCTTTTCTACCTTCATTCTGTCGGTTGAAATGCATGAAATTCTCTGGTTCCCATTTAATACAATGGGTTTTCAAATATTGTATCCTATACATTTTAAACCAAGGTTTTCAAATACGACCCGGAGGTCGACCCGGATCTTGGGCCGAATCCCGGGTCGGCCAGTCTGACCGGTCAAACCGCCGGTCGGACCGGATCTTATATTTTTTAGAAAATTTTTAATATATATATATATGTATATATAGTCAGTAATCAGTATATAATTGTATATCTAATCACATACACACCTCCAAAAATTAATAAATATTTAAATACATATTGAAATATAATCATCAAACTCAAAGTTCAAACTCAATATTCATATTCCATACAATCAAAACATCAAAAAAACTAAATTCCAATACATCCGAAGCAAATAGCCAGTAGCCACATCAAAATTCAAATCTCAAACCCAATATCCATACAATCAAAGCAACATCACACCAAATATGAAATATCCATACAATAGTTAAATATCCAAATCTTGTGGTTCTTCTCATGGCAATGCATGTGCTAGCCAATCTTCATTCTCCCAATCCGTTCCAGAAACAAGTAGCACCGCAATATCATCTTTACACTAAAAATTTAACAACATTAATAATATAGTATTTGCATTGAAGAACATGTCAATATTACAATATGAAAAATATTACAAACCTGCAGCTAGAAGCGAATCTACTTCCAGACCAAAAATCCCGAAGTAGCTGTCAATTTCATCAACGGCATTTCACAAATGTCCTTCAAAATCAAGTTGATGCAATGTGCAGCACACGGAGACCAAAAGATGCTCATATACTTTTCATTCAATAATTTTCCAGCTGCCTTATAATTAGCTCCATTATCAGTCACAAGTTGAACAACATTATCAACACCCGTCCACTCAACAATCTCAGAAAATAAGTTACATAATGTTGGTGCATCTGAGATGAAATCCGAGGCATCAACGGACTTCACAAATGTGATCCCTTTAGGACAAGAGATCAAAAAGTTGATCAATGGCCTTTGTCTACCATCCGTCCAACCATCCGTCATAATAGTGCATCCTGTGTCCTTCCAAACTTTTCTATAATCCTCAACAATCAACTCCACTAATTTTTTGGCATCTTTTATCAATCCAACATGCACAGCGTGATATGATGGATGTTCATATCCATGGCCCATTGCAATACTCTTGTTAATAGCTACTTACAAATAAGGCGACTTCAAAGTATTAAACGGAAGTCCAGCATCATAAAACCACATTCCCCAAGCCAAATCAGTGTCATGCAATCTTTCCTTACTTTGTAGTGCAGCTGTAATACCAGGTTGAGAATGGTCACGCACACCATGCTTAAAAAGTCTTTGAAAACTTGCATCAATACCTCTTTTCTTTAAAGGAGGTAGCAGTGGCATCGTAACTTCCTCACTATCGATACTCTCAAAGCTTCCCGACTTCTCCTTCAACTTCTTGGAATTCTCAGAATTTATACTTATAAGTTTTTCCCGTACATCACTTACAACCTTTTTGCATATCTCAACGTCTCCTCTTACTCCCATCAAGTGTTGCTTGAACCTACAAACTCCACCACCAGCAATAATTTTTTGAGAAAAGGTGCATTGAATTGATTTCTTACCCGAATTATCGAGTAGAATTGCATATTCCCATGCCGCATCCCTCTTTTGTCTCACATTTGGAACAACACTTGATTGTGTTAGAGTTTTGGCTTCCGATTCAGGACGAGTAGCTCCCGAGTTAGACATAATTATCACCTATCAATAATCAATCAAACAAGCAAGAAACCACATAAGAGTCCAGCCATTCAAAAACCCAGAAACCCAGCAATTGCAGAAGCCAGAAGCATCGATCAAGAGACCACCCAATCGATTTGAAACCCAAAAATGCAAGAGACCACCCAATCGATTCAAAACCCAGAAATGCAAGAGACCACCCAACGAAGCCAACGAAACCCTCGGGGATGGGTCGATTCAAAATCAAACGAAGCCCAGAAATAACCTAACGAAGCCAACAAAACCCTCGGGGACGGGATGCAAGAGACAACCTAACGGAGCCAACGAAACCCAGAAACTAATCGATTTAATAAAATCTAACGAAGCCAACGAAACCCAGCAATTACAAATCGCAGACTCACAGAACTCGTTGCCGAAGCTGGTCGAACGGAGCTACCTGAGAGGGGGGGGGAGAGAGAGAGAGAGGAGCTGCCTGAAGGGAGAGGAGCTGAGGCCGGAAGCTGGTCGCCGGAGTCGGTCCACGAAACTCGTCGCCGACGTTGGGGAGCGCAGAACTTGGAAATCGCCGGCTTAGGGTTCTTCAATTTTTGTGTCGGGGACGACGGGGAGAGAGAAATCTCAGAAAATGGTTAGTTGTTTTGTTTGTAACTTTTTATGTTTTGTAATAAACAACAGCCAAGCCGAACGACAATTTTTTCAAACCAACCTTACGAACCCGTAATTTTTGGGTCATTTTCCTAGTCTAACCACCCGGTCGAACCAGATTTTGACCGGTTAATAAGGTTGGCGAATTAGCGTACAAATCCGGTACGCCTTTGTTACCGAATCACGGTTCGACTGGTAGTCGGACCGCGTATTTAAAAACCTTGGTTTAAACCAATATTAACTAAAAAAATAACCACACAAATCATTACATGTTTCTCCACTTAATTAACTGGCGTGAGACATGACTATTTCGTGGACTCCGTTTTATTTGTTAGGAGTCTTTAATTTTGTCGGCACCGCATCGCCATGGTACACAAAATTACTTTTTTCTATTATATAACAAATTTCATTGAATAACAACCATACAACATCTGCATAATAAATAACAAATATAATATCATAATATGAGCAATTATAAAAAAATTATAAAAACGTTTAATAAATCAGGTACAGTACCTATTGATATAAAAAAACAGGTACAGTACCTTAGCAATGACGTTTATACATCCATCTTCAACATAGACCCATTCAAGATATAGTACATTTTTCAATAGCATAAATGTGAAAAAGTAACAGATTAACCTGTTCTAATACTGTATTATGTATTAGAGTCATTGTTCGTATCTGATTGTCTTAAAGTTACTTACCATTTTAGCCAGACAGCGTCACAAAGTAGATACGCGAATTAGAGGGGATGCCATTTCATTGCTTTTTAGCCCCAAAGTACAGATCTTTCTATCCACCAGATTGTGATTCCAAAATCATACGGAAAACGTTTTGGAAAGGTTCAGGTTAAGATCCTAAAATCACAACAGGTTGCTTGGCTAAATTGGAGCATTATAGAAAAATCGGTCACACAATTTGCAAGAGATTGATATCCGGAGTTCAATTCTTTCAAACGAAATAGATAATATTTAATAGCCATCCACATGATAGCAGATGGATGTGAGTCCGTGATTCATTGCGAGTTCAAAAATGAACTCTAATTCTTGCAACATTCGGAATCATTTTCCAGTTCAAAAGCCATCATTGAACATCTTTTCGCAAAAGCACGACGAACATGGAATTCATTAAGGATCTTTTTTTTCTTTTCAAAGAAAAGGAAAATATCGGGAAAAAGTATTTAACTACTACAGTCTACGACATACAAAAAAAGCAAATGCTGGACAGCTAGAGGATTGCATAGGTCATTTCTGGCTGCTTTCCAAAACCAATTCCGCGTCCCCCATTATCATGTGCAAGTGACATATGCCTAATATTCAGATATCCTATAAATTTACTAATCTAAATTAAAATTGGGTCAGACTACAGAGGGCAAGAAAACTAGGTTCCTCCAACTCGAATTCATAGAGATCACTATATATACATATATATATATATATATATACATATATATATATATATATATACATATATATATATATATATACATATATATATATATTTGATTTTCTAAATTACAAGGTGTCAACTTCGTCTCCCCACTAGGTTCCTCCAACTCGAATTCATATATATATATATATATATATATATATATATATATATATATATATATTTTATTTGCTAAATTACAAGGTGCAAGCCACTCAATAAGGAATCTGGATCAACTTCGTCTCCCCAGATAAGTTGGAAACTTGTTAAAATACTAAATGTATGTATATATATTATATATTTTCTCCTCTAATTATGCTACTCTATTATCTTCATAAGATTATAGTTCTTCATCTAAATTATCTAAGTACCTATACCTTGTGCTGCCCCATCAGCATCTCCAGTCCAGCCGAACCTCGCCAACCCCCAAGACGTGCTGACTAGGCTTCCGAAATGACACGATCTGGCTGTTCGCCATGAACGCCGTCACCCGCTCTGATACCGTAATATCCTCCATCTTCAGCTCCTGCAGCCTCCGGACATACTCCGGGACATGTACTAGATCCCACACGACCCCTACCCCGCCGGGCTTCAGCACCCGAACCATCTCGCCGAGCACCCTCATCCGCTCCGCCGCGGCCTCCACCGTGCGGTGGCCGTACTCCTTCCCCACAGTGTGGACAAACAGAGCTGACACCACCACATCAAAGTAGTTATCCCCAAATGGCAAGCTCCTCACATCCCCCTCCCTGCATGTGACATACTCCCCAACTCCTGCTCAAATAAACATAAGAAAACACCGAATCAACCACCGGAAAATACAAAAAAAATAACCCATCACAGGAGAATTTAATGCCTGCCAGTAGAAGATAACTTAATAAATGGATCAAATAATTAAAAGGGTATCACCCAATTTAATTACACAGCTGCATCACACACATGAAGTAGGTCAAATCCCAAGAAAACTCCAACTAATTGGACCAGTGGTTGTCTCTGTGTTAAGACAGATCCACCCTTGTCCAGGAAACAGGGTTGGATTGTGATACATTAGACTATCCAAATTGCACATGAAGTAGGTCCAACCCTTCAGGAAAATCCCACCAAGACAGTGGCTCCCCTCCATAAATATAGGTCTTTTCTTGTCCTTAAATCAAGATTGACACTTCCCATAAAACAAGTAACAATAAAAATTGAAACTTTACATTTTTTGTTTATACTATGTAATCTTTGATTCCAGTGTACCAATTAATTCAGATTCGAGCGTGTCGAATCTTTTACAGAAAATTAGTAAATTTATATATAGATTCGAGCCGGATTTGAATTTTTTAACGATAAATTTGATAAATTTCTCAAATTTCCATGAGAGATTAAGGTAAAGATACAAAATTCAACACAAAACTTCAGAAAATTACAGTAATTCACAATCTTCACAGTTAAAACCAAGTTACCTTATCTAGTTATCTGTCAAAAAGTTACTTTTTTTACCTTCTCAAATGAAAAAAAGGCAAGAAAATAAAACAAAATTAAGAAAAACCAACCTTCCAAATTGGCGGTCCGGAGGGTGGAGAGAGTGGTCCGCTTGCTCCGGTCCAACCCGACGACCCGACCCGAACTACCGGTCTTCTTCAACTGGGTAGCCACCGCATTGAGGAGGATTCCCTTCCCGCACCCGACGTCAAGGGCGACCTTCACGGACGACCAGTCGCCGACGGCGCCGACCATCCGCTGGGCCATCTCGTGGCGGAGCCCGACGGCGCTGTAGGCGAAGTTCCCGGCGGCGAAGAGGAGGCAGACGGCGGAGAGGGCGGTGACGCAGCCGGTGAACCCGGCGGCGAAGCGGACGGCCGGGAGGGACGAGAAGAGAGTCGCACGCGCGTGGAGGAAGAGCGTGATCTGGTAGAAGTAGGCGAGGAAGACGAAGGAGAGCGCGACGAAGAGCATTGCGTGGAGAAGAAGGAACACGAGGGTCTGCCACTGCTCTACGCCGTATATGGCGTAGATCTGCGTCCAGTCCCTCTTGCTGTAGTAGAGCGAGGAAGAAGCTGAGTACTTCGTGTGGGCCCCACCGCCTCGCGGCCTCATCGGGATCGACATGGTCGGGTACCCGATCGACTCGTTAAGAGAGAGTGTGTAGGAAAAAAGAGGGAGAGAGGAGGGGAGAGTAGAATAAATGGAGGAGGGGGAAGGAAAGTGTCAGAGTTTGTTATAAGGGGGGAAGATAATAACTAGGATGATCTCATACTTTTGTACTAGCTGCTGCTGCTACTGGCTATACACTTTGTTTTTTTACGCCGAATTTACTAATATAGATTCGAGTATGATAAGATTTTTAAATAATACTAAAATTGTTGATAAATATTTGACACCGGTACATTTTAAAAAATTTGAAATACAAGTAATATAAGTTCGACTAGAGTAAGCTGACAAAGTTCTATCAACAAATATTTAAAATTACTGCGTTCTGAATGACTCAAACTCGAGACCTAGCTAAATTCGAATAATTCATTTGTAACTATGTATTAGTTAAAATCAATATATGGCTAAGTTAGAATAATTTTCTGGATAATTATCTAAATGTTTATTAGTAGGCGTAGAATTTGTGGTTGCTTATTTATTATTTATTTTTTTCTTAATGATGCAACTTTTCGACCCGGTTTTGTTTAAAGGGGGTCTGTCGTAGTCGTCGTTTTATGGGGGGTATTTTTAAATTATGTGTAGAGATGGGAATGGGTTTGAAATCCATGTGTTTTGAAGGCTTGAGCCGGTTTTCCTCCCTTTTGATCTTTTCTTTTTGGAGGTTTTCTGTGCGGACTTTGGACTAACTTGGTGTCCTGCGGTGTGGACTTGGTTCAAGGGTGGGGGTTTGTTTGTTAAGAGTAATTTTAATATGGTCATAACTAAATAAGTCACATGTCATTCGATATATTATGGTAAACAATAGTTTGATAAAAGTAAATCCTATTAGATCTACTATAAATTTAGGAAATTGTGAGATTATAAACGTCAAATATATCAAATCACGTCTGCGAAACCATGCCAAAATACTCCTTATTTGAATAGACGGTTTCTTTTTTTGTTCGCTTGGTTAAATTAGGATGTCTGAATCGTTAAATTTTATGCATTTTAATAATATCTGGTAAATAGCCCATGGGAATAACTAATTCCGTATAAATATTTGGACTCACTCTCATTAGTTTTACTTTCAATTTCGATCAAACTAAATAATCATCCTTAAGAGCGCAATTTCCCTTCCATTTTAATTAGTGGAGTAACAATAATACATCGAACCGCGACCATCATAAGCTATTTAAGATAGTTATTTCTCCAGTAATGGAAAAGTTGAAACATCGTTGTCAAACTTAGTCAAGGTCTTCAATTAGGCGAGAGAGTTGACTTTGTGTACGGATTCAATATAGATAAACTTTATTATTATTTTTTGAAATGGAGGGTAAGCATTTATATATAAATAAAAATACATCATAAATAAAATTGTATCATGTACTCCATATCCTAACTAAAGGTCTCTGTAACTCGTCATAGTGATAGCTTGGCTTAGAATTCTCTCGTTTGAGGTTGCAAATGCCGACCTCATAAAACCCTCTCGCGGTAAATCCCAGTAGAAAAAACTCGCAAGAGAAAAAGAGCAATTCGGTAAAATAAAAATTTGTATTTACGTCGATATCGCTAAACTTTATTTTGCGTTTTCGGTGCCATAAATCCTATGATACCCCAGCAAGTCATCTAAATACACATCCTTCCTACAAGAACCTAAAGGTACATCAAATACAACATAATCAAATAAAATCTCCAAAACATGCTTTGATAGCGTGTCTGTCACCTGGTTGTCCTCACGTCAGGTGTGCTGTATGTCGATCTCCCAATCTCTCGTAAGCAGCTCTCGAGCTCTACATATCAGGGTCGCAAAAAGATAGTCTCATATACTTTATTAAATATAGTTTCTTGAATTCAGATATTTTGAGTAACGCGTATTTTTTGACTTTGAATTATTTGCTAGCTAATAGACGCAACAAAAAAATCTTAGTGTTATAAACATAAAAATGCAGTATTTGCTTAATTGGATAAATACAATATATTTGTATGGAAAAAATTATGAATAAAACAAACACCACTTAACAAACTCGCTCTATTAGTGCTATAACAACGGATATTCATAAATTACGTAATTATGATGCTAAACACATTATGACCCCCTGAAATATTCAGATTCCAGCTGACGAGCACTTTGGAAATTCAATATTGGGTGTTACAATGGGACCGTATATAATATATAGTTTGTTAATTTGTTTATCGCATAGAGTAGACTTTCTGGAAATGCTGGCGTCGAGGCAACTGTTTCTGGACAAAAAACAAGGTTTTAGCATTAGATCTGTATAACTTCTAGCTAGGGACATCCATATATCTAGAAAAGATAGGGACATTCATACTAATAAAGTTCTAAAATATCTTACTAACACATTATGTCATTTTAGTTTAACTACATTTATCCAGTTTCAGTTTTAACAAAATAATTATGTTGAAACTCAATAAGTGTTAGGATATCAAGTATTTTTTAATATAAATAATAGTAATTGCATTTTAGTTTTAACTATTAAACTAATACCGAAAGTATTATCAAACTCAAAATTTTTAAGATAGCAAATTAGAATTTTCGTATCACGTATCATGAAATGAGCCGTACATACCCAAAAAATGATGAAATGAGCCGTTTATTTGAAACTCCAAGATAAAGTTTTTCATTCAACTTAAAATTTTAAAATAATATCTCAGTAGATTATAATTTATTACAAATGGGACCAATTAATCTCCTCTAATAAATACTTATGCTAGTGTCACATTCCATCAATATATTTGTGAGCGCGTAAACACATGTTGTTACGTATATTGCAAAATGTGCGTATGAAAACAAGCATCAGGTGCGAAAGTTGATCCATTCCTATTCTTATTATTATTATTACTATTATTATTATTATTTGCAATCTGAAATCATGAAAAACAGAAATTATACAATAACATGCATTTCCCCTTTGTTAACGTCACCTTTATAAAATTCCAAAAGGAAAAGCTCCTTTTTTTTCCAATTATTGGCCTGGTTTACGCGGTTCCCTTAGTGGAGAAATAAAAGTTGCACCTGGTCATTATAGAACCGCTACCATTTGCAAATATATGCGAAAAATAAAAGAATGAGTTCTTCTATCGACTTCCATGATTTATTTTTTTAATAAAGAAAACTAAAATATTAATATAGACGCCCATAAGTTTAGTTACTATAAAAAAATTGGAAGTATATCATATTAAATAGTATTCAGAATCAATTACTCGTTATCTTTAAATAATACTTTTTTAAATAATATTTTGTTCATTTATAAGATTTGAGTCGAAAATTCTTTAAAAAAATTTCAGTAATTTATGACTTCCAAAAACTCAATATCTTTTCTTTCTTCAACTTTGACCAATGGTACGAAAGTAAGATATCACCGACTCCAAGATCCAACTATGAAGCGGTCTAAAACAATTTCAAATATATTTTTTTTTTAGTGAATTATCAAATACATGAATTGCCATGCTTGGTTAAGATACCGTACGTCTTTGGAATTTCAAATTTCTTCCCCTTTTTCTTCGGTTATTTTTTAGGTTGTTTGTTGAAATTATGTTGCCCTTTGATTTTTTTCATTGGCCAAGTTGATTTATTTTTCTAAAAAAGGCTAAAGACACGTCGATCGGGTGTGTTCAAGATGGTGGCACATTAGTGTGATCAGAATAATGTTGGGCCATAATTCAAAAAGAATAATATTGCATCAAATATCAAATAACTTGATTCCAGAATTTCGATACGAGTGTTAGGTAAAGTTACATAATATAAGAAAAAAATTATCGTTCATCATTTTGATTCAAAATTTCATAAATGCTGGTACGATTTTAAATACTATGCACAAATTTCTACAAATGTCATCAATTTTCCGAAAAAAATAACACCGGTAGTTGATGACTGCATATGTATTTCCGAGACCGAATTGCGTGAGGATTAAAGAAAATTTGTCCACAGGTGGGGACTACATTTTGGGCCGTCATATTTAATTATCTTTAAATCTGATGGTCAATAACCTATCAGGTATTATTGGTTTGCATGTGAAGTAATATTCGTTTAGAAGACGCTGGTTTACATATGAACTGATATTGGTTTGCATCTGTAGTGATATTAATTTGAGTTAATCTCCATGGTTGGGGACTACCCAGTCACCACCAAATCCACCCCTGTGTATTCCCACCCAAACATGCTTTTTTTATTATCGAACTTCTATTATTTTACGTTTTTCATAATGTACCTAAATAGAGAATTAGCACTTAGCACATAGAAAAAAAATCAATAAAATGGCCTTTTTTTTGTTGAAAATAAAATTTCCAGATAACTGAAAATTCTCACAAAGATGTTTTTAGATAAGTATGTCACAATGACTTCTTGCACTGCGATCTCAGTGGTGGGGTTATTTTCAGATATTTTAACTAAATTCTCAAAATGGATAAAAAAACAAATAAAATTTATGAAATCGTAGTTTTACAAAAAAAATATAACAAATAAAAATGAGCTAGCAGGCTCTCTTGTGGAGGCCGACATATGGCCACCATTGCCACTTATTTTATTTTATTTTTTTCCACACCTTTGAAATATGATAAGTTGGTATTAGGGTAAATCTCAAAAAATTATACAAATTAAATAATATATCATTTAGACACATGGTCACTAACATATCACCTTTCAAAAATTTGAAAAAATATAAAGTGCCACTTGGAGGTACCTAACAGCGACCGACGTGATTGACAATTTAGAATCGAGTACCGTCGAAATGAACAACTATCAAATTGAAATTCTTTGTTCAGAAAGTTTTCGGGGGGCACATGACTCCAGAAAGTATCAACCAAACAGCAAGCGAAGAATCCCATCAATGTGTTGGACTTTAGGCCAATCAGCTTGTGCAATGTGTCTTTCAAGACCATTACCAAACTGTTGACCAATCGTCTTCAACACCACATGGAAAAATGGGCGTCGCCAACACAAAACAGCTTCGTACCAGGGAGGTGTATCTCCGATAACATTATTATAGCTCAAGAAGCCATTCACACTATGAAGAACAAGCGCAACAGACAGGGTTTGGTCGCCATTAAAGTAGACCTAGCCAAGGCCTTTGATCGCATCAGTTGGAAGTTCATCAGGGACACACTGACCTTACTTGATCTACCTCCGAATCTCATTGACTTGATACTCACCTGTATTACTTCCTCTTTCATGCAGGTCGTATGGAATGGCGAAGCTACCCGGACTTTTTACCCATCAAGGGAAATTAGACAGGGAGATTCTCTATCTCCATACATCTTTGTTTTATGCCTTGAGAGACTCGGACACCTGATTGATAGGAAAATCTATGAGAAAAGCTGGAAGCCCATTAGAATATGCATAATGGTCCTAACCACTCTCGAAGATTTTTGCTCAATCTCGGGCCAGGAAGTAAACAAGCAAAAAACACAGATGTTTGTGTCAAAAAATGTGTCCCGCTCCTTAGTAAGCGATATGGCAGCAACTATGGGCATTCCCTTGACTAATAATCTTGGGAGATACCTGAAATGCCTCTCCTCCATGACCGGGTGACAAAACAAACTTATGCGTACATTCTGGAACGAGCTCAAACTCGTTTGTAAGGGTGGACAGCTGAGCACCTATCATTCAATGGCCGTGCTACCCTTATTCGGTCAGTCTTTGCGGCCCTTCCATCGTATGCCATGCAAACCTCGAAGCTCCCTCTAGGGCTATACGATGATCTGGAAAAGACACAACGAAGGTTCCTCTGGGGGTCTTCTACTGAAAAATGCAAACCCCACCTAGTAGCTTGGGGGGTCATTTGCAAACCTAAGCACTTGGGTGGACTCGGGTTCAAGAGTATCCGACACCAAAATCAGGCACAATTGATGAAAGTGGCATGGAAAATACTAACGCATCGGTCTTCTTTTTGTGTACAGGTCCTCTGGAGCAAGTATATCAAGAGTGATGACATAATCCCTCACGTGGAAAATAAGTCGCACCAGTCCCCACTCTGGAAAACTTTGGTGTCTATTTGGCCCATGATGATCAATGAGATGTGTTGGAGACCGGGAGATGGTGAATCGATTAGGTTCTGGAAGGATACTTGGATAGGTAACAATGCCCACCTCCAGGTTGTAGTAACGATGCCCATTCCCCCCAATCTACTGGACATGAAAATGAAAGAAGCTAGGGGGATGATGGTAATTAGAAGTGGGAAGTGTTTGAGCATAGTTTACCTGCTGCTACTCTGTTTGCC
The DNA here is from genome assembly GCA_963995505.1 of Hypericum androsaemum. Taxonomy (NCBI): domain Eukaryota; kingdom Viridiplantae; phylum Streptophyta; class Magnoliopsida; order Malpighiales; family Hypericaceae; genus Hypericum; species Hypericum androsaemum. Next base: position 4,055,170 of record OZ023186.1, on the reverse strand, counting down.
ATTGCAAGTACCCCAACCCCTCGATCAGAAAGAGGTGCAGATGGGATAGCGTGGAATCACACTCCGGATGGAAACTTCACTACAAATACTGCTTATGAAGCGCTTCATGATTTGGAAGGGAGAACCTCATAGAAATTTTGGCAAAAATTATGGAGTTGGCAGGGGCCTCAAAGACTAAAGCGGCTCGTGTGGCTTGTGGGGCATGGAAGAGTCCTCACTAATGCACTAAGAAGAAGAAGAAACATGACGGGAAACTCACTTTGCCCATGCTGCAACCACGATGAGGAGTCTGTCCTCCATACCTTTCGAGATTGCCAGGCCAATAAGCAGTTGTGGATCGCACTACTTAGGAAGTTTGGAATGAGACCATCTGCTTTCTTTAATTGAGACCTCCCTTCTTGGCTACGTTTTAATGTGGCAGCTCCCCCTCAGTGGACTTCTGTGTTCCTAGTCACTTTTAATGCCATTTGGAATTGGCGGAACCACCGCGTTTGGAGGGAAGGGGATACCAGGCCCACAAATGCCATAATTGTTATTGTGCGCAGGTGTGCAGAAATAGAACAAGCCTGCAGGGACGCAGCGGAGATACAAATAAAACCACAACAGCGAGAGATGCTCATTAGTTGGGAACGCCCTCCAATGGAATGGGTCAAGCTGAACACAGACGGAGCGATAAGGGGGTCGAATGGACGAGCAACAGCTGGGGGACTCATCAGAGATAGCAGGGGACAGTGGCTGGCTGGATTCACGGGTAACCTGGGAAATTGCAGTAGTGTCATAGTGGAGATCTGGGGGGTAGTCCGCGGGCTTGAACTGGCATGGAATTTAGGCCTACAGAATGTGATCCTATAAATCGACTCCAAACTGGTGGTAGAGACGATTAATTTGCTGAGGAAGGACACTGAGCACCCACTAGTGGCTCAGATTAGAGATTTACTATCACAAGATTGGAGGAACAATGCGAACTGTCCCCACCTGTCTCTTGATCAACCGCCGCAGGGAGTGAAATGGGAATGGAAGGTGAAGTTAACTCACACCTACTGGGAGGCCAATTCAGGCGCCGATTGGCTGGCAAACTACGGTTTCTCAACTCAAATTGGGTTTCATTATCTTTCCAGCCCGCCCAATGGCCTCGGAGCGCTGTTCCTTCGGGATATAAGTGATGTGTCATTCCCAAAGAATGTTGTAATTAGAGACTCCAATGAGGGGACTAGTGCGGATCCCCACAGGACATCTGATGTTATTAGCGAGATCGTTGTCCCTAGAAGTATAGGTATTAGTGACGGTGCAGGGCCATCTTTTGCGATACATCAAACATCAATGGATGCGTTTTCTTCCCGATGTACTCTTTCCCTACCACGGATTTTTCCCCCGGGTTTTTTCATGACAGGATTTTGACGAGGCCGACGGTCGCAACCTCACAAGTGACCGAGGGGGGTCTTGCACTAAGTATAATGTATTTGACCTTTATTCTTAATATATTGGAGTTTTTGTCCCTCCATTCCAAAAAAAATTTTGAAATTCTTTGTATTTGTAAGAGTTGAGTTAATATACTTTTTAAATAAAATTCGAATGTCTTATCATCGACAGAAACTCATGCAGAATTTCAAAGTGCGCAGACTGCAATTTGCGGAGAATCATTGAGACCAAAATTGGAATAGTAGTATTGGGCTACTTGCACGTACACTGACAGTAGTATCCCATATATGTTTGCACCTTATCTCGTAATTGATGTGTATGCCATTTTGTGTGTTTATGGGCAAGTGGGGAATGGTCAATTCGTGATTTGAATTTTGAGTTCGCTGATGAGTACGTAGATCAACTTAATTATAATATTATTTTAATTTAACTATATTTTGAGTTGGAAAATTTGTAACACAGCAATATTAAATATTTATTAAAAAAAATTTATTACTTTTTAAATTTTTATTTGGCTCGAATATGTATAAATTATCTGACAAGGTCGGATACCACAACTTATAAACAAAAAAAAGTTAATAGATAAGGTAGGCGAAAACTTGTCTCGTTTTCCAAGTTGCACCGTGATGCGCACTCACATTTACTATTTTAACAAAAAAAACGTAGATGTCTCCTCGACTAAGAGAAAAGAAGTTGAGATAAAAGCGAGGAATGAAAGAGGACAAGAGGGAAAAAAAATAAAAATTTACAATTTGAAAAGTTAACTAGAATAATCACAGTGGATTAGTAATCATAAATGAAAAAAATAGTGATAGCTAATTAAAATTTGTAAAAGATTTGTGACCACGAGAGTATTTTACCCGTAATGGCAAGACACGTTGGGAATTGTTTTGCTATTGCAATTCGATGGCCAGAATTAAGAAAATATTACGACGGAGGATATATACTATTATAGAGTGACAGCAACCTATTCTATAATATTTATGGCTTACCAAAAAGGTTCATAATAAATTAATAATACAAAATTATTTGACTGCATTGTGGACTATTATCCTTTGCATGCACATGGTGTCATAAATTAAAGCTCCCCCGATTTATTTACTGGCCAGCGAAAAAGAGTTACCGCCAATTATTTAATTATATTTCTACCAACCATCCTACTCTAATAATTCTTTTTTACTTTTTAATAGAATAGAAAATCCAATGATATATATATATATCATAAATCTTCTGTTTCTCTCCTCTTTACGCCCCCAATAAATTCACTCTAGGTTTTGGAGCCTGCACGCGGTAATTAATGCCTCATGGTGGTGTTAACGTTAAGAGCATTATTGGTTTACGGTAATCTTCCTTTTTGGAGTAATAAAAATTGTACCTTAAAAAAAATATTTCTGGTTGTGTGTAAGCATTTAAATTGTTATGTTTTCGGCTTCTGGGTTCTGATTTAGATTTACCGACAATTAAACTCAAACCTAAATCCACTCGTAAATATTGAGTTCTATTCAAATTCGAATCTGGTAATCCATAGTTTTTGTACTTGATCTGATTGAGTCCAATATGTTAGCATACTCATTAGATCGACTGATAATTTAAGTCGAGTATATTTTTGAATAATGACAAATTTTTTCTAACTAATATTTAGCAATATTGCATTTTCAAAATTTCGAACTTAAAATTTTTATTAGCTATAAGAACTCTACTATCGATTAATCTAAGTACTTATTGTTAGTTTTATTGATTTGTTAATACACCATTTGCTTAGAGAAAAGAAAAATGAAAGTCATTTTGCTAGAGCGGCTAATGCTTCCCCTTCCCACCAAGGAAAAGCTAAATTTCCTGTGTCGGTGACATCCAGGGACATTAATTTGCAGGTTAATTTGACGTCAAAACAACTTTCCTTTAGAAAAAGAAGAAATCATTACACCATCTTTGGGCCCTTGGTTTTGACAATAACGTGAAATCATGCACTTTCACTCCCCTAATTGATGCCAAAGATTCCAACATAATGATGCAATTTTCTGGAACTTGCAAATTCTGACCGTTGTTTTCTTTGGTTGTCCCACACTACCGTTGAATACTAAAGAGCCGTTGAATTTTATGACAATTTTTTTTAATTAGGCAGGTTTACATAAATTTCTGAAATTTAGATAACATTAAACTTTGTTTTTTTTTCTGAGCAAAAATTTTTATTTTTGCGAGGAGTGTAAATTGATCCATGTCTCCTAACAACTGAGGTTAAATCTATTACCAGTTTACCCACCAAGTATTGGTTTTATGACCTAATTTTAGAGGACTTTAATCTACTACAAATTACAAATTTTTTTCTCTATGTTCGATGTATGATGTATATAAAAAGATGAGCGAAGAAGAGAATTTTTTACCATTTAAATTAACTCGATAGAAATAGTAAGAATTTTACATGAAAGAATTAGTTATTGCTTGTAAGTATTACAAGATTCCAGAGGTAACAGACAACATGGAAAACATAAGAAAAAGACTACGATCCTGTGATATGATAATATGGTAAGAGGGACTATTATGTCTTGGCATGTGCTTGTTTATTACTGCCTAATCCAGATCCATCGCCCCCTATATATATATATATATATATCCATCACCAATTAAAACGCTTTAACTTAACAATTGTTGACTTCGACTGCAATCCCTACCTAATCTCTCAATTCCATCTCTTCTGCCATTTTTTAATGTGTGTACTTCGATCTAGTCATTGGGCATTTGTCAAGCATTACTGCTAGACTAAATAGGGATTAAGTAGGTATCTCAGAATCAACAACCATTTATATTTTTATCGTTTATCCTATTATTCGGTTTAATGAGCCGATTAATCGAGTTTCAAACTGAATAAAACCTTTGAAAGGTGGTTAAGTTCTCTCAACAAGTAGTTTATGTTTTAAGTGACTCGAACTCGAGACCTAGTAATAACCATTTATATTAATCAGTATAGAAGTTCACTAATTTAGTTAAGACATTCCAACAACAAAAAAATTAGTTAAGACATTCCAATAACAAAAAAATCAGTTAAGACATGCCGAATTCGAGTGTTATCAAGAATGCGACACTATAGGATACTTATTATGAGAACTACATAACTATTCAAAAAAATTTTAAGTTCAAATCTAGCTATTTGACGACCGAGTTGGATGAGTCAACTTGTTAGATAATTTCTCAGAAATATAAGAGAAAATGCCATCCATGGAATTGACTATAATATTATTCTATTATTGGAGAATTTTTTTTCTTTAATATTTAATATGCCCTGAAGGATTAGACTTCCACTACTATGCTATGCGATTTTAGTATTTTTATAAAGATCAGAAAAAAATTCTCTTTTTTTAGGGATAAAGTGGCATGAAACCTATATTAAAAAAAATTACGGACAAAAAACTTTCTCATTTACAGAATTTATAGGTTACCATCTTAAGCTTTTCTCATATCGCAAACTTTATGTCAAATTATACCTGGTGTATTAGTCAAAGCAATCATAGGGTTCTATCTTGTTTTGGTAAATTTGTTTGGTTCGTATTACATGGCAATAGCGGATTAAAATACACGCATTTTTTTAAGGTAAATTACACGCATTTTCCTTACTAATTAACGTTGATCTAGGTAGTAAAAGAAAAAAAAATTCAGTTTAAGGTTTGGAAAAATATCATTTTGCTTACCAAGACAAGTGAGCAGAAAAGAACAGGCCACGTGGACAACCCTCACCTCCACATCCAGTTCTTTATCGTAGTTTAGGCCTTCCATTGATAGATTTTATTTAAGGATCATTGATAGATATTCGATAGTATCCAAAAGATGTCAATTGTCACAATCTCGAGTGAGCTAATACAGTCCCGAAACCAATGAGAAATTAAGGTAAATCGAGTGAATTATTTGAATTTAACTATTATTTTTTTATAAATAGATTTATAAATAGATTTTCAATATAATTACATTGTGTAAAGATATTGTACTATATAAAGTCTCTATAAATAACAACAATATCGCCTGTTGCTAAATAGTTGCTGCTTGACACACTGCTCTCGGCATTTTTCTAAAAGCTCATACCGATTGTAAAATTTTTTTTATTTGAAGAAATTCGATGCTTCCCCCTGAGATAAACAATTTTCCATTTTTTGGGTGAGAAAATAATTTTCCAATTAAACTCATAGCGCCGTTTGTATCCTTGGTGATTTTTTTGGGCCTCATGACGCAGGCCCTTTCAGGCCCACTTGGTAAACTCACCTTGACGAACTTTGAGGAAATTTGGTTTCCCGGCCCGCTATTCCCTTCAAGAGGCAAGACCAGCTCGCTTCTTTCCTTTTCTTTTGGGTCTTTTTTATTGGATTCCCCGTCCAAAATATGCCGAGTTTGAGTTTAGAGTTTAGATATTAAGAAAATTACTGCTTTTATAAATATCCATAGTATCAATTAAAAAAACGAATACATCCCAGATTATGTGCGAGGTTCTTTTAAACGACAATGGACCCAGAAAGGAAACGGGTGAAGTTATTTTTCATGTCGATGTGTATAATACATATAATTCGCATATTAAAAGGATATTAACAGAAGAAATAGGTAACGTGAAGAAAATGATGGATAATCTTTTTGTATTCTAATAAATACAGTAATGATTGAGATATTCAATTCTCACTAACTAAGCGATTTTCAACTTTTACAACTTATTAAACGGATGAAATCGAGGATATAAATATTAGACACATAATATTTCATGGTTGAATGGATGATATATACTTTTTATATTCAAAACTTGACGTCTAACGTTTTTTTGGACCTATTTTAGCTTATTTGATATAATTTATTTAGTATTTTGATATTTTTAAATTATTTTTTATTGAATATTCATATGTTGATATGATAGTATTTCTTTCTTATTTGTAAGGTCAAATATTATTTTAGCATTATGTGGTTTGAAACTTTTTCACGTTAGTACTTTATGGTTGAAAAATATATAATATAAAATAATATTTTACTTTTTGATACTTAAATTTTTTTTTCAATTTTCTATTAAGCTAAGTATTATTATCAAACATTTCCTATAACTTTATCGTACTGTAACAATCAAAATTATTCGATTAAGATTTTCAAATTGAATGTGTATTTTGAATAAGTTTGACTTTCATCGTGTAACTTGACTTTATTGGTTTCGCATTAAGTTTGCAACTAAATATATAATTAGAACCATGACTTTACCGTCATGTCGGTTTCACATTTAGTTTGCATTTCCCTAACGACTACGATTACTATTGGAGGACGCTTATTATTTTGTTGCTAATAGAGTTCTTAGTTTTTTTTAGCAAGTGAATTAAAATTTTATAATTTTTGTAAAGATGAATAAATATAATTGTTTGGGATTCAAAAGTCACAACTAATAGTAGAAAATTGGCGTATTACCCAATCATGCGTTTATTGTTACAACTGTCGAGATAGGGATTCTGAAAATCAGTTTTAATGACCTGATGGGTGGTGGTGCTAGAATAAGTCGTTCCAACGTAATTAAATATTTATAATTGAGTCATGAAAATATAACAATGTTAAAATTTAATTAAAAAATTTAGAATGTTTACGTGACTTGAACATGAATCAATAAATTGATAATAATTTACTTTGATACCATGTAGTTTCACTGATGTGCTTGGTTTCAAAATGTTCGGTGACATATATTTTTTCGTTGACACCCCCTATTTGGTTTTAAATAATCAATCGAAAAAAATCAGAAAAAATGACAAAATCGCTCTAGTTCATGCGATATTTTTTTTTACATTCTTCTGATTTATTTTTTAAATTTGTAATTTAGTGATATGAAGGGTATTTGTATCTAAAAATTTGTTTAAAAAGTTGAGTATATATATCGTTCCGACTCAGTCAAATATTTTGAAACCACAAAATTGTAGTGTACAAATCAGCAAAACTACAGGAAACTAATATGGATTTTCAACTAATAAATTTAGTAAATGTTCGAATATTAAAAAAGAAAACAAACAGTAACCACAACTATCAAAGCATTTCCAAGCTACTCAAGCGACATGACAACCAAGAAGGAAGATTGGTTACAATTTGTCAAAATTAGCTGCTTCACGTGAAATGGGAGAAGACTTCGCAAGTGGTGCATCAATCTCCCTTAAGGACTAAGTTTCCGATTGGGAATCGGTTGGCGGATATATGTTGGGGAAATAATTACTGTGACAAGTCAGATAAGGAATAGAAACATCATTTAGAAGATGACGTAACCTTAAAAACCAACCAATAGTTATATAACGGTGGAGAGAATTATTCTAATTTAATCTAAATATTTTAAATTTGAGTTCTTTACAATATACCAATAATTTTTTTGGTAAATTATAACATACTAATATTAAATATTTGTTAAATTTTTTTTGTCAATTTTAAAAAATTCACCCAACTTGGATGAATTATCGGTGCGCCATGTCCGGATACCAAATTATCTAGAGAAAAAATTGTAACCTGGGAAAGATTTTAATCGGAGCTTGTACACATTAATTATGGGCCTATCTCCTCTCCTGCTAACTGCCCATCTGTCTCTATTTGGTTAATGATCATCAGAGGTGACAGTTCCAGTGCCCAGACGCTCGATCACCGCATTTCTGACACTAAGTGGTAAGTATCTATTTCCTCGACGTTTGTAGCAATATTGGCCACTAACATTCCGATGAAGAATATTTTCAGAATGTGAAAGATAAAATATCTAAGGACGCAATTTTTCATAACAATAATTTCGTTTGTTTGTAAATAACAGTTCGAGATGTTCTATCACGAACTAACGATCTGAAATTTTAATAATTCATAATCGAGTTGCATAAGGAGTCGTATGTTATCAGTGGTGCATATATTAGACCCTATCCTTTTCAATATTAAAAGCTAGAAACATATATAACTTTTTACATGCCATAACATATGCAAAATACTAATAATAAATATTTGGATCAATTATTGGGGCGTTGTTTTAGCTTTTATAAAAAATTTTAAATTTGAATTTTTGGAAAGCAACAATGTTGAATATTTATTATAAAAATTTTCACACTTTTGGAAAGTCTTACCCATCTCAAATCTGACCTGATCGACATAATAGTCTCCGAATAATTGATTATCTAAACAAAAAAACATATACACAATAGTACGCAACACTTGTCAACCGTCGTCTGCACTCATTTCCCATGACACCTTAGGGAGGTCTCCCTCCTCAAAATTGTGAAATACACATCAAACCACTTCATCAACGTGGCAACCATCCAACGGCACAAATAATTTCCCCACTATCCTAAGTTATATACCATAATTCCACGTCTATATATAAACACAAATCCCTCACATTAAGATGTCGTTTGAACAAATTATAACAGAAATAATATATTTCTCGGGGAGGGTCTCTATGTGTGTTGGTCGATGGTGGTGTTTTGCTTCTTGGTTGACCAGAGGAGGAAGATTAGGAGGAGCAAGCCGGTGGCCGGAAGTTGCTCCCGGTGCGGCAGCGGGGCCAGCGTCGCCGACATGAAGACGGCGACAAGATTTTGCTACGTACCGTTCTATTGGAAAACTTGGAGGGCTATTATTTGTACTTTCTGTGGAGCTATTCTCAAGTCTTATAGACGATAGAAGCTAATGTTTGTGTGTAAATAAGGTATCCATATTATTCCGTCTCCCAGGACCTCTAATTCTCTTAACTTCTTCTTAATTAATTTTGGTTCTCATATGATTCTGATCGGAGAACTCTCTCAATGATAATTTTTACGTTAATATTTTTCAATAAATACAAGTACTTTATTTTCTTGAATCAACTCTCGTTCGATTTTTCTATGATAATGTGTTTTGAAAATCTTATTTTGTGGCTTAGTTAGAAAATCTCACATTAAAAATGAAGGGTAAGTAGACAACTCTGTTAATTTTGCATTTAAAATTTTGAGTTGAGAACGGAAACCTTTTTGGAATTAATTTATATATAAATTAAAATAAAGATGGCTTGCTGGTATTCAAAGATTAGCGTATATTTACGCCTCGTGTGATGAGAACCAAAATGGAATTAAAGTATATGAAAGCTTAGCGGATATTTTCTTTAATTACGCATTAATTTGATAAATCAAAGCATAATTCAAAAAAACTTTGATCACATTTTTTTCGGATTTACGAAACTTGAAGATTTTATAGTGGAAATTATTAATATCACAAGGAAGTAGAGTATAGTTAACCTGTTTTTTACTTGTTAATTAGTTTCACAAGTACAAAAATATCCACGTATTTTGATATTCACATGAATTTTCAGGCAAAGGTTCATGGTTTTACCCAAATTAAGGGCAAAAACTTTTTTGCGTGAACTAAATGGAACAGTTTTCCTTTTTTGTGATACAAAATCGCCAGATTGTCCTTTTTCTTTGTTGATGTTGGAGCGAAAAATTAACAAATTTTACCCGCAACAGTTGACCACGGCATTTGGCCCTTTCGCTTTTTTTACTAAAGGAATTCACCTAATTCCTGCATGTGGTACAAAATGAAGAAAACACTCGGCTTTGTAATTCTTCGGACGAATGCTGTTCTTCTGGACAATGTAAAATTATTTATGCAATTGGCTTTTTGTTTGATTGCATATGTAATCTTGACTTTGTGCTCAAGTGGGTTCTTTCATAGAGTTTTTTTGTTGTAAATATAATCCCATGTAAATTCATATATCTGTAAATATTTCTTGCATTATATATAATCCAAATCCACTTATAAAAAAACATTTTGCCTTTTCATCTTAATAACTTTTTTTTGTTTCATGCAATGAACAACTGTTTCCATCAGCCACATAACGACCAAGACGATTTTCGAAATCCAAACAAAATCGAATGTATTACCTCCGCTTTTTATCTCACTATAATAAAGGAGATTCTCTTTTTTGGTCCGACACGATAAAAATGTCGAAATTACCCTTCTCCAACCTTTCAATTCTTAATAAAAAATAGACGATCAAGCAGCAGAGACTGGGGCTGGAGCAGAAGGAGGAGGCATCAAAGTGAAGGAGCGCGAGGTTGACGGGGACGGGGCCGGAGAAGTTTTTGTGTGAGATGTTGAAGGCTGCAAGTGAGGACTGACTGAAAGCGGAAGGGGGCTGGCGAAGTAATTGAACTAGAGATCGAGGGTGGTGAGGCGGCAGAGAGAGAGTATGAAGGCTGGGAGGTCACCGTAGAGGTGGTTATAAGAGAGGTTTAGGGTTTTAAGTCGGTGGAGGGAGCGAGGGATGACGGGACGGAGAAAGTAAAGCGGTTATGGTCGAGGAAGAGGGCCTTTCGGTTGGTGAGGGAGGAAAGGTCAGGGATGGGCCCGGAGAGGGAAAGGTTCTGGAGGCTGAGAACGCAGAGCTGGTCGAGAAGTGAGACCGTGTTGGGCATGACGACTCCATTTAGGGGGAGATTCTAGAGGACGAGCTTCGTGACGCGGTGGTTAGGAGAGCATTGGACGCCGGCCCATGCACAGTAGCTAGCGGAGGCGTTGGCAGAGTAAGGGAGGGAGTCAGTGAGGTCAGCTTTGGATTTGAAGGCCAGGAGATGGGTGGGGTCCTTTACGGGAGTTGAAACGGCGGGGGTTAAGGTCACGGGTAACAGAACGAAGAGAAAGAGGAGAAGGGTTGGGAGAGAACAAACAAGAAAAGGAAGAGATGAAGAGGGGGAAGAAGACGAGAAAAAAGAAAAATAGAAAAGGAAATAAGACAAACAATATAATAATAAAAGTTTTTTTGATAGAATAATAATAAAAGATGGGTGCCTAAAACTTTGTGTGTTTATGTAATTAATTTATATTTTATGGATGGTAAAAGTTCATTTTAGTACTTTATAATTTTTTATTTTTTAATTTAATACTCTATAGTTTTATATTTTCTGTTTCGGTGATTGGTTTCTTAAAATTAACAATTTTGGTGACATTTTTTTACCTGAGTTAGTTTATCTTCTATGTTAGCGTCATATCATAATTCTCTCTCCTAGGTTGCATTGAAGTGATAAATTAAAAAATTTCAACCATTATTTTTAAAAATCTCTAACCCCCTTAGTGCTGCAAAATTTCGAATTTGAAATTTTTTTAGATTTAGATTTGTTTTTAGTTTGCTACATTATCGCCACCTAGGATAGAAATATAACCAAAAGTTGGAACGATTACAAAAAAATATCGCGTACAAAGAAATTTTTATGAGTCTTAAGTAAATATATATGAGGATATCTTATTCATGTACAGTTTATAAAAGAAAATTAATAAACAATCTATATTGTGGGTTTTGAAACAAAACGGCACTCGTATCGCGCGTGCATCTTTACTAGTCTTAATAACTTGGTTACTTCTATTAATGCAATTTCGTGGAAGCCATTTATTTGTGGGCAAACAGAATTGCATATTATACAAGTTTAATAAAAATTATTCCGAGTCGATTGATTGGGATGTTCTCTTTTCTTTGCAAAGGGATGTGCATATAAAATTGTTCAATGACGTGTAAGATTTAGGACTACGTGATTTCTAATTTTTTTGGTTTATAATTCGCACTTGGTTTATTAGACCGACTAATTTAACTTCGAACTAAGTAAGATTTTTGAAAGATGATAAAGTTCTCTTAACAATTATTTAACATTATTGTATTTTCAAATACTCGAACCCGAGATATGGTTCTAAATAATACTCTCGTCAATTGATCTAAGTGATTGTTAGTGTTTAGGTATAAAAATAATCTTGATATTGTCAATATATTTTGAGGTACCCGGTGTGGTCGCAAGGTGATCGGGTGACCAGTTGACCGGTGACCGATGTGGTCTGAGAGTGATCGGTGGGTGGTGTTGTCTCAAAGCAATCACTTCCGGTTTTGAGTTGGAAAGAGGTTGTCGATGGTCTTCCCTCCATCGAGTCCGAAGATGGTCTTACTTGGTCGAAACCGGTGATGATAGACGGCTTCCAAGACCAAAGCTCCCGGTTCGGTCAACTTCTCGCCTGCCTGGGTAACGCTCCTCAGTAAAATGCTCATAAATTTCTATGTGTAGATCAAAATGAGATGATTCAAGTTTCTATGGAAAGCTAAGACATGGATATACAACTCTTTAGTTTACAACATTTTCTGATTCGGAGCAGAAGAAGGTCAAAAATATAGTTTAACGGGGATATTTGCTCTGAGTTCGAAGGTGGACGCCCCATCCGTGAAGTCCGAGTGGGCGTCCCATCCTTGAAGTCTGAGTGGGCGCCACATCCTTGAAGTCTGAGTGGATGTCCTATCTCTGAAGTCATCCGGGATGTCCGGGTTGTGCCCTCGAAGTTGGATGTCCGAGTGAAAGCCGAGCTCTTCGGCTCGTGAGGTCGATATGTCCGGGTTGGACACCTCAGTCCGTGAAGTCGATATGTCTGGGTTGGACACTTCAGTCCGTGAAGTCGATATGTCTGGGCTAGACACTTCGGTACATGAAGTCGATATATCCGGATTGGGCACTTCGGTACGTGAACTCGATATATCTCTAGATGTGCGGGAATCGGATCGGGCTCGTCGGAACGAGGAGCCCGGGCGAGAGGTCCCTCTCGCCCACATAGGCGAGACCGAGCGAGGGCTCTTCTCGCTCACGTTGGTGATCTGGGTGAGAGGCTCCTCTCACCCACGAAGGCGAGACCGAGCGAGGGCTCTTCTCACTCACGTTGGTGATCCAGGCGAGAGGCTCCTCTCGCCCACGAAGGCGAGACCGAGCGAGGGCTCTTCTCGCCCACATGGCTGAGTCCTATCGGGAAACTCGTCCGACTCAAATAGGCAAGAGGACGGTAGGAGGCACGAGCGAGGAGCCGAGTGAAAGGCCTACGGCAAGAGGTCGAGTGGCAAAAGGCCGAGCGAGAGGCCGAGTGGCGAGAGGCCGAGTGAGAGACCGAGCGAGAGGCCGAGTGGCAAAGGGCCGAGCGAGAGGCCGAGTGGCGAGAGGCCGAGCGAGAGGCCTATGGCGAGAGGCCGAGCGAGAAGCCTAAAGTGGAAAGTCGGGCGAGAAACTTAAGGCCGGAAGCCTAAGGCGAGAAGACGAGCGAGGAGCCTAAGGCGAGAAGACGAAGGTGAGAAGCCAACTTGGACCCGAGCGAGAAGCTCATTTGACCTTCGTAGGCGGGAAGGCAATTCCGGGAATAGGTCCACTTTGGTTGAGGAGGCCGTTAGCTTGAGCCTATTTTGAGATTCACTTTGGGCCTGACGAGATGTTCGTCTTGGGCGATGACGGACTTGAGTCAAAATTTTGCGTGGGAGATTCGAGGAGGTCAAAAAGATCTATAGTTTCCTAACTTGAGCCGAGATTCTCAATATTTGGCAAGACTTGGTAAGTTCCTATTTAGGCCGCGATCGCTTGGTCGTCACGTTTTGAAAGCTTCCTATCCGAGGATGGGATTTGCTCATTTAAGGAAGACGGCTTGTATTGAGCCGAGAGGATCCCGTCATTTTAGGAACAAATAATTTGAAGTGGATCTCTCGGGATTGAGACTTAGAGCCGAAGGTCTTAGAGGCGGTTTAGGATTTTCTATTGTGAAGGCGCGGAGGTTAGGTCAAGGCACTCTATATAAGGAGAGCTCGGGCGAAAGAACGGACATCAACATCAACAAACACAACAACTACTTTACTTATCTTGTCGTTTTATCTTTCCTTAGCCTAGCATAGCCCGTAGCATAGCTCTAGCTTTAGTCTTAGTGTAGACTGACCTTGGGACGACCACTCCGGATTCGTCTCGGGTTACTTGTTCCCTTTTTTCCGCAACAGTTAGTACTAGTGATTTCTACTTGGATCATCTCCTTTGGGCTAGTGTCCATTTAATCCTTTTTTATTTTCTGGGAACGATAAGTTTCCTTTTCGAGAGAAAAGTAGAAAGTTTAATACTCGCGTGTTTCTATATCATAAGCTAATTTTAAATATGTCTAAATACTCTTTAATTCTTAGTGGTACTCCTAAAAAATCTCAAATTTTAAAAGTCTTAAAGTCTGATTTTTTTTAAATATTGCTAAAATAATTTGGAACTCAATATATTCTAACATGAAAAGGTTATAGATATTCTAAAATATAAGGATTTTAAATACTTGAAATATTTCTTAAAATATCTTTGGAATGAAAATTATCAACCACTTGAAAATTATTGTAATACCCGAGATATGTTACAAAAATCTTGAGTGATTTGATTGAACTATTCATATAAACAAGTGCACTTTTTTCTCTCAAACATCACAAGAGACTTCAAAATTAAACTTGGGAGACATGGACGAACCGACAAATAAAACATAATTATTTTTTAGTAATTAGGAATTCCTGACATTTCGTTTGGATTTTTTTATAATTTTACAACCAAATTATTTTCTTTCTGTAGAATGATTATAGATATAACTTACGATATTTAGCAAATAAAAATTTAAACATTTTCAATACCTCTGACATTTTAAATAATTTACCAAAATTTTATAAAATTGAATGGTAAATGAAATTTTGATAGATCTTTATCTATTCAATTTCTTGTCCCTTTTCACACCGACGAGCGGTACACGGAATCCCCGCTCTCATAATTGCAACTGCATTATTCCTTAGGTACACTCGCGATGGCCACATTTTCAAAGAAAGCCAAGATATTTTCACGTACTATATAGGTGTCCTTCGTTCTCCCATAATTCTGTGGTCGATAGAATCACATTATTAAATTAAAGCCAACGGGCACTGATCGCATAAAGTTTTACCACTTCACATCTACAAGTATGACTCGGAAGTTCATTTTTTCTCGTAAATTTTATTGAACAAAATTACTCGGTATAGAACAATCCCTATGATACATGCATTGACGAGTTATTTTTACTATGTTGAAGTTACCGTTTCTTCGATCTTTTGTTGGAATATGTATTTAGATGATATTAAATAGATTAGTCTAAACTGATCTACTTATATTGTGTTATCTGTTCTTTGATGAATAAAGATTAGAAACTCATTCCGCCTAGTTCATTGAAAAAAACGATATCCCTATATAGCAATTTGAAGTCTCCTTAATTGCACTAATTTGTCGACAATGCTCCTGCTCGACGTAAAGTCGCAGTAGTTTTGAACTTGGTAGGAATTAGTTGACATAAATAAAAAATCTTATTTCCAACCCAAAATAAAACTCTTATTCGGATGGTGGGGTTGGTTTCAGTAATGAGATATTCAAGTTTTTCAAGTCAATAATATTGAACTGAGATTTTGTAATTACAACAGAACAAATACTACTGAATGTACTAAATTAATATTAGGTTGGATTTCTTTACTAGCATTGTTGTATATCCATATTCAACAAAAAAAAAAGTAACTAGTTAATTAATTTTTTACACGCGAACTAATGTGGGAATTCGGAGAAAGAAAGTACGAGGGAGAGAGAGTTCAAGATTCCGATTACAACAAGAAGATAAAAAATCACAATATTCTTTTTTAAACTATCGATAGCTATTTCAACTACTAATTTTCAATTATAAAAAAGAATTAGACATTTTTTAACGGTTAGACCATCCTAACCATTATAAATAATATTCTTCTGATTAGAGCATGATTAACTGTTAGATCTTTTTCAGATCATCAACAATAGAGGATTGCTCTCAACCACCCATTGAAGATCAGATAGTAATCTGACATACTCCAATTAGAGGTGAGAAAATATCGGTGTCATAGTTTTGGGCCACTTTTTTCTGCCGACACCGAAGTGTTTAATTTTCTCAAAATTTAGTCGACGGTGTTACGGTGCAAAGCAACACCGATAGTTTCACGGTGAGGCGTGTGACCTATTGATGATCGCTTTGGCCGTGAGAACCGAAGAGAGAGAGACTCGAAGTAGTGAGCGAAGCGAGGGTAGGGAAGAGACGGAAGGGAGAAGGGAGTAGCGGCGGTCGGAGATGTAAGGAGGAGCAATGGCGGTCGGAGATGTGAGGAGGAGCAGCGGTGGCCGAAAAAAGGAGGAGGAGAAGCGATGGTCGAAGACAAAGATTGAGATGATGGGAGAAGGTTGAAAGCGGCTGCCTAGGTTAGTCACGGTGGCCGGTGTATCGGTGTCACAGTGTTGGCTAAAAACGACACTGACGAAAAAACCGATCGGTCGGTTTGTCACCGACCTCAACCCAATACACCGAAGTCTCCTGCAGTATGCCCTTTTCAGCCCTTCGATTTGCATCGGTGTGACGTTCTTTCGAGTTTTGTCGGGTTGGGCCTCACCCCTAACTCCAATAGTTCTTCTGCTTTTTGTCAATGCTTGAATGCTTTCTTCTTTTCCCATTTTGCATAACTTCCTGCTTTTCTTCATTGTTCATCAAATTAAGAATTAAAATATTATTATGATCCTATGAATCCCACTTGGGGCAGACCATATATGGCAAAAGAGAGGTGGACAACTTTGGTGTTTTTTTGCGTTGTCCAAATCATACTTGATAATTGAATAAACAACATAAAACTACATACACTAAAATGAAATTTGCCCATGAATTTTTAACTATAATCCAAAAGGGTGCCGTGCCTTATGAGCAGCTGCTGGCCATCTTGGGAGGACACGTGTCTAAACGGTGACTCTAGAACTTGCATGTCTCTTACTCTCTCTCTTTGTTGCCCCAAGTTCGGTGGTTCTCTCTTACCAGTTTCTCTCCTAACACCGTCACACCCTCTCGCAGTTTCGATCTTACAACTTGGTGTCCCAGCTTTGCAACACCATACATGGCAGCTGCATGGTCGGCGGCCGCGGCTGGTCGGGCCGCCAAGATGGCTCCGTGGTCCACTCCGAAACTCGGGTTGGCTCCTCTGCCGGCTTCGAACGTTCAGCGGCGTGGCTTGGCTAGTGGAGCTGGTAATATATATACTAGTCTTCCTGTTAACTTTTTTTCGGTTTATATCATCCGGTAGGGACAATTAGTCCTCCCGTTAACTTTAAAGTATTACACCGATAATTTTTTTTTAGCTTAACAAAAAGCTCTCGAGTTCAAGTACTCGAGAACGAAGCTTAATACTACCATTCAAATGGGGGAATTAAGAGATATTTGGTTCTGCATTTTTTTCTATTTTTCACGGGGCTGGAAAGGTGAACTTCTGGGAGGAGTCGATGCACCCAACTAGATGGAAAGAGAGCCACGTAAGTCTATTTTCACTTGACATTATTTCTTTTCTTCTTGGAAGTGCAGTTTACATTATTTTCCGACAAGGGTTTTGCATTATATTAGCCAAGAACAACGTTTATCTTTTTAATGGATTCAATGGGCACATTTGAATTGCATATTCTTAAATGACTCTCAATTGTATCCGAAACGAAGCATATAGATTTTCCCTTAAAAAATGACGGATTTTAGAACTTTAGCACTTGACCTACTAATTAAGCTAATGCATGGTTACATCCTTTTCTTAACACCTATTAATCTTTGCAGTATATGATCTTATGGAATGTCTCAAAATAAGTTTCATCCCTCTGCAGTTTTGGCTGGTCTCTTTAGTCGGTGGGGGATCGCTGTTCTACGGTGGCTACAAGTACTTCTACGAGGACAAGAGGGACGAGGTATGCAACTACAAGCTTATGATCCTCCGAAACCCATCACGCTTACTTCTTTTACCTGATCAGCTTTTATGGAACCTTTAAGTAGGCTTATAATTCGGTCGATGTTCATCAGTCTGAACTAATTTAGGCAGTGTGATAAACTCTTGTAATTGCTTTCAACATGATCAGAAGCTCTTATGGGGCATCGCTGCTCCATTTACATTTCCATGATTGTTTTGTGAACGTAAGTACCATACTCTTCCTACATATTTATTTGCATTTGTCCTTATTCAAGCATTTCTCCTTATATACACAATGTGAACAAGTCTTAATCGAATTAGACTTGCCCATTTTGTCTCTCTAGTGGTCAAACTTGAAAGGAACTCGTAGAATCGGAACAAGGTTCTTTTACCAAATTTTGATGGTCTTCCTTATAAGTTATAACTCCCATCTTCTTAGGGCATGGGTTTCTGAATCCAATTTTGCAAATAAATGCATTGTTTTGGGCGAACTTGTGGCTACTTTAATTGGATATTGGGGTTTTTCTAGACTTAAAACATGTCATCTTATATTATAAAAATAAAGTTGAGTAATCGTTGTACTAAAATATATTTAACTTCTCGGATTTGGAGTCTAATTGGGTGAATATAGTTTTAATATAAACTCCGTGGTTATCCAATTGAATAATTTATTTATTGATATAGGAATATGTTGCATCTAAACAACTTATCAAGTGATAATCTTGTTAAAATAGTTACATTTTTAGTATGCCATTCAATCGAACTTGAGTTATCATTTGCCCATTATAGGCACAGGCTGTGAACTAGTTAACAAATTATTTGCATTTGTGCTTAATCATATATATATATATATATAGGGCAAGCCTTCTCGAGTCGGGACTTGATGTTGTCTATCACCTCGAACCCCCTCAACGATCCGCTGTTCGGTGGGGCGGGCTTCTCTCCCGTGAAAGTTGGCGTGTCGTCTAGCAAAACCGGCCTGCACCCCATTAACGTTGTTTGTTTAATTAGAGGTGGATTGACAACAACAAAAAAGAAAATAGCAAAGGTGGCAGGATATACCTTCACCGACATGGGTCTTTGGGCCCCTTAATGGAATTTGGGCTTGAACATTGAACGAGCTTTCTGAATGACCCTTATAAGAGATATTCAGAATGACCCTTTGGGCTCTCAAATTAAAAAAGAATAAACCGTAAGATATTTTTAGAGCCCAAGAGGTAAGGCAAAGGTCTTTTAAGATATTTTTCTGATTTCGGAAAAGTTTTTGGCAGCCGGCGTCGTCCAACAAGGCAGAATGAGATATCCCAATTTCGGGGAAAACCGTAAAAATGGTAGAAATTTGTGAAGGAGTTCAACGGTAAAGTCAATGGCATCAAGGAAGTAGCTACTAAAGTCATTCCTCTTGCTGAAGTGCTGCAATGTCCCCAAACAATGGAAAGCAAATAATTCAGCAATGTATTGGTCAAAGTGGAGACTGCAGGATTTGCCTTGCCTCCTCCCGCTCTCTCCAAACTGGAAAAGTGTTGTTCAGGAGAGAATCAATTCCAAGAGAGCTAGGGAAAGAGTTAAAGAGGAGATTACTTATAGCTTGAACTTAAATTAGTTGATGATGAATAAAATAATATTAAAGTAGTAATATTGAGTGCCAAGTTTAACGGGTAAATTTTTTTTTAAAGTTAACTAGTTCGAGTTTAAGCAATCCTAATTCACCTATGTTAAATTTCGGTTATCGATAAAAAGAAATCTATTATTTTTATCTGGTTCAAATGTAAATTATTTTAACAAGTAGTTAGAAATCAAAAATAAACTAACGTTAAAAAAGGCTAAGAGGTATTCATAGTGTTTTTTATTTGGGCAAATTACGCTCAACTTCTTGGGATTTGATGAAATCATCAATAGAGTTTTTACTATTTTGAAACCGTTCTTTTCGTCCTCCAAATTTGATTTAATAGAACTCTGAGGTCCCTGATTTCGGTACCGAAAAATAACTCCGACGAAAAGACTCGTAAAATAACCAAATTGTCCTTTAGTTAAAAAACAAAAATTCATCTTTTCAGACCTCTAGAACACCAAAATCACTAAAAAAAACACCGAGAACATCAAATTAAACAACCAAATACACCCAATTAACTAACCACCAAAGCAACAAACACCCACCAATCTCTACACACAACACCAACCAAACCAATTATTTTCCTAAAAACACATTAATCCGAAATAAAACAAACAAAAGAAGCATAAACAGAAAATTATTCTCGGGGACCCCGCCATCGGCTTCGTTGTTCTCGGACCTCCTCCTGGCCTAGACCTCCGCCTCCCTGTTCTCGGAACTGTTTCGTTTCACCACGCTGGCCAGTACCAACTCCTCCATCGGAACTGTGTCGGTTCCCCGCCGCCGCCCGCTCAACAAGACACTTCACCGCTCCGCGAGACAAGCTCGAGCGACGACAGTGTTTCCTTGGTGGGTTCTCTCCATTTCCATTCTCTTGCTTCTCTTCTGAAGCCGTTTATTATGTTGTCGAGATAAAGATTGGATCTTTCCTTTCCTTTTCTTGTAGAGGGCGAGAGGAAATGGAGGATGGTAGAAGCTGGGAAGAGCAAGATCTGAGTCCTTGTGGACCGCCGAGTAATGGTTCTTCGTCCTAAAATGCTGCGCCGCCCTATATCTATTTTTTTTAATAAAAATAATCGAGTGTTATTGGTGTTTAGTTAATTGAGTCTTCTTGATTTTTAATTGAAGTATTATTGAGTGTAATCTTGGTGTTTTCTAAAGATTTAAGAAAGTAAAATTTGTTTAAACGAGGGGCATTTTGGTTTTTCCATGTCCTATTTTGCCGGAGAATTTTTTTATGTCGGAGCCAGAGACCCCAGAGTTCTATTTTGCCAAATTTGGAAGACAAAAAGAGGGAATTCTAAAACAGAAAAGACCTACTAATAATTTTGTCAAATTTTAGGAATCTGAGGATAATTTACCTTTTATTTTCATCATATTTAGAAATCATACGCGGCT
Organism: Hypericum androsaemum; assembly: GCA_963995505.1. Classification (NCBI taxonomy): domain Eukaryota; kingdom Viridiplantae; phylum Streptophyta; class Magnoliopsida; order Malpighiales; family Hypericaceae; genus Hypericum; species Hypericum androsaemum. The sequence goes on along the minus strand of OZ023186.1, from coordinate 4,034,204 downwards.
GCATGTTATGGCCCATATAAGGCCTGCAACGTGTTTTTTCCAGGAAGCCCACGGCGGTTTTTGATCGATTCGATCCAAGGTCAAAAGTACAAGCAGGTAAACCATGTAATTTTTGGAATAAATTCAGAAATAAAAATTGAATTTTGATATATTAGATATACTGGCTAATTTTTATGCTGTAACAAGGATCAACCTTTTTATCTCTCTAAAGAAAGGATCAACTTTTTACATGAAATGCTTATAAATTATTTGAAGTAATGTTTCAAGTATGATAAATTTCGGGACTATAAACCGTGACATTTAACACTTGATGAAGAAGACTGAGGTTGATTAATGATTCTGTTAGATTATTCAAAAGTATAAAAATAAGATAATATGTTTTACTCTTCAAAGCACAAAACCCCTCCTACCAGAAATCTTCTTCTTCAAGTAATGAAATGATTCATAAAATATGTTTTACTCTTCATCACGGGACAAGGGTTCGAGAAACATCTGTCCCATTTCCAATTAACAAAATACCTCTAGCTATCCCATATGTGGGTAGTGAAGAATTCATAAAATATACTAGTGGAATTGCTCCTACCAAATGTACAAGATTGCATCGACAAGCCTCTGCAAAAAAACCTGCCATAGTGTTGGAGTGCAAATAGTAAAATTCTCCGGGATAAAACCAACGATAGAAAAAAAAGAGTGCCTAGACATTTATGCTGCGAAAGTTCCAAAATAGAGAAACCATTAAGATAGGCAACGTTGACACTTGCCTTAGAATCCTCTTGTCCGACTACTTCAGCATTATAATAGGCTTGTCTTCTTCGGCTAGATCACCCCATTTCTGTTCCGCATCTAGCGACGTGACTCGCATAGCATCCGAGTCAGTTGAGTCCACAATGTCAGCCTCGCTGTTGTGCAAACCCAACAAGATACGGCCTCCTTCGCAGCAAACACCCCCGTGACCAACCAAACTTCTGATTTCAATGTCAACCACATTACATGCTTCAAACCTTAGCGATCCTGTCGTTGATGGGGGAATTACTCACTTTTCCGTGGACCCAAACAACGCAACGGACAACACAAACACGAACAAGCACAAACACGAGTAAGCACGAACCACATACACAAAGGAAAGAACAAAAAGAGGGGCACAATATTTGTTCACCCGGTTCGATCCTCAACGATCTATGTCCGGGGGCATCCAAGCCAGGAGAGATTTTACTATAACACGCACACACACGTGGAGCTTCACTCGCTGACTACAATGGATGCCACACTTGGCTCACTCTTTCTCTCATCTTCTCTCTTTTCTCTCTTTTTCTCTTTGGAGAATTTTGGCAATTGGCAACCACACATTACAAGATGAGGCAAATGGGTATTTATAGTGGCACCCTCTATTCTAGGGTTATTGGGTCAAGAGGGGGATTTTTGTCCAAGCACCTGGCGAAGACCAGGTGCATGCTATTGCCTCTCGGCTAGAGTGAGGTTGGCGCCTGCCAGCCCCTTGGCATCCGCCAGGCTTCATGAACCGGCGTCCGCCAATGACCCGACGTCCGCCGGGTCTTCAACCGCCACTTTGTTTTGCTTCGTTTTCGACCCGTCTCTTGATCCGATTGATCCCCCGAGCGTCCCCGGGCCCCGAATCCAATCCGATCATCTCCCGAACCATCCCCGAGGCTCTTCACTCGAGCCGCTCGTCACCTCGTGCTCTTCACTCGAGCCATCTTTTAGGCCTTCACTCGACCAACCGAATACTTCACTCGTACTCAAGCTCCATATCCAACAGTCAGCGTTCCTCTATCCAAAACCTTCATCAAAATTGGTCTGGCCTTACCGAAAACGTATTCGGGCCACACCCTAGGCATCAGAGATGGCATCAGAAAAAGATTTCTCCTTGGTCACAATCGTGCTTATCACTCCATTTCCAACAACAGTCTGCCCCAAGATATGAGTCTCCCACAAATTGAGCTTTACCGAAAGAAGCTTAATTGGAAATGGGACAGACGCTTCTCGAACCCATTATTCATCTCCAGGAATGAGAAACATGTATTTTAAATAACAGCACAATGTATTCTTTTATTTTAAGAACTCCAGAATTCAAGTCCTCACAACGTCATGGTATAAAAATTTAATTTTCAAAAAATTTGGTTGGATCTTTAACCCTTAATAAAATTTGAGATGGAACGAGCATTTAATATAGAGATAACTCTTATAAAAAATATTCAGAACGACTCTTTTGGGCTCTCAAATTCAAAAAAAATAAACCATCAGGCATTAAGAGCCAAGAGGCAAGGCAGGGTCTTTTAAGACATTTTTCTGATTTATCAAAATAGAGAAAACGACAACGCTCCGGCTTTGACTTGATTGTGGGAGCTTAAACCAAAACCGCAAAACAGGAAGCTGGTCAAAATACACAATCGTATTTTTGTTGCTAGATCAAAGATGAGTTCTCTAGCAAACATCAGGTGTGCTTATTTCACCGACAAGCTGATCCTCTCTTAAGGATAATAAACACGAAGGAGCAAACATATACCAGTTGGGTCTTCGGCCCCTTAATGAAATTTGGGCTTCAATTCTTGAACGAAATTTCTCCCTTTCTAAAAAAATTGAACGAAAGCCGTGATATCTAGATACTTTTTATAAAAGATATTTAGAATGACTATAAATCAAATTTTATATCACTTATACCAACTAATTATTTTTTTAATAAGTGATTTTATTAATGGAAAAGGAGTTAATTACAAGGATCCAAAGGAACCCAAAAAGAAACGTACAGAGACCAAAAACACAAAGAAACCCAAGGGCGACCTGCTTTAAAACTTATTGGAAATCGGATTAGGTCCGTTCCTCGTATATAATTACGGCTATTATTATCGCATGGAGGGTGCTTTGTTCCAAGGAACAACATTAAACTGGCAAGGTTTCCAATTAGGAAAAACAACGACACAAGTGGCTGACTGAAGTGGAGGTGACTGGTCTCTAGGTCGGCCTCCTTTATTTTATCTTTTTTAGTTTTTCTTTTTCCTGCCACTAGCTAAGGATTTGCGTAATACTGTCACGTGGGGTTGGGCATGTGGAGGTGATCCATAGGTAGTCTCCAATTATTTTTGAATTTTTAAAAAAAATTTATATACACGAAATTTTAACTTATTTCAGAAAAATCTCTTTTTTCCATCCATGAATTATTCACTAGTTAAATAAAAAATTTGAGATTTTTTAATTTTAAATTAAAAGATTTGAAAGCAAGGATATTGTTATAAGAGATAACAACTCAACCATCTCTCTTGAAATATCCTTTTTAAAGTTAAAAAGGATATGACAAGAAGACTGCAACATGTATTTTATTTCTATAGCTATTTTATTACTTAATTGAATTTTTTTGGTTAGGATTCCTGACAATATGATCTATGATTAAAAAACATCAAAAGAGGCATTGAACCATAATTTTGATAATTATGTGCGGGTTGTTGAAGTTGACCTTGCTCAGCGATCATATTAGAGCTGCTTAGTAAAAGCTCTTGTGTGGGCGTGGATTATGAAAATATGCTCATTTTTTATTCTTATTGCAAACCTATTGGTCACGTACTAACAAATTGCTGGAAGTGCTCAGCGCAGGATGATGGTATTTTAAAGGACAAATTACTATAGTACTTTTATTGTTTGACTTAATCAACGATTTAGTCCCTCTAATTTCGAAAAACATTATGACATTCCCTTCTTTGATTTTATTATATTTTGAGGTTTCTAGCGTCGAAATATTCGATTTTCTACGACGAAAGACTACTTAAAAAAACAAAAATATCCCCTTTGTAATCTTTTACCCTTTCTCTCTCCTCCCTCCCAAAAAACAAAAAGAGCAATTTTTTCGGTCAAGACTTCATCTTCAACCCATTATTCCCAATTGGAACCAATTTACAGTAATTTACCCAATAAAAAAATCCAAAACCTAACTAACTGTAATTAAAATTACCTAAATAGAAAATCCAAAACCTAACTAACTTCGATTAGAATCATCCCCTAGTAGCAAATCTAAAGCTTGAGGTGGTCGACGGTGTCGTGTTCGATTTGTCTGGAGGTGGTCGCCGACAACGGGGATTGGTCGTGGGCCAAGCTCCACTGCGGTGACATGTTCGATTTATCTGGGTGGACGGCGTCGTGTTCGATTTATCTGGGTATGGTTCTTTTCAACACCTAGAGGATCGCCCGTGGTTGCGGTCGAGAAGCGGATGGCGGCGGTTTCCTTTCCCCTCTGTACGTCGTCGTTTGGTCATCTTCTTCTTTTCATCTCCCTTTGGGTATGGACGAAGGAGAGAAAAGGCGGTTCCTAGGTCGCTCCCCCATCCATATTGCCCTTCCTTTTTCTAATTTGTTTCTGTTGGAATTAAGAGAATTAGAGAGGAGCGATATTAAGGGAGGAGGCGTTAGATTATGGGCTTTGTGTTAGGGGTTGATGATTTGGTTTCTAAAAGTTGCTTGTTACTACCGAATTATTCGATCTTGAGTTCCTAATTTGTTTTTTTCACTTAAAGTTGCCTTCTTTGGCTTCTGGGTCTTGGTTCTCTCTTTCAGTTTTGAGACTAATGTTCAAGAAGGTGTGAACTTGTTTTGTTCCCTCCTGGGAAGATGGAATGAGTCATATTGGATGATTTGGTGTTCGAAACATCTGTAGTCGCGTGTGTGGGTTGATTTTTTTTTTCTGGGTTTGGTTCTTGGTGTTCTTGTGTGAAAATGACAGAAAAAATTGGTTCTGATTGGGAATAATGGGTTGAAGATGAAGTCTTGGCCGAAAAAATTGTATTTTTTTGGGAGGGAGGAGAGAAAAAGGGTAAAAGATTACAAAGAGGGATATTTTTATTTTTTAAAGTGGCCTTTTGCCGGAAAAAAATGAATATTCTGACGCCAGGAATCCCAGAGTATAATAAAATCAAAAAAAAGGGATGTTAGAATATTTTTTGAAAGTACAAAGACTAAATTCTCGATTAAGTCAAATAAGAGGGGTACAACAGTAATTTGCCCTTAAAAGAATGACAAGCGTGACACTCCATTTGATGTTCTACGTAATTTTATGAGAATGCATGATCTTAAAAGTTCATAACATGGACTAGGAATAAAATTTGCATATTGTGTGGAATTAGGATTTTTTGTATAAGTATGTGGGAAAAAAAGTTTAAATACATGAATTAACTACTTTTCAGGGTCTATTTGGGAATAACAATTAGATATATGTGGGAAAAAATACAGTTGAGTACGCTGTAGTATCGCACTTTTCGCGTTAGGATCATGTAGTTTAAAAACTATCAATCGAGTCCAATTTTTTTTGAAATTTTATCAAACTCTGGTCCGCGATTGATGTATAAGGAATGATAGCTTTGGCTAATAAATTAACCTTTAGGTTAGGTGTACTAGTAAAGAAACATGCGCGATGCGAGTGTCGTTTTATTTAAAAATTTGCAAAACATATTGTTCATTGATTTTCTTTTTTAAGCTGTACAAAAATAAAAATAGAACCGGGTTCGGGATCGCAGATCAGGAGTCCAGGGTCAGGAGGTCCGGGTTCGGGGTTGGGGTCTCTCGGTGGTCCAAGGGTCCAAGTCCGAGATTTGGAGTTCGGGTTTTGGGTTTGGAGTCTGGGTTTAAAATTTGAAGGTAATTTTCACATTTTTACGTATCGGACCATATTACCCACGGATAGATCAGCTGGACACTTGGTATAAATAGGAATCTAGATAGTCACACCTGGATATTTTTACTCATATGAAATAATAACTGTCTCTTCTATTTAGCTTTCGGTTTCTTCGTCAATGGCGCAATAACCATTTTCTCCGGGAGATCTCTATTTTCTACATGGTATCAGAGCAAGCAAGCTAAATCGAAGTTCATAGCTAAGTTCTTCTTCCATCGCTTCTCTTGTGTTCGGTCAGTTTTTGCGTGAATCATTTTTTTTCTCGAGCTTTTGGTGAACTGCTTTAATGGCGAATAGAGCGGGAATCGGTTCTTCCAGTACTTTAGATGACTCCAATCCTTTATTTCTGGCTCCGAATGAATCTCCAGCTGTAGTACTTGTTACGCCCTTGCTTAGTAGTAAGAATTATTATTCGTGGAGTAGATCCTTTTAAATTGCTCTTCGATCAAAGAATAAGCTCGGGTTTATCGATGGCTCAGTTCCTATGCCTTTGATTGATGATTCTAGGTACTCGAACTAGGATCGCTGCAACACAATGGTGATCAACTGGATTTCCCGTTCTGTTGAGACTTCTATTTCTCAGAGCTTGCTTTGGTACGAATCTTCTGCTGCTATTTGGAAAAACTTGAAAGATAGGTTCGGGAGAGGGGAGTTGATGATGATAGCTTCTATTCAGGAGAAAATTTACAACCTAAGGCAAGGTGCGTTAAGCATTAATGACTATTACACCCAATTTCAGATTTTGTGGGATCAATTGATGCAATTAAGACCTATTCCTAGCTACAAGTGTGTAGCTACTTTGAGTGGAGGAATTTGTGGTGATGCTTGCAAAGTTGCAGTTGCTATGAGAGCTTATATTGAAGGGGATCGAGTTATGAGATTTCTACGTGGGTTGAGTGACAGTTACAATGGTCTACGTTCTCAGATATTAATGCCTGATCCTTTGCCTTCAATTACTCGTGTGCTATCTCTGGCTGGAGAGCAGGAAATGCAGTTTCTTAATCCTGTAATGGCTGTTGCTAGTCAAGTTCATGTGATGGCCATGCAGGGTCATCAAGGATCTGGTCAAAAGAATGTATGGAAACCATGGAATGGTAACAAAAAGCCCCAATGTACTTATTGTGGTGGACTTGGTCACACGATCGATAGATGTTTTAATAAGCATGGTTATCCGCCAGGGTATAAGCCTCGAGCAACTGCTTCTCACGGTTTTGCTAATCAAGTTGTTGTAGCCTCCTATTCTGGTTCTTATAGTTTTACTAATCTAATTACTGCAACCTCCTATTCTGGTCCATATGACTATTAAATATATCGTTGCACCTCCTTACTCTGTTCCGCCTTGTTTTATTCCTCCACCAGCTATGTTTGTCAATCAGGCTTCCTCTCCTGCTACATATGATCATTGTTTTCCTGCTGCTGGTCCTTATTCTTCTATTGGGATGTCTCATGGATCTCCTCTTATTGGGGTTCCCTCTCTGCCAACCAACTTATCGCAGGAGTTTTCCAAATTGAATCTCTCGCAGGAGCAGATCCAACATGTTGCTAACTTGGTTCAGCAGTCCTGATATCCCAGCCTCATCTGGTAATGGCGTTTTGCCTCTGCCATTACCAGCATACCATGTTCCATCTGTTTCTTCCCTACACATGTCTGGTAATGTCTCTTTACCTGTCCCTACTGCTCTTTTTCCCTCTAAAGGTAGTTGGATAATAGATTCTGGAGCTACCGATCATGTCGCTTGCTCTCTTGACTATTATGTCAAGATTCTTCCTCTATCTAATGTGTTTGTCAGTCTTCCTAATGGTCAACAAGTTAGTGTCACTCATATAGGTGATGTTCGATTAGTCAATCTTGTTCTCTTAGATGTCCTTTTTGTTCCTCATTTCCATTTTAACCTCCTCTCTGTCACCAAGTTGTTGAAAAACCAGTCATATTCTATCTCTTTTATTAAGGATATTTGTACTATTTAGGATCTCACCAACTCGATGATGATTGGCACAGTTGAAGAGCATGGTGGTATCTTCTTACTGAACATGGATCATGCAGCTGCTGCTCCCTTTAGGACTCCTACCACTTACCTCCAAACATGTCGACTTGTGGCATTGTAGACTTGGGCATGTTCTTAACCACAAGCTAGTAGTTTTTCACACTTTAGATCCAAGTATACCCACTGATGCACCTTCACACTGTGAACCTTGTTCCCTAGCCAAGCACACTAGACTTCCTTTCCCTATTAGCACATCCAAAGCTACTGCTCTCTTTGACATTGTGCACATGGATATATGGGGCAAGTACAGAGTACCATCACTTGATGGCTTTGAATATTTCTTGACGATTATTAATGACTATTCCCGATCTTTGTGGATTTATATGCTGCGTAATAAGTCTGAAGTCAGACATTGTGTAGAGAATTTTTACAACATGGTCTATACACAGTTTGCTACCAAGATTAAAGTGATTCGTACAGATGGAGGACAAGCGTTTGTGATGGCAGATTTTTATCACACACATGGCATTTTGCACGAAAAATCTTGTGTCCAGACCCCTCAACAAAATGGGAGGGTGGTTAGGAAGCATCGACATATCTTGAACCTAGCCCGTACCCTGATGATACACGCCCGTTTACCTTTAGTATTCTGGGCAGATGCAGTCCTACATGCTGCGTACCTCATAAACCAAACTCCCACACCTATCCTCAAGAACAAAACACTGTATGAGCTTCTATATAATAGACCTCCTTCCTTTCGCAACCTCAGATTTTTTTGCTGCCTTAGTTATGCAGCGAACCTTCAACTTGGAAAATCCAAATTTGATCCTCGGGCCAAGCAGTGTGTATTCCTTGGCTTTCCGTTTGGTGTTAAAGGCTACAAGATGTATGACTTACTCAACCATCAAGTCTTTATTTCACGGGATGTCACTTTCTTTGAAGACATCTACCCCTTTCAGAAGAGTGACCTCTACAAGCCACAAATATATCATGATCTGGAATTGGATATGCCCTGTTTACCTGTCATCACTTTCTTTGATGCTCCTGGCTATTTTCCTCCTCCTACTTCAGATATTACCCAGCTCCAACCCCAGCTCATGATCTTGTTCATGTTCCAGTTCGCAGGTCTACAAGACCGAAGAGACCACCTCAGCATCTGCAACACTATATTGCAGCAATGCTTCCTAAGTCGGGCCAATCTCAGGTCTGTCCTTCCTCCTCTACTCCATATCCCATTTCCAATTATCTTTCTTTTGAGCAACTTAGTCAATCTCATAGAGCCTATAGTCTTTCTCTTGTTCAAATCATAGAGCCAAGTTGATTTCAGGATGCCATTAAGGAAGACTGTTGGGTCTTGCTATGCAAGAAGAGCTTGCAGCTCTTGAGCTCAACAAAACCTGAAGTTTAGTGTCTTTACCTCAGGGGAAAATTGCCATTGGATGTAAATGGGTGTATAAAGTCAAGTGTAACGCCGATGGTTCTGTTGAGCGGCATAAAGCTCGCCTTGTTGCTAAAGGTTACACTCAAATTTTTGGCATCGATTTTCTTGACACTTTTTCCCCGGTGGCTAAACTTACCACTGTTCGTGTGCTGCTGGCTCTTGCAACTATTCGAGGATGGCATTTACACCAATTAGATGTTAACAATGTATTTTTGAATGGCAATTTGGATGAGGAGGTGTATATGGTTATTTCTCCTGGTTTGACAGTTGCACCAGCAGATACAGGGAAGGTTTATTTGCTGCAAAAGTCTCTTTATGGTCTTAAACAGGCCAGCTGCCAATGGTTTGCGAAGCTTACCTCCTTGTTATTACAAATGGGTTTTACTCAATCTAAAAGTGACTATTCTCTATTCACTATGGTTGGCAGCAATGGTTTCTTCTTGGCTTTGTTAGTATATGTCGATGATATTGTTTTGACAGGAGAATCCGTTGCTGCCATTACTGCTATTCAAGTCGCTCTTAGTCAGCTTTTAAAACTGAAAGATTTGGGGAATCTTGAGTACTTTTTGGGGTTTGAGGTTGCTCGTAGTGCTGCTAGTTTGCACTTGTGCCAGCGCAAGTACACTTTGGAATTATTGAAGGAAACATGCCATTTGGGTTGTAAGCCTGCATCTTCTCCTGTTGATACTTACAGTCATCTGACAGAATCAGATGGTCCACTTCTTGATGATGATCCATTGATTTTTTATGATGAGGATTGTTCCCATGATCCTATTGTTCCTATTACATCTTCATCATATCGTAAGCTCGTCGGCAAGCTCCTATATTTGACTAATACGCGTCCTGACATCAGTTTTGCTGTCCAACAACTGAGCCAATTTTGTTTCAGGCCACGCGATCCTCATATGCGAGCTGCTTTTCGGGTATGGAAATATTTAAAGTCTAGCCCAGGTAGAGGTCTTTTCTTCTCGAGTTCTTCTACATTTCAGCTTAAGGGCTATTGCGATAGTGATTGGGCAACATGTTCCACTACTCGTCGTTCTATCACTGGTTTCGCGGTGTTTCTTGGCGATTCTTTGGTTGCTTGGCGCTCCAAAAAGCAGCCTACGGTGTCTCGCTTTAGCTCTGAGGCTGAATATCGTGCATTGGCTTCTCTTACTTGTGAGTTGCAATGGTTGACATTTCTGAAGCTTGATCTTCGAGTTTCTCATGACACACCTTCTCTTGTTTATTGTGACAGCAAGTCAGCGATTCATATCGCTGAGAATCCGGTATTTCATGAGCGCACCAAGCACATCGAAATCGACTGCCATTTCGTACACGAAAAGATTCAAGTCGGGCTAGTCAAGTTGTTCCATATTCGCACAAATCATCAAGTGGCTGATCTTTTTATCAAAGGGTTATCTACTCGCCAGCATACGTTCTTGGTCTCCAAGTTGGGCATGCTTGATATCCATGCCCCAACTTGCAGGAGGGTGATGAATTCACCTTCTTCTCGTGGTTCTGGGCTTGAAGACGAAGGCAATGTTCGTGATCAAGACGATGTCATTCTCACTCGAGCAGAGTTGAGTTGTGACATCGAATAGAGAGGCCCAGGCCCAGGCCCAACTTGTACTTATTAGAGGCCCATATTACCCACGTGCTTTTATATGATAGATCAGCTGGAAACTTGGTATAAATAGAAATCTAGATAGTCACACCTGGATATTTTTACACATATGAAATAATAACTGCCTCTTCTATTTAGCTTTCGGTTTCTTCGTCAATGGCGCGATAACCGTTTTCTCCGGGAGATCTTTATTTTCTACCGACCAAACCACCAAACAGGAAGTTCTCTTTATTATAGTACTAGAAAATAAGCACGCGCAACGCGAGTGCTGTTATATTTTAAAATTCGCAAAACAAATCATTCATTAATTTTCTTTTTTAAGTTGTACAAAAATAAAAATAGAACGGGATCCGAGATCGGAGTCCGGGGCCAGGGAATCCGGGGGTGGGGGATTTGGGGTCGGGGTCCATGGTTAGGGGTCCGAGGTCGGGAATCCGGGGGCTCGGAGGTCAGGGGTCGGGGTCTGCGGGTCGCAGTGGTCCGGGGCCTGGGGGTCTCGATGGTCTCGCTCTCTGGGGGTCTAGAGTCAGGGGTCGGGGATACGAGATAATTTTGACATTTTCACTCGTCAGACCAAATTACCAAAAATAGAAGTTCACTTTATTATAGTATAAGATAAGATAGATTGAAGTATTTTGGGATAAAATTTTTATTGCAATATCAATGCCAAGATAGAGTTTTCTTTATGAATGTATTTTTTTTTCAGGACATTTTCTCCTTTTATCTGTGCAAGTACCAACTCAAAATTAATAGTGGTCACTAAACATTTAAAAATTGAAAAATCTAGCACTAAAATAGATAAAATTAAATACATTATATTTGGTAAAAAATATAAAGGTATAAAGTACTAATGTGAATTGTTACCTATATAATGTGTGTTAAATTTAATAAATATTTGTATTAAATGTAAAACTATATCAGCTGAAAATTAACAATAGTCAGTAGCTATAACACCAAAAAATTAAATTATGAAAATCTTGCACTATAATATACAAACTAAACCACAATGTACTTGATCAAAAAATACAAAAATATAAGGTGCTAATGTAAACTGTTACCAGTATAATTTGTATTAAATGTACATATCTCTGAGGCAAAGGACTTGAAGTTTTTAATATAATTTTTTTTTACAAAATTATGAACCTTATAAATGTTTTTGTATAGTCTGGTTGATTCCATTCATTTTGTTTCCCTGAATTCCTTTGACCCTTTCATTGACTTCAAAATAAATAATCCATCCAAAGTTTATTATTTACAATAGAAGAATCATTTTGATTTTAGTAACTAATTAACCAACGTGGATTATTTACAATATTAACAATATGTAGCAACACGTGTCGAGAACTCATACGTGGCAGGACAAAATTTATTCCAGGGAAACTTCAAGTCTGAACTCTCTGACCACTTTCCGATCCAGGTTCTTTCTCCTTCTTTTTCCCTTGTACCTTGAAAAAACACCATCAACAAACAAGATTCAAAAACCTCTTCAAAGAAGAAAGGGTATTAACGAAAGGAAAGAATGAGTCAGAGGAGAAGTGGCAGCAGCAGTTGGAGAAAGCGTTCCATGTCATTCATAAACTGAAAGGAGTAATTTTGACATTTTCACGTTGTCGGACCAAAATTGGAAGTTCTCTTTATTATAGTAAGATAGTAAGATTTCTACTATCCTAAAGGAAAGAAGTTGTATATTGATTACAGCCATTGATAAATAAGGAAAGGCAATTTTTACTAACAAATTAACCTTTAGGTATGGGTAATTCTGCTGACCTTAAAGGAAAGAAATTTCCTATTGATTGCAGCAATTAATATACAAACAAATTAATCTTTAGGCTTTCAGTATTTATGCCATCCTTAAAGGAAAGAAGTCGACTATAGATTGTAGCGATTGATATATAAGGAAAGACAACTTTTCTTAACAAATATGAATATTTTTGCCATTAGTAAAGGAATTATGTTGCCTATTGATTGAAGAAATTGATATATATATAGAGCCTTTACTAACAAATTAACCGTATATGAGTATAAGTAGATCAGATTATATTAGGCTCAAAACCAATCCTAGACATGGCCAAAGTCCTACTTTTGCTGCTTGTTAGTTATACCTCTCTACTCATACTACTAACAAGCCTAATCTGCGCCCGCTCTGATGAAGAAAGAAAGGCAATGTTATTCTAACCAAGAAATGGCTCTAAAGACACGCACCATAAAAAATAATCTAGTGCTTGCTTCACATGAGAAGCTCGAGCACAAAGACATTTTATAATCTTACCATGCTTTTGTTAGTTGTTGTATATAACCTCAACTTCTCAATGATTTGCAGGTTTATATTGTGTACATGGGGTCACTTCCGAGGAATCAACTATACACACCATCCTCTCACCATGTTAGCCTGCTCCAAAAAATAGCAGGACAAAGGTATATACAGTAATGCCTATATATATCAACGGGTTTTAATGTATTTTTATCCCTATATTTTTCTCTGATTCAAACTTGTCTCATTTTTGTTTGTCTAGCTTATCCGAGAAATTGATGGTTAGAAGTTACAAAAGGAGTTTCAATGGATTCGCTGCCAAGCTAACTCGTAAAGAGGCTCAAGAGTTATCTGGTGAGTCAAATAAAATATGTTTTTCCTAGATTATAAATTGTTCTATAAGATTGGATTGGACCTCTTCAACATTTTCACCATTTATCTATCTAACTCAGGTGTGGAAGGTGTAGTCTCCGTTTTTCCAGATAGGAATTATAAGCTTTTAACAACAAGATCATGGGATTTCTTGGGTCTTACTGAGACTATGAGTCGGAACCCGCAATTAGAGAGCAATGTTATCATCGGACTTATTGACAGTGGAATATGGCCCGAACTTGCAAGTTTCAGTGACGAAGGTTTTGGTCCTCCTCCTAAAACATGGAAGGGTGCTTGTAAAGGCAGCACCAACTTTACCTGCAACAAGTGATGTCTCTAGTATTTTTTTTAGATTTTGCAAAAACTAATAAGAAAATAAATTATCAACTTTGAACCATTGTTTTCTTTGTAGTAAGGTGATTGGAGCTAGATATTATGGCTCACTGGATACAACGAGGGACGATGTAGGCCATGGATCCCATACTGCTTCGATTGCGGCAGGTATTTCAGTAAAAGATACTTCCTTATACGGGCTGGCAAAAGGCACAGTCAGGGGAGGGGCTCCATCAGCAAGGATTGCTGCATATAGAGTTTGTGATGCAGAACATTGTTCCTCAGCAGACATACTAGCAGCCTTCGACGATGCTATTGCAGATGGAGTCGACATCATAAGCGTATCTTTGGCTTTTGACCTACCGTTGCCTCTCGACAAAGATGCCATTGCCATCGGTGCCTTCCACGCAATGGCAGTAGGGATTCTGACCTCCAATGCTGCCGGGAATACTGGCAATGCCTTTGGAAGCACTACAAGTATTGCACCATGGTTGATCTCTGTTGCAGCAAGTAGCACTGATCGTCGAATCATCGATAAGGTTATTCTTGGGAACGAAAAGACTATAGTGGTACGTACTCTTTACTCTTTTCTTATATACTAGTTTTTTTTTGTTTTATGAAAGGTGGAAAAATCGGTATTTAGGCATTTCAGTTACTACATTCTAATTGACAACATATAATAAAACCGAATAAAAGTTCAATAAAATCTAAAGAGGAAATGCAAACTATGTTGAGCTAGGTTATATACCTAGTTATATATATTTTGTGACAATAGATAAACATTCTCATAGAGACAGCTTAAAAATTTCACCCATTAACTCCATGAACCATACTCAAGCATGTTCCAATAGATTGAGATTTACAATTGGGATGGAGTAACACAAGTATGAACCCTTGTGGGAACAAAGAATTGATGGCAGAACAAACATTCCGATCACTACATATCCCCCCTCTGATATTTTTGTAGATTCTAAAAAATATCTCATATCGGACGTGCTATTTGTTTTCAGCGTTTCTCCATCATACTTGTCTTATTTTTTCATCAGGGGCTCTCAATTAATCCTTTCGACTTAAATGGAACCAAGTATCCACTTGTAAATGGTGATGCTTACCAAAAATCATTTAGGGGGAAAATAGTTGCATATCAATTAGGTTCCGGTGAAACCGGTGCTGACATTGGTGCTATTGGAAGCATCTATGTTGGTGATATCGATGTTTCCAATATTGAGCTACAACCCGCAGCGGCTGTAAGCAGTTCTGATTTAGACATGGTCAAATCCTACTTGAACTCGTCCAAGTAAGTTGTCATTTATTTACATGTTCTTTACATTGTTTCACATTTTGGTCGAGAAATAGGAGCAAGAGCGGACCCTTACATTGCTTATGTCACTAGTGGATAACTATTTCCTGTAACCTGTCAGATCTCCTGTTGCAACCATACTGAGAAGCGAAGCAATTATGGATTTTTCCGCGCCTGTAGTTGCTTCCTTTTCTTCACGGGGACCAAATTCTATTATTCAAGAAATTATGAAGGTAATTTGCTTTAAAGAGTAAATATGTTGACATTGTTTGCAAAATTGTACCAATTGGCCTTAACAGAAGTATTTTAGTATTGAAACTTCCATGTTACCCATATTTTGCAGCCCGATGTGACTGCCCCTGGAGTAGACATATTGGCAGGATACTCCCCTATAGCTCCAATCACAGATTTTCAAGATGACAATCGACGTGTCCAATACAGCATATTATCTGGAACATCAATGTCTTGTCCCCATGTTTCGGGCATCGCCGCCTATATCAAATCATTCCATCCTCGTTGGTCTCCTTCTGCCATCAAATCTGCCATCATGACAACAGGTAACTACACGTCAGACATGATGGAACTTTGGTTGCTTAGAGTTCAAGAAACTTCTGGTTATTTTTTTTTTGATATTTCTGCAGCAATTCCTTTGAATGCTACTACAAACCAGAAGGGTGAATTTGCATATGGGTCTGGACAAGTCAATCCCGTAAAGGCGGCTGACCCCGGTCTTGTTTACGATGCACTAAAAGAAGATTACGTAAAGTTACTCTGTCGTATTGGTTTTGACGAAAAAAAGCTTGGAATAATCACGGGAGACAATAGCAGTTGTCCAAAAGGAGGCGAAAAGGATCTGACTTTGGATTTCAACTATCCTTCCTTGACTGCTAAAGTGAACCAGAACACTTCTTTCACGCTTAAGTTCCAAAGAACAGTGACCAATGTCGGACAAGCCAACTCTACTTACCAGGCAAAGGTTTTGCCGACCTCGGATGTTGAAGTTAAAGTGGAACCTGAAGCGCTCTCCTTTCGGTCTTTGAACGAAAAGAAATCTTTTACCGTCACGGTCTCCGGGAGAGGCTTTTCAAGAAATTTATTCAAATCTGCAGAACTTGTATGGTTTGATGGTGTCCACAGTGTTAGAACTCCCATTGTCGTGCACACAATAGATACATCTCGCTTGGTTGACAATGTTGATGGTTAAGTCTCCAGATAGAATTATGAACTATTTTATTGTTTTTAGTTCAAATAAATGAAACCAGTTATATAAAGTAAAAACTACCTGCATTGTTACAAGATATCGACTAATTTCAATCAATCCAACCGAGCATGCCAATATTTGCTAACATTATCTCCGTAAAAGACATTCGTGGTCGCTTATTTTTTCATAAATTTGAGTTTGTGGTCATTAATCTATTTTTTTAATCTTTTTATGATCACTGATTTATATTAAGTCACTTTTATATAGTCATTCATCTATATTAAATTACACATTTATGGTCACTTTAGGTAGTTTTAAAGTTGAAAATTTTATATAGCCCAAACTCTTTTCCTTTTTATCTCACACTCTTTCATTCCTCTCTTCTCTTCCCTCTCTCATTTCTTTATGTCTTTGGAAAAGAGCCTTAGGCTTCATTGATGTTGTGTTGTCGCCGCCACTCCACCTATCACGATAGATATCTGAATCTATTTAAAAAAAATTCCAATGTCGGATTCATGATTCGGGTTTAAATCGTACATTTTTCTGAAACTTACGTACCACATCATCATTCATGTCTCATGCTGATGTATTGTGGAACTTGGCCCCGAGCTACCAATAGAGCCATGCCCTTTGTTATTTTAATAAAAGAGTTTTAGGAGAATGGACACAATTCGTAAGGAAATTGAGTCATGTATTGAAATCTGTCATATGCGTGTTCCAATTCGATCAAGTTGAATGACTAGATCAACTTGTTTTTTTGAAAGGTATGACTCGATCTAGTTGAAACAATTTTATCTTTTTTTTACTATTTTCTAATTTTGATAATTGTTGTCAACATAATTACCATAATGTTTTAACTAAAATTATTTCTTGAATTTGTTTGCCAGTTGGATGGAACTCGATCTAATCACCCATTGTCACTGTTACCATTTAGATTACCCAAAAGACGACCCTATTTACCCGTGCGTGCCCAAGCGTTAATACTTGATATTCCCGGGGAGAAACTTTATCGTCTGAGAACAACCGCCATGATTTTGATTCTGTGTACCGGAAAGATTTCCCGTTAACGATGTCCTACTTTAAATCGGAAGAAGTCCCGAGGGGAAGGCATTCAAAGCGTTGAGGCGCAGGAGCGAAGGTCGAGAAAAAGATACCCGTGGTCACTGAGTTTTTTTCAAGTTGTAGTTAATGCTCTGTATTTTTTTCCTCTTTTTATTATAACTAATCTATATTAAAGATAATCTGTGCGTTTCACCCAAACTTCCCTTGCAAGTAAATAGTGCCCGTGGTTATCGTGTGTACGTGTATATATAGATACAACTTAGAATCCCAAAAGTTTGCAATTTGTCAATGGCTTCAAATGCAATGGAAATAACCCTGAAGCTGGTGGTGGATGGGGGTTCAAAGAAGGTGATATATGCAGAAGCCAAGAAGGATTTTATCGATTTCCTCTTCGGCCTTCTTCAAGTACCCATTGGTTCCATAGCCACCCTCCTTGAGGGAAATGGGCTCCAAGTGTCCGGTTCCCTCGGTAGGGTGGTACAGAGTGTATCCAGCTTGGAAACCAGCCATTTCCTGTCGCACCGACTCAAGGAATTCCTTCTGATTCCTAAGGTCGATCGAAATTCGTATGGCGCTCCTCTTCTGCTCCAGGAATTTGGTTGCTGGAAGAACAGGGGCAAGACCTACGGGGAAGGGTATATGAAGGATAATTGTAATTACATGGTTATGGATGACCTGATGGTCAGCCCCATGTACACCATCCCTGTTTTTGCTTTGCTAGAGAGGTTCAATGTCAAAGATATTGGGTTGCTTGAGGAGAAGACCGTCACGATCGATCTTAATAAGGTATTATATTCTTACGTTAAATATTGATATAATCTATATATCAATCCCTTAATCTTAAAATTTTGGGTTGATAAAATTTTTACACTTATAAACATGTTTACAATTCTTTTGTGCACACCTGCAGAGTTGGGAATTTTTGTTAATGAAATCAATCGAACTCTGCACAACTCTTCTAATGCTTTACTTTTCTAATGATATTTTTTTAAACAATGGTTAGAATAACACATATTTTTATTATTTTGATCAAGGTGTTAATTAATTGTTTTGCATGTTAATTATATTATTAACTAGCATTCTGAAAACTGTTCCCCAGGGTTTGGAGCTGGTGAAGGCCTCAATGGAGTCGAATACGGTCTTAACAGATGTATTCTTTCCCAAGTAACCTGATGCATCACCTTCGAGCTTACTTGTATATGTATCTTCTGAATAAGAATATTCATCCTGGATTTTATGCGTCCTAGGCTTACGCTGATGTTAATCAGCAGGTGTACCGGATCCGGTGTTGTCTAAATATACACTTTGGAAATTTGAAAGAAATTTGTCCACTACGATGCACTGAACTTTTTTAGTATGATATTAGTGAAGGTTTGAAGTTCTTCTCTCCTTGTTTGTTACTATAAAAAGATTCAGTTTATTTTTACTCGTATTTGTTCCTCATACGTACATATCTCATGTGTGTTTTGAAAATATCATTAAACCTCTAAGTTTATGTTTATTTCTGTTAGTCGCTTTCTTCCAAATTCTTCTAAGTTGTCCTGCTGGTGCACAAACATGACAAAGTTGTCATATGCTTGGCCGATATTTCAAAAAATTTCCTCTTCAAAATAAAGAGCCAGGCCCGCAATTTTGGTCAGGCTCACGTGATCTTTACTGCAGACAAGATCTTTCTATGGTGATCCAAAATTTGTTGAGCTAACCTTCTGCTCTGCTCTCTGTGATGCATCTCTTTTGCTGGTTTATCCACCCCGTCTCTGTTGATTTATGGCAATTTTGCTTTGGTCTAATTGCCTTTGAATCTCGTGGGTCGGGTTGGTCTTGGATGTATTCTCTATTGTATAGTGACCTTGGACTTTACGTATCTGCGATCCTTTTTGTATGCATGTACATATTACATGTATATATTATCAAGATCAATATAATTTTACCTTTGAAAAAAAATTAATCAGGCCCTGGCAAAACATGAATTTTCAAAATTCAAACCAAAGGCGGCATGTAAGCATCGGCTGCATGACTGATACCCGATTCATACACGATACCCACTGCTTTTGTTTCTTAGAATCAAATAGCATATATGACATATATTGGACAGTATGGATATAATAATGTATGAAAGTTGGGACAGTGGGATATCATCCAATTCCTTGGAAAAAATTCTAGGTCTACGTTGTACACGACCCAATTTGCTACCCATTGTTTTTTCAGTGACAATTTGCTACCCATTGTTGGTAGGTACTATAACATAGAAAAGCATCACAACTTCCCGGTTCTGTCACTTCAAATCATCCAACAATTGGATGTTTAAAAACGAACGGTCGAGCATACTTGATTTAGTTCCTTGATTTAGTTCGGCCAAAATAACCATTCTATGATTTGAATGTCGACGATATGATAGAGAAGCTCCCGCAAAAAAATTGTTCACTTGGATGCACTTAACTTCTTTAGTATGAAATTAATGAAGGTCCTTATTTCCTCTCCTTTTTCGATACTGTAAAAAGGTTCAATTCATTTTACCCGTAGTTATTCTTAATAATTACATATCTTATGTGTTACAAAAATAACATTAAACCATCTATTTGTACGTTTATTTATGTTAGTCTCTTTGTTTCAAATTCGTCTAAGTTGTCCAGCTGGTGCACGAACATGACGAAGTTGCAACATACTTGGCTGATATTCCAGATATTTTTTCTACCAAATAATGGGCGAGGCTCAGATAACAATTGATTTTTTACTATTCAAACTAAAGACTTTGGTGGCATCGGCTGCACGTCCGATACCCATTGTTTTTGTTTTTTAGAATGAAATGGCATACTAATTTTTTTGATAAATAAGATTTGAAATAGTACTTCAATAGAGAATATCATTATTATCTTTATGTTAATATCGCGATAACTAATTTTACACTTTAATCCTCTAATCTAATTACTTACTGAGCCCCGTTAATTAATAAATTTAATCAGCCATTTATTGGGTCCAGTTACGCCCAGAAATGGCATACAAAATTTTTTTATAAGTAGAATTGTATTAGAAATAGAATAGTTATTTACAGGCCAACGAAGCCAATCAAGGCAACATCAGCAAAAAAAACCCATAATACATATCTGCCCCAATAGCCAAATTAAGGCCAGCAAAAATTTGGCTTAATTAGATAGAGAACCTAGATACAAAAGCATGTCTTACCCATGTAGCCATGATCGAGTTTGACTAGATAAGTCATTCACGCACCTGGAAAAAAGCTTTGTTGATCATCGCGTTTGCATCCGGAAGCTTTTCATCAAAAATTACTTTATTCCAATAATGCCAAATGCTCCAAGTGATGGCACCAAACAGAGCGAAAAGAATGAGCTGCATTGAGTTCCCACACATCAGGCCTTTCCAGCTAGACAAAACAGCAGTAGGAAAATTAGGGGAGCACCAACTAACTCTAATTAATTTGGTGATGTGAGCCCAAATTCGTGTTGGATAATCTAGGTTGGAGGATGAAAGAATTAGTTGGTGTTGTGCTGACTTCAAGGATCTTGTAAAGATTCTTTTAAACAAATAGTTCGACCCTCCGAAAAATCTGCGAGTACAACGGGTCTATGACCTTTTGTTGTCAGGATACAATGAAGCCTCCATACCGTCGTCGAGTTCAAGGATTACACTACCTTGACCCGACCAAGAACACACTTTAAGAAAATCTGATGATGCTTGGATGGGAAAGTGAGTAGGATGGCTTAGAAGTTAGATATTTTTTTCAATGAAAGATAAAATCTACTATTTATAGAGGTTGGCACCACCAAGTGATGCCCTTTCATCACCCAAAAAGTTCCTGGAACAATCTTCAAATGTGACTAATAGGAGGGTCACTTCCCTTGAGTTTAAACTCAAAGGACACGACATTTCGGGAAGCCACCGGCGTGGCCAATTTTGGATTTTCAGAAAGCTATGAAATTCAATGGCCACCTGCGTGAAAAATTTCAGAATTTTCTAAAATCCACCAAAAAATTTACGAAAAAGTCACCACGGTCGTGGAAACTCTCGGGATGTTGTAGGTCGTGAAATTTTCTTTCCAAAAATATATTATAATAGTAAAACAGATAAACGAGTCAAAAGTTGTGCTTCTTTGAAAATATCCAACATTCTCTCCCTATTTTTAAAACTTTAAAATAGTAAACAAAATAAAAGTTAGAATAACGAAGTGACTGCATCACTTAAGTGACTGCATCACTTAAGTGACTGCATCACTTAAGTGACTGCCTACGTACCCGAGAGGGATCAAGCCAACGTAGTTCAATCTAGGATAGGAATGAGCATCACCGTAGAAGTCAATACATAAATGATAGGTACCTTTTGGAGTTGAACCTTCACTTAGTGTAAGAAAATCAAAGTCTTATCGAGGTTCTATGGTGAACGAGTCTTGAACCAATTACCCCTTGCGATAAAGCCAGAATTTTCACACATACTGACTTCTGAGGTCAGTGTGTTCTGTAGCTCGCACATTAATGGCCATGTACTTATATCCTGAATTCATGAGTCTTCTTTAGAGAGCGGTCTTACTCTCTTAGAAAATGGCCTGATTTCCGTACTCATATAGGTAAGTCTCTTAAGGTGCTTATGCGAGACACCTTTAACCACGTAGACTTATTAAGAATTTGTATTCATCCTCGTTCATGCAGAAATACTGCACCAATTTAGAAATGGGAGGTTTAACTTGGTGCACCATAACCACTCTAATGACTTGTTGGTACTCATTAAACCTTGTTTATCTATTTCAAAACATAGGTTGGGTTTCCGTCATTGGCGGTCAACCTTCTTTTACATACCTTAGCCCCATTTTCTTACATTTTATTAAAAATATTGCCTTTGGTAGACTCTTTGTAAAAGGGTCTGCCAAGTTCTTCTTCGATTCAATAAAGTCAATCACAACTACTCCTCTCTTAAGCAATTATCTTACCACTTGATGCCTTAAATTTGCATGTCTAGACTTTCTATTATAAGTCTTATTTGAGACGTTATAGATCGTAGCCTGATTATCATAATTAATCGAGACCGCTGGAGATGGCTTCTTCCATAATGGGATTTGTACAAGTAAGTGAACAAGAATAGAGAAAAATTATGGTCCAATGTGTGCGGAGATTGTGCAGTGATGATTGAAGTCTCACCCTCTATTGTGTCGATCTATTTGTTTGAAAATTGTTGGATAATCTGGGTTGGAGGATGAAAGAATTAGTTGGTGTTGCGCCGACTTCAAGGATCTTGTAAAGATTCTTTTAAACCAATAGTTCGATCCTCTGAAAAATCCGCGAGTACAACGGGTCTACAAACTTTTATTGTCAGGATACAATGAAGCCTCCACACTGCCGTCGAGTTCAAGGATTGCACTACCTTGATGCTTTAAGAAAATCTGCTGATGCTTAGATGGAAAAGTGAGTAGGATGGCTTAGAAGTTAGATTTTTTTTCAATGGAAGATAAAACCCGTTATTTATAGAGGTTGGCACCACCAAGTGATGCCATTTCATCACCCAAGAAGTTCCTTAAACAATCTTCAAATGTGGCTAATGGAAGGGTCACTTCCCTTGAGTTTAAACTAAAGGGACACAACATTTCGGGAAGCCACCGGCGTGGCCAATTTTGGATTTTCAGAAAGTCATGAAATTCAATGGCCACCTACATGCAAAATTTTAGATTTTTTCAAAATCTACCAAAAATTTTATAAAAAAGCCACCACGGTCGTGGAAACTCTTGGAATGTTGTAGATCGTGAAATTCTCTTTCCAAAAATATATTATAATAGTAAAATAGATAAATGAGTCAAAAATTGTGCTTCTTTGAAAATATCCAACAATTCGACTGAGAAAAGTGCAGCGGCCCACTTTCATCTTCGTTCCTGCACAATGGGCAACGAAAGTCCCATGCATCCAATCCAAACTTCTGCAGCGGATTTGATTGTCTCTCGTTTGGATTCTTTCTAGCAAGACTAACCAAAGGAAGCACTCGACTTTCAAGGGGATTCTCCCAGACCAAATGGAGCTCAAGTCCTGAAGCAAAGGATTGGGAAGGGAGGTTGCATCATAATAGGCTCTAGCCATTGCATGGGTATTATACACTCCATTCCCATCAGACTCCCAGACCAACTTGTCTTCCAAACCCTGCTTAATGCCAATGCTGTAAAGCAAAACCAGGAGAGATGCTTCATGTTCCTCCTCCCACGCATGGAGGGGCCTGTCCAAGTGAGGTTCCAGATCCAAAGAGGGCCTAACCAATGGATTGGGAAGGGAGGTTGCATCATAATAGGCTCTAGCCATTGCATGGGTATTATACACTCCATTCCCATCAGACTCCCAGACCAACTTGTCTTCCAAACCCTGCTTAATGCCAATGCTGTAAAGCAAAACCAGGAGAGATGCTTCATGTTCCTCCTCCCACGCATGGAGGGGCCTGTCCAAGTGAGGTTCCAGATCCAAAGAGGGCCTAACCAATGGCCACATTCAGAGACTTTTGCATCTTTGGACTCTGAAAGGTAGTATAGACGTGAATAGACATCCTTAAGGATTGAGCTCCCTACCCAAGCATCACTCCAGAAGAAGAACTTCTCACCAGAGCCCAAGTTCAGTTTTAATCCCGTATTGAAAAGAGAAGCCGTAGTGGAGCCTGCATACAAGTTATTATATGGTCGCGCTAATCGCTACGCTCCTTGATGTTTCGGTGTAGTTTTTATTATGGTCTCTTGGTGTTTTTGGCAAAACCTTTGGACTTACAAATTGTGGGTTTGGTGTTGTGATCTAGATGACATTTATTATTGTTTAGTTCTTATAGTCAGGTATCTAGATCTTTTGATGCCGTACTATAGCATTGTTGGTGTAAATAACTTTTTTTTAGAGGTAATAAAAATTTACTTACAAAAATGGACAGTATGAATATAATAGTGTGTGGAATTTGGGAGAGCGGGATACCATCCAATTCCTTGGAAAAATTCCTAGGTCGACATTGTCTACGACCAATTTTTCTACACATTGTTGGTAGGTACTAGAACTTATAAAAGCATTACAACTTCCCGTTTCTGCAACTTTAAATCATCCAACAATTGGACGTTAAAACACGAACGGGAGGACGACCAGGATTCTTTTCGGTTTTCATTCTCTTTCGATTCATCTAGTCTGATCAGTTGCATCGTCGCTGAATTAGACATTTTTAAATAATGTATTATAAATTATATTTAAATTAAAATGTCAAATAATAAAAAATATAATCCAATTTCACTGCAATAATTATAATTTGCAAGTGTTATAATCATAATTTAACCTAATAAAATTCAAAATTACATTTTTTTCAAAAACAAAAAATACTTTTGTTTGTTTTGTTTGGATCCGGTGCAATCGATTGCTATCTGGTTTAGCCGAAAAATGAATCGAATTTGTCCCTTGGCCATTATCTGATCAATCTGACCGTACTTTTAAAAACATTGCTTCCTGGGTCAATTTGTTTAGGAGCATCACAGCTTACCGTTTCTGCCGCTTTAAATCACCCATCGGCCGTTGCTATGGCTATCATTTAGATTACCCAATAGACACCCATCTACCCGTGCCCATTAATACTTGATATTCCCGGGGATACTTTTTTCGTCTTAGAACAACCGGCAGGATTTTGAATCTTTATATCGGAAAGAACTCCAATTACACGGTCAACATTATCCTCGGAAGAAGTCCCGAGGGGAAGGCATTGGAAGGGTTATAGGCACAAGAGCCGAAGTCGAGAAGGAGAGCTTTCCTCGTAATTTGTAATTAGGAAAAATAGTGCCCCTTGTAGTTGTCGTGTATATATATAGATAGAAACCCAAAATGATGCAATTGCCCGACGGCTTCAGCATCAAATGAAATAACCCTGAAGCTTGTGGTGGATGTGGGTTCAAAGAAGGAACTTGGTTGCTGGGACATTATCCGGACCAGTAAGGAAGGGTATGTGACGGATAACTGTAATTACATGGTTATGGATGACCTGGTGGTCAGCCCCATGACCACAATCGCCGTCTTCGCTCTGCTCGAGAGGTTCAATATCACTGATATTAGGTTGCTTGAGGAGAAGACTGTCAAGATCGATCTTAGCAAGGTACTGTCTTTTTTACCTTTCAAAAAATGGCACTGCCTTCTTTCTTTAAATATTTCTCGCACACTAGGGGAGTTGGGGATTTGAATTTGGATTCGGAGGCTGAGTTCGTTCCCTACAAATGTTAAATATCACGGATTTTAAAATAGTAAATCCAAAACTTATTTAAATGGTGGCGTTAAGTTTTGGATTAATTTATTTTTGGAATAATGGCCAAATAGCTCATTAAAGATACTTAATATCCTATATTCATATTCATGTATACTTTAAATTTAACATATACTTAATATATTGGTACACTTAACGCCTTACAATTTGATGTAGTATAGAATATGAATTGATTGATCCATATTTGAGTATAGGGTATTTGGTATATGTTATATTTATCATCCAATAAGCCCATTGCCTTGCAAATGAGTATAGGAATATAGATAATTTATCTAACTATAGTTGCAAAATAGTATTTTTTTTTGTTATTTTGATCGAGATGTTTTAAAATTGATTTGCATGTTAATTATTTTATTAACTATCATTCTGTAAATTGTTCCTCAGGGTTTGGAGCTGTTGAAGGCTTCAATGGAGTCGAAGACGACTTTAACAGATGCATTCATTCCCAAGTAACCAAAGGCATTATCGTCGTAATTACTTACTTATCTATGTATCAGCCGAATAAAAAGATGCATCAGCCTTTTTATGCGTTGTAGTTGTACACTGATGTTAATTTGCAGCGTTTATTTGAATTAATTTTGTCCACGCGGATGTAGTGAACTTTTTTAGTATTTAATTAATAATTGTTTGAAGGTCATCTCCCCGCATATTATTCAAAATAATCACTTGTATAACTAACTAATTAGATAAACACGAACTATAGCAAATATCTAAATATAGTTCTTAAAAATATATAAACTCAATCTAGCAAACTTTAACAAATATCGGAACGGATAAAATTATAAGAGAGAAGTCTACTTAAGTACCCTGTGGTATTTCGAAAAATCAAGTCAGTACACTGTGGTTTAAAACGTATCAATTGAGTTAAACTTATTCCAATTAAAATCAATTAGAAGCCCGGGCAGCTCCCGCGACCCTGCCCGTCCACATTGGATAGCCACATAGTTCATTCTGTCCTAGTGTCATGCCACCTCACCTTCGGCCAACTGACGTGGATAGTTGTATTGTAAACTTATTTTATTGTTTATAATAATTCAAAAAAATTGCATATTTAAATATATAAAAATCTCTCTCCTCACATTCAACTCTTCATCTCCCCCCCCCCCCCCCCCCGCTCTCTCTCTCTTCTTCCCGACTCTTTCTCTTCTCCTTTCCACCACCCTCATTGATCTCTCTCAGACTCAACCCGCTCCTCCCTCCCTAAGCCGAGTCGGGAGGGGCGAGTGAGCCATAACTCACAACCGAAAGAAGCCCCAATGGCCACCCGCTACCGTCACTGAAAACCCTAAACCCCGAGAGCCACTCAAACCCTAATCCGCCACTCTCGTCGATCTCTTCATCTCCTGGTCTCGGTCTCTTTCTGGTATTGCTCCTCTCTCCTTTCTTTTGCATGTTTCCGTTTTTCACATTTTAGGTTTTAGTTATTTCCCCTTAAAACCCTAACTGTGACTTTATTATTATTTGGTTATTGTTGTTTTGGAGGGTGGGATTTTGCGATGGATGAGCTTGTTCGAATTGTGTATCATTTTGGTGGAAAATGGGTTGATAATGGATAGTATGTTGGAGGAGATAAGTTTGAGATGGGTTGTGGGTATGATGTAGATCGATTTGGTTTTTGGAATATCCACAACTTCTATAAACATATCTTGCATTTGAATGAGTTTAGACTTTGGTATAGAATGGGAGGTATTGAGGGTGATGCCGGGTTGGTTGAGATATTGGATGACCGTATTGTTGTGAGAATGGTCGAGTTGCAGAGGGGTTTTTCTAAAACTGATGTGTTTGCGCTGGAACAAGGAGAAAATGTTACAACTGTTGAAGAGTTGAAGAGAAGGTTGGAGGCTGCCCTAATAAAGAACAAAGTGGAGCTTTGTGATACTGTCCAAGGCAAACTTTGGAGCGATAGTGATGCGGAAGGGGTAGTGGACCTCAGTGACAATGGTTCCTCAGATGTTAACATGGCGGATAAGGATGCTGCTAACATGGATGAAGCACTACCACATGTGGATGCTGATGTGAGTGAACAAGTAGGTGGTGTAAATGAGGGAGATGCAAACTTGGTGTATGTTACTGTGGCGGATAAGGATGCTGCTAATATGGATGAAGCACTGCCACACGTGGATGCTGATGTGAGTGAACAAGCAGGTGGAGCAGGTGGTGCGATGAAGATGATCCGGTTATTTTGGGTGACAAAGAGTTACGAGACGTGAGAAATTCCTTGGATGATGATGGAGTTCAAGATTTTCCATGGTTTAATGAAGAGATTATTGAAAATGGAAGGCATGTGTTGTGTAAGGGTATGAAATTCAAGTCTGTGGCAGTTTTTAGAAAAGCATTGAAAGAATGGAGCATAAGCAAATCAGGAGATTTTCGGTATCAAAAGAATAATAAAACAAGGGTTACGGTTGTTTGCACAAAGAGCTGTGGATTTCGGGTTCATGCTTCAGTGATCAGTGAAGATGGTATTTTCCAAATCAAGACATGGTCTCCTGAGCATAATTGTCCAATGCAATGGGAGAATCATCTTGTCGACTCTAGGTATTGTTTGTTTCAGATTGAGTAGTTAGTTTGATTTTTTCCTAGAACTAAAATGCTCAAATGACTCCCTAATTTTTTGTTCTCAGGTATATTGCTGAAAAGTACCTTGAAGATTTCAGAGATAATCCTGATTGGAAGGTGACTTCAATTTTCAAGTTCTTGCAAAAGAAGTTGGGAACAAACATATCACTTCAAAGGTGTTACCGAGCAAAGAAGAAGGCTCAAAAGATCATTGAAGGTGATGGTAAAAATCAGTACTACAGGTTACGAGATTATGCTGTTATGATTATGCAAAAGATGGGAACGAGACTATGTATCCATTAGCTATTGCTGTGGTTGATGCTGAAGACAAGGTGTCATGGGGTTGGTTTTTGCAAAATTTGATTGATGACTTCGGTCATCCAAGTGAGACAAAGATGGTTTTCATGTCAGACAAACAGAAGGTGTGATTACTATATATTCACTTAAGTTATTTAATTTGTCTACATTATATGATTTGATTGTTTTAATCTATCAAATGAAGGGACTGCAAGAGGCAATGAATAGGTTAATGCCTAGTGTTGAGCACCGAATTTGTGTCAAGCATTTGTACGAGAATTTCAAGGCTATGTACAAGGGTCAGGAATACAAGGAACTCCTTTGGAATGCTGCCTCAACGGAAAGTTTGACAAAGTGGAATTTTTATCTAGAGAAGATGAAGAATCTACCTATGGGAGAGCCTTTTCTTACCTTATCTTGAATTTTTCTTGCATTTTCTTGCCTTCTCATGCCTTTTCATACTTTTTCCATGCCTTTTCTTTCCTTTTCTTTCCTTTTCTTGCCTTTTCATTCCTTTTTCATGCTTTTTCTTGCCTTTTCTTGCCTTTTCATGTCTTTTTCTGCCTGATCTTACCTTATCTTGCATTTTCTTGCGTTTTCTTAGCTTGTGTTAGAGCACAAAATTAATATCTCGGATTGATGACGATCTATCTCCGTATGTATGGGAATTGGCTCAGGCTCGTCGGTACGTGGAGCCCGGGCGAGAGGCCCCTCTCGCTCACGTAGGCGAGCCCAGGCGAGAGGCTCCTCTCGCCCACGTCGGTGAGTCTGAGCGAGAGACTCTTCTCGCTCACATTGAGCCCACGTGGGCAAGTACGATCGAGAAACTCTTCTCACTCACATAGGCGAGAGGCCGGTGGGAAGCACGAGCGAGGAGCCGAGTGAGAGGCCTACGGCAAAAGGCTGAGCGAGAGGCCGAGTGGCGAGAAGTCGAGCAAGAGGCCGAGTGGCAAGAGGCCGAGTGAGAGGCCTACGGCGAGAGGCCGAGTGGTAAGAGGCCGAACGAGAGGCCTATAGCGAGAGGCCGAGCGAGAGGCCTACGGCGAAAGGTCAAGCGAGAGGCCGAGTGGCGAAAGGCCGAGCGAGAGGCTGAGTGGCGAGAGGCCGAGTGAGAGGCCTACGGCGAGTGGCCGAGTGGCAAATTTCTGAGCGAGAGGTCGAGTGGCGAGAGGCCAAGTGGTGAGAAGCCGAGTGAGAGGCCTATGGGGAGAGGCCAAGCGAGAAGCCTAAGGCGGGAAGCTGAGCGAGAGACTTAAGGCGGGAAGCCTAAGGCGAGAAGACGAGCGAGGAGCCTAAGGCGAGAAGCCGAAGGTGAGGTGCCAACTTGGACCCGAGTGGGAAGCTCATTTGACCTTCGTAGGCGGGAAGGCGATTTTGGGAATAGGTCCACTTTGGTTGAGGAGGCCGTTAGCTTGAGCCCATTTTGGAATTCACTTTGGGCCTAACGAGATGTTCGTCTTGGGCGATGACGGACTTGAGTCAAGATTTTGTGTGGGAGATTCAAGAAGGTCAAGACGATCTATATTTTCCTGACTTGAGCCGAGATTCTCAATATTTGGCAAGGCTTGGTAAGTTCCTTTTTAGGCTGCGATTGCTTGGTCGTCACATTTTGAAAGCTTCCTATTCGAGGACGGGATCTGCTCATTTAAGGAAGACGGCTTGTACTTATCAACTTTTTGATGAGGAATGACCCACGTAGCTGGTCAAGGAGCCACTTCAGTACCCACTGCAAGACAGAACTGATCGTGAATAACATCAGCGAGTCATTCAATGCTTCGATAGTACATGGTCGGGACAAGCCTATTTTGACAATGTTGGAATGGATTCGGAGGAAGATGATGAAGAAGATCTTTGTCAAGAGGACAGCTATGGAAAACTATGAAGGCATCTTGTGTCCCAACATTGTGAAGGTATGAACTTTGAATGTTTGCAAGTTAGATTTTTGATTGGATTTGATTTTTGTTTGAGTTGCTTTCTTTTATTTGTAGGTCTTGGACCACATAAAGGTGGGAGCAGCCAATTGTTTTGTAACTCCAGCTGGCACAATGAAGTTTGAGATTGACTGTTATGGAACTTCGACTGTAGTTGATATTAATGCCAAAACTTGTACGTGTCGGATGTGGGAGCTTTCGGGCATTCCTTGCAAGCACGGGGTGGCTGCCATTTATGAAAGTCGCTTGCAACCAGAGGCGTCGTTGATGATTGCTATTCACGCCAGACTTACATGGCAGTTTACAGCCACTTTGTTACGCCACTTCCGAGTCAAGATGAGTGGCCGGTCACCGATAATCCAGATGTACATCCACCATTGATCAGGAAGCCAACTGGCCGGCCAAAGAAGAAGAGAAGAAAGGTGGCCGATGAACCTAAACCTCATAACAACAAAGTGTCTCGGATTGGAGGTGAAGTCCGATGTGCCAACTGTAAGCAAACGGGCCACAACACCCGAACCTGTAAGGCTGCACGTACGGGAGAGACACCGTACCAAAGGATACAACGATTGAAGAGGGAAAAGCAAGGTTCTAAAGCTTCTCAGATTGCACAACCTTCTCCGAATGCACCTTCTCAGAGTTCTGGAGCTTCGACTAGTAAAAATAAGGTAATGTTTAAACTTTCACAGCTGAGTGTATGGTCACATTCAATCTTAAGTTCTGACCATCTTCATGTGTTTTCTGTAGGAAAAGGGAAAGAAACCAGTTGGTACCACAATGGGGAGTCAGAAATCTCGAAGTTGACATGGATGAAGCATGCTAACTACCCTACATTGTTGGATATGGCTATAATCCACATTTTGTATAGCTAGGATGGGTATTTTGAATAGCTACAATTGTTATTTTGAATAGCTACGATAGGCATTTTGTATTAGCTATAACTTCATGTTGTCGAATGCTTGGATGTTTAAGACAGATATTTTGTATTATCTATGACAATATATTGTCGAATGCTTGAATGTTTAAGATTGTTACCAACTCGACTTAATGTTTGAATGTTCCAGATGGACATTTTGTATTACACAATGCTTCAATGTCAACAAACACAAATCTACTTAAGCAATCCACATTACAAACATACTAACTAGCATCATTATCATAATAATACGATATATATTGCACATTTTCTTGGCCTTCAACAATTCAATCTCAATAGCATAAGTATCATCCTTCATCTTCCTTAGTTGAGCTTCTTTGCTCTTAATGGTCTCCATCATCGAAGGCAACAGTTCCATTCCGCGCTTGCAAGTCGGCGGATCATACCACATAAAAAAATTGCACTGCTTTTCACCATATTCATTGTACCGACCACAACCATAAAAACGTCTTCCAATATTGTGATTTGTTCGTGCCATTCGCAAGTCGAACGAATTCCACAACCACAAAACCTCACCTTCAACTCCTGGCTATCGACAGATGGGAAGGAACAACTACTACTCATACTTCAACTTCAACTTCAACTTCAACTTCAGTAGCTTGGAAGGAGGTAGTTGTGTCACTGACCTGGGTCCGCTAGCTAGGTAGACCTACCCTGGTTTCGCGACCTGCCCACTGAGGTTGAAGTAAAATGAACAGAAAAGAGGTACCCAGCGGAGGGGTTGGATGGAGCTTGTTACTTGAACCCAACAGAGGTGTTGGACAAAGCTTGTTTCCCGAACCCAGCGGAGGGGGAAGTGAGTTTCGAGAAGGAGGCTAGGGCTTCGAGAAGGTAGGAAGGAGAAATAGGTTTAGAAAGGAGGAAGAAGGGAGTTAGAAATCCAAGTGTAGGGTTGAGAACGAAGGAGAAATAGATTTAGAAACAATGAAGGAGGAAGAAAAAGCTCTCATCGGTGCTCAGGTTGGGAATGAAGGAGAGTAGGGTTTTTAGAAAAATTGGATTAGGGTTAGAAATAGATTTTTTTGAATAAAAAATTGGGTTTTTTGAATAATTTTTTCTGCCACGTAATCTTTACAAGTTTCGAATAAAATCTGATGTGGCGCTCCACGTCGTGCACTAAACGACGCCGTGTGGACGGGCAGGGTCGCGGGAGCTGCCCGGGCCTCTAATTGATTTTAATTGGAATAAGTTTGACTCAATTGATACGTTTTAAACCACAGGGTACGGACTTGATTTTTCGGGATACCACAGGGTACTGACTTGATTTTTCGGGATACCACAGGGTACTTAAGTAGACTTTTCCCAAATTATAATGATAATCTAATAGAGATTGTGTTAGGAATGCATATTTTCTACAAAGCTAGCTCTTCTTCCAACATCTCTCGACCGAGTAGCAATGGCTCAGGAAACAGAGATAACCCTGATACTTCTGGTAGACGGGGATACCAAAAAGGTCCTATACGCAGAGGCCAAGAAGGACTTCTTGGACTTCCCCTTTGGCCTTCTCCAACTCTCCATTGTCTCCCTAATACATCTCCTCAAACAAAGCCAAAAGACCTCTCCGGGATTCTTTGGTCGAGTCCTCGAGAGCGTCCAGGGTCTTGGGGCGACTACTTTCACACCGCCGGCCACAAGCATACCCTACTTAGCCCTAAACTCGTTGCTCCTCTTCCCTCTGACCTAACCCAACTCAACTCCCCATTGTTACTCAAAAGCTTTGCTTCTTTTGAGCAGAGAATTGCCAAAACTCGTTTTCTTCCAAACAGGTGGACCCTCCCCCTCCGTTAGGGTACGTTAAGGACATGTTGTTGACTTACATGGTGACCGATGATCCGAAGGTCAGTCCCATGTCTACTATTTTCATCTTTTCTATACTCAGCATTTTGGGGTCAAGGACATTGTGTCTCTCCAATAGAAGACCGTCAAGATCGACTTCAAGATGGTAAGTACTAGTATATCTTGTTAGTGTTGACTGTCAATTTAGAAAAATGTAATAGTTTTTTTAGGGTAAAATATAATAGATTAAGTAAGGCGTCGTTGGAGTCGGATACAGTACGCACCAATATATTGTGTTCCCAATTTTAGAAGAATCGCCAATTGTGAACTTCTATATTATAATTAGAACTTTATCCCTTTATTTTTTTTGAAACAGGCATCGAACATTTTTTGTTGTCTTGCAATTTATAACTTCGAGCTTTTTAAAGGAATACCAAAACTTTAGTTCGAGTACTGGAAGAGTTTTTTTTTCCAACAAGTTAATTTTTATTTATTCAAATAAATATATCACAAAAATAATAAATTATCAAACTTACTTTATACCATTTTAGTGTTTGATACCTGTTTCAAAAACAATAAAGAGATAAAATTCTAATTATAATATACTAGTAAATACGCACGCGCGATGCGATGCGCGCGATCCGGAGTTTGGGGGTCTCGGTGGTCCGTAGTCCGAGGTCGGGTGTCAGGGATCCGGAATCCGGTGGTCCGGAGTCGGGGGTCCAGGGTCGTGGGTCTTGGTGGTATGAGGGACCGGGGTAGGAGGTCCTGGGTCGGGGATCTGGGGTCAGGGTTTCGGTGGTCCGGGGTCCGGTGGTCAGGGGTACTTGGTGGTCCGGGGGTTTAGTGTTCCGGTGTCCGGGGGTCTCGGTGGTCCGCGGTCTGGGTGTTCGGGTCCCGGGAGTGCTATGGTCCAGTGGTCCGGGGTCCGGTTGGGTTTAAGATTTTAATATTTAGTTGATATTTTCACGTGACACACCAGACCACCAAAAAAAGAAATTCTCGAGGTTACAGGGTTGGAGTTTTGGGGTTTGAGATTTGGATTTAAAGTTTTAGTATTTAATGATAGTTTTGACATTTTCACACGACGCAACAAATTACTTAAAAAGTGAATTCTCTTTATTATTGTAAAATAAAATAAGATAAGATAAAGTCACTTATTGGCTCTAATTATATTTAAGAGTAAAAAAAAATGAGAAATCCATAAATACACGACCACTCTCATATTTAAATATATGAGGCGGCTAGTGTGGAAGAAGACACCAACATATAAAATATGGCTAATTAATTAATTAATTAAGTGGAGGGGAAATGGGAGAGTTGAAAGTTCGAGTGGGGACGATTCCCAGAAGAAAGGTTCAACGATAAAATAAGATAAGATTAAATCACTTATTGGCTCTAATTATATATAAGAGTCAACAAAAACAAAGAGAAATCCATAAATACACAATCACTCTCATATTTAAATATAGGAGGCGGCTAGCGTTGAAGAAGATACCAACATATAAAATATGGCTAACTAATTAATTAATTAAGGGGAGGGGAAATGGGAGAGTTGAAAGTTCGCGTGGGGACGATTCCCAGAAGAAAGGATCAACAATAGGGGAAGATTGCGTGAAAATAATGTTTATATTATTATAGTAAGATAAATTTACAATTGGCGATTCTTCTAAAATTGGCAACACAATATAATTGTGCGCAGTGTATCCGACTCCAACGAAGCCTTGCTTAATCTATTATATTTTTACCCTAAAAAAACTATTATATTTTTCACTCTGTTTTTTTTTTTGTAAATTGCCAAGCCCATATGCATATTCTCCCCTGTTGGACTTTCACCTCGGGGATCTAGAACATTTCGCCAGCGGGATCCTTCCTCAACAGAATCTCAATCTTTCTTCTCCACTCCACCAAAAACCACAGGCCCCCTCTTCCAAAAACCCTACGAACCAATACCAATGGCTGAAGCAGCAGCGATAACCCTAAAACTTCTGGTGGACAGGAAGTCGAAAAGGGTCATATATGCAGAGGCCAAGAAGGATTTCGTTGACTTCCTCTTCGGCCTCCTTCAAATCCCTATCGGCTCCATTGCACGTCTCCTCAAACAAACCCAAAAACCGACTCCTGGCTCCATAGGTCAAGTCCTGGACAGCGTCCAGAACCTGGAGTCAGCCCACTTCAACTCCGACATCCACAAGAACAGCATCCTTTACCCTATTGTCAACGCCACTCCTTCTATTTATGGCCAAACCCCAAACCCTCCGTTGTTGCTCAAATACTTTGCTTCTTTTGGTCAGCCAATAACTGGCTATTATATGTCGTTGTACTCGCAGCCGGGGTACGTTAAGGAGCAGTGCTTGACTTACATGGTGACCGATGATCTGAAGGTCAGTCCCATGTCGACTATTTCCGTATTTTCTATGATCAATACTTTTGGGATCAAGGATCTTGGGTCGCTCCAGGAGAAGAATGTCATTGTCGACTTCAATATGGTACGTAATTATTCTTTCATTTTAAGTAATTTTTTACACGACTTGTCAATTCTCGTGTATCGTCATTTCTTCTCTATTAAAATTAAATTACATAGTGATTATCTTTTATGTCTCTTCTTTCTTTATGATTTATATCTCGTTGTTGTAGTTTTGTGATAATTAAGAAGATGAGAAGATTTCGGGACATACGTTATATTAATAATTATTTACGCGGTGGAGAGGCATATAGTGAAAATGGTTATCGTTGTTCAAAAAAACGTGGTCGACTTTTTCTCCACTTTCCACGCCGGCCTGGTTTTAAGAAATCGTTTTAGCGGGCATCTAAAATATTTGAGTTTTAAAAAAATATTTCGTTTAATTAAAATTATCACTCTTTAAGTACCTTATCTTTTATCTACTAGTAGATTGGAATAACTATCCAATCTACTATTTCACCAAACAAGTATATTGTATTTTCTACTCCTAATTTTTTATCTACTCTTAAACTATTAGTTTCCAAACACACCCACGGTATCCCACAACATAAAGAGTTTAGAAAAAATTTAAAAAAGCAATGAAAATGCAGTTATGTCCTTGCAATTATAGAAATTGAATTTATGTCCTTCAGATTGTTTCAGTTATTTTTTTCGCAAAATTAGAATTCATTATTCAAAGAATGGTGCAAAACCCAGAAAAAAAAGATTAAGTTTCCCTCTCCAAAGATTTTCAATCAAAAGTGAGGGTGAGACCAATAAGATCAGTAGTGCTTGTTTAACGAAAAATTTATTTATCCATTATTTTGATTTGGCTATGGAGATTGTAAGGGAGATCGATGCAAGTAACCATGAACATCATGGAATCGCTTCTTCAAAGATACTTTACTGCGATGTTTTACACGTTGATTAATATTTGTAGGGGTTGGAGCTGGTGAAGGCGTCGTTGCAGTCGGAGACAGTACTCACCGATGTGTTCGTAACAGGACCATTTTCCCAGTGCTATAATTAGAAGATACTGCTACGATTCTCGATCAGCACTTGTGTCATGTGCGTGAATCGTACAAACTTTTTCAATCACCTTTTATAATTGCTCTAGCTTAAGGTCTCTGTTCAAGTTCTTTCAAACGTTCGAGTGTTGAATAATTGTTGAGACAACTTTGTATCATATTCAGTTTGAATTCGTGTCCAGTTTGAAACGTTGGAAATGTTTCTGCATGAATAGAAAGACATCACGATACTGCTATTTTCGTTCTTTACGAAAAAAAAAAACACAAACTATCCGATTTAAACAACTTTATCCAGAAAAGACGAAAAGTGAAAACCATAGGACGTTAAATGAACTTTACCCCAAATTAACCGCACAACGCGCGCGTTGCCAATTGATAGGCCCAATACGCAGTTTGTTGGGCTCAACGAGGTCCAAGCCCAAGCTCCAACTACCCGCGCGCTCTTTCTTTCGATCTCTCCTGCTGCATCTCTAACCTTTCGAGTTTCGACTTCTAGATCCACAAGTAAGACGGTTGCAATTCCTCCCTTTCTTTTTAATAGGATATAATGATTTTATATAACCGAGGGAGGGAACTGAATTAATCAAAAAGCATTGTTGTTATGTCTCTACTTATTTATTATCTTGAAGATTTACTGTTTCGATGTTTTTTTTAAAATTTTATCTGAGTGCGATTTGATCAGTTTTGTGTGTCTAAATCCCTACTTGGGTAACCTAATGAGATTTAAGTCAATGTCTTTGGGTCTGGTGTTAAGATTGTGGGAATGAAAATGTTTTGAGGTCAATCCTTTTGGAGAATGGGAGTTTGACTTTCGGGAAGGTGCGTTTGAAAGGTGAGGGAGAACAAGGATCACTGGCAATGTGTGTCTTCGAAAATGTGGGTATGCTCGTCTCGAGATTAGATTGGGATTGATTATTGTGAGTATCGAGTCGAGGTGCGGTTTGAGAACTTCATCTTACTTGGTATAAAGATGTGCTGTTGGCTGTTGCTAGGTTGGACATTGTATTTTGATGCTTAGCTGCATCTGTTTCTTCTTTTATAACTCGCTGGCTAGCTAAATCACTTGTTCTTTTCAGATGTCCAATGAGGAGGAGGATCCCGAAGCGGTAGCATCTCGGGATGGCAATGTAATCCAGGCATCTTGGATTAGCAGTTTGCTGCAGCTCAGCTCAGCTCTGTGTATGGCATAGCGGCTGGATACTGCATTTCAGCTTCCCTGCTGTCCATCATTAACAAGTGGGCTATCATGAAATTTCCTTATCCGGGGGCACTGGCTGCATTGCAGTACTTCACTAGTGCTGCCGGTGTCCTCGTATGCGGGCGGCTCAAGCTCGTCGAGCCTGACCAGCTTGACCATATGGCTGTTCTTGCCAGCAGCTATGATCTTTCAACTCTCACTCTTTACCAACAGTGAGCTCTTAGTGCATGCCAATGTTGATACCTTCATTGTCTTCCGTTCGCTGGTCCCTATTTTCGTTGCTATAGGAGAGACCCTTTTCCTGCACCAGCCATGGCCATCGCTGAAGACGTGGTCGGCACTCGCTACTATCTTCGGTGGCAGTGTGCTTTATGTCCTAACGGATTACCAGTTCACGGTGTCCGCGTACATCTGGGCCTTTGCTTACTTGCTAAGCATGACCGTAGACTTTGTGTATATTAAGCATGTCGTTATGACCATTGGTCTGAACACCTGGGGCCTTGTGCCGTACAACAATCTTGAAGCTCTTCTCCTCTTTCCGCTGGAATTGCTTATTATGGGGGAATTGAAGAAGATTGAGCACGAGATCTCTGATGAATCAGATTGGCACACTTTTGAATGACAGCAGCAGAGCAGACGACAGCCAAGATACCAAACGACAGCTTATATCAGATGACAGTTTTACTGATAAGCAAGGGTATCTTAGTCTTTTGCACTTAGCTAGCTAGTATATAAGCAGCTAAACAATCTCTATGAACAACTTTTACACGTGGTCATCAATAAGAATTCCCATAAAGAATAACCGTCCCTCTCTCTTCAAAGAGAGGTTCGAGCTCGTTCTTCGTCTTCAACCTCCGTTCCGCCTCAATCTTCCTTTAGATTTGTTACCTAATCCCGATAGTGGGAAGTTGTTGGGAGACGTGATGGAGATTCTTGGGGATTAGATTTTTTTTGGCCTTATATACTTAAATGGGTAAATTACAATTTAATACTATGATATATTTGGTATTTCGCTAAAATACTGGTATCTATGAAAATTATATCGAATATCAACATTTATTGAATTTTTCAAAAATCCTAACAAATTAAATCTTGAATATCGAAAATCGTTTGCATATCCTTAGATTAGGCGAGATATCACGATGCGGCAGGCCATGGGAGAAATTGCTACCCTCATTTTTTTTTATTGGCAACCAGAATCAGTTAGATTAAATATTGTTTAGTGCTGTCACTAACCCATTGGCCGTTGCCACTGCTATCATTTAGATTCTGCAACAGACATCATTTAGATGATGGCCGGCAACACTCCACTTTCAACCCCACGACTAGACACGTACATCTAGCTTTTTTTTTAGAATAAAGGTCAAATAAGTTTTTCTATTTGCTCAAAAAATTTACATAAGTTCCTGTACTTGAAAATAGTTCACATAAGTTCACGTACTTCTCTAAATTGGTCAATTAACACTTCGAGAATATTTTTTCGGTCACCGATAACACGTCATCAGTTGACATAACATTCTTGTCATCTTAAAAATGCCACATCATTTTTCCTCTTCCTCTCGCACATTAGCTTCATCGATACCCGCCCAAGATAAAAGCAATCACCAAACAAAAACCGGGCTTTGATAGACCAAAAACTGAAAAAAGAGAAGAACATGATAAAGCCCAAGGCAAACCCACAGCATCAGCTGAGAGATTGACAGCGACGGCTTTGCCAGGAGTGTCGCAACATCGAGCGTCAAATTCGAGGTATAAAGTTTTAATCTTCATTTATTTTCTGGTTTAATTTTGATGCGGCCTTTCGAATTGGGGTTTTTTTTTTCAATTACTTGTTGTCTTTGATCAAGATGTGAACTTTGGTCTGCTAATTAAATTTGGGTTGATGGGTTCTTCTGGGTTTTGGGTTAGCTTTGATGGGTCTGATTTTGTTTGTTTGGAATTGTAGAAATACAGAGGGAAGAGAGAGGTGTTCATAAGGCTATTAGAGAAGCTGCGAAAAGGAATGATGAGTTCTGCCAAGGTACTTGGAAAGTTATTCTCTTTGATTGCTAAATCTGATTGCTTGAGGTGTTCTAATCAATCCGGATAGTTTAGATGTTTGCTACATTTGATGTCGCATGATGGTGTGAAATG
Source organism: Hypericum androsaemum (assembly GCA_963995505.1). Lineage (NCBI taxonomy): Eukaryota > Viridiplantae > Streptophyta > Magnoliopsida > Malpighiales > Hypericaceae > Hypericum > Hypericum androsaemum. The sequence continues at coordinate 3,994,418 of OZ023186.1, read as the reverse complement.
CGTGGGAAGTAATGTTCATTGCTTGAGCTGGTGTTCGAATATTTCCGGCAATATGTCTAAGGTGTTGTTTGGTGATAGCTTTTATTTTGGGTGGATATCGATGAAGCTAACGTGTGAGAGGAAGAGGTAAGATGATGTGGCATTTTTAAGATGACATGGATGCCACGTCAGCTGATAACATGTCGTCGGTGACCGGAAAAATATTATCAGGGTATTATTTGACCTACTTAAAAAAGTACAGGAATTTATGTGAGCCGATTTCAAGTAGAAGAGTTTATGTGAATTTTTTAAACAAGTAAGAAAAATGTATTTGACCTTTATTTTTTTTTTTTGGGTCACGTGCAGCTAGCTAGTAGCTGACTTTTAGGGAATAAAGTAACAACCACTAACTCACTAAGCATGATTACGTAAAGCATGATTACGTAAAGATGGCTAACATAACAACCCACTAACAAGTGCTAGCCAATAGGATCGTGACAACATTATCCTGTTAAACGATGACCTACTTCAAATCGGAAGAAGTCCCGAGGGGAAGGCATTGTAAGAGTTAAATGCACAGGAGTGAAAAGATAACTTTTCTCGCAAGTTCTCGTGTATATATATAGATAGAAGCCCAAGAAGATACTATTACACGATGTCTTCAAATGCAAAGGAAATAACCCTGAAGCTTGTGGTGGATGGTGGGTCAAAGAAGATACTATACGCAGAAGCCAAGAAAGATTTTGTTGATTTCCTCTTCGGCCTTCTCCAAATGCCCATCGGTTCCATAATGACCCTCCTGGCCGGAAATGGGCTCAAAGTGTTGGCTTCCCTTGGCAGGGTATCGCAGAGTCTTTCTAACTTGGAAACAAATCATTTCCACTCGACCCAACTCAAGGAAACCCTTCTGAAACCTAAGGTCGCTCGAATTTCGTATGGCCCTCCTCTTCTGCTCCAGGAATATTTTTGCTCGAACGAAACGGGCTATCTCCATGGGGAAGGGTATGTGAAGGATAACTCTACCTTCATGGTTATGGATGACCTGGAGATCAGCCCAATGTCTTCCATTCCTGTTTTAGCTCTGCTTAAGAGGATCAATGTTGGGTTGCTTCAGGAGAAGATCGTCAAGATCGATCTTAGTAAGGTACTGTCTTCTTACTTATTATTTTGCATGGAATAGGTGAAAAAAACTAGGGATATGTTATTTTCACACATTTTTATTAAAGTAACTTGTGGTTTCACTTTTTATACTTTGGTGATGAAGGTTTCCAAATTTAACACTTTTAGTGACAAATTCTTAACCATAATTAATTTTTTTGTCATTTATATGCTTATCCACGTCAGCGCTATATCATATTTTTCTATCCTACGTGGCACTGACATGAAAAAGTTAAAAAATTCTCCACTTATTGCTCCATAATTTACGTCATATTTTAAGAGGAAATTTTTTCAACATTTCACATCAATGTCCTAGAGAAATATGACGAGGCGCTGACATGGCACTTACATGGATAACCATGGAAATACCAATTGAAAAATAACTAACTTTGGTTAAAAATTTGTTGCCAAAAACGTCAAATTTGAAAACTTCTGTCACCAAAAGTGTCAAAATTGGAAACCTCCGTAACCTAGATAAAAAAAGTAAAACTATATAGTACTTAAGTAAAAATGTGTGAAACTACAAGGTACTTAAGTGAACATATCCCAAAAAATTATCTAGGTATTTTAAAATTTATTTTTTTTGTAATTTTTATAAGTATGTTCATCAATAGTTACTTGTTCTAAGGATTACTCTGTATCCGTCAATTCTTTTATGATTTTTTTTTTTTGCAACTTTCTTGTACCAATTTTTTTGGTTAACTATTTTTTCATTTTTTGGTGTGCATCCAATAGCCCGTTGCCCTAGAAATGTTTTATAGAATTTACATAATTTTTCAAAACAGAAGTTACAAATTTGGATATGTCTGTTATTTTGATCGATATGTTAATTAATTGTATTACATGTCAATTTTATTCTTAACTAGGATTTTGTAAACTGTTCCACAGGGTTTGGAGCTGGTGAAGGCTTCCATGGAATCTAATACGGCCTTAACAGATGTATTCATGCCCAAATAACCAGAGCCATCATCATCATGGAGATTACTGTCTACTTATCAGCTGAATTAGAAGATGCATCCTCGTTTTTATGCGTCGTAGTCGTTGGTAGATGTTAATTAGAAGTTGATTCCAATTCCGCTTCAATTTGAATGAATTTTGTCCGCTTCGGATGTACTAAACTTTTTTTGTATTATTCAAAATAATCACGTAAATAATCAATCTATGAAAACAAACAATACAAAAAGATAATCAAATTCAACAAACTTATCATAACAATTATCGACGGATAAATTATAGAGAGAATCTACTAGAGACTCTTTTTTTGAGGGGTACTAGAGATAGTGTCCTGGATCATATTTTCTACTCCAACCATTTCCATTCAGCCAAGCAAACTACAAAGCTAAACCCTTCTTCCAAAATCTCTCGACCCAAATAACAGTGGCTCAAGAAACAGAGAGAACGCTGAAACTTCTGGTAGACGGGGATACCAAAAAGGTCCTATACGCAGAGGCCTAGAAGAAGGACTTCGTGGACTCTCTCTTTGGCCTTCTCCAAGTCCCCATTGGCTCCTCCTCAAACAAAGTCAAAAGGCCACTCCGAGATCCGTTGGTCGAGTCCTGGAGAGCGTCCAGAGACTGGAGGCGACCTACTTTCATACCGTCGGTCACAAGCACACCCTACTTAGCCCTAAACTCGTCGCTCCTCTTCCTTCCGACCTAATCTAACTCAACCCTCTATTATTGCTCAAAAACTTTGCTTCTTTTGAGCAGAATTGCCCAAAACTCGTTTTCTTCCAAACAGGTGGACCCTCCCCCCTCCTTACGTTAAGGACATGATGTTGAATTACATGGTCACCGATGATCTGAAGGTCTCCCATGTCTACTATTTCCATCTTTTCTACACTCAGCACTTTTGGGGTAAGGACATTGGGTCTTGTAATACCCGACATGAGTTAGTTGAGTTAAATCAAGTATATAAATCATTCGGTAAGATAAATAAACTACATGATTAAATTTCCACAAATAATAGTGATCTAGATATTCTAGAAATAGAATTAAATATGATTTAGATCTGAGCATTTCTATATGAATAAAGTAACAACAAAATATGAGAAAACGTGGCAACTATCAAATTGGCCACGATGACATATTTATTAGATGACATCCATTAATTAAATTTGATGATAAGTAAATTTTTTATCCAGGACTTAAAACCCTGGTCATTATTCACTGTACTTTTTTATATTGTTAGAACAATTACTTTGTGGTGTTAATTAATTAAGTAAATTGGATGAAAAGCGTAAGATATATCCCATAAAAAAAGGGATAAGAACCATGCATGGGTTCTAGCAATGCTTTTGGATTCTTAGATAAAATTTAACTATTATAAAACTGAGGTTGGAAGATAAATTGGTTAAGTTTGGCAAGGGATAATGATCGAAGAATTTAAAAAAAGAGAGAAGAAAGTGGATGTAAAAAGTAAATGACAACAAAGCAAAAGAAAAAAAAAGATAAGAATGAAAAGTAAAGTATGGAGGTGGTAAGTTTGGATCATGACAACCATAGGAAATGTGTCACCTTAAGTACTTTACATATGTAAAGATAAAAGCCTGCCACTCCACTAAAACTAAAATAAGACTATAAAATATTTAATTAACAAAATATGATAAGTATGGATTGAACTTGAAAACGTGGCTATAAAATAGAAGTGCCACAAAATAAAATTTGAAAAAAGTATTAAAAATAGTACAAGTAAATGCGAGGCGGTGGAAAGGTTAGACTAGGTTGATGGGCTAAAGGTTGATCCTCTTAGTTACCACCGAACCTGTAAACAACAAGAAAGAAAAATATGAAAGCAAGGTTAGAACATTAAACTACAGGAAAGAAGGGGACAACCAAAGAATTCCAAAAGGGTAAAGAGAAGTTGACAGGTAAAAGAATTTTCGTCTTCATAATTTTTAAGTTAACAGTATTAGATTTTACTATTGGAGATGCGTCGTTGACATCTAGTCTGATTAGGAATGTAGAGATTGTATCCTAGTCTGATTAGGAAGCTGTATATTTTGCGAGGTTGTATAAACCTAACCCTAGCCTCTTGTACTCATATATATACATGTTCCTGTCGATCAATAAAACACACAAGCGAAGTATTTCCGCTCAAGTTTCGATTCTTTATGGTATCAGAGCTTTAGATCTTCTTTCCTATTGCTTCTGCTGCCCGAAACTTTCTCTAAACACTAAATATGTCTGATTCAAGTTCCGTTGTGGCTACCCCCATTGCTTCACAAAATTCCGGTGGGGATCTCTTCGTTACTGGCAACATCAACACCATGTCGCCATACTATATTCACCCTTCAGATGGCCCCAGTCAGGTGCATGTCGTGGATCGTCTAACTGAAGGTAATTATGGCGAGTGGGTTAGTGACATGAGTATAGTTCTTTACGCAAAGAACAAATTCAGTTTCGTTGACGAAACCCTTCCCAAGCCAGCAACAGATTCGGACGACCACAAGTATTGGGTACGAGCTGATGCAATGGTCAGAGGATGGCTGAAATCATCCATGGAGAAGGATGTGCGTAGCAGCGTGCGGAGTGCCCGAACTGCACACGAAATCCGGACTGATCTCGTGGAGAGGTTTGGAAAGGGCAGTGCTCCACGCGCTTTCGAACTTCGACGAGCGATTGCAACTCTTCGTCAAGATAAGTTATCTGTATCCGCTTATTATACTAAACTGAAAGGCCTTTGGGATGAAGCGCAGGACATCACACCTTTACCTGTATGCTCTTGCAATGGCTGTACCTACAATCTGAAGAAGCAGGTTTTGGAGATTCGTGAAAAGGAATATCTATACGATTTCCTTATGGGGTTGGATGAGACTTTTGCCACTGTCGAGACACAAATTCTCAGTACTCAACCCGTTCCCAGTATTGGCGTAGCATATCATCTTGTTGCTGAGGACGAGCAACAAAGAAGCATCTCAGCGGCTCGCCATTCTGCTACTGAATCGGTAGCTTTCCAGACTCGCAATCAGGATGCACGAGGCCTCAGAGATGGACGAGAAGGGAACCGCCCAAAATGTTCCCATTGTGGTAAGACTGGTCATCTTGTTGATGCCTGTTTTGAGATCGTTGGTTATCCGACAGGTTGGAGAAAGAACAACTTAGGGAGTGGGTCAGGTCGATCTCAAGGCACCGGATTTAATCGACCAAATACCAAGGGAAGAGATTCAAATGGTGTCCGACCTCAGCCATGGGCAGCTCAAGTGAGCCAAAACGAGCAGGCTGTGAATGGTCTCACACCAGAACAGGTGAATATCCTTCTCCGTCAGTTAGCAGGACGAGTGAGCCAATCGGAGGCTCCACCGATCACTCCAGCTTCGGATCCCTCTGCTAATATGGCTGGTAAGATTAATCTTGATAAGTTTTGGGTGATAGATTCGGGTGCTACCGACCATATCACGTGTAGCAGGGAAGATTTGCTGGATGAGAACGTTGACATAGTTCATCCTCCCGTTAGAATTCCGAATGGTGATGAAATTCCTGTCACTGGCATGGGCAATACCCAACTCAATCCGCATGTTCCATTGAAGAATGTGCTACATATACCATTATTTCAATGCAATTTACTGTCAGTGAGTAAATTGACCAAAGATCTCAACTGCTCAATAACGTTTTATGCTGATTATTGTGTCATTCAGGACTTAACTTCGAGGAGCCCGATTGGAGTGGGTAGGCAACGGGATGGCTTGTACTACTTCGAGGACATGCGAAAGGGGGTTGTGTTATCGGCAGATTCAGTTTTGGACGCCAAGAGGTGGCATCATCGTCTCGGACATGTTCCTATTGAAAAGATGAAGCATATGTTTTTATTCAAGAATTTGGATTTTTCTGCAATTTCTGGTCATTGTGATTCTTGTTTTCGTGCAAAACACACACAATTGTCTTTTCCCAAGAGTGATATTAAGATACGAGCATGTTTTGACTTAGTCCATTGTGATATCTGGGGGCCGTACCAGACTCCTTCGACAATTGGTGCTCATTACTTCTTAACTATCATCGATGACTTTAGTAGGGGAGTTTGGACTTTCCTCATGAAGGTAAAATCTGAAGTTACAAGGCACCTACAGAGTTTTTGCAACATGATTAACACTCAATTTGGAGTGAATGTCAAGAGGATTCAATCTGACAATGGATCAGAATTCTGTTCCAATGAGATGCGGCGTTACTATGAAGATCGCGGCATCATATTACAAACTTCCTGCCCATATACCCCTCAGCAAAATGGGGTTGTTGAGCGGAAGCATCGCCATGTTCTTGAGGTAGCTCGAGCATTACGCTTCCAGACAAATCTCCCGATTCGATTCTGGGGCGAATGCATACAAGCAGCCACTTATCTGATTAATCGCACGCCTTCCCGCGCTATTCAACACAAGACACCTTACGAAGTAATTTTTGGTCGAGCAGTTCGTTATGATCATCTTCGTATTTTTGGATGTCTTGTCTATATGCACAATCATGTACGAACTGACAAGTTTGATGAGCGCAGCTGTCCTTGCGTGTTTGTTGGCTACCCTTTCAATCAAAAGGGTTATCGGGTCTACGATCCCAGGAGCAAGAAGTTTCATGTCTCTCGAGATGTAACTTTTGTCGAAGATGTGTTTCCATATCACAAGAACCCTACCCCGACAATGGATCATGGTGAAAGGGTAGAGGACATACAATCACCTGCTATAACAAGCTGTCCTAGTTCAACTCAGCCTGTCCCAATTGATGAAATGCCAATTGAGGAAATACATGGGCAACCAGTCGCTCCACTAGAATCAAACGGGGATTCACCAGCAAATCCACAAAGTTCGGAGAGTGAGGATACTTCTATTGTCCCGATACAACCACGTCGGAGTGAACGACACCGTCAAGCATCAACTTGTCTTGAAGATTATCAAGTTACATTACCCCCTTCGCTTGTCCCAGTGCATACCAACGAGCCATCCCCGCCACCTACCACTTCGTCAGGTAAATCGAATTTATATCCCATGGCTCAATTTATCCGTTATAAGCGTTTCTCACGTGCTCATCAGGTTTATCTATGTGCTCTAAGTTCCCACACCGAGCCTCGTAATTACTTTGAAGCTGTAAAACACCAATGTTGGCGGACAGCTATGCAACAAGAGATCGCTGCCCTTGAATCCAACGGGACTTGGACGCTTGTCCATTTACCTCGGGGCAAGAATGCAGTTGACTCCAAGTGGGTGTACAAGATCAAGTTTCATCCTGATGGCACGATTGAGCGATACAAAGCTCGATTGGTGGCTCGTGGGTTTAAGCAGGTTGAAGGGGTGGATTATCATGAGACTTTTGCCCCGGTTGCAAAGGTGGTTTCCGTGCGGTGTTTACTTGCAATGGCTGTTAAGCGAGGCTGGCTCATACATCAATTGGATGTAAATAATGCTTTCCTTCATGGTGATCTCGTCGAGGAAGTATACATGCGAGTCCCGCAAGGATTTGCCAAGCCTGGTGATTCACGTGTATGCCGCTTAAAGAAATCATTGTATGGATTGAAGCAAGCATCACGCTCTTGGTATAGCAAGCTGACGTCTTTCCTCTTGCATTTGGGTTTCGCTCGATCTCGAGCTGATCATGCCATGTTTATCTATCGGCGAGGGCAGCAGGTTCTCATCTTGTTGGTCTACGTTGATGATGTTATTCTCGTCGGCAATCATGTTCCCATACTTGAATCAACCAAAGGACATCTTCAAAATCAATTTGGCATTAAAGACTTGGGAGTCCTTAAATATTTCTTGGGCATTGAAGCAGCCACTACTTCCAAGGGTTTGGTTCTAAGTCAACGCAAGTATACTATTGACATTCTTAAAGATTGCAGAAAAAATGATGCTCGCCCTTGTCACTTTCCCATCGAGCAGAATCACCGATTGCAGACAGGAGGTGAAGTGGTTGCTGAACGCAGCCGTTATCGATGTCTCATTGGCAAGTTTATGTACTTAACGGTGACCCGCCCCGACATTGCGTATGCAGTGAACATATTAAGTCAATTTGTGGAGCAGCCTAACATCGAGCATATTCAGGCTACCGATCGGGTGCTCCGGTATTTAAAAACAACGCCTGGCCAAGGTATACTTCTCAATAATGACCCTAATTTTGAGCTGACAGCCTATTGTGATGCTGATTGGGGTGGTTGCCCGATGACTCGACGTTCTCGGACGGGTTATCTTATGTGTTTTGGTGGTTCGCCTGTGTCCTGGCGTACTGACGTACGCAAAATTGACAAGCAATTTAACGCACAAACAAATAGTATAGTGTATAAGTAAGGTTCTTGAACTGAGAGAGATAGAACATGAAAATTGAAACAATCAATCGTATGTAGCCAAATTGAAACAAGTTCGTAAAGTAAAGAATGATATGAGGTTGCAAGACAATAAGTAAATTAAGAAATGTAGAAAGACGGTTTGTACTTAATGAAATAAAGAGAGCACGATGCTTTTATGGACTACCTATCTATGTCAAGATCATGGTTATTTATGAAGTTCTAACTAGTACCCGGAGTGTTCTAATGCATCCTCCTAACGCTTTCGCTCATTAGGCCGATAAAACTAAGCTAGAATAGTTCACGAATACCAACTAACGCTTTCGCTCATTAATTAGATCGTGAACTAAGCTAAACTCAATTATAAAGTTAACTCCTCGTGGGTTATCCCTTAGTATCAAGATGTCTCATTAATACCTAAGAATATGTCAATTGATCCTTCCATTGAATTTAATGCCTTTCGGTCCACTATCATCAACTAACATCATAATCTAAGTGATCAAGTTAGATTAAGCATTACGATCATCAATTGACAACTACTACGAAAGTTGATCAAACCATAACCCAACATAGATAAGTAATCACATAATTAAAGCATCGTACTCACAAGAAAAACTACTCACAAGTCATGTTCATACAAGAAGAAAACTTATACAAGAAAATGATAGAAAGTAACATTAAAGAGAGAGATAGAGAAAACTCAAGATGTGGTCAAGAGCTTCCTCAAGCATCCTTCTTCAAGCTCCCTTCTAGCATTCCTCCAATGGTGCTCCTCCTTGGTATTCCTCACAACTCTCAATCTCACAACTATATTCTTCAAAAACTAGATATCTCCAAAGAGAGCAATTCCCTCCTCTATTTATAGTGAATGAGATGAGAGCTTTTTCTCCACTCATCCATCAAAAGAGAAGGTGGATGGATGAATATTCTCTCTTTTGAGTTGGAAAGCCTTTCTTTTGATGGTGGAAAGCACTTTGGAGGTGGAAAGCTCCACTTTGGAGGTGGAAAGCTCTTCTTTCCAACAAGGAGCACCAAGGAGAATTATTTATACAAGGCACTCAAGTTCCCAGCCATGTGAAAGAAAGAAAGGCAATCATGGTCCATAATGGTCCTTGAATTTTCGGCCAAATTCGTACAGATTGCTGGCAGAATTAACGCTCGACTTTGGACGTGATTTTTATCCCTTTTGGGCTTCGAATTTGAAGAAGCCCATTAGAGACAAATGTGTAGCCCAGGATGTCTTCTTTCCGGAGCCACTGAGTTTGCCTTCATCGGTGTTCGGATGAGAAAGTTATCTACATTTAAGTCACAGGAGGTCAAACTCGCCCACATCTTCGAGTGCCCGATCAAGCGTCAATCTTTTAGGCTACTCCGATAGACTTCAACACGAACCAATGGTGCACCAACATCCTCCCTCTCATCTTACAAGGGCTTCTAGCAATAAACATGAAAGAAACACAATAAAAATTAAGAGGTTACACGAAAACTAACATAATACGAAATAAGAGATATTAACATCAAATAACACGTAAACCTACTAGAAATGATAGGAATTCAATGCTAAAACATACGCAAACAATGAATGTTTTCACACTCATCACACCCCCATACTTGAATCATTGCTTGTCCTCAAGCAAACTCAACCATGGAATACTAAACAACATCCCAAGAGAAATCAAAACGCAATAAGGGAAAGACTTGGCATGATTAATTCAAAATTTAACTCCCCTCAAAATCTCAAACTCACATCAACAGATCACCCTATAACCTAGCTAGTTTATTAACCAAAACACAAAAAGTAAGAACCGGTAGACACCTCACCTCTAGATTATTTAACCAAGTATTAACACTATGTAAAATACACTAGAAGGTTGACCACTCAGCGGTTCGGAAATTTTTCGCTCGCAATTTGTAAGTGGTTAACTTCCTATCTCTCACGTACATGGCCGATTTTTTTCAAAGTATCCGACGTCCTACTCAACAATGTCTCAAAGTCGTGAGATTGCTTATGATCAGGGGGACTTTCATTCGGGTTGTAATGGGGCTGAGGTACAGGTGAGATAAAATATCTGGATAGTAGTTAAACCACCCAATCCGAGGACATTGTACAAATGCAAACTAGTCACTCGTCTATTCTAAACATCCTCACCATAAACAATTCAAGCACACTCCCCAATTCACCCATTTCCTAAGACCGTGTAGATCGAGTCATGCCATCTTATTCATGCCTTATTCCATTTTTTTACTTCTCTTTTTCACCACTTTTCATTTCATTTCTTCTTCTTCTTTTCTTCTTTTTTTTCATTTTTTTTTTCACAAACTTGACATTTACTAGGCAACAACTCGATGTTTTTTTTTTCAATTATCCAAATCACAAACAGATTAAGCCCATATCAACACCAAGTTTTCAGCTAATCCCAATACATATTATCCCCAACCTATGCTTCCACGGATCAAATGACCAAAAGTCGGGAGGATAGTAGGTATAAGGCTTAAAGTTGGCTTACATATAATATGATCAAAGAATGGCTAGGCTCAATGGGTTAAAGCAATGGATTCAAGGGATTTTTATCTCTACAGCTCTGGGCTTAATGTCAAAGAAATTTGCCCCCGTCATCCCACTAACGCACACACAACCAAGACTATGTCAAGTACTAGTCGGATACCTCAATCAACCGAACTCAAGTAGGCACCTCATGAATAAATGAAGACGGTTGTCTCCTCCTTCGGCTCAAAGTTCCTCACAAGGTCACTCGTCAACCCTCTAGTCAAATCTACATAGTGAGACCATAAGTCTAAACAACCGAGGGTGAAGTTTTTACAAGTTTCTAATCTTAGTGCTTGAGTTCAATCCCTAACTAGGTATGTGGCAATCTTCTAACATAAGTTTAATAATTTTGAGAGGGGTCAAATTTTGAAAAAATTATGCTATACTCATCAAATCATTTCTATGTGGAACCTCTCACCCCCACACTTAAATGACACATTGTCCTCAATGTGGGGGAAAGACACCAACAACATCACAAAATGCAATCATAAACATCACGAGGCACAGAGCAGACACATAACAGAAGTGAGCAGAGGAGAGGAGTTGTACTGCCCTGTCAATCGCGAGAAGGAGGTGGTGGGGAAGGTCGGTGGTGTTATAGACTGGCGAGCTCCATTTGAAACTTAGTTTTCCTCTTCTCTAAACCTCCTGCTAAGACCATTAAATACTAAATCAACATAATGATACTGAAGCAAACACAAAATAAAGAAAAATTAACTACTAAACGTGCTAATTTAGAGTCGGTAGCTTGACTTTATTACTCCCTTTGGCATTACGGTGGACGGAGGTTCCTATCAGTTACTTGAAACTCTATTTCATCTGGGCCTATGCGGAGAAGTAGCTTGCCATTGTGAACATCCACTATTGCATGACAAGTGTTGAGGAATGGACGTCCCAGAATCAGTGGGTAACTTTCATTAGTAGCATAGTCCAGCACCACAAAATCTACAGGTATGGGCGACTTGTCGACCATGATTATCACATCTTCTATAATCCCGAGAGGTTTCTTCATAGTTTGATCAGCCAGCTGAAGCCTGAAAGGTGTTGGTTTGACATCCCCTAATTTGAGTTTCCTGAAAGTAGCCAAAGGCATAAGATTAATATTGGCACCCAAATCACATAAGCAATGCGGAAACTGAACACTGTTAATAGTGCAAGGAATTGTGAAACTCCCTGGATCTTTTAGTTTTGGTGGCATGTCATTTTCTACCAAAGGGGTCGTCTTGCCATCATTCCGCCTCTTCTTCCTTGTGATGATTTCCTTCAGAAATTCAGCATATTGTGGCTTTTTTTCTAACATCTCCAAGAAAGAGACATGGCTTTGAATGTCTTCCATTGTCATTATAAATTCAAGGGCCTCTTCATCGATCACTGCTTCATTCTTGACTTGTTGAGGTGATGGTGGAGGAACATAAGAATTCTTTTTTTCACTGATATAGGCTAGTTGCTCCTTCTTTTCAGTAACTACCTCCTTCTCTATGGCTGGCTTGATCGGTTCGGAATGCTCTTTTGGAGAGGACTTATTCTCAAGTGAAGGCTTTCTCCAGAGTCTTTGAGGGAATGGAGGTGGAGGGACATAAGGTGGTGGAGGAATATATGGTTCATCATCCTCGTCCACACTCCTTAATGTGATGGCCATCACTTGTCCTCGCGGGTTGGACTCCGTGTTGCTGGGTAGAGAACCTATTTGCCTTTGAGTGTTTGCTGCAGCCAAATTTCCAAGTTCAATTTCCATCTTCTTGAGTTGCGTGGCCTGCCCCTTTAGATATGTCTCAAATTCTTTTTGACGCTCCTCACAACGATCCATCCGTTGTACAGTTATAGATTGTTGTTGAATAGACTGCTGGATTACTCCGACTAATTGGTCAATCTTTGAGAAGATGTTGACTTGGTTCCCTACCAATTGGTCGATCTTTTCTCCCATTGTTTTGACTTGATCTCCCAAGTATGGCTTTTTGGGTTCTTGTTGGGTGTCGGTGTTGTATGGCTGCTTTCCAAATCGAGAGAAATTTGGTTGACTTTGGTTGGAGTAACCTAACCCTCCTGGTTGTCTATCAGCGACAGCTTGAATTTCTTCCAATACTGGACAGTTGTTGGTGGGATGCTTTTCTTTGCAAAGTTCACAAACATCTTGTACCGCAGCTATCTTTTCCTTGCTTTTAGCCAGGTCTTCAAATCTTCTGGTAAGGGCCTCCAGCCTGGCTTCGAGCTTGGTGTTGCTATCCACTTCCAGTATTCCTCGGGTTGCTCCTCTGTGTGGTATTCTGGCACGCTCCTTTGGCCACATGCCATTGACTTCTGCCATCTCCTCCATCAAACGAGTGGCTTCGTCAGCAGTATTTCTTAAGAACACCCCTTGAGATGAGGCATCAATATGATCACGAGATGGGCCATCTAACCCATTGTAGAAGATCTTCATGAGGTTCTCCTGTGATATGCCATGTTGAGGGAAAGCTCCTTGGAGATCTGTGAATCTCTCCCAAGCTTCATAGATGCTCTCCCCATCTCTTTGGACAAAGGTGTTGATTTCTTGCAAGAGTTTGGCCGACTTGGCCATGGAGAAGAACTTTCGCAGGAAAGCATGGGCTAAGTCTGTCCAACTCCTTATTGTCTCTCCTTTCAACTTGTTGTACCATACACGAGCTCGATCCTTTAGAGAGAAGTGAAAGAGACGTAGCTTCAAGACGTCATCATCTATTCCGTGAAATTTCATGATATTGCATATATCCTCGAATCGAGAAAGATGGTCTTGAGGATCTTCACTCGGTAATCCATAAAACTGGACAGAATTTTGCAGTAATCCCACAATGGCTGCTGGGATCTGGAATGAGTGGGCTCCTATCGGTGGTTGTTGCAACCCATTAGGATTCCCATTCCATGTAGGAACAGATGATTCCAGCAGGGTCCTTCTTCGTGGCGCACCTGCAAGGGCTTGGGTTGCTTCCAAAGTAGCGTCATAAAGAGCTTGGGTCGCCTCGTCATTATCATCCTGATTTTGTGCCATGGATCTGGATTGGTCTCTCCTTTCACGCCTAATTCTCCTTTCGAGTATTTTGATGTCAATCTCAGGTAAGGCGTTTGTGTCAGGGCCAAGTCCTGCACTCCGGGTTCTTGGCATGCACTAAAGAGACTCGCAAAAGCGAGTGCACAAAATCAGCAAATATGCTGTACACAAAACCAATTACTTTTGGTTTTATGTCCTAAAATCTCAGTTCCGTGTCGACGGCGCCAATTTGACGTACGCAAAATTGACAAGCAATTTAACGCACAAACAAATAGTATAGTGTATAAGTAAGGTTCTTGAACTGAGAGAGATAGAACATGAAAATTGAAACAATCAATCGTATGTAGCCAAATTGAAACAAGTTCGTAAAGTAAAGAATGATATGAGGTTGCAAGACAATAAGTAAATTAAGAAATGTAGAAAGACGGTTTGTACTTAATGAAATAAAGAGAGCACGATGCTTTTATGGACTACCTATCTATGTCAAGATCATGGTTATTTATGAAGTTCTAACTAGTACCCGGAGTGTTCTAATGCATCCTCCTAACGCTTTCGCTCATTAGGCCGATAAAACTAAGCTAGAATAGTTCACGAATACCAACTAACGCTTTCGCTCATTAATTAGATCGTGAACTAAGCTAAACTCAATTATAAAGTTAACTCCTCGTGGGTTATCCCTTAGTATCAAGATGTCTCATTAATACCTAAGAATATGTCAATTGATCCTTCCATTGAATTTAATGCCTTTCGGTCCACTATCATCAACTAACATCATAATCTAAGTGATCAAGTTAGATTAAGCATTACGATCATCAATTGACAACTACTACGAAAGTTGATCAAACCATAACCCAACATAGATAAGTAATCACATAATTAAAGCATCGTACTCACAAGAAAAACTACTCACAAGTCATGTTCATACAAGAAGAAAACTTATACAAGAAAATGATAGAAAGTAACATTAAAGAGAGAGATAGAGAAAACTCAAGATGTGGTCAAGAGCTTCCTCAAGCATCCTTCTTCAAGCTCCCTTCTAGCATTCCTCCAATGGTGCTCCTCCTTGGTATTCCTCACAACTCTCAATCTCACAACTATATTCTTCAAAAACTAGATATCTCCAAAGAGAGCAATTCCCTCCTCTATTTATAGTGAATGAGATGAGAGCTTTTTCTCCACTCATCCATCAAAAGAGAAGGTGGATGGATGAATATTCTCTCTTTTGAGTTGGAAAGCCTTTCTTTTGATGGTGGAAAGCACTTTGGAGGTGGAAAGCTCCACTTTGGAGGTGGAAAGCTCTTCTTTCCAACAAGGAGCACCAAGGAGAATTATTTATACAAGGCACTCAAGTTCCCAGCCATGTGAAAGAAAGAAAGGCAATCATGGTCCATAATGGTCCTTGAATTTTCGGCCAAATTCGTACAGATTGCTGGCAGAATTAACGCTCGACTTTGGACGTGATTTTTATCCCTTTTGGGCTTCGAATTTGAAGAAGCCCATTAGAGACAAATGTGTAGCCCAGGATGTCTTCTTTCCGGAGCCACTGAGTTTGCCTTCATCGGTGTTCGGATGAGAAAGTTATCTACATTTAAGTCACAGGAGGTCAAACTCGCCCACATCTTCGAGTGCCCGATCAAGCGTCAATCTTTTAGGCTACTCCGATAGACTTCAACACGAACCAATGGTGCACCAACATCCTCCCTCTCATCTTACAAGGGCTTCTAGCAATAAACATGAAAGAAACACAATAAAAATTAAGAGGTTACACGAAAACTAACATAATACGAAATAAGAGATATTAACATCAAATAACACGTAAACCTACTAGAAATGATAGGAATTCAATGCTAAAACATACGCAAACAATGAATGTTTTCACACTCACACGTACCAAGAAGCAGCCTGTTGTTGCTCGATCCTCTGCTGAAGCTGAGTATCGTGCTATGGCTGTTGCAGTTAGTGAGATCTTGTGGTTACGATGGCTATTCCGTGACTTAGGGATCTACCTTCGGCGCCCTACCCCATTGTTTTGTGATAATCAAGCTGCACTTCACATTACCATGAATCCGGTCTACCATGAGCGTACTAAGCATGTTGAAATGGATTGCTATTTTGTTCGCGAAAGAGTCGAGTCTAGTGAGATTGCTCCTTACAAGATTTCGACATCCAATCAATTGGCTGACCTTTTTACCAAAGCTCTTGGTCAAGATCGTTTTGAAGCGCTTGTTCGCAAGTTGGGTGTTGTTAATCTCCACGCACCAACTTGAAGGGGGAGTATTGGAGATGCGTCGTTGACATCTAGTCTAATTAGGAATGTAGAGATTGTATCCTAGTCTGATTAGGAAGCTGTATATTTTGCCAGGTTGTATAAACCTAACCCTAGCCTCTTGTACTCATATATATACATGTTCCTGTCGATCAATAAAACACACAAGCGAAGTATTTCCGCTCAAGTTTCGATTCTTTATTTACGTCATGAACAATAAGGAATAGAAAAACAATTCATATTTTTAGTATGAATGGGATATATGAAGAGAAGAGTATGAAATGGAGGACAATGAGGATTTAACTTGAAAACAAGCATGGATCTGTTAGATTAGTTATGAGAACTTGAAGAATTAAAATCTTCTCAAGTTCATTCAGAACCATGATTATAATGAAGATATATAGAAGAAACCTGTTGGAGGTTGAAAATATGTCGGGGTTAAGATACGATTTTTATGAACGGACCGACAAGGCTTTGGTTCCAAGCCGGACTGACAGCATTGCCTTGACTAAGCCGGACCTAATCCATTTTTCTCATACCAACGGCATTGCCTTGAGCAAGCCAGATCAATGACCAAGTCGGATGGACCGACGACATTGCCTTGCGTTGGTTGGACCGGCCTTTCCTTCATAACGCGACCGGACCAACAATGTTGGGTATCGCAACCGAACCGATGACCTCCAAAGGGACAAGCCAGACCATTGACCGAGTCAAATCGATGAGCCAGGACAACAAGCCCGTTATAAGACCGGCGGCCCATCATGGGCCGGCAAGCCCATTATAGGTCGAACCAACCACCTCCAATGGGACAAGCCAAACCAACCACCTCCAATGCGACAAGCCGGACCGACGACCTCCACAGCAACAAGCCAGATCATTGACAAAATTGGATCGACAAGCTGAGACAACGAGCTCGTTATAAGACCGGCAAGCCTATTAAAGGTCAGACCAATGACTTTTGAATCGGTCCATGGTCCTATTGCATTCTGCTTTGCAAGTCAGACCGACGTCGAGCCTATGTGGCCGAACCAATGAGTAGGCCCTTTTGGGATCAGACCGATGGGATGCCCATTCGGGCCGGATCGACAAGGTCTTTGTTTCAAGCCAGGCCAACGATAACTCTCCACTGAGGCTGGACCGACGAGGATCGTGTTTGGACCAACGCCAAGCCCTTATTGGGTCGAACCAATGAGTAGGTCCTCTTGGGACTAGGAGAACGACAAGCTCTTATTGGGTCGGGTCAGACACGGTGCTTCTTCAGGCTGGAGGAAAGTCGTCATGCTTTTTTCCAGCGATATCGGGTTGAGTGTTTGGCATCATCGATATGACAAAGGCAGTTTTTGTTTCTCATCATGAGCCAGAGGTAAGTTGGCATTGTCAAAGGTGGTTTGGATTTCGCATCATGAGCCAGAGCAAAGTTGGCATTGTCAAAGGCGGTTTGTATTTCTCATCATGAGCCGGAGCCAAGTTGGCGTCATCGTTATGACTAAAGCGGTTTGTGTTTCTCTTCATGAGCAGGAGCCAAGTTGGCATTGTCAAAGGCGGTTAGGATTTTTCATCATGAGCTGGAGCCAAGTTGGCATCATCTAAAGGCGGTTTCGATTTCCATCTTGAGCCGGAGCCAAGTTGGCATCGTTTGAGGCAGTTGGCATCGTCTATATAAGGAGAGCCCGGGCACGAGACCAAGACATCATCAACAACACAACACAACAGCAATATTTATCTTTATCGTTCTTCCTTAGCTCGTAGCTCTCTTTCCACCCATTTTGTTAGGGTGACCTTGGGACGACCAAATTCTCCTAGCGTTCTTGTACCCGTAGCTCCTAGTACTTTTTCCCCCATTTCGTTAGGCCGACTTTGGGATGATCACTCTGGACTGTCTCGGGTTACGTGACATTCTTGTACCCCTTTTCCACCAACATATTTTTGGCACGCTCGGCGGGACCATGGAGGGCATCTGAGAAGGCCGTCTAACCTTTGGCCAACTTAGATGACCAAGTTTGTTGCAGATGCGGCTTTCTTTGAAGAGCTGGTAACTTCCTTTCTCCAACCAGACATGAGAGAGGACTTGTTCGTCTATGGAATTGACCCACCCATGCGTTGGAAGAAATATTGGTAGCGCTTCGATCCTACGGAGACCAACTCAAGCAGTAGGCGGCCGAGAAGTATGCATTTCACCAAGACCTCTCAAGCTGCAACGATGGCATACATATTAGGCCAACCATCGGTCAAGGTGTTGGATTGGGTCTCGGTATAGAGTCATCATCCTTCATTGAACCTATACCGAAGCAACTCGAGGAAGGGTCTTTAACTTACCGTGATGCCGAGACTCCAGACTTCACAAATTTACCCAGCCAACACCCATCGATTGAGGTGCCTAATTATCCAGTGACGCAACATTCATCTATAAGCAAGGAGGTTCATGTGACCGCTAGCGACTATCCAACGAGCCATAACATTGCTCACGTTCCAACTCCACCTCCTCAGTACGTGAAGTTGGGGCAAGAGGAGTTGGACCCAAGCCTTTCTACTCATGAGCCAACTCTTCGGTTCGTGAGGTTAGAGCAAGAAGAGTTGGGCCCAAGATTTCCTACTCTTGAGCCGGTACCTCAGTTCGTTATGTAGGGGCAAAAGGAGCGCGTCAAAGACGTCCATCATTACCCAAAGTTGGGAACTGCCCAACAACAAGGGACGGAAGGACAACCTCAACTTTCTTATTCCGAGAGCTTGGTTCCACATCAACGCCCCGGAAGAGAACCGTCAACCGACACCCAGGCCAGTGCTTCAGTTGCTGTGGTTGGCATCCAATGGACCAGAGAGAAGGAAGGCCCCAAGCAAGGGAAAGCCGACCCCAAGACCCAGAGGGCAAGACTCGGGGGGCAAGGATGGCCACTTAATAGCAGCATCCCAAAGGCTCAGAAGTCCTTTCATCCGAGGGAAGCGGATGGCCCTAACCAAGCAAAGGTCGATCCTAAGATCCGGGGGGCAAGACTCGGGGGGCAAGAAAGGCCGCTCGAGAATGGCAAACCAAAGGCTCGAAAGTCCTTTTGTTCATGGAGAGCTGATGGACCTAAGAAAGGGAAGGCCGACCATAAGAGCCGGAGGGCAAGACTCGGGGGGCAAGGAAGGCTGCACGATAACGGCATCCCAAAGGCTCAAAAGTTCTTTCATCCGATGGGTGTTGATGGCTCTAAGCAAGGGAAGGCCAACCTTAGTACCCGGAGGGCAAGACTCGGGGGGCAAGGACGACCATCCAATAGCGGCATCCCAAAGACTTGGAAGTTCAATCGGCCAAGGGAAGTCAATGAGGCATGGAGGTTTCGCCATCCCCGTATCAAGGTAGACCTTCAAGATGTGTCCAACCCGAGCTGATACGCTTTCAACTGGCTTGGAGACAAAAGGGTCACCCTTGATCCACCAACACAAGATGCACTCACTAAGACCCAGAGGCGTCGCCTTGAGAGGAAGGTTCAAAAGCAGAAGCAAGGCGTTAAAGACCTTGAAAGGCAACTTGTGGAGCAAAAGGCCAAGTTGGAGGAGCAAAACACCCTCCTAGCCCACCCGCGAGGTAGATGCCTACCGGGCCGTACTCAAGGTCGGAACAAAAATGTCAAAATCTCTGAGGCTGACAAGGTTAAGGATCTTAGGAGGGTGAAGAAGGACCAAGCTAAGATACATACCTACTTCACAAAAAGCTAGTACGTAAGTGGGTACCAAAGGTGCAAACTGAGGTCCATATGAGAGAAGACTATCCTCAAGAGGACGAGAAGGAGATCGACCCGAAGGAAAAAGATGTCTTGGTTGGTCTTGACATTAGTTTTGTTAAGTTTGGAGATTTCTCAGACAAGGTGTCGATCAACAAGGTATTCACCCTCCCAACCATCTTTGGGCTAAAACTCAACCAACCTAGCTGTCTAGAGGGGGACGAGAGTGAGGAAGATAGACCTGAGCCTCAGATAGGCAATATGTCCTCTATCATTCCCATGGTGTGTGATACCCCGATCTGTTCTGTAAGAAATGCTTAAGTGATTTGATTGGTACTATCCATACCAACAAGGTGCACCTTTTTTTCTGGCACACATCCTGAGAGAACTCCAAGGTTAAACGCGTTTGGCCGGGAGTAGGATCAGGATGGGTGACCTCCTGGGAAGTTTTCTGGGATGCATGCGAGTGAGGACAAAACATGCTGGAAAAGACTCGTGTTGGTCTGTGGAGCCAGTCGGTCAAATCATGGGGTGTTACATTTGGTATCAGAGCAACCTCGGCTTGTACGGTGTGGTTCGGGGATCGAACGCATCTGCAACCGAGGGATTCTGGGACTGTCTGTATCTGGCGCGACGAGGACGTCGCGTATTTAAGGAGGGTTGTATGTGATACCCCGATCTGTTCTGTCTGAAACGCTTAAGTGATTTGATTGGTACTATCCATACCAACAAGGTGCACCTTCTTTTCTGGCACACATCCTGAGAGAACTCCAAGGTTAAACGCGTTTGGCCGGGAGTAGGATCAGGATGGGTGACCTCCTGGGAAGTTTTCCGGGATGCATGCGAGTGAGGACAAAACATGCTAGAAAAGACTCGTGTTGGTCTGTAGAGCCAGTCGGTCAAATCACGGGGCGTTACATGGTGGAAGCCTTCAATGGCGATGTCACCATTATGAGGCCAACCCGAAGGATGGGCGAACACCTTAAACCTCTCTGCATCCCGGCTCACACCCTTGGGGAGCCGATCGAGAGGGTACTCGTGGACAACATGGGTATGGTGAACGCCTTTGTCCAGTTGCTCATCTGGGAATGCAAAAAAGAGAGGGAGGATATCAGCCCTACTGCAATGGTCATAACCAACCTTGTCGAGAAATGGCGAGACTTGATTGGCTCCGGTCAGGTAATTCCCTCTTTCATCCGCCAATGTCTAATCTGGTGGAAGTCAGATGGGAAGGTGGAGATCGTGATGACTGATGCACGGCCATCGGCCATGTATTATATTGCAACAGTCTCATGCGATGGGTCTATAATGCCAACAAGGATGGCCTGGAATAACATAGATGGCCGGTTTGCTCGGTATACGAGTTCAGTCGAGTGGGAGGTCCCTTATACCCAACAACTGACCGAAGCATCACTTTGGGGCAAGCACTGTAGCTTGTTTACCTATGGCAAGGAGAAGCCATAGGGGGAGGTGACAAGGAGAATGGGGTCTACACCTTGTCACTATACAAGTTGCCAGGTATGTCTTTACGGACAACGGCCTATATCTTTACGGACAACGGCCGACAAGGCTTTGGTTCCAAGCCTAACTGATAAGGCAGACTGACAAGGCTTTGGTTCCAAGCCGGACTGACATCCTTGCCTTGACCAAGCCAAACCTAATCCATTTTCCTCATACCGACAGCATTGCCTTGAGCAAGCTGGATCAATGACCAAGTCGGATGGACCGACGATATTAACTTGGGTTGGTCGGACTGGCCTTTCCTTCATAACGCGACCAGACCAACAATGTTGGGTATTGCAACCCGACCGATGACCTGCAAAGGGACAAGCCAGACCATTGATGGAGTCTGATCGACGAGCTGGGACAACAAGCCCGTTATAAGATCAGCGGCCCATTATAGGTCAGACCAACCACCTCCAATGGGACAAGTCGAACCAACCACCTCTAATGCGACAAGCTGGACCAACGAACTCCATAGCAACAAGCTGGACCATTGACAAAATTGGATCGACAAGCTGAGACAATGAGCCTGTTATAAGACCGGCAAGCCCATTAAAGGTCAAACCAATGACTTTTGAATCTGTTCATGGTCCTATTGTATTCTGCTTTGCAAGTCAGACCGACGTCGAGCCTATGTGGCTGAACCAATGAGTAGGCCCTTTTGGGATTAGACCGATGGGATGCACATTCGGGCTGGATCGACAAGGTCTTTGTTTCAAGCCAGGCCAACGATAACTCTCCACTGAGGCTGGACCGACGAGGATCGTGTTTGGACCAACGCCAAGCCCTTATTGGGTCGAACCAATGAGTAGGTCCTCTTGGGACTAGGACAATGACAAGCTCTTATTGGGTCGGGTAGGACACGGTGCTTCTTCGGGCTGGAGGAAAGTCGTCGTGCTTTTTGCCAGCGATATCGGGTTGTGTGTTTGGCATCGTCGATATGACAAAGGCGGCTTGTGTTTCTCATCATGAGCCGGAGGCAAGTTGGCATTGTCAAAGGCGGTTTGGGTTTCTCATCATGAGCTAGAGCCAAGTTGGCATTATCAAAGGCGATTTGCGTTTCTCATCATGAGCCGGAGCCAAGTTGGCGTCATCAATATGACTAAGGCAGTTTGTGTTTCTCATCATGAGCCGAAGCCAAGTTGGCTTTGTCAAAGGCGGTTTGGGTTTTCCATCATGAGCTGGAGCCAAGTTGGCATCGTTTAAAGGCGGTTTCAGTTTCCATCTTGAGCGGGAGCCAAGTTGGCATCGTTTGAGGCGGTTGGCATCGTCTATATAAGGAGGGCTCGGGCACGAGACTAAGACATCATCAATAACACAACAACAATATTTATCTTTATCGTTCTTCCTTAGCTCGTCGCTCTCTTTCCACCCATTCCGTTAGGCTGACCTTCGGATGTCCAAGTTCTCTTAGCGTTCTTGTACCCATAGCTCGTAGTACTTTTTCTCCCATTCAGTTAGGCCGACTTTGGGACGATCACTGCGGATCGTCTCGGGTTACTTGACGTTCTTGTACCCTTTTTCCACCAACAAAACCAAACCAAGAAAGGAAAAAGGAAATAGAAGGCTAAGAAGAACAAGAAGGAAATAATTGAGAAGAAAGCAAGCAAAGGATGGAAAGTGACTTAATTGAAAATCTTGGTAAAATTGAGGATTCTATGTTAGGCACAATAGAACTTTTCACATCTTATTTGGACGAAGTTAAGGATATTAATAATGATTAATGAAGGAGAAATAGGGCCAACTTGATTCAATTTTGGTTGATTAAGTTGGTATTGGAAAGAACAAGTAAAGGGGATTTTCAATCGTTTTAAAGTCATCTTGGGAAGATTTATATGGTTGACTTCAGATTTTCTAAATTTCAGTTACGGAGATTTTTTATGTGGAATTGAAATCGGTAAACATTTTATATAGGTTAGAGAGTATAATGGAAAGGTTAAGTACAATTTAAGTATATTTGAATTAGTATGAATATAAATTTTAATATGTTTTGAAACACTTATTTGAGGGAGTTTTGACGCAGATATTGTGGTTATTGAACTAGGAATTTGAAGCAAAGGAATTCATATTTTTTAAAGGACGATGGATCTAGGTGGTTGTCGAGCCAAAATTGATAAACAAATAATATGTGACTCGTGTTTTTTTAGTGCACTATATTTATTTGTCATGATGTGGATTTGGTACTTTGAGTGCATATTGTGCATTTGCCATATGAGCATTATGATGTGATATTATGACTTGTAAGAGTTTAGTTAATTAGCCCAAGATGGGACACTGTATATGTTTGATATGTTTGGAGCATGTGGATTTTTTATGATATAAAAGTTTATGTGATATGGATGGCTCCGCTATGTGATATGGACGTTTAGTAGGCAGAGGTCTACCCATGACCAACCAAAAATATTGGCATATGTGCACATATACCGAGAACACAATGGATTCTTATATGATATGTTTGGCCATCGGGGTTGGTTTCTGATGGCGCATTTGAGATATGGTATCCTCGTGTCGGGCTTGGAGTGACACTATCTAGATCTTGCAAAATGTTCGTCAGTTCTGCTATATGATTTTGGATTTTGTGTTCATGTGTCAAATTGCATGATGGTATGGGACGTTGCGTAGTTTGCTCATGTTTCTGTGCCTTTGTGGACGTTATGTAGTTTGCTCATGTTTCTCTGCCTTTGTGATTATATGCTATATTTGGTCATTTGGTAATGATGACTTTTGAATAATGTACATTTTAGGTATGATTCATTTGCATGGTTAGTTATATGCATGTGTTAGGTATGTTTGTACATTGAGTGGCTAAATAAAGTGAGATGCATATATTACTTATTTACGGAGTGTTCCAAAACACTCAACCCCCAAACCAGTTTCGCAGGAACTCGTACATGAGTTGTAGATCTATTATGATCATGTCAAGTCCACTTTGTTATCCAAGATTTGTATTGAGATCTCCAGTTTGTATTTTTCTCTTTGATCTAGTAGCTCCGTAGTCACAGATTTGTTTTGATCTTGGGAATGTTTAATTAATTAGAGTATAATACTTCTCAGTTAAAAAGGAAGAAATTTAGATTATATTTTTTTGGGAAATTTGGGTTTCGAAACTAAAGATTATTTAATTATTGGTTTTAGATGATAACCGTTATGAGTTAAAAATATTTGAATGCGTACAAGGCTTGCTAGATTTCTTAAGTGATTAAAGGAGTCAAAGTCTAGCGCCAGTCACCGACCTGATTTTGGGTCGAGACATAGGGATGGCGATGGGTAGGGTAGGATATCAGTATGACCCTACCCATACCCTAGTTTCGAAAGTTGGACCCATACCCTACCCCTGGATCCTCGAAAAATTTCAGTATTAGACCCATACTCTTACCCTCAGGGTCTGCAGGGTCTATAGGGTCCGACCCTCGAATTAAAGGCAAGATAATTTTGATAATTTTTTTAACACAAAATTTTAATTATATATATAAATTTTAAATAAATCATAACTAACATGTAAATATTAATTATGAAATTATTAGTATATCAATAAAGAATATTAGAATTATATTTACCTCGAATTTGGAGTCAATAACATGAATCATATTTTAGAATATTTGAGAAATCTATGACAATTTATAAGTAAAAAATAGAGATAAATGAGTCTATTTAGGGTCTTATCAGGGTCTACCAATGGTAGGGTCCAAAGTAGGGTAAAAGAGTAAGGGTAGGGTATAAATTCATAGGATTCATACCCTACCCTAGACCCCTACTCTAAAAGTGGACCCATACACATACTCATACCCTACCCTAGACCCAGTCAAAGTCAACAGATCCTTGACCCACGGGGTAAGGGTAGGGTCCGACCCACATGGTATGGGTATTTCTGCCATCCCTATCGAGACAGACTTGGTATCGGAGCATGGTTTGAGCTTTAGTTTTATAAGCGCTAGGTTAGAGCTTTGTATGAATTATCGTGTCAAGTATCTTAAATTGTGCTACGAAGCATAGGATTTTTCGTGCATTTGCTTCCCTTCTATATGTTCAGTGTGCTCCTGCCTTAATCTTTGATGTGTCATCGATGATTTGTTTCTCTTTGAACATGATTGTGTGATGAATTTGAACGTTGTGTAGATAAATATTGTTTGAGATGTTTGTGTTTGACATTTTTATGTGAGAAACTTTTGTTATGCATTGTTGTCATCACAAGGCATTTATTCTACATTATGGTGAGAATTCTTGAACCATTTGTATATGTATTTTTTAAAGAGCCCATTTGAGTATATATATTTATGAATTCTTGAACCATTCTAGTACAGGCCAAACCCGTAACCCTCCATTGTTGCTAAAAAACTTTGTTTCTTTTGATGAGCCAAGAACTGGGTATTATGCATCGTCGTCGTCTTCTTCTTCCGGGGAGAAATCGCAGCCGGGGTACGTTAAGGAGCAGTGCTTGACTTACATGGTGACCGATGATCTAAGGTCAGCCCCATGTCGACTATTTCCATATTTTCTATAATCAATACTTTTGGGATCAAGGATATTGGATCGCTCAAGGAGAAGAATGTCACTATCGACTTCAATATGGTAAGTAATTGTCTTTTCGTGTCCCTTATTTTTTTAATTGATTAGATTTCGTTGTTGTTGCTGTAATAATTAAGAAGATTAGAAGATTTCGGGACATAAGTTACATTTTTTTCAGATTTATTAGACCGACTAATCTAAATTTCGAGGATACCGTTTTTGGTTATCAACGTGGTCGACTTTTTCTCCACTTTCCACGCCAGTCAGCTGTGTCCTCCCAATCATCTCTTGCAAGTGGTGGTTTGAAAAATAAACCGTTTTAGCATGATGAAAGAACAAGCTTCAGAAAAATCAATGCTTCGACGGCATCAAAATTTTAAAAAAGTTAAACAATCACCATTTTTTAAATTGGATTTGCAGTGTTAGTGTTTTTAGTGAGGTCGTCGACTGCAACTCTCGTACTATTGTACGGGAGAGTACGGCAGAGTCACTGCTCACAGGGGGAGTGTTCGGTTCGTAGGGGTGGGTTTCATGTAGGAGAGGGTCCGGTTTGGGTGTCAATCTTATTCTATATTTAATAAAAAATATTTAATTATAAAAAAAATTCAATCTTTCACGACAAATAAGATTTTTGAGATTAATATATTAGTTTTTTAGAAATAGATTAATATATTATTTTTTTAAGAGTTATGAGCTAATTATAAGTGCAAAATATCCGTCCAACCTTAAAATGTTTATCATAATGTTTTTAGTTGCATATAAAGATTTAACGAATAGTGTACTGATAATCCATGGAAGTACCCATGAACATCCCAGAATTGCTTGTTCAAAGATCACTTTATTGCGATGCTTTACAAATTGATTGATGTTTGTAGGGGTTGGATCTGGTGAAGGCGTCGTTGGGGTCGGTGACAGTACTCACCGATGTGTTCGTAACAGGACCAGTTCAAAAGCCACCATTTTCCCAGTAATAGGATGAGAAGATACTGACTAGCTATGGCTCTCGATCGGCACTTGGTGTTTCTTATATATCACTTTCGAAAAGTGGCAAAAAGACATTACTACTTTATTTAAGTATTTATTTAATGTTATTATGTATGTGAATCGAACAAACTTTTTTAGGTCACCTATTAATTAATTACAGTTCCATCTATTATGCCCTTTTTACGTAGCATTGTGTTGGTCTACTACAATTTTAGTTCTAGCATATCTTTTGTGGTGGGCGCATGTAAGATTTTGTTGACTTGCACCATATCTTTTTTTTCCCTAGAGCAGTAGCTAGAAATATAATGACAGAGTGGCAGTAGAAATTTAAAAAATATTTCATTGGTGTAGCCCGTCTAACGTTGGCAGGGCGAGTACTTATATAGTCGTGGGAAATGCTGCACCAAACAATGACGTGATAATTGTTTTAAATTCGAGTTTTTCAAAATATTCTACTATTAAATAATTTGAGACAATTTTGCAATATTTTATGTGGCTCGAATTTGTAAACATTCAAAATGTTCTTGCAAGAATAAAAAGACATCAAGATCCTGCTATTTTTATTCTTTACGGATAAAATAACAAACTATCAAGAAACCATATCGCGTTTAACGACTTTTTCCAAAATTAACCGCACAACGAGTGCTTTGCCGATCGACAGGCCCAAGATGTTCCGATCCGAAGGCCCAATACACTGTTTGTTGAGCACTTGAGCTTAACGAGATCCAAGCCCAAGCTCCAACTACCCGCGCTCTCCTCCTCTTCCGATCTCTCCCCTGCTTTTCCACAAAATCCCACCGGAAAACTTCCCTTCCGGTACCCGGAGAGACACTTTCGAGTTTCCACTTCTGCCCTCGCTTCTAGATCCACAAGTAAGATAGTTTCATTGCAATTCTTCACTTGCTTTTTATGCTATATAATGATTGTACATAACCGGGGGATTGAGCTGAAACTACGAGTATGTGCATCTGCTTATTGATTTTTTTTTATTTTGTAGATTTACTGTGTTTCTGTTTTTTTTTTGTCCGAGTGCGATTTGATCGGTTTTGTGTGTCTAAATCCCTACTGGGGTAACCTAATGAGATTTAAGTCATTGTCTTTTGGTCTGGTGTTAAGATTGGGGGAATAGAAATGTTGGATCACTAGCAATGTTAGTTTGGGATTCGGTTGTCGAAAATGTGGGTGTACTCATCTCGAGATTGGATTGGGATCGATTACTGCAAGTGTCGAGTCGAGGTGCGATTTGAGAACTTCATCTTACTTGGTATAAAGATGTGCTGTTGCTAGGTTGGACATTGTATTTTGTCTGGCTTCTTGAATTGGTAACTTATCAGCTTGCTTGTTCTCTCCTCACCACAAAGTGTGATGCTTAAGCTGCATCTGTTTCTTCTTTTATAACTCGCTGGCTAAATCACTTATCTTTCAGATGTCTAATGACGAGGAGGATCCCGAAGTGGTAGCATCTCGGGGTGGCGATGTAATCCAGGCTTCTTGGATTAGCAGTTTGCTGCAGCTCAGCTCTATCTATGGCATAGCAGCTGGATACTGCATTTCAGCTTCCCTGCTGTCCATCATTAACAAGTGGGCTATCATGAAATTTCCGTATCCAGGGGCGCTGACTGCATTACAATACTTCACTAGTGCTGCCAGTGTCCTCATATGCGGGCGGCTCAAGCTCGTAGAGCCTGACCCACTTGACCTCCTGACCATGTGGCGGTTCTTGCCAGCAGCTATGATCTTTTACCTCTCACTCTTCACCAACAGTGAGCTCTTACTGCATGCTAATGTAGATACATTCATCGTCTTCCGTTCGGTGGTCCCTATTTTCGTTGCTATAGGAGAGACCCTCTTGCACCAGCCATGGCCATCGCTGAAGACGTGGTCGGCACTCGCTACTATCTTTGGTGGCAGTGTGCTCTATGTCTTAACAGATTACCAGTTCACGGTGTCAGCGTACATTTGGGCCCTTGCTTACTTGCTAAGCATGACGGTAGACTTTGTGTATATTAAGCATGTCGTTATGACCATTGGTCTGAACACTTGGGGCCTTGTGCTGTACAACAATCTGGAAGCTCTTCTCCTCTTTCCGCTGGAATTGCTTATTATGGGAGAACTGAAGAAGATTAAGCATGAGATCTCTGATGAATCAGATTGGCACACTTTTGGCGTGGTTTTGCCTGTTGGTCTATCTTGCTTGTTTGGGTTGGCTATATCATTTTTTGGGTTCTCTTGCCGAAAGGCGATATCTGCTACAGGATTTACCGTTCTCGGTGTGGTGAACAAGTTGTTGACAGTTGTAATCAATCTGGTCATTTGGGACAAGCATTCAACTTTCACCGGGACAGTGGGACTTCTCATTTGCATGTTTGGTGGCGTTTGGTATCAGCAATCTGCCAGCAAAAAGCCTAAGGCTTCCCCAGAAGTACAGGCGGAACAGAATGAGGAAGAACAACATAAGCTATTAGAGATGCAGACCAACACACCAGACCCGAACGAGAAGGAAAATATCGAGCCTCGCCAAGAAAAATGAGGAGGTTGTTATGATGACAACAGAGGCAAATTGCGCATCTTGGTCCGAGAATGTCCATGCATTCGTACCAAAAAAGTACTTTGCGATGGATTAGGAAAGCAGCAACATGGTGCATTCTTAGTGATGGCTCTGCTTCTCCGGTGTTCTGCATTGGTCTCAGCAACATCATGAATTGTTTCCGCACCATCCTCACTGCCCCCTTCTTACTAAACCTTAATCTTGAAATGGACGTGATGGAATTTCTCTCTCAGCCACGAGAAGGCATCATAACACCGATGCCTGGAAAATCGGGTGATATGGGATACTGCACAGCGATCTTTGTTGCTGTTGCAGCTCTAAGGTGTATAATATTACTCCCGGTAATCTGCAATCAACTATTTGTTTCCTCCAGGCCTACGACGTTTCACCCGGCGATATAATCTTGTTGGTATCGATACTGATTTTTACTAATTATGCTGTTGTTGATATAAGATTCTGTCATCACACTGCATTTCACCTGATAAATATCACAAGCGCTGGCTTCCGCCCGCAAGTCACCTGTATTCAATTGAATGTTGATTCTTTTCATCTGTTATCTGCGTTTGTAAAGTTGGTTTCTCATTCCAATAATCCTAATCAGTCTTTCATGACCTTTAAGTTGGTATCCGGGTCTCCGTTCACGATCTTTATAGTTCCATGAATGTTCATCCGAGATCCTGAGTCATCTTAAAAGTGCTCGGGTTGATACGCTAAATCTGAAAGCTCCATGGACAATGCATTGTCTGATAAGTACTACAGTCCTTAGTTGAACTGGAAATTCATTTTATGTTATAGAATACTGATCACAAGATGAAACTCGCACATTACATAACATTCTTCTCACACACTTTTTATGCAACTTGGGTACTTGTGGAAGTGCTGATCCAAATGCAACCATGTTGAGGACGATGATGATGAGATCCATTAGCCAGAGATGTCAATGGCCTTGGCCTCGGGCTTCTTCTGCGCTTCCTCCTTGGGGACAGTC
Organism: Hypericum androsaemum; assembly: GCA_963995505.1. Taxonomy (NCBI): domain Eukaryota; kingdom Viridiplantae; phylum Streptophyta; class Magnoliopsida; order Malpighiales; family Hypericaceae; genus Hypericum; species Hypericum androsaemum. The sequence continues at coordinate 3,963,970 of OZ023186.1, read as the reverse complement.
ACAGTAAGCACGCCATTCTCCATGGCGGCCTTGACCTGGTCCATCTTGGTATTCTCCGGAAGCCTGAACCTCCTCAGGAACTTCCCGCTGCTCCGCTCGACGCGGTGCCACTTGTCATTCTTCTCCTCCTGCTCCTTGCTCCTCTCCCCGCTTATCTGCAGGATCCCGCCCTCTTCCACTTCCACCTTCACCTCCTCCTTCTTCAGCCCCGGGAGGTCCGCCTTGAACACGTGGGCCTTCGGGGTCTCCTTCCAGTCGATCCTTACGTTCGCAAAGGCCGAGGTCTCCCGGGCAGAGGCAGAGACGTTGGCATTGAAGAAGCCATCAAAAGGGTCCCACAGGTCGAGGGAGAATGGATCAAACACGTTGGTCCTTCGGCCACCGAAGAAGCTGGGAATCAGCGACATTGTTGTTGGAACTTGTTTCGGAGTGGTTTTTAATGGCTAGAAGGCTTGTGTTCGAGTTCTTGAGGTTGATGGGAAACGTGGGTTGGGGTCTCTATTTATAGTAGCAAGCAGGAGGTTTCTGGTTCTTGTAAATCTACTTTTGATGGAGGATGGATGAAGGAAGGACGAGACACTTCTGGTTGAACCCGGACAATTCTAGTCTGGGCCGATTAAAGTTAAGGTAAAGCGTCATTATGAAGATGGGGTTCGAGGGTGTTATTTCCCAAAAACAAAAAAAGATGGGGTTCGAGGGTGTCTAGATGTTGGAAGACCAGTTTTTTTTGGAAGACCAGTTTTAATATGATATAAAATTAAAATAGTTTAGTAACAACAAAAATTTTAAGGAAAAGTAGTAACTGGTATACCTCAAAATTATTTTAATATTTTGTGATAAAAAATTGACCAATTGAATCATACTTATTCTAATTAACATCAAAAAGGTCTACGGACAATTGTCCGAACCTGTCTGGACCCTGCCCGACCAACTAGGCCAGTCACGTCAGCAAAATTAGCAATTATATGATAAACCACAGGGCCCTCGTAATTAAGACAGAAAATCTCGCTCGACCCCATCTCTTTGCTTCTGCAATAATATTCAAGTTAAGGACATGGCAAGCATCAACACTTCATCATTGTTTAAGGTGTTACTTGGGACGATTGTGGTTTGGATCTTGTTGGTTGGAACCAGTGTTTCGACCAGAACTCATGAGCCTTTTTTATGAATTGAAAAATAAATGAAAAATAACGAGTTCGAATGAGAAAAAAAAGACAGAAAATCTCGCTCACAAACTAGAAAAGTCAAATTCGGAAATTGGAAGAGGTGGGAATGGCGTCGATGAGACAGAGGCCGCCGCGAGGGTTCGGGATTCGGAGGGCTAAGCGGATGGTACCTTGCAAGCGTCCCACTCCGGGCAGAACTCCATCTCCCCCAAAAAAATTATTGCCTTCCTTCCGATTTTAGAAGAAAATTAAGATAAGGGAAATAAAAATGAAGGGCTTTTTCTTTGATTGTGTACAAATCTCTAAGGGTCGGAGCACCAACAACACCAACAAGTTCAGGAAGCTTTCGCTGGTGGGGTACCCCGGCTTGGAGACGAATCACGTTCGAGGAACTCGTACTTGGGGAGGGAGGAGTTTCAGTCGTCGTTGTTAGGGTTTCGGATTTGGCGAGGAACATACCGGCGGTGATTTTCGAGGGAGCTCGTCCACTGCAATTTTTGAGAACTTGGCGAGCGGCGCCGACGTCGGAGCAAAGTGAGGTGGCCATTGGAGCAAAGTTTCGGTTCGTTGCCATATTTTTAGGTTTCAATTTTTCTGGGTTTTTTTATGGGGGAAGAAGAAGAAGAAGAAGAAGAGGTGAAGGAGGAGAGAGAGGGAAGAGAGGGAAGAGATAGTGGAAGAGAGAAAGAAAAGTTCCACGTGGTGTCACGTCGTCAGCGAATGCTGATGTGGCAAGTCCAGATGGACGGGCAGCGTTCGGGTAGGTCGAGAAGTGTTCGGGCAGCTGCTCGTAGACCTTTTTGATATTAATTGAAATAAGTATGACTCGATTAGTCGATTTTTTACCACATGGTACTAAAGTAAATTTTTTTCAAAATTTTATGAGTTTAAAAATTTAGCATAATATAAATATAATGTTGTTCCTTTTCGGTCAAAGAAATTGTAGTCCAACAGCACAAAGCATTGTAAATATATAAGAGGTTCAAGGTTTAAACTTTGGCAATATCATGGTATAATAATTTACTTTTTAAAAAAATGTTGTTTCTTTTCAGATTACGTCTCCAATTCTTTCTGTTGTTGTAGAAAACTCTTACACACACAATGGGCACTAATTTATATTTTTTCATAATTACCAAAAAAAGATTTTCTGAATTAAAAAATGTAATGGTTTGAAAGTTATAATTCATTAAAATTAAACTGGATTTATGACCGTAAAATGTTGTGGCGTATATGGTGATAGAGTTTCTAAATTAACCAAAAAAATTCGAGTTCAAATTACAAACAACAATAAAACTATTAAATATTTGTTAAGATTTACAAAAACTTCAATACTTTTAAAAAATTATACCAACTCGAATAACATAATAACATCAAAGATTCAAAATGGAAAGTACATCTTTTGACAAAAGAAAAAGAGAAGTGGGGGCAGAAAAGAGAAAACACGGCTATAGGGGAACTCTAAATCCCCACCAAAACAATTTTTCTCTCTCCGCGAAAACCCCCAAATTGCCTTGGGTTTCATCGGGATCGGCTTCGACGCTTCGTTCTCCAATAGCTCCCGGTGGTTTGGTCATTTCACTAACGAGAATCCCCAGGTACTCTCTCCCCCTCTTCCCTCTGGGTTACTCCTCCATGGTAATTTCTGGCTAAGGTTTTCGTAGATGTGGTCAGAATGTCGCTAAAGAAATTTGTGCCAATGTGGTCCCTAGGGCTAGGGTTTTAGTAATTGGCCTTCCTCTGCTGCTCCATGTGAAGGCTTCCGCTGTTGAAGTTTTGGGGTCGGGATGTGTGATCTTTTGGAACCTAAACGTAAACGTCTACCTCTTGGCAAGACTATGACGCCACTGTTGCCGGAGTTGATCATTGAGGTTCTGGCTCGGTTGCCGTCCAAGTGCGTGCTCCGATTCAAGTGCGTGTCCAAGTGGTTGTGCTCTGAGATGGACAACCCAAAGTTCGTCAAACTGCATCTCCACCACTCACTCGAAAGCGGCTCCACACGAGCACTCATCTTTCGTACCAAACTAGAGTACCAACTATGTGAGGATCCATTCAATTCTCCAAGCAGGGAAAAGTTCCTAACTCTGGCGATCAACTCCCCTAACCTCCAATTATGTTGTTCCTATAATGGCCTAGTCATTCGTTATATGGAACTCGAACACTATGAAGCATCGCATCCTGCCTGTCCCCTGCCCCGAGGATGGTAAATACGCGTTTGCTTACGGGTTGGGATATGATGGTCTATCCGACGATTACAAGTCGGTTTGGATGGTCCAAATTTTTCGACTGTCTCTATAACCCGGAGTAGTGCCAATTGGTCACGAAGTTTGGGTTTACAGCTTCAAGTGCAATGTCTGGAGGCATATTGGAAGTCTATCTCACTCAGTTATGATCCGTATATATGAAAGACAATGTGTCGTTGCCCACAATGCACTTCACTTTGTGTTTGGAAAGATGGATCTCCCGCCCACAATGCACTTCACTTTGATGTAGAGGACGAGAACTACTACTAATAAACTTTTCTAATGGTTGATCTTCTCGTGTTTGAATATGGAAGGGGTGGTGTTACTACGATCACCACGTCCTCCGGATGTGTTTAGCTAATCTTTAGTACTAACTATAGGTGTTTAGGATCAATCATATGTTGCTTGTCTTTTCCAAGTCCAACGCTGACTTCAAGTTTGAAATTAAGTCCTTAATTTACATTTATTATGAAAAAGTGATAATAATTTACTTAATTCAAACTAAAATCTGCATATTTTATTATTAGTTATTTTTTACATAAATAATTTTATAGTATTTCGATATATCTCAAATAATGTCAAAACAAATTTGACATAATATGGTATGATATCAGCACAATTCACAAAGTCTAGAATCTATTCACCTTTAATTTATATATTTGATTAATTGTTTAATACGACATCATATAGCGGGACACGAATGCGCTCACCTTTCGGATGCTAATTATCAGTCTGAAAATCAACTGGTTGTTTTTTTAAGGTAAAAATCAACTAATTGTTGATAATCAAGAAATACCACGTTGCAATTAAACTCTCCAAAATATAATAGTGTTAAATATTTTTCCTCCGGACGATTTCCAAGGCAGTGTACTCGGGACACATTGCAAGACTGATAAGTAAAAGACAGTTCTTAGTTAAACAGGAAATTCATTACATATTTTATAAGATACTGATCACACAAGATGCAACCCGCATTATATAACATTCAAATTCTTACATAAGCAGAAACTGAAGATTACACACTTTTTTATGCAACTCGGGAACTCAGGGAAGTGCTGATCCAAATGCAAAACCATGTCCACGATGATGATGATGAGCTCGATTAGCCAGAGATGTCAATGGCCTTGACCACGGGCTTCTTCTGCGCTTCCTCCTTGGGGACAGTCACCGTGAGGACGCCGTTCTCCATGGCGGCCTTGACCTGATCCACCTTGGCGTTCTCCGGAAGCCTGAACCTCCTCAGGAACTTGCCGCTGCTCCGCTCAACGCGGTGCCACTTGTCGTTCTTCTCCTCCTGCTCATTGCTCCTCTCCCCGCTTATCTGCAGGATCCCGCCCTCTTCCACTTCCACCTTCACCTCCTCCTTCTTCAGCCCCGGGAGGTCCGCCTTGAACACGTGGGCGTTCGGGGTCTCCTTCCAGTCGATCCTCGCGTTCGCAAAGGCCGAAGTCTCCCGGGCAGAGGCAGGGACGTTGGCGACCGTGTTGTTGAGGAAGCCATCGAAAGGGTCCCACGGGTCGAGGGAGAACGGATCGAACACGTTGGTCCTTCGGCCACCAAAGAAGCTGGGAACAAGCGACATTGTTGTTGGATGAGAAATTCGAGGACTCTGGATTTTGTTTTTGGAGTTAGTTGTTAATGGCTAGAATGCTTGTGTTCAATTTCTTGAGGTTGATGGGAAACGTGCTTCGAGTTCTCTATTTATAGTGGCAAAGAGGAGTTTTCTCGTTATTTCGAAGTGGGATCAAGTGAGAGCGAGAGACTTCTAGAAAGGTGACTTCTAGTTACCGCCCATTAAAATTAGATCTTCACCTATCTCATTTAATTCAATTTTTGTCGAATTCAATTTTTTTAAGCTAAGGTAATGCGTATCATGAATATGTTTTTTTTCCGATTCAGTATGGGGTTCGAGGGTGTCTAGATGGTGCCGGAAAGTGTAGTTTTCCTTATATTCTAATTAGATTAGAATAATAAGTAAAATATGAATACAGTAAAATCTCTCTAAAAATATTATTTTAAAGAGGTTATTAGATAATAGAGGTTCACATTTTTTCTTTAAAAAATTTTAAAATCAAGTTTTTAACAATAAATACGTAAATGTACCTAAAATTAACTTATTGCGTTATTCAAATGATACACTCGATTGAGATATTTTCTTACAACAAGACAATGATCTTAAGGACCATTCGAAAATGATTAAGAAGATGAATGATGATGCAAAATTTATTAAATAAGCAAGTTTAGCACAAACTAATGTCTTACAATATTTTTTTGAATTTGTAAAATATGTAAATATATATTTATTCAAAAATATTATTTTATGCGAAAATTGGGACCGAGATTTAACACTAAAATTTTCAGAAAAAGTATTAGTTATTACAATAGAGGAGTTATTAAATTTTAACACCGGTCCCAACTCGAGACCGAGATTTTTTATCAATTTAGAGGGATTATCACTTTAGAGGAGATCACTTTACAAAAATTTTACTGTATAGCGTACCGCACTTTGTTTTTTAAAACTTAATTCAAATGTAGTTTATCCGTAATTGTGAAATTGATGAGCACATGACTAGCATCAATCTCCCATATCCGAATCTCTCCGCCACTTAAATTAAAAGGTTACTAATTTATCAATAAATTAATTAATTATAATTCTTTAGTAATTTGATTCGGACTATTCGTGCATTTTTTTGCTAAACATCTTGCATACAGTCGGTCGGATCATAGTCACATCAATATTTACCAATTAATAAAATTTTATAGTATTGAAGTTAATAATTTATTTATGTTAACCCGTATTACTGATCATAAAAACATGCGATAAGTCACGGTCTTTAATTGATGGTAATAAAAAGAGCAAATGAAACAATGTTAAATTAAAAGGTCGTCACAACGATAAAATTAAGAAAAAACTTCACTTTAGTACCATATAGTTTGGCCAATTTTTATTTACAATAATATAGTAAAGAACTTCTTAAACGGGTCCCTGAGGTTTCAAAAAGACCTCACAAGCAGCTCCTCCCCTGTCCAAAATCAAAATGACGTAGTTTCAATATAACGTGGCACGCCAACTAGGCAAAAATTAGACCCTGGTGTTGATGAGTTGTCGTGGTGAACAACTTCAAAAACAATCTCATATTACTTATATTTTTTCAAAAAAATCCTTCTCATCCATCTATATCCACCCTACTGCCTCTCTCCACCCTCAAGCCTTCACCTCCATGGTCAAAAAGTCAGACAAAAAAAATGTAAAAATCATAGATTTGCTCCTCTCCTCGGCAGGAGACTTCGAAGGAGACGACGTTCACCATCGAATTGGAGGTCTCGCCTTCAGGAGACTTTGGCATCTCAGGTATCGGGGCAAGCCAGCACCAGGAGATGTGCCTTGTCGAGGAAGCGCAGCTAACGGACGGGTCTTCGAGGATGGAGATGATGAGTTGCTCGAGCTCCACCCTAACAGCAAGGAGCTACTGCTTGTGGGCCTGGGCTTATGGGGGTTTGCAAACTCCAACGGGAAACTTAGTCCCGACAAGCGGCCACAAACGGGACTTTTCCCCATCATCAGCACCTCATCGCGCCTTTAATTCAGAATGGGGATTTAGGGTTAGGTTAAGATGGATGATGCTGGTGCTTTTGATTGCCTAGGGAGATGGGTTTCGAGAGGGTTAAATGTTAATTAGGGAGATGAGTTATGTATTAATCGAGACGGGGACGGTAATTAGTGAAGCTAAACTATGGTTACGGGAGGGTGGAGAGAGAGAGGAGCAGGAGGTAGAAGAGGGTTATTTTGAAAAAATATATTTTTAGATTGTTTAGATTTTTGCCTTCAAGACAACTCAGCGACATCAAAGTAAATTTTTTTCCGAGCTAGCGTGCCACGTAGGCACAAAATGGTAGCGTTTCAAGTTTGGGCAGGAGAGGAGCTGCTCGTGAGGTCCTTTTGGAATCTCAAGGCATGTTTAAGAAATTTTTTATCACAGGGTTGTAAATGAAAATCGGCCAAACTACAGAGTATTAAAGTAAAATTTTCCCTAAAATTAATTGCATCTATGTTTAATGAAAATTTGTCAAGGTACTATTAATAGGAGTTCCTTTAAGTAATAAAAAATTTGGAAAAGTCCACTTTCGTACCCTGTGGTATCGACCAAAATCACTTTAGTACCCTGTGGTAAAAAACCGATCAATCGAGTCATACTTATTCCAATTAACATCAAAAAGGGCCTTGGGCAGCTGCCCGGAGCTGCCCGAACCTACCCGCCCGCTGCCCGGGCCACGTGGTCAGCCACGTCACCAAAATTGGTGACGTGGCGCCACGTCACCAATTCCTCCTCCTCCGATTTTCCTCCTCCTCCCCTCCTCCTCCTCCTCCTCCTCCTCCGCCTCCTCCTCCTCCGCGTTCCTCCTCCTCCTCCTCCCCGCATCCCCCTCCTCCTCCTCCTCCTCCGCGTTCCTCCTCCTCCTCCTCCTCCCCTCCTCCTCCTCCTCCTCCTCCTCTCCTCCTCCTCCCCGCATCCCCCTCCTCCTCCGCGTCCTCCTCCTCCCCGCGTCCCCCTCCTCCTCCGCGTCCTCCTCCTCCTCCTCCTCCGCGTCCCCCTCCTCCTCCCCACGTTGCCCTCCTCCTCCGCGTCCTCCTCCTCCCCGCTTCCCCCTCCTCCCCCGCGCCCCCTCCTCCTCTCCTTCTCCTCCCCGCGTCCCCCTCCTCCTCTCCTCCTCCTCCCCGCGTCCTCCTCCCCCTCCTCCTCTCCTCCTCCTCCCCGCGTCCTCCTCCTCCTCCTCCTCCTCCTCCCCGCGTCCCCCTCCTCCTCCTCCTCCTCCTCCCCGCGTCCCCCTCCTCCTCCTCCTCCTCCTCCTCCTCCTCCTCCCCGCCTCCTCCTCCTCCTCCTCCTCTTGGTGACGTGGCACCACGTCACCAAAATTGGTGACGTGGCTGACCACGTGGCCCGGGCAGCGGGCGGGTAGGTTCGGGCAGCTCCGGGCAGCTGCCCGAGGCCCTTTTTGATGTTAATTGGAATAAGTATGACTCGATTGATCGGTTTTTTACCACAGGGTACTAAAGTGATTTTGGTCGATACCACAGGGTACGAAAGTGGACTTTTCCCTAAAAAATTTAGATTTACTATAAAAAAATTGATAAGTAGACTCTGATTCGTATCAAAGATTAAAAAAATTATATTTTGATAAGAAATCGAATTGTACAGTAAAAACATATAATTCAGACTGCTTATATTACCAATTATCAACAAATAAAAACTGCAAGTCTAAAATGTGTACATTTTTTATTTTTTTTACAGGTTTAAGTGGTTAACGTGTATATTTTTTTTATTTTTAACCTTTCCGGTTCTAATTACTGGTCTAAAACAAAAACCGTGGGCGCGAGAGTGATCAGAAAAGAAGATGGTAGAAGCTTATAGAAAACCCGAAAATCGTACAAACCCCATGTCGCATCACGACAGCATTTTTCTCCTTGGCTCTGGAAGCCTCTTGTCCGATCTCCATAGTTCTGGATAGTAACGTTAAAGCTCATCCTCTTCTCCTCTCTATAAATACCGAGTCCAACCCACGTTATCATCATCCATCAGAATAAAAAAGTTGTCAAGAAATCCTACAAAGCGAGTTCAAAAATGGCTCTGATTCCTAGCTTTTTCGGTGGCCGAAGGACCAACGTGTTCGATCCCTTCTCCCTTGACCTGTGGGACCCTTTTGATGGCTTCTTCAACAACACGGTCGCTAACGTCCCTAGCTCTGCCCGGGAGACCTCGGCCTTCGTGAACACGAGGATCGACTGGAGGGAGACCCCGGAGGCCCACGTGTTCAAGGCCGACCTCCCGGGGCTGAAGAAGGAGGAGGTGAAGGTTGAGGTGGAGGAGGGCGGGATCCTGCAGATAAGCGGGGAGAGGAGCAAGGAGCAAGAGGAGAAGAACGACAGGTGGCACCGCGTCGAGAGGAGCAGCGGCAAGTTCCTGAGGAGGTTCAGGCTTCCGGATAACGCCAAGCTGGATCAGGTCAAGGCCGCCATGGAGAACGGCGTCCTCACTGTGACCGTCCCCAAAGAGGAAGAGAAGAAGCCTGAGGTCAAGGCTATTGACATCTCTGGCTGAGCTCTTTCTGGGATGCCCCAGAATTTGAATAAATAATCGAGGGTTCTATATGTCTCTCTGTTTGTGTGTGTGTCATCATCTATGTAATTTTTTTTTTTTAGAAGATCATCTATGTAATTTAGCTTCCGAGCTTGATGATGAATATGATGTGAAAATGTGTCTCATCTATGTAATGAAATTTTGAGTTTGGTTATGAAAGGTTATAATCTCCATAAGATGATGGGTAGGCAAAATTAGCGGGTTTGAGATAGTTTTTGTGCATGCGAGTAAAACGGGCCACATAATTAAGTCACTATGACATCATATTACAACTTCTACCATCTACTCTGTCCCAACTAGGAGGTCTGTCCCAACTAGGGACCTCCATTTCTGTTAAATAATTCTTACAGATGAAAGCTGTTTGGAAAGCATCCTTCTCCGAAGCGGCTCCTTCACCTTCTGATGGTGTTTTCATGGCCATCTTGAGGCTCACCTTCCGCGACTCCGGAAGTTGGGCGAGCAACAACAGATGCAACCACCTTGAGGGTGATGATCAATCACACACTGATTGTATTAGTTTGCTGCTGCAAGATTTCCTCGATGTTTCGTAAAACGCCTTTGTCGTATGGATTTCTGAATCTCCCATCTGTGAAGCGTTCTCCTGAATTGGCAGAATGTTTGAAACACAATTCAGAGTTGCATTTGGTGGGTTCAGGGACACACACCACTGAAAAGAGTTCAAACCTTGCTGTGCTGGGACATTGCTATGGAATTCCGGGTACTTCCTCCAATTTATCTGAAACGGTATAAACAAACTTTAACCTTGACAATGATTTTGTCTAGAATTTCTGATTGTATTAACCTGACTTACCCATTCATCGGTCCTAATGTTGAAGCAGATACAATAGACATGCCATAGACAGAATATGCCCTGTGCTCAGAAAACAGATGGTTGTGTCAAATGTATTTAACCATCACTTCCAAGCTGTCGGTGACGATTGCGGGCAAAGCAGACGATTATGGATAACCGAACAGAAGTACCTGCCACAGAACTTGAAGAAGGGAGAAGAACATGGTACCGATCACCAATGCTCCCATCAGATTCGGCTACACGTAACAGAAATTAGCATATGCATCAGTTAGTTCTCTGGAGCACAACAGGTCATAACAAAAGCTTTCCTTGAAAGACCAACAGCATACCTTAGATGTGGCTCCATTCAGATTGGGTTCACAAACTGGAATCGGGCAAACGAATAGCCTAAGGTGAGGTCCCAGGGAGGTGGTGGCATAATGATTGGAAGTGGAAAAAGACGGGAAAGGCGAGAGAAAGGTTGCACGTACATTGAAATGAGCAAAGTACAAAGGAAGCTTCTGTACATAGAAACCCGATAAGAATTACCATGAAGAGAGCATAGTTCTTCTCCCCTGAAAAAAATTGGTGGCGTAACACTGCGATCAGACAACGCAAATAAGCCGACGTTACTTGATAAGTACACAGCGGCTAGCACGCGTCTTCAAAACTTCAGGAGGTTACCTATACAATTCCCAAAAGCAGGGCAATGGTGGTCGTATCCTTTGACAAATGCCTTGCAGCTTTTGCAATATCTTGTCCTACTGGGCAGTGCAGACCCCTGAGAGATATACACTTTTAACTTAACATCTACGGTCCTACTGACATAGAAACAGCACACTCCGATATCCAGCAACCGGGTGCTAACAGAAAGCCCACGATGGATGCACCGGATACCATGAGTCGGGCCATGGCCATCAACGATATTCAGTCAAATGAGCAGCAATTAAGAGTTTGTTCCACTAAAAATTCAAGCGCTACACCACCTCGTAATGAGCCTCTACTCCAGTGTCTCCATCTCCACTGTCCTCCTCCGAAACCGAAGCTTTAGACGTCACATAACCAGGATCACTCAACAACATACTGCAAGATTCATACACGCACAATCTACTTGGTTTAAACCAAGCTAAGCACTTTCACAATACAAAACAAACGAGCAGGTGAAGCGAACTACCTATATACGCCAATAATGAGCATAGCCACCTCCACATTGAATGACATATCGATGCACCACGGAACCCCTGCCAAAATAAACCGCGTCAGAGGTTCCATATACGGTATTGGGGAATTCCTTGATTTATAAATTTGATCAACGAATACAGATAATCGATCAAAGGATCACATGATCAAACCCGCTTTAATGCCATTTTAGAGGTTTCATATCCAACTCAACCTTGGAAAACAACATTGTGGAATAAACTGCTTAATTATGATAGTGTGGGAAAAACTTGAAAGAACGCTGAAACAAACTTGAGAATGGGTCCGGAGTAAACAGTCGAGACTTCCAACCCAATTCCAACCCTTTTCCGTGCCGAATTTGGACATGACGCAGAAATACATAATTGCATATCATCGTCTTATCTTTCTGTAGCTTTTGCAATCGCGTCGATCGGATACTTGAGCAAAAAGTTACAGCTGTTTTACCGAGACAAGTTCGGCACGAATTCGCGAATTAATTTTCCGCTCCTAACGGATAAAAAAAATTTGCTCTGAAAAGCGCCATATTTCAACAGCAAGGCATCATATGAATCCCTACTTAGATGCAAAAACAACGCGCCACGAGATCAAATCCGCTCCTAACTAACCTAATAACCACAAAGAGGACAAGTTTTTACTCACCTGGCCGAACAGCGACGAAGTAAACCGCCCACACGAGGAGGATACTGAAGAAGACGACGGCCGGGGCGGAGGCGGTGACGCCGAGGACCCGACGGCACCATCCTCCCACGGCTAGGACCAGAGCGAGGACCACCGCGGCGAGGATGACTTGGATGATTAAAGGGAAAGCAGGGAAGAAGAAAGGGACAAGGGATAAGGCGAGGAGCGTGAGGACCGCGCTGACAAGGGAGGCAGCCGGGCGACCGGTCGTCCTCCCCGTGGGTTTCTTCGGTGTTTCGGTGCGGTCGCGGAGTGGAAGCATTTAGACTGTCCAGTTTAGAAGAGACTAGTGAAAGACCGGTTGCCTCCGGCATCTCTATTGAACTTAGATCGAGTGAATCTATTTTACAGTCTCTTTTGTCGAGAATAACGCATCAATTTTAAATATTTTTTAGAAAAATTTTGTGATCGTCGAAATATTTTATATAAGTTCGTCTAGGTTTTTAGGATGTTCGGCAAAAATATTTCATCAGTTGAATTGAATATAAACAACTCTTTTTTTTATATAAGTAGAGATTTTATTAATAGCAAAAGACAAAAGTTTACACCATAGAATCAAACATATAAAGAGAGATATTACACAATGTGTAAAATCACAGCTCTTTACGTGTGTGATTCAATATAAAGTAATAAATATTGATTACATATTGTCCTTGTTGTATTCGACTAGTCACGGTTGACTATTGTACTATCAAATATAATAGCATTGCGATGACGCCATAATCCCCACATCACGGCACCAAAAAGAGCCAGTCCAACTTTACCGATCGTGCCACCTCGAACCAACCCCAACCAATTCGCAATGAGGCAGTGTAAGTTGTCTTTGCAGCACCATTGTACACCCACTTTCAACATAAAGTAGTTTCAGAGTAAACGGACAATGAAAGAATAGGTGCAAAGCGGATTCATCGTGATCCCAGTAGAAAGGACATAAACACTCCCATGGCTGGATTGAGCCCTTTTTAATCAGGATGTCTCTTGTATTCAATTTGCTTTGAAGAGCCAGCCACAAGAAGCACTCAATCTTGAAAGGCATCAGACTCGTCCAAATCCTGCTAGTTTCAATCTTGGATGGCGTAGGATGATGTATACCTCTATTGTGCAGTCTACAAAAAGCTTTGGTAGAAAAGGAGCTCTCGTTTTCCCAAGTCCATGACATAGAGTCGGCAATTCCACTGGTAATAGATGCAGAGGACAGCAGATCAAACAAAATCAAAGAGAAAATCGGTCGCTTATTTGAACAAATCTCATAGTCTCGCTAATTACTACTTGCCCGGTGATGTAGGCTCTTGTTGTTTTCTTTGCCACTGCCCGAGATTTCTGATGTGTTGGCAGCGGACATTGGTTTGGTTTGTTACCTTGCTTAATTTATTTTTTCTGGTACAAGTTACCTTGTTTTATTGAATGAAATGATCTGATGTTCCTAAAAAAAGAACCGTTAAGTTAGACGCCAAACTCCGTTAGAGGTAAGGTGGCATCTGAGCTGCCCTAGCGGCGGATCACATGCACCTTCTGGGCCCCACCCTCTCGGAGCGTGGCGGTGGATATTCAAATAGTTTCTTCTCTGACCCAAAGTCGGGAAGATCAACGGCGCGGGACCCAGAGGAGAGGTATCACATGGACGGCTGTGATTCGCAGATCAGGTGCACTGCCACGGTGGATGCATGGGATCCTCTATGGACTTTCACACGCGTGATTGTCAACCCTAACCACTCGACCATGTGCCGCGTTGTCCGCTCCATGGCCCCACGTAATAAGAAAATATCCCAATCACTTTACCGACACGTGGGCCTGTCTTCGTATTGATCCAAATCGCTGAATATTTTTGGGTCAAGATTCGGGGGAGTGGATTCGGTCATGGATGTGTAAAACACTTCAGGACCGTTCTGAGAGATAGAATGGTTCGCTCAGTTATGATAGAATGGTTCGCCCAGTTATGATAAAATAGTTTTGGGAAATCGTCCCGAAAAAATCTGTACCCCGACCGGGATAAAAGGGGTTGGATAAAATAGTTCACTCAGTTATGATAGATTGGTTCGCTCATTTATGATAAAATGGTTTCGAGGATAAAAATGGTTGGATAAAATGGTTCGCCCAGTTATGATAAAATGGTTTGCTCTCCAGGACCGTACTGGAAAGATCACTCCAGTATCAAATCTGGTCCCAAGATTCAATGGGAACATGAGTAGTCTCCACTGAAGGGGATCAAGGGGGAAGCAAATGGTAATCTAGGTAATAAAAATATAATTAGGGGCAACATTGGACAACTACTATTAACAATGTCAAGCTACAATTTATGGATAATATAGTTATGGAAATAATTAAAAAGGAATAATACCAGCCAATTGTCCTAAATCACGTTACAACACAATTAGGTAGACGTGACACCAAAAAAATGTCAGGAATCCTATGATATTGGTTTTCTTGTACTCGGATATTGGTTTCATTCTTCTCGGATATTGGTTTCCGTCTTCTATGATATTGGTATCCTTCTACTTTGATATTGGTGTCATTTTACTCTAATATTGGTTTCCTTCTTCTCTGATATTGGTATCGTTCTACTCCGGTATTGGTTTCCTTCTTCTCTGATATTGGTATCCTTCTTCTCTGATATTGGTATCTTTCTTCTCTTATATTGGCATCCTTGTTCTCTTATATTGGTGTCCTTCTACACACAATGCATACTAATATTATTGCATATACATACCAATTTCTATACAGTTACATACCAACCAAACGAATAAGGTATTAACCCAATGAAAGTTATAAGTGGTAAACTCGAAACGCGTTCCAAAATCACATCGACTTACAGGAGGAGTATGTTGCAAAGCCGCAGGAGGTGCATGTTGCACATGTTCCCCTCGTACCACACCGACGAGGCCCCAACCTGGGGCTTTATCATGTCTGCGTCGGACAGGCCCACCCTGTGAAGTATTGCCTGTGACCCGCCTTGCAACTTGGGCTCCGTCACACATGAGCTGTACTTGTTCAGGTTCTCGGCCTCCGTGGGTGACTGGGCCCTAGTGTTGAGGAGGTAGGGCTTCAGTTTAGGGGATAATGGCGGCAGCTTTACGGAGGAGAACATGGCAGGGATGGCGTGTGGGGAGGAGAGGAAGGTGGACTGCATAGTGGTAGTAGCGTGTGGGAGAGGACAAGTGGATCAAGGTTTTTTTTAGAGGAATAAAGAGGTGGAAGAGAAGGGGACTTTTTTTTTTGGAAATTCGGTAGAGGAAAAGAGGCAAATGGTGTAATCTCGTAGAACCCTAACTGGGATATCCTTGGACAAAAATCCAAAAATGTCCCCGAGATGATTTTGACCATCAGATCTATAAAAAATAATTTTTTATCAAATCTAATAGTTCATGATTAGCCCACACCATGGGATATAAATTAAATTACGTAGTTCCCACTGAATCCAAAGCCAATAGTTTCCCTTTACAACAAAAGACCGAAAAATGGGATATTTTATTTTGACTTTCATCCCGGGACTATAATATGGGACAATTATAATGAGAAGTTAGTTTTCAAATTTTCAAGCGTGATCAACTCGGATAAAATTATCCCGACAAATATTTTATATTAGTATATTATCAATAATTTAAACTCGAAACATCCCAACAAATGTTTCCTCGTGATTCTCCTTACTCGAATCTAAGTATTAAGTATGGCTTGCTTCATTCATAGACTCGGCTGATTGGTGCGATCATAATAATAACACTAATAATGATGACACTAATGCAATCAGATTCATCAAAATTTTGAAATTAAACATAGTTGGATGACATACTAAAAAAATGTTTGCTTTGCATTTGTTTCTAAACTTGATCAAAAAGAGCTAAATTACAAATCAATCAAGCAAAAAAATCGGAAAAATATTCGGTACTCGAAGTAGGATCAACTTTGTAATCAATGAGATTCGAGAAAATGAACAAAATTATCATTGCCCCATTTATCGTAATGTGACATAGAACAAAGTCCCAATTGGCTCATATCTCTATCTTCCACCGGATTGTGTCTGAGATCGGAGTGATCCTATGCAAAAAGCACAAAGAAAAATGGAATTTTCTACAACCAATTTATGGAATTCCTGACAAGTAATTGAACCAACTTGGATATACGATAATGTAGGTCCCAACGTCTACTGAAATGCTAGAATCGCTACGTCAGCTTTCCATATCTGATTAGGCAATTATCGTTCTTATTCCCAAATTAATACCAAAAAGCTTATTGTCCAGCTAGGGTACAAACGTTCCATTTTTCTGTACAAATGGCACCGCCTTAATTTATTTTTGAAAAAAGTTCATTTTAGTACCCTGTAGTATTACGAATTCTCACTTGACTACCATGTGGTTTAAAATGTATAGAACAAGTCCAACTTATTTCAATTTTAATCAGAAAAAATCCCGGGCAGCCTGAATAACTGCCCGAGATTTTTTTTAAACGACGCCACTTCGTGTCATATGTGGCAATCAAGTTGGAATAAATCGATGATGACATGGTATTTAGACAATTATCAAAACAATCCCCATTTTATAATTTTTTTTCCTCTCTCTCATTCTCTTCTTCTCTCTCTCCCCTTGTATGTCAACAAATTTTTATGAGGACTTTTAATAATAATAAAAAAACTCACGAATTCAACTCCAAAAAATTGATTATAATAAAAATGGAGGAGAAGATGAGCCATAGCATCGTCGGGATGGAAGACGAGTGGGAAGAGAGTATTGGCGCCACCACCGGAGGTTCCTCATGAGCAATAGCATCGACGAAGGGGGAGACCGGAACCCGGAGCGCGGGTTGGGGGAGAGCTCCGTCGCGGGTCGATACCATGGCTGTATCCGGGAAGGCACGGCAACTCAAGGGACATCGCGTCGAGGAGGGAGAGCACGACGTTGATGGATTTCAGCATGGAGGTGGTGAACCCCTGGAGGTCGAGAGCCAGGGCCTTGACGATGTGCACGGCGGTGTCAAATCTAGGCGCGGAGTCCATGTCACGACCAGAAAATAGAAGTGACAACGCCCGAGTTTTAAAATACTCCGTTAGGCACCAGATTTTATTAAACATTTAAAATCCAACATCCGAAATACTCATTAATTAGAAAAATAAACAATTGTCTTTAAATCCAAATACGCGCAGTCGGAAGGTCAACCGCCTTTATTTTTGCAAAGAAAACAGTGATGATGCATGCAAGCTAAACCCTCTACTCCCGATCTCG
This sequence comes from Hypericum androsaemum, assembly GCA_963995505.1. Taxonomy (NCBI): domain Eukaryota; kingdom Viridiplantae; phylum Streptophyta; class Magnoliopsida; order Malpighiales; family Hypericaceae; genus Hypericum; species Hypericum androsaemum. The sequence goes on along the minus strand of OZ023186.1, from coordinate 3,946,546 downwards.
AGCCTCAGCTGAACCATCTGAAACACATACGACTAAGGTGAGTTGATTAACTCAGTAAGTGGAACGAAAATAATATAATTCACAACAGAAGATACGAGCCTAAAGTACATCGAACGACCATGTAAAATGGAAAGGATCTCCTAATCGACTAACATACACAGACTCCAGAGTCTAACATATTCACGATGGGATTCTCGGGGGCCCAGAAAGTACCCCTCCGTTCCCGTGTTGCTGGCCCAAAAGACAGAAGGGTATCCCCACGAGCCCAGATAATTTTCACACTCCCTATCCATTTGATCACACGCACCTAGGGTTACCTGGTTGCCCCTTTGAAGCGATGCGCATGAACTATAGGGCCCAAAAGGTGCAGAAATAATCCCGCATGTCCGAATAGAACATAAGTAATATATCCATATCGAAACTTATACACAAATCCGAACTGAACTGAATCAATTTCATAGCAAACATAATCAGGATCAGATCCACAAGCAAGAACAGAAACAGATTAACAAGTTCGTACCGTACCAAGACAGAATCAAAATTGAGTCCATATGTAACACAAAAATCAAATCCGAACTAAGGTCAGAAAAATCAGATTAGATCAGGACTCTAAATTGAGTCATATGTGTTCAGAATCCTATAATCCTCTATTTACGATTTTCACTTACCTGACGTTGTTCCTAGGTTCTTAAACCTCCGACGATCCTTCTGAAAACTTCGTAAGTTTGTCCTCTCCACCTTTTTGGAAGACAGAACACGTGACTTGGGGCAGAAGTTACTCGAATTCAAGGTGGGAGACAGAGTTAATAGCTTACCCTTCTCGTGCGATAATTCCCGGATGATTTCGTCCTCTCCTAGCACCTTCTCCCGAGTCAGATTCCGCTCATCGCCTTTACAAAGAGAAGAAATCCGTGGTTGTTATCTCTGTGGCAGAATGGACGGCCTAAGAGTCTATTTAACATAGTTTTCGTGCCTAAAAATCCTACTCTGCCCAGATTACCCTAACACAGCTAGGGTTTGTAAAAAATTACCTTTTGCCCCCCAATTTTGTTAGGACATGCCAATTGCTCCTTTAAACTTTAGAAAATTATCACTTTAGTTCTTAAATTCTTACAGCCCAAATGGAAGACCTTCATCGGCCGCTTCAACCGATGACGAACACCGGCTGTGTCCGAACCGGCTGGTGCAATGGTCACTCATGAGACCCACCAGGGGCCCACTCGAACTGGATCGTTGGGGATCCGCTTCTGGGATCGCTATCCTAACTTAAAAAAAATCCAGGGGAAGAGAGAGAGGAAGAAAAGGCGAAGGCTTTCCCTTTCTTGTTTGATTAATTCTGTAACGGAAAGCGGTGCTCTTTGTAATTTTATTGAAGGAGGAGGAATGATGGTCGATGGGTAATTTGGCTTCGGCGACATCGCCAAATGTTAGAAGGAAGACAATCGGTTAGGAGAGTGGGATAGGAATTTTGCTTAATCAAATAATTATAACAAATGCAGTACTATATTGATAATTTATCACTAGCCATGTCATTAAACACTAATCTAACGGACTGACGATGTGGCAATCCACGTAGGATAACAAACTACGTCGTTTTGAAAAAAAATCACGGGCAGCTACCCGAGCTGACCGGGACCTGTTTTTGATAAAAGTTGAAACAAGTTGGACATGTTCTATGCGTTTTAAACCATAGGGTACCTAAGTGAAAATCTGTCATACTACAAGGTACTAAAATGAACTTTTTCTTTTATTTTTTTTAGAAAAGGATCCGAAAAGAAAGCTTCAAGGAAAACCCAAATGATGAAATTCGAAAAATCAATTAAACAAAAAAATCCATAAAAAATCTCAGAAAATCTATGACAAGAAAAACATATAGTATGTTAAAATTTTTACATCTAACTTAAAATTTAAACAAATAAATATGTAAATTTTTACACTTTCAAACATATATTTACTAAATTTGAAACTAACAAGCGACGATCTCTTTCCTTTACTTCGGAAAATAAAAATATTTCAGACAAATGAGTTGCTCGTGAGAACCATTGAAATTTGAACACGCACTTTAAAGTTTAAACTAGCTGGTCCATGAGCTCGGGCTGGGCGTCGAGCTGGAGCCGAGCCAATTGGAGTTCCCGATTTATTTTAATTTTTTTGCCAGAGAGTGCCAGATTGAACGGCCAATGACCGTCTTTTTTCCAATCTGAAACGAATTCAAATTAATTAATTGAAAGTGATAGGATTTTAGTTTTTTTACATATCCAGCAATTTTATAAGTCAACTAATCTAGATTTTAACTAGATAAGAATTAAGATATTTAAAATATGATAAAATTTTCTCATTTAATATTTATTATTATTGTATTTTCTCTTGCAATTAATTTAAGTGATTGTTGTTAAACAGATAGACTTTGGTTATGTTATCCAAACAATAAAAGTGAATTAACTTAAAACGTTGGATATTAAATTTAGGCATTCGTATTGTCTAGAATTGCGTTGTTATTCCACGCGTCAGGTTGCATGATTGAACGTGATCCTTCCTAGCAATTCCCAAGTTAATTATGATTTCAGCACTTTACAGTCACCAACCTAATATTTGTTTCTAAAATACTCGAAAAAGCTGTACAAAGTGCTGTTTCCAGTGGAAAAGAATCGTGATTAATGACTATTATTAGCCTAAAAGCTGCAAACTCGAAAACGGACAACGAGCTAATAGTAGCTGGCAGCCTCTAAACCTGGAGATGAGTTAGCATCTTATCATTTCAAATCACATTATTCATGTTTGTCTTCCACGCGTAACCCATAGCAAATCTGTTTTTATTTACATAGAAACAAAATTTTCAGCGATAAACATGTCGTTAATTACGACCACAAGTTAATGAGATGTCACACGAGATCTTGATATGTCGAGCCAGGGAGCTCTTGGAGAGGGAGTGAGAGGCGCAGATGCAACATACGTATAAATCTTGTGAATATGCATTGTCCAAGCATATTTTATTGAAAAAAGGACACAAGTACCTTGTAGTTTTACGTTTTTACAACGGAGTATCTTGTAGTTTCAAATTGGTAATTTAGTCACTATGGTTTTCAAAAAAAATTTCAGGCAGATCCAGAGTAGCTACCCGTCCATATAATCTTCAAACGACGTTGTTTTTGTCCTACGTGGCTGACACATGGATAACGTGATTAATTACATATTTAATCCCTAATTTGTTTATATTTTTTCAAATAACCCTTTATTTAAATATATTTAATCCCTAATTACATATTTTTTCAGTCTCCCACCACCATCAACCCATCACTTCCAACCTAATAAAGATCCAAACTTTAACCCAAAAAATCCCATAAGACAAAAGACACAATTTTGGGTAATCTCTACCATTCGATTGAAAATCTCTAAATCTCACCGAATTGAAGCAATGGCGGGCGGCCGGATCGTGATGGAGCTCTACGCCAACGTTGTCCCTAAGACGCTGAGAACTTTCGTGCCCTGTGCACCGATGAGAAGGGGAAGGGTGGAGCGGGAAGGCCCTCCACTGCAAGGGATCCAGCTTCCACTGTGTGATCCCCGACTTCATGTGCCAGGGAGGCGACTTCACCGCCGGGAACAGCACCGGAGGGGAGTCCATCTACGGATCCAAGTTGGAGCACGAGAACTTCGTGAGGAAGCACACCGGCCCTATGATCCTCTCCATGGCCAACGCCGGTCCCGGCACCAACAGCTCGCAGTTCTTCATCTACACCGCCAAAACCTCCTGGCTAGACGACAAGCACGTCGTGTTCGGCCAGGTCGTCGAGGGAGGGAGGGAGGGAGGGGTTGGGGGCGGATAGAAACTGAGAGGTGGGGAAGAAGAGGGTCTTTTTGAGTGTTTATAAAAAAATAGGATCATTCTAAAAATTTTCTACTTAGCCAAGTTACAAGTTAGCAATATCTTACCCTCGTGTTTGCCACGTCGGAAAAAATACGACATCGTTTGAACACCATATAGGCAGGCAGTTGCTCCGGACCTGCCTGGGAAATTTTTCACAAACCACATGGACCGAATTACCAATTTGAAACCACAGGGTACCCCGTTGTGAAAATAGAAAACTACAGGGTACTTATGTGTCCTTTTTCCTATTTTATTTGTAGCTTTTGATTATAAAATGTCTAGTAATCTGCTACTAGTTGCCTTCATGTGTATTTGAAAGATCTTGTGGGTTTATTTTGTCTCATTGTACTCGTTTTGTTACACCAGCATGTGATTAATAAAGATTATTAAGCTAGTTGCTCCTCGAATTTACAAGCAACAACTACTTAGGTAAAATGGTGAGTGCATTGTTCTAACTTAATCAGATATCGAGTTCGAGTCATTGGAAACGCAACAACATTAAATACTTGTTAGTATAGCTTTGCTACCTGTTGAGGTACAAAAATAATTTCTGAATTGTCAATGATATCAGTCGTAGGTTACGTTGTTCACTTATTCTCGAAACACTACCTTTCAAAGGTCTTGACCATCTCGAATTCAAATTAGTCGGTCTAATGGATCCCGATACTAGATGGTATAAAAACAACATGTCCCCAATTACGAGTGTGATCGACTTATATGCAAGTGTACAAATTCAAATGCATATTGTTTTAAAGTTTCGAATATGATATAAAAATTTTAATATGATATCAGATTGAGCTCATCTTGAGCTCTATTATTACTCGGACTATCCTCGTGTCATGATTTATTAGTGATATCAAAATTTCTACAAATATCAGCTCAATAAATTTCATTTGATGAACATGTTGAGATTATAAATTAGTATGTAGCCTCCGAAAAGCATTCGAGGGTATCTACTGTTTGTTTATTTAACAATTAATTTTCTCTTGGCGTCCCGCCACAAAAAAAGCCTCCGAGGAATGGATAGGCAATTAGGCATTATTCATGATTCATCGTAATGTTAATCACGCGGCTGCATGTAGGTAACTGTCCTAATCGAATGTGTCAAATTAATAGGTTGTGGCTCACTTAACGCCAGGCATGTCTGTCTTTTTTTCTGAATAGTCAGTCATCAGCGTTTCCATTGATAAAATTTCAAATTAGTACATAGTTTGAAGAGTATGTGATAAGCGAGTATTTAAATCAACTAGTAAAATAATTATTTTAATTTAATCAAAATTTGAGTTTGAATTATTGATACGCAGTAGTGATAAATATATTTTGGGAGAATTTTGCCACTTTTAAAAAAATCTTACTCGACTTGAATCTAAAATAGTAGACACAATAAACTAGATACCAAATAATATAAACCAAACATTAACATAAACTATAACCATAAAACAACGACACAAACACATCATATTATGGGTTAGAATTTGTTTTAATTTAACAAATAGATTTTGAGTTTGAGCTACTCTGATTTCAAAAATTAAATATTTTTTTGGAAGAACTTTACCATCATTCAAAAGTCATATCCGATCCAAACTTAGATTAATCGGTCTAATAAATATCCGAGATATAAAAAAAGCACATAAAAAGAATCAAAATGCTACAAAAACAAATACAGGTACAAAACCAATGGTGCTAAAAGTTAGGGATCTTGGAAGATTAAGCACGTGTCTGTGGTCCACATGATGGACTGTAGATATCATTCGTATTGATAGGGCGAGCAACTGAATTCCATATAGTTCTCGTAATTTGGGAAAAAATGTAGTCGTTATTTATAAAATTACTAATTTGTGGTCTTTTCCTGTCTCCTGTATTACAATTGTGGTAAGTCAATGGCCTTTTAGGAAAGTAACAAATTTACACGTCCCTAACTCCCCCAACCTTTAATCCTTTAAAAAAACTCCCCCAACCCAACAACTATATAATAATTTATTTATCGGTTAACATCCGATAAGTTCGGTTGACTTACCAAACAACAATAATATAGGTATAGTCTTATAGACCAAAAGAATATAAGAACAGCTTAATATATGAATCAGTATATTTTTATAAATTATAATAATAGAATTAAACTGTATTTTACTAAAATATACTGCATGAATCTTGTAGCTTGACTCTTTCAAAATGTAGCAAGAGAGAGAGAGTCTATCTGATTTAAATTTAATTTGTCGAATTAATAAACTGATATTAGGCGGGATAAAATAGACATAGCACTTGTCAAGCCATCTTCGAGTTCCAAGCCGAGCAAATAAGTAACCGCACATCTTTTCCTCGCCTCAAATGGAAAGAGAAAATAAAAACGAAAAGGAGCTGACCCAACCCCGGTTAGTTCACGGCTCCGTCCCGAAAACAAAATCAAATTTAAAAGAAAAGAAAAAAAAAAGAAGCAAAAACAAAGTCACTACTTCTCTTCCTTCCTGTCCCTCTCTATAATGGAAATCTCTCCTTGGCGAAAAGACGACCGCTACCCGGTGGTCTTCTTCCACTCCGCTCCAAGCTAATCAGCCTAATCTTAAAAAAAAAAGAGAGGAAAAAACCACAAAAACGCCGCGTTTTACTTCGTTTGGTTTCCACAACTTGAAAATAACTGCAGAAAAAAAGGAAAAAAAGAACAAGGAGGTTAAAAGGAGAAGAGAGGAGATCTGTTAGGAAATGGAGGAGGAGAAGAAGGCGATAACGCGGGGTCTAATCGAGGCGGTGAACGAGATATCGGCGATACCGGAGTTCCGGAGTCCGGTGAGGAAGCTCTACTGCAACCTCGCGAGGCGGGTGAAGCTGCTGACCGCTATGTTCGAGGAGATTAGGGAGGGCCGAGATCCGCTTAGCGAGGACTCTTCCAAATCCCTAATCGCTCTCAAGGAAGCTCTCGATTCCGCTAAGGAGCTCCTCCGCTTCGGCGCCGAAGGCAGCAAGATTTATCTGGTTAGCTCCTCTCTTTTTTTTCCGGTGGACTTTTTTTTTAATGATTTGTTTTTTAAGTTACGAGGTTCCAAGGGATCTCGAGCTGTTCGCGTGTTAACATTTGGAATCGGTTTTTTTTTTCTTTATATTTCGCGCTATCCGGCGATTTAGAGTGGAAATTAGAAGTGATTCTTGCGTACAGTGTGAGCTGATGATGTGGTGAAGGGATTGGATGTGTGAATCTGTTTTCGGATCTTAGTGAGTTTGATCTATCGCGGTTAGGGGCGGAGTCAGATTCCTTGTTTCAGAAATGTGTCGTCCAATGATGCTTGATTTTGTTCTATTCTCTTGTCCTTGTTGCTTCTCTGCCTCGGATTGCTTCGAGGGCTGTTAATGATTAGGGCACTGCTGAGTCGGTTTTGCTCTCGGTAGCCACGGGTATGGTGATTCGATGATCCTGTAGTATTGGGTTTGATACCTTGCATATGAAGATGATGATAAAAAGAGTGGTCTAGGCGAGGGAACCTGCCGCTGGTGATGCAGTGTGAATATTGTTGAGAAAATAGGCCGAGATGCACAAACGCCCGAGTTGTTTGGTTGGTGACTCTATCACTGATAAGTTGGGCCCAACACTGCCGCTTTTCAACCTGCGGTTCAACACTTACCCCGGCATGATAACTACGGGCTATTGAATCAATCCTAACTAATACCATGCATAAATTTCATATCCTTTCTGCTTAAGGCAAGGATTCAGTTGGAAGTATCACTTATAAATTGGGCTCCACTATCTTCACCTTTTCAAATGCGGACTGACTTCAACATCTTGGTTTACTTCTTGTTGTGAAACAGAGGATAACAACTACTTAGGCAAAGATGGCTCTCACCTGTTTTGTTTTGTTTGACACTCTCTACCAAGAAATCATTTCAACTACATTTACAAAATGTGGTTATGTGTTTGCCTGTTTGATTTTTATACGCTGCTTTGTTTGTAAGGGATGTCCTTGCTCTTAATCTGTCCCTTTAGGTGTCTGTATCTGCTGAGTTCTTGCAAGACCTTTATTACTGTTACAAGAAAACCTTAATGAAGTGCAAATGTTAGGAAACGTAGTTACTTTGATGGTAGCGTTCTGCTCTCAATAACCCGCCGTTGCAGGTAATCGAGAGGGAGCAAATCATGAACAAGTACCATGAGGTGACAGCTCAATTGGAACAGGCTCTGAGTGGAATACCTTACGAAAGCTTTGATATATCTGATGAAGTTAAGGAACAGGTATGAGATAATTGGACTCTTATCAGTAGTCAAGTGTTGTTCTTTAGCAACTTGAATGATCTGAGCCAAACGTTTTCATTTTGTTCCCACTGAAATGCTAAAATGGATTTTGGCGAAGACTAATATTTTCGCCATATGCGCTTGACCTCAAGGCTCTTTTTTTGTGAGGTTTCAAAGCTCTGAAACAGAGAGGAAAGAGCAAGAGCTGCAGTTTCTAAAAAATCCAAGTCATCATATACTTTTAATCATTTCTAGCTATAGCCTATATGAGGTTTTTTCCTTTTTGACATGCCAGGTTGAGCTTGTGCTTACTCAATTCAGAAGAGCCAAGGGAAGGGTTGACACAATTGATACTGAGCTGTACGAAGATCTGTTGTCCCTCTATAACAATACTGATGATACAACAGTAGATCCTGCAATATTGAGAAAGTTGTCTGAAAAGTTGCAGTTGATGGGGATCATGGATCTCATGCAAGAGTCATTAGCTCTTCATGAGATGGTTGTTGTCACTGGAGGAGACCCCGGGGAAAGCATTGAGAAGATGTCAATGTTACTGAAGAAAATTAAGGATTTTGTTCAAACGGAAAACCCCAACCTCGATGCTCCACCAAGACAAAATAATCATTCTGATGGTGGCATCGGACAGGCACCTACTAATGGGAATCAAAAACCCCCAATTATACCTGACGATTTCCGCTGTCCAATCTCACTGGAACTAATGAAGGATCCTGTCATTGTCTCAACAGGACAGGTGGTTGATGTTTGCTTTGATGCTCCATTATTGGCAAATCTCGCAAATCTTGAGTATAATAACATGAAGCTAGGTCTTATTGATGGGTTCAGCCATATGGGGTTATATCTTCTAGCGTGCTTCTGCTTTGACTCATGTCATATATTTTCAATTTACTTTCCTCGAACATGGCCCAAGATTTTTCATCAATCGTTATGTGTTTTGAGACAGAAAAAAAGTGCCCTAAAGCTTTCTCTGTGATGCAACACGGCCCGTTTTCCCTTCATTTGAAGAGCTTGAGATACTCTGGAGACTATAGACAAAATAGATATGCCATCGTATATTCAGTAATTGACATCATTGGAAAATTTATTTATTTTCATGTTATTTGCATGAGCCTAGATTTGAGAGATGCCTTATATTTCTGTTGATCTTTGACCTCTGACAGCTTGTATTTAATGTCATAGACCTATGAGCGGAGTTGCATAAAGAAGTGGCTGGATGAAGGGCATGGCACCTGTCCAAAGACGCAACAGCCGGTCACCAGTACCGAACTCACGCCCAACTACGTTTTACGAAGCCTCATTGCCCAGTGGTGTGTGGATAATGGCATTGAACCACCAAAACGGCCCAGCAGCTCTCGATCAAACAAAACAACATCTGCTTGCTCACCTGCTGAACGTACAAAGATAGAAATTCTTCTTCAGAAGCTCACATCTGGCAGTCCTGAAGACCAACGATCTGCCGCAGGGGAGATTCGGCTTCTGGCCAAGCGCAATGCAGACAATCGTGTGGCTATTGCAGAAGCTGGGGCAATCCCTCACCTTGTCTGTCTCTTGTCGACACCTGATTCTCGGACCCAAGAGCATGCTGTTACTGCTATCCTTAACCTGTCTATATGTGAAGATAATAAGGCAAGTATTATTACAGCTGGGGCAGTTCCCGGTATAGTCCTTGTCCTCAAGAAGGGTAGCATGGAAGCCAGGGAAAATGCAGCTGCCACACTTTTCAGCCTTTCGACAGTGGATGAAAATAAAGTTACTATTGGATCTCTAGGGGCCATTCCTCCTCTTGTAACTCTTCTCACCGATGGTACCCAAAGAGGGAAAAAGGATGCTGCAACTGCTCTTTTCAATTTGTGCATCTATCAAGGAAACAAAGGGAAGGCTGTAAGGGCAGGTGTTATCCCTACGTTGATGCATCTGCTGACGGAACCCGGAGGTGGCATGGTAGACGAGGCATTGGCTATACTTGCTATACTGTCTAGCCATCCAGAGGGCAAGGTGGCCATTGGAGCAGAAGGGGCAGTGCCTGTTTTAATAGAAGTTATCGGAAGTGGATCTCCCCGGAACAGAGAGAACGCAGCTGCAGTTCTTGTACATCTTTGTGCCGCAGATCCAAAACATATGGTAGAGGCGCAGGAGCTTGGGGCTATGGGACCACTTACAGATTTAGCACAAAATGGTACTGACCGAGGAAAACGAAAGGCTCAACTGCTGCTGGATCGTATTAGTAGGTATCTTGAGCAGCAAAAGTTGGCCGAGTCGCAAACAGAGCCTCTGACCGAGGCTCCTACACATCAGCCATGGCTGTCCGTCGTCACAAATCCTGCTGACAGCTGACAATTTTTTTTGTTCACCATCATATTCTTCTTTTGATCACTTGTCTCTTCGTGTGCATTCCAAGAGGCGGCTTTGCTTTGGAGGTCGGCTAGGTGGAAGATCACCTTGCCGAGTTCGACGCGCAGCAGGGGGGCGTATACCAATTAAAAGAAACCATTCACGGGTCCATCCAAGGGTGGCGGAAGAGCGCGAACATGGAAGCTCTGATGCATCTGACATGTACCATTGCAACTTCAAATCATCCTCAGTTTTTTAACGAAGCGATGTCTCGTGTATTCGAGCTGATCTTCCATTGCCAGTAATTGTGATGCAATGGAATCAAAAGCAAAGATCGGAACCATGTATTATACCGCCCAAGTTTGTCTCAGCTTGTTTGCCTTTGTTTGTTTCCGCGAGGCCAGGGGAATGAATCGAATGAATCATCTCCTGCACACCAACAAGACAAGGCAGGAATGAATATTACTTTTTCTTCTTATTCTTCTTTTATTTCTTCAACTTCCAACTAATTTTGGTTTGTGCTTCAGGATCATTCTGCAGCTTAATTTTAACAATGATGCACTCTTAGATTTCGAACTCGGAATTTATGGGTTAAACTGGGTGGTCCTGTAGATTTCTCGACACACTGGTTTGTGGACACAGTGAAAGAAAACAGGCTTGCGAAATTGCCATCGTCTTTGCTTGTGATTTATCACCAAAATGGACAACAAATCAAGTCCTATGGTAATATCCTGGACCACCGAAGATTTTCCTTGGCAAATGAAACACTTGGCTGACAGTTTCTTCCTTCGTTGACGTCAACATCAACTTTTGGCGACGACTAGCTTTGTCACCAACTTATTAATCATGTTTAGCCCTACATGCATGGTGGATTTTTCCGGTATTCAGAGTTGAACACTGTCGATCCTTATTTTAAGGACACGATGATGTCTTTTACGTAAGTTTGAACCCAAAGATCTCCTTAAGGGAATGCAAATCTATTACCATCGGTGATGCACACCCATCACAAGTTCCGGTTTACCGGTTTTCACTTATACGTCCCCAACCCCATGTCTATCTAATGTGCAGAGAGAGAGCTTTATGGCTTTGGGCCTTGATTGCTTTATTCGTTGCAGATGGAGCAAAGTGTCGGTCCTTTCAATAAAGCAAAAATATGATATGTTCCTTTCTTCTTCTTCTTCTTCTTCTTCTCGCCCCGCATGTGGAACCACAAATCACGGTTTAATATGCATCATAAACCAAAGATATAATTTTTCTTATCTAAATATTTGTATAAGATATTATGCAATTACTTTCCCGGGCTCCTACTTGAATAATTATAAAAAAAAAATCAGATTTTGGAGAGAGAGATAATAATTGGGTAGGCTGGGAAAAGGTTCAAAAGGTCTCACTTCTTTTGACCAAATCAGTAGAGCCCTCCTTTTGAACTTTCATCATTCGTTGAAACGAAATCTGGACCGAACCTTAGCTAATTGAGGGGGCTTGGTCGTAAACGGAAAAATGAGGACGGGATTGATCTGCATGGTTTTGAGTGGGATTCTTGGCGTTTTCCTTGTCTCTCTCTCTTCAACTTTCACTTCCACACAAATTTACATGCATGCCAACCTTCAAAAGAACATTTTTGTAGCATATTTTTACACGTACTACAGCCGATTAATCTAAATAGCTAAAAAGTCGTATTTAAAAAAATTAAGAAAACAAATGTTTTGGTACATTAACTATTATATATTTTAGCCAGTCGGGATAACTCATCATCCAGAATGGATAATTTTCTGGGGAAGTTGATTATTTTGGTGCATTAATTATTTTCATCAATGAAAAGGCTCACATTGTCCTTCCACATAATTACAAAATCATTAAAATCATATGTATATCCACAATGATATGAACTCTCCCTCTCATATGGTGAAGAGCCCTTGGAGTGCATGGTTAAAGACTGCAAAAGCAAGTACAAAATCGCCTAAAAATGTGAGACAATGAGTGGCTTTCCCAGTTTCCAAGTTTTGGCTTTGTATAGAGGAATTAGGAAAGTGTGGGAAATGGGAATTGGAGCAGTGGCTCTCTCTCTGATCTCATTGTGAAGTGAAGTATCACTTTTCTGGCGAGTCATCCACGCATGTTGGCGAGTCTCACTTAAGCTGCTCGTTATGGGGCTCTAGCTAGCTTCCCACCGTTTCTATCTCGAAACTAGATAAGATTCAACTTTCGACATTAAATTTGGCCAAGTATTTTCATTTTATTGTCATACTCGCAACTTTTTCTATGTGAACTATTTCATGTTGAGAAATTTATTGAGCCGATTAATACAGATTCAAATTGACTAATTGCCTAATAAATATATTTCATAACCAATTTTTCTAAGGAGAAATACGAGGATATTCCTTCCTATTTGCAATAATACACGATCAGCCTTATTCAAGGTTCTAACGAGAGCTATAGGCTTTGTTTGATATCTCTTCGGATTAGAGATACATGATAGAATATTACTATACAATATTGGAGAGAATCTCACATCGAAAGTTGTAAATAGGTTGAGCTAGTTTATAAATGTGAAAAATACACATATTTATTGCTTTAATTTTGAGTTGAATATAGAAATTCTAACAAAGTTACACTAAAAATTGTTGTATCAAATTTATTAAATTTGAATTCAAATTATTTTCTAGCAACCAAATGAATACACAACTTGACAAAATAATTACTGCAGTAGCTTCTTGACAAAATCGAACCGCATTTTTCCATCAAATCCTCGAAACAAACTAACATAACTGGGATTTTGCATTAATCGAATTGTAAAGAAGCAAAGATCCATGTGCCTTTTCTCGGCCATAACATTCATCAAATTGTCGTGGAAATTGGCTAATTAGTTTACCCTTGAATTGTAAATTTGTTTTTTTAATCAAGAAGTGATCAATCTCAAACGGAACACATCATCGAGTTTGTACGGATTTGACTCTCTCTCGTATTATGAACTGAAATAATGAGTTGTACGACATCAACGAGATATACGATCAAGCCGAGGCCGCTTCAATTATATTATGTTAAAATGTTGATGTTGAACTTAAAATCTTAGTTTAAATAGAATAATTTTTGCACCATAGTCAATGTGGGACTATTCTAACATAATGAACTAAGCTGGAGCAAGAGTGACAATCAATTCATTAGCAAAAGTCCTATACTAGCTGAGAAAGCAAGTTCATCATAATCCCAAGATTAATTTGTTGACCATTTCCTTTAAAAAAATATTGTTGACCAGATCACCATGGCAAAAGTTCTGAAACATGCACGTAAAACACATCAATATTGCAACAAAAACTACATGAACCCACTAATTACCACAATCTCCTCACCCATAATTATGCTTGCAATAATATTCATTATAAGTGAAATATAAGCTCATCAACTAACTAATTAGACACAAAGCAAGTTTACAATCCAAACCCAAATTAAACACATGACATGCACCCCAAAAGAACAAAAATAAAAGAGTTAAATTCTGAGACCAAACAACTTTACCAATTCCTCAGCCCATTTATCTTCCACACTCAATTCCTCTTTTATTCCTGTCAATTGTATCCCCTAACCAATGCCTTTCCCATTTTTTCCCTTCTCTGCAACTAAAGTGTTACGATCTTCTCTTCTCCTTCCTCGTCTTCTTCAGATGAACAAGTTAAGGACTAGCTCCGTTGACTTAATTAAGACCTGGTAAATCAGTCCAAGTACTTGTACTTCCACCTCCTTGCCAGTACTGGCTATTCTCTGAGGCACCCAGAAGTTGCCTTGGCAAGTTCACCCCTCCTCCTTGAACCCTATCTTCCATCTTCACCAGCTGGTCATCAGAAACCCTAGAGCTGGTGGCTATACTAGCTGGACCAGTAGCTTCGTTAATGCTTCCACCTTGGTGTTGGAATGGGAACAAGCTTGTCCCTTGTGGATCAAAGTACGGCACCTGGTTGCTAATCAACCCCGCGGAGTTGAACCCGATATGATCATGGCCTCCAAGCCCACTAAAGTTTAGCCCTAAGTTCCCAACTTGGAACTGAGAAAGATTATGCAAGGAGGCCATAAAGGGTAACTGAGATGGATGATGGTGTTGGGTAATAATGGTGGAAGGAAGTGGAGTACTAGTGGAGGGATTTGATGATGAGCTCGAGATTGCTTTGGCTGATGATGATGAGCCACCACTAGTACTTTGGCTGCTCTTGCTTTTCTTGTTCCTCCGGCAGCCGCCCCCCACCGGAACGCTCCTCAGGGCGCCACCACGTGTCCAGTACCGCCTGCAGGCCTTGCAGAAGTGGCGGGGCTGGGTGAGGCTGTAGTTGTTGAAGTAACAAAACTTGGTGTTGGTGGACTCGCACCGGGGGCACTTTAGGCCTGGCTCTGGCTGAGGAATCTTGGCTAGCTTAGCGCGGTCCGCCATGGACCCTGGCCGGATTGAGCTGGCGCTCGGGCGGACCCCGCTGGAGTCATGAGGAGGCGGAGGGAGCGGTGGAAGCTGGTGATGCCGATGATGATGCTGATGATGAGGGATACTTTCATTTCCATCTAGTATTAGTCCTTGGTCTTGTTGTTGATTTGGTAGCTTCACAATTAATTACAAGTGTAAATGATAAGATAAGTACACTTGAAAAAAAAAATCTTGCAAGCTACATATCTTTGGTATATTCAAGTGAAGAAGATCAAATAGAGGAATATGAATAATTATCTTTTGTGATATGCTTCTCTCTTTTTTCCTCTCCTTTTCTTCTTTTCCCTTTGACTCCTAAAGGATAGTAACTTGTAACTAATTAAGATAAATTCTTATATTCTGGATGGAAATTGAAATTAAGGGGAAGAAATAAAGCAACTTACCTGTTGGTACCAGTTGGGAGGATCTAAATAGATTGGAACTGAAGGGAAAACCATGGTTGTTTGAGCTTTTTCTTGCTTCTTTTTATAAAAGGTTGATGGGTCTTTAGGAAAGAAAAATATGGTGGGAGAATCAAGGTAGAAGATCAGTACCACCAGAACCAAGAAAGCAAATAGAGAGAGGGGAAAGCAAAAGGGGAAGAGGGTTAAAGGGAGGGAAGGCCACCATATGACTTGAAGATGGTGAGCTTGCTTTTGTTTTTTTTTTCTTTTGTGGGGGTTAAACTCTCCTTTTATTCCATTCCTTCCTCTTTTTGTTGTATTCTATTAGGGTTCTTTTGAGTGGCTGAAGTTTCTTCGCTTATAAGCTTTCTTGAGATGCATAGGCTAAGATTCAGCGCTCAAAAGAAAGCTGTGGTTCAGTGCTAAAAAGAAAAAAAAATAGAGCAAGCAGTGATCCATGCATTGGAGAGAGAGAGAGAGAGGGAGAGAGAGAGAGAGATGGGAATAAAGTAAGTGATCACTATTTGTCTACCCTGGTGGGGATCACCTCTAAAGTGACTAAGATTTGTAATGGAGGAGCCCCACACTAAGTGTGCAACTATGAACACAAGGTGATTATAATAAGTAAGATGTATTTATTATTAGAATGTAGCAATGTTAAGCTATGCCATATTTTAGTCAGTCAAGTAAAATTTTGCATACTAGGTGATACTAACCAAAAAAATTATTGTTATAGTTCAATTAGGGATATCTGAGTCATGAGCATATAATTAATATTAAAATCTGTTAGAGATTGCTCTGATATTTTAAGTTCATGATTAACTCAATTTTGAATTAGTCCATGTCATTTAAAAAAAACATCTATCGTGTGTTTTATAATGCATGGCCAGACGGGAACATCCATTTTTGCCCACGCGAAAATTAATCTAATTTTTTTTGGAAAGGTGAGAATTAATCTAATTATATACAACATGCGTTACAAACCGTGTGCACTAGCACTTTGCTTAAATAAATTAATCCAAAATCATAGACGATCGACTATGAATTGGAAAAGAATTTATAATTTTAATTTGAAGGGATTAATTTTAACGACATAACAATAAACGGACACAAGGCCTAGTATAATTTTAATTTGTTCTTTGCATGGAGCGCCTATCTCATGTAATCGAACAACTTGTGCATGAGGGTAGGTGGGCACCTGTCAGACTGACACATCGTGCACCCCCTTTATTCCAGCTGATGTTTGCCGATGACCTAATTTTTATGTGCGAGGTCACGGTGGACCAAGCTGTCATGGTCCGGAACCTTCTGACGACCTTCTGTGACTCTTCGGGCCAGCGTTAGCATGACTAAGTCCAAGTTCATGGTATCCCAGAATGTCCGCCAGGAGCTGGCCAACCACCTCAGTGACATAATGGGAATTCTCTTGACTCTGGAGTTAGGACAATACCTTGGTGCCTCGACAGTTCTAAGGAGAGGCTGTCGGCATACCTACCATTATATCCTGGAGAGACTGCGGGGTAAGATGGCTTGTTGGAAGGCGAGGACACTGAGCAGGACGGGTCGCGTGACACTTGCCCGATCAGTATTGTCTTCCATACCGGCACACGTGATGCAGTCAGACCTTCTTTCTCAGACTACTTGCTCGGATATGGATATCTGCATTAGCAACTTCATTTGGGGCACCCACCAGCACTCAGATTGTTAGAGCATACACCTTGTCAATTGGGCCACCCTCTGCCTCCCTAAGGAGGTAGGTGGGATTGGTCTCTGACCGATGCAGAAGGCCAATATGGCTTTTGTCACGACCCAAATTCGTGGTCGGTGACCGGCGCTAGATCATGTCAAACTTAATATAATAAACCATAACCTAGCAAGCCTCAAATCATAAAACATCATTCTTATTACCAGGATTGTCAAAACATTTTTTTTCCACAACATTGTTTCTTCAAACAAACATATTTATCGTGTCCAAAACCTGGTAGGCATTCGAGTACACATCTCAACGTCATATTATCAAACTCATCCTTTTAAAACATAAACATAACTTACACATATATTACATATTAACATTAAGCTAAGGTCATATGTCAAAAGACCAACAAATATGTACAATGGAGCGACCTAGATTACAGAGAAAGACCATCTGGAGACCTTCAAATGTAGCCCGAGATGGAAGATAACGGGCTGAACTCAGAGGAAAAAGCTTCTCCAGATGCAAACCACGGCTTAAACCTCTTCACCTATTGATTGAAGTAAGAGATAAGTACTTCGAAATACTTAGTAAGCCAATATTATAAGTAACATGTATTTAACCAACCAAACATCCCCATCAAACCTAAATACTACCACAAGGTTATTATGACAAAAGGACCACTTCACAAATAAGGTAATCAAATAATCACATATCAAACATAACCAGAAGTTCAGATAGACCTTTACAAATACATAGCACAAATCAGATGAACTTCAGATAGGTCTAGATAGTGTCACTCCCACACCGACACGAGGATACCATATCTTAAAGGCGCCATTAGAAACCAACCCCGCTGGCCAAATATCATATCATATACATATCCAATATATCCTCGGTATATGTGCACATATGCCAACATCCCCGGTTGGTCACGGGTAGACCTCATCATCCGCCATCTCACAAATGACATACCAAACACACATAATATACATTGACCAAAATATATTGACCACATATTCAAATTCATACCAAAAGAGTCCTATATCACGAATTGGGCAAAATAGCCCCAAATAGACAAACAATCCACAAACATTATCAATCCCATATTGACCAAAAACTAATCATATAACCACACTTTAAACCAATCAAAAATACACCAAATTATACATATCACCCACATCTAGTTAACTAAATACATGTTACAAAGAATATCCACTTACAAGACAATGGTTGCTCAAACCATTCAAAGAGAAGCTCCGTGCTTCGTTTTACAACTCGTGGCACTCAGATTCAAAACGTCGGTTAACTAGTCAAAAGAACATAAACTACTATCATTACCAACCTCTCAAGCATGTAATTAGATCCTAGGTAACATAAAAATATCTTAGTTCATTTCTTAGATTCGGATTTACACAAGGCAGCCCCAAAACCTATACTAAAATTCATAAAACTATACCCCCGATGATCAATTTCTCTTCCAACTTTTATACATAAAAATTCTAGCTAAAACTTACCTTAACTTCCTTCTTCTAGGTCTATATTAATCTGTTCTAATCTTCACCTACTAGCTTCTTCAAGGTGTAAAAGAGTTTCTACTCAAATTAAGCAAAATCCTACAAAACTACTTACCTATTCTTCCAAGTTGTTGAAATCTGTCCACCCTTTTTCCTTCTTCTTTTACCTTCGGTTTTACCCTTTCTCCTAGGCCTTCCTCTCTGTTTTTCTATCCTAAATGACCAATTGGTTCGTGCCTATCTTCTGGTCTAAAATTTTTTTCCTTTTATATACATGCTAAGTAGCTTAGTCATCATACTTTTTATTTGCCACCTAGCCAACATGCAATAGAATTTCCCTTTTGATCCTAGACTTTTTCAGCCATTCAAAATCATTTCTTAACTTCTTAATATGTTCTAATAAGTCTCTAAAATGAGCTTTATTTAAATAAAGTCACATAACAAATTATTTTTACAAAATTTCTCAATACCGACGAAATTAGACCAATTTCCGAGCACCTTGATTTATTACTCTGTTACGGCCAGATTATTTTATAAATTACCAAAATCAAAGAACAAAGTTATAGATCAAGGTGTTATGAATCCACACAAATTAGAATCACCTAATTTGGAGTCCGGATGGAGAAGTTATGCCTTTTTTACCGAATAATGATAGACTAAGCCTAAACCCTTCCAAAACTAACCTTATTTTGTTGTAACAAATTTGATTGAAGGGTTAGGGTATCACAGTCTCCCCTCCTTATAAAATTCGGTCCCCGAATTTGCAAAATGGAAGGCTAACTTACTTGTCATGCAAATAGATGCGGGTACTTCATTTTCATAACTTTCTCTATTTCCCAAGTTGCCTCAGCCAAGGAACGATTTGCCCATTCAACCTTGACCATCGGAAGCTCTCTATTCCGAAGCTTCCTGACTTCACGATCCAAAATCCTTATTGGATTCTCCTGATATGTCAAATTTCTACTTATCTCTACTATCTGTGGCTCCAAAATATGGGTAGGATCGTGCAAATATCGCTTAAGCATAGAGACATGGAACACTGGATGAATATGTGACAAGGATGGTGGCAAAGCCAATCGATATGCCACTGGTCCAACTCGCTCCAAAATCTCAAATGGGCCAATATATCTAGGACTGAGTTTGTCCCTTCTCCCAAACCTCATTGTTCCCTTCATAGGTGAAACCTTGAGAAAAATATGTAGTCCCACATCAAACTCGATATCTTTTCGTCTCTTGTCTGAGTATGATTTTTTCTGACTCTGGGCTGTTTCCAACCTTTGTCGAATCAACTGTATCTTCTCATTAGTTTCTTGTACTAAGTCATTGCCCAATAGTTGTTTCTCACCAACCTCATTCCAACATAACAAAGATCTACATTTTCTTCCATACAAAGCTTCATATGGAGCCATCTTGATACTTGACTGGTAGCTATTATTATAAGCAAACTCCATCAATGGCAAATAACGATCCCAACTTCCTCCAAAATCAATGACACAAGTTCGCATCATATCTTCCAATATCTGAATAACACGCTCAGACTGGCCATCTGTTTGAGGATGAAAGGCCGTACTCAAATCCAAACGAGTTCCCATAGCCTCCTGAAATTGCCCCCAAAACTTTGATGTGAAATGAGTTCCACGATCAGATACAATTGAAACTGGTACACCATGAAGGCGAATAATTTCATCCATAAATATCTGAGTAAACCTACTTGCATCATATGTACGCTTTATTGGTAGAAAATGTGAAGATTTTGTCAATCTATCTACAATAACCCACACTGCATCATAACCTCTTGAGGTAGTTGGAAGCCCTACTAATAAATCCATTGTTATCCGCTCCCACTTCCAAATTGGAATCTCTAGAGGTTGTAGTAATCCAGAAGGCCTCTGATGCTCTGCTTTAACCTGTTGACAGGTCAAACACTTTGAAACAAACTTTGCAATGTCCTTTTTCATACCTTGCCACCAATAATTGCTTCTCAAATCATGGTACATTTTTGTAGATCCAGGGTGCATACTGTAGACCGCTCGGTGTGCCTGAGTCAATAATTCCTTTCTTAGATCTCTAACATCAGGGACAACCACTCGAGAACCAAAATACAAGATACCATTAGCACTAAGTTGAAATTTAGGTAATTCACCCTGCTCAACTTGTTCCATCATCACAATAACCTCTGGATCCTCCCATTGCAATTCCATAACCCGTCCTCGTAAGGTAGGTCTCATATGCATCTCTGCTAGAAACTTTGGCTGAATTAAGAATTTGCGACTTAAAGCATCAGCTACCACATTAGCTTTCCCAGGGTGATAGTTAATGGTGCAATCATAATCCTTAAGTAACTCCATCCACCTCCTCTGTCTTAAGTTCAAATCTCGTTGCTCAAAGATATACTTGAGGCTTTTATGATCTGTATATATCTCAAACTTCTCACAATACAAGTAGTGCCTCCAAATCTTCAATGCAAACACAACTGCTGCCATTTCCAAATCATGGACTGGATAATTCTCCTCATGTTTCTTCAGTTGTCTAGAGGCATAAGTAATAATATTCTTGTGTTGCATAAGAACACATCTCAAACCCACTCTTGAAGCATCACAATAAACTAAATATCCACCTGATCCTGAAGGTAGAACCAATACAGGTGCATGTGTTAATCGATCCTTCAATTCTTGGAAACTCTCTTCACACCTATCAGACCATTCATACTTGGCATTTTTATGAGTTAGCCGAGTTAACGGTGCTGCCAAAGTAGAGAATCCTTTGACAAATCGTCGATAATACCCTGCTAAACCCAAAAAGCTGCGTATCTCAGTAACATTAGCTGGGGTAGGCCAATTCACAACAGCTTCTACCTTCTTTGGGTCAACTGACACTCCATCTTTAGACACCACATGTCCTAGAAAAGCTACACTTTGAAGCCAAAACTCACACTTTGAGAATTTAACATATAGTTTTTTCTCTCGTAGCGTCTACAACACTTGCCTAAGGTGTCTCTCATGATCCTCCTAATCAATAGAGTAAATCAATATATCATCAATAAAAACAACCACAAACTGATCCAGGAAAGGCTTGAAATTCTGGTTCATCATATCCATAAAGGCAGCTGGGGCATTAGTCAATCCAAATGGCATAACCAGAAACTCATAATGGCCATATCGAGTCCTGAATGCCGTCTTTGGAATGTCCACCTCTCTAATCCATAACTGATGATACCCCGATCTCAAGTCAATCTTAGAAAACCATTTAGATCCCCGCAACTGATCAAACAAATCATCTATTCTCGGAAGAGGATATCGGTTGCATATAGTTATCTTATTCAGCTTTCGGTAGTCTATGCACAACCGTAAACTCCCATCTTTCTTCTTCACAAATAGCACTGGGGCTCCCCAAGGAGAAACACTTGGCCTTATGTACCCTTTATTCAACAAATCTTGTAACTGATCTTTCAACTCTTTCATTTCAGCTGGAGCCATACGATAAGGTGGTATAGAGATTGGTTCAGTTCTTGTTTAAAGATCAATACAAAATTCAATCTCCCTCTCTGGAGGTAAGCCTGGTAAATCCTCTGGAAATACATCTGGGTACTCTCTCACAATAGAAACATGATCTACCAAAATATCTTCTTTCTTTATTTCTTTTACCACAGCTAAATAGCTTGCACATCCTTTCCTTAGAAATTTGCTAGCTTTCATGTAAGAGATAAGCTTTGCGGTAGTCACCTTTTTCTCACCCTGAAACTCAAACTCTGCCTCATATGTGGAATGGAAAATGACCCTTTTTCTAAAATAATCTACTACTGCATGATAAGTGGATAACAAATCCATACCCACTATTATATCAAAACCATCCATATCCAATATGTATAAATCAGCTGACAAGTCATGCCCACTAATTTGAATATTGCATGATCTAACTACTTCACAAACATACATAAACCCGCTCGAAGGAGTGGCAATAATCATTGACTCATCCAAACATACAGGCATAGTATCCAAACATTGAACATATTGAGATGACACAAAAGAGTGTGTAGATCCCGAATCAAATAGAATGCGTGCATAAGATGATCCAATGGGAAGGTTACCTGATACCACAGTGTTACTAGCATCAGCATCTCTCCTAGTCAAAGCATACACTCTAGGGTGTGCACCACCTCCTCCACTATCAGACTTAGGTCCCTCAATCCTCAAACCTTCTTCTCTTTGATCAAGTAGATTGCCCTGCTGAACTTGTGGTCGAGAAAACTCTTGTGTTGGTGGCCTAACTATCAAACTCGCCACTTGCTTAAGCTGAACAACTGTAGGACAGTCTTTCACCAAGTGACCTTGCATGCCACAACGAAAACAAGCTCCTATCCTTTTGTAACAAACATCTCCAGGATGTTGTTTACCACAACTTTGGCATTTTCTGAAATTACTGGATTGGTTCTTACTGAATTGCTGACTACGAAAATCCTTCCCTCTACCAAATCTTCCAACTGGTCCTCCACCCCTTGACGATACAAGCTGATTGTTGGTCCATCTTTCTTGCTGTCTAAAGCCTTGATTGAAACTCCTTTGTGGTGGCTTATCAAACTTCTGAAATTTTAGTTGACTTTGGACCACTCGACGTTCATTATCTCGCATCTCTAAGGTTCGAGCACAATCCACTGCAGATGCATATGTCTCGAAACCACGAGGATACATAACTTTAAACATAGAATCATCAAGTCCACGAATAAACCTCTTTACCTTCATCTCATCATTAGGAACCAAGTGTTTTGTATATCGTGACAGATAAGTGAACCTCTCATCATACTGAGATATTGTCATGTCTGGAGTCTTCACCAATCGCTCAAATTCAAAAGCTCGGGCATCTTTCAAACTCTCTGGTAAGAACCGATCCAACAAGGCCTTAGTAAAGATCTCCCGAGTCCATGCATATGATCCCTCATTCTGGAACCAAACTCCAGCCACACCTACCAACTTAAATAAAGCCAACTCCACCATTCGCACTTTATCGCACCTTAAGATTCTTCTCCTCTTCTCCATCTCATCAATGAATACTTGAGGATCATCACTTAAGCCAGAAAATGTTGGTAGATTTAACTTCAAGAACTCACCCAAAGAGTCATCTTTAGCAGCTAATATAACATTCTGCTCAAATTGTGTTTGCTGAGTAGTGATAAATTTTTCCATTGCTTTCATAACTCTGTCTACACCATCACCACCCTGCCTCTCCATCTCAGAAGTAGGAACAGTAGCAACAGGTGGTAGAATCTCATCTCTAGTGACCCTACCAGCGGTGGTGGCTTCGCCTGGTGGTGTAGTTTCAGATGCAACATCCTTCCTCTGACCTTGGGAGCTTTCACCCTGCTCCCTAACCGTATCCATACCACTACGTGTAATGGTCATATCCTCCTATACAAATAAGTAAAAATTAAGTATACCAAAGGACAACACAACAAAAGAGGTTCAAGGACAAGACAAATCCTATGCTCCATTATACATAACACATAATTCAAACAATAAGCTAGGCTCAAACCTAAGGCTCTAACCGAGCTCTGATACCAAGTCTGTCACGACCCAAATTCGTTGTCGGTGACCGGCGCTAGATCATGTCAAACTTAATATAATAAACCATAACCTAGCAAGCCTCAAATTATAAAACATCATTCTTATTACAAGGATTGTCAAAACATTTTTTTTCCACAACATTGTTTCTTCAAACAAACATATTTATCGTGTCCAAAACCTGGTAGGCATTGGAGTACACATCTCAACGTCATATTATCAAACTCATCCTTTTAAAACATAAACATAACTTACACATATATTACATATTAACATTAAGCTAAGGTCATATGTCAAAAGACCAACAAATATGTACAATGGAGCAACCTAGATTACAAAAGAGAAAGACCATCTTGAGATCTTCAAATGTAGCTCGAGATGGAAGATAACGGGCTGAACTCAGAGGGAAAAGCTTCTCCAGATGCAAACCATGGCTTAAACCTCTTCACCTGTTGATTGAAGTAAGGGATAAGTACTTTGAAATACTTAGTAAGCCAATATTATAAGTAACATGTATTTAACCAACCAAACATCCCCCATCAAACCCAAATACTACCACAAGGCTATTATGACAAAAGGACCACTTCACAAATAAGGTAATCAAATAATCACATATTAAACATAACCAGAAGTTCAGATAGACCTTTACAAACACATAGCACAAATCGGATGAACTTCAGATAGGTCTAGATAGTGTCACTCCCACACCGACATGAGGATACCATATCTTAAAGGCGCCATCAGAAACCAACCCCGCCGGCCAAATATCATATCATATATATATCCAATATATCCTCGGTATATGTGCACATATGCCAACATCTCCGGTTGGTCACGGGTAGACCTCATCATCCGCCATCTCACAAATGACATACCAAACACACATAATATACATTGACCAAAATATATTGACCACATATTCAAATTCATACCAAAAGAGTCCTATATCACGAATTGGGCAAAATAGCCCCAAATAGACAAACAATCCACAAACATTATCAAATCCCATATTGACCAAAAACTAATCATATAACCACACTGTAAACCAATCAAAAATACACCAAATTATACATATCACCCACATCTAGTTAACTAAACACATGTTACAAAAAATATCCACTTACAAGACAATGGTTGCTCAAACCATTCAAAGAGAAGCTCCTTGCTTCGTTTACAACTCGTGGCACTCAGATTCAAAACGTCGGTTAACTAGTCAAAAGAACATAAACTACTATCATTACCAACCTCTCAAGCATGTAATTAGATCCTAGGTAACATAAAAATATCTTAGTTCATTTCTTAGATTCGGATTTACACAAGGCAGCCCCAAAACCTATACTAAAATTCACAAAACTACACCCCCGATGATCAATTTCTCTTCCAACTTCTATACATAAAAATCCTAGCCAAAACTTACCTTAACTTCCTTCTTGTAGGTCTATATTAATCTGTTCTAATCTTCACCTACTAGCTTCTTCAAGGTGTAAAAGGGTTTCTACTCAAATTAAGCAAAATCCTACAAAACTAGTTACCTGTTCTTCCAAGTTGTTAAAATCTGTCCACCCTTTTTCCTTCTTCTTTTACCTTCGATTTCACCCTTTCTCCTAGACCTTCCTCTCTGTTTTTCTGTCCTAAATGACCAATTGGTTCGTGCCTATCTTCTGGTCCAAAAGATTTTTCCTTTTATATGCATGCTAAGTAGCTTAGTCATCATACTTTTTATTTGCCACCTAGCCAACATGTAACAGAATTTTTCTTTTGATCCTAGACTTTTCTAGCCATTCAAAATCATTTCTAAACTTCTTAATATGTTCTAATAAGTCCTTAAAATGAGCCTTATTCAAATAAAGTCACATAACAAATTATTTTCATAAAATTTCCCAATACCGATAAAATTAGACCAATTTCCGAGCACCTTGATTTATTGCTCTGTTACGGCCAGATTATTTCATAAATTACCAAAATCAATGAATAAAGTTATAGATCAAGGTGTTATGAATCTACACAAATTAGAATCACCTAATTTGGAGTCCGGATGGAGAAGTTATGCCTATTTTATCGAATGATGACAGACTAAGCCTAAACCCTTCCAAAACTAATCTTATTTTGTTGTAACAAATTTGATTGAAGGGTTAGGGTATCATAGCTTCCTTCGCCAAACTACCTTGGAGATTTATCCAGTCTCAAGACTCCCTCTGGGCAGGTGTCCTGATGGGTAAGTATGGTGGGGAGGGTTCTGGCCTCGACTTGCTTCAGCCGAGGACTGGCTCTTCAGCTATCTGGCAGGCTATGGTGCAGGCTCGTCCGGCCCTGGCTCATGGCCTCCGCCGGAATGTGTGTAGTGGGCTACAGACCTCCTTCTGGGATGACCCATGGCTCTCCCCATTCCCCTTACGGAATCACATCCTTAGAGATCTCCCCGCTGAGGAGGCCGGACATCGGGTGGCTGAGTACTAGTCACCGGGGAGTGGTTGGGATATCTCTAGACTTGAGGCCTTCGTGCCCCCTTATCTTATTAGTTCACTAACCTCTGCCTTTTTGCAGGTTTCACCAGGCTAGCCAGACACGATATCCTGGAGCCTCACCCAGGATGGAAGCTTCTCTACCCGCTCCCTCTATGGAGCGCTAAGTAGGGAGGGGGAGTTTCCACCAGCAGACCCGATCTGAAGCCGGATATGGGCCTTACGGATCCCAGAGCGCATTCGCCTATTTACCTAGCTTTTTTGCTATGGCAGGTTGATGACGAATATGGAACTGACTCGGAGACACTTCACGAATGACGGTATGTGTCCTAGATGTGGTATTTTTTCTGAGTCACTGATGCACATGTTTCGTGATTGCAGGTTCTCTAGGATAGTCTGGGCGGCTCTCCTACCACGGCGCCCCAGGGACTTCTACATGGAGACTGACCCACGCAGGTGGCTCATGGCCAATATCTCGGCCCCTGCTGCCCCCACGGCCGGACCACCCTAGGCAACAACCTTTGTGACAGCATGCTGGTGGCTCTGGCGATGGCACTGTGACTCTGCCTTCTGTCCTGGCACCACCATGGGGCACCCCCCTCTCCCTTATTATCTCACAAGCAATGGAGTTTGCTCATGTCCTAACGAACCAGAGTACTCCACTACCCCCAAGACGCGAGATCCTAGTCTCCTTGCAGTATCCCGCGGAGGGCTTCGTCAAGCTCAATACAGATGGACCTTCGATGGGCAACCTGGGGCCTGCTGGGGCTGGCGGTGTCATACGTGACTCGGGTGGTTATTGGGTATGCAGTTTTGCCATGGACATTGGTAGCTGTACCTCTTTGGCTGCTGAGCTTAGGGCCTTGGTCCTAGGGCTTAAGCTGACTTGGGATAGGGGTTTTTGATAGGTTCTGGTGGAGGTAGACTCATCCCTGGCTATCCTATGTGTTGAATAAGAGGTAGACCGAGCCCACCCCCTGGCGACCTTGATCCTCAGAGCGAGGGAGTCCTGGCAAGAGATTGGGAGCACACCTGGTGGGAGGGCAACCGAGTTGCCAATGCACTCTCCAAGCATGCGCTGAGAGTCTCTTATGATCATGTAGTGTCAGATGTGTTGGGTTTGAATGCATATTTAATGCATTTGGACCAAGCTGAAAGGCCCAAGCTGAAAAGCCCAAGCTGGAAAGTCCAAGATGAGGAAGGGATTACCACATCGGAAATTGCAAGGGATTTTTTCATGTTTATAAGGTGAAGCTCAGAGCTGGTGTTATATTAAATATTCTACCTGAAGAGCTGACTGAGGCTGCCTGCGAGGATGGTGTGAAGTACCATCCGAGCACGAGCACGAGCACACGCATGCGCACGTACCCACGCCCACGCACGCGCGTGTGCGTGTGCACAGGGCCATTAGACGTAGGTCGAAATGGGCGCTTTGTGGCGTACTTGGCACTTCGCACGTGCGCATCGTCGCGAGGAGCTGGAGGAGCCTTAAGTATTTGGCCAGAGTTCGGAGAGAGCTGCGTAGCTACCGAAGTGACGAGGGGCTGCGAGCGCATTCCAGGATGGTCGCATCTCTTCGGAAGTGCCTCGTGCCCCTTCGGAGTGCCTGCCTGCCACTCTTTCAGCGCCTATAAATAGGCCTCTCCCCCTCATTTGCATCCATCCCAGCAGCAAGTGCATTCCATAAGCATTGTTGTTTTCTTCTCTCCCCCCGTTCTTCACTTACAAATAGTCCGAAAGTTCTGGGTATATAAGAGTTCGCTCGAAAGTTTCGAGATACGTGTGCAACGTTCTTGGAAATACCCAAACAGTCGTTGTATCTTAGGGACGATTGTCGTAGCCCGTACCGCACTAAAATATACGGGGCAATCTCGTCTTACGGAGAAAGTGTCCAACACTTACCTCGACTGCCATAGATCCTAATCAAGTACACAGAACCCTCCGAATACAACAATCGTAAGATGAGATTCGTGTACTTGAAGATGGCATCGCCAAGCACCGTAGCACTGACAATGGTACCAGGAACTGTCCACGCCGAAAGGCCAGCGAAGTTCAATGGTACCGAGTTCAAGAGGTGGCAATAAAAGATGACGTTCTATCTGATCACGCTCAACCGAGTTTGGTTTCTGAAAGAGGAAGCACCAAAGATAGCAGAAAATAAGACGGATTAACAGAAGATCAACGCTCTCGACGCGTGGAGTCACAGCGACTTCCTGTGCCAGAACTACGTCCTGAAAGGACTAGACGACACGCTCTACAACATCTATGCGGTAGCCAAGACCGCTAAGGAGCTGTGGAGTTCACTCGAGAAGAAGTACAAAACGGAGGATGCCGGGACGAAGAAATTCATCGTCAGACGATTCCTCGACTTCAAGATGGTGGACTCCAAGAAGGTCATCGACCAAGTGCAGGAGTTGCAGCTGATCCTTCACAAGATCCAAGCTGAAGGGATGCAACTCAGCGAGTCCTTCCAAGTAGCTGCGATGATCGAGAAGCTCCCCCCGCTCTGGAAGGACTTCAAGAGCTACCTCAAGCACAAGAGGAAGGACATGGGCCAAGAAGACCTGATAGTGAGACTTAAGATCGAGGAAGACAACCGAAAGTCCAAAGTCAAGCAAGGCAAGGCCAACTCTGAGACCACCGTGCACCTCGCCGAGGAAAAAGGTGGCAAAAAGAGGAAGAAGTCTGGGGATAAGCAGGAGAAGCAAGAGCCCAAGAAGAAAAAGAACAAGAAGATCAAGGGCGACTGCTACAACTGCGGCAAACCCGGCCACATGGCTAAGGACTGTCGCCAGCCGAAGAAGGACGACCAAGGAAAGGCTAACCTGGCTGAAGACTTGTCCGAACTTGATCTGTCAGCCGTGGTGTTTGAAGCCAACCTGGTGGACAATCCGAGAGAGTGGTTCGTGGATACAGGAGCTACCCGCCACGTCTGCTCGGACAAGGAGATATTCTCGAACTATATCCTGATCACCGGCCAAAAGCTGTTCATGGGAAACTCTGCAACGTCCAAGATCGTCGGTCTGGGTAACGTCGTCCTGAAGCTGACCCTCAAGGATGTGCTGCATGTCCCGGACATCCGCAAGAACTTAGTTTTTGGCTCACTGTTAAGCAAAGCCGGTCTTAAGCTTGTATTTGAGGCTGATAAGTTTGTACTGACCAAAGCGGGACAATTCATAGGAAAGGATTATCTGGAAAAGGGGCTATTTAAGATGAATGTAATAACTGTACATCGCACCTTTAACGGTGAAAATAAAGTTAACGCTTCTTCTTACTTGGCCGAGTTTTCTAATTTATGGCATGGTAGATTAGGACACATAAATTTAAATTCGCTAAGAAAGTTAGTAAGTTTAAATTTATTACCGAATCTAGAGTTCAACCCATCTGATAAATGTGAAGTATGTGTGGAGGCTAAAATGACCAAAGCACCTTTCCATTCGGTGGAAAGAAGTACTGAGCTTTTAGAGTTAATTCATACGGACACTTGCGATATGAAACACGTGCAAACTAAAGGCGGGAAAAAATACTTCATCACGTTTATCGATGATTGCACAAGATACTGTTACGTATATCTCCTAAAGGGCAAAGACGAAGCTTTTGATGCCTTTAAGAGATATAAGAATGAGGTTGAAAATCAACTCAGCGTAAAAATCAAAATGATTCGAAGTGATCGAGGGAGAGAATATGTAGCTCCGTTTGATGAACTCTGTCAAGAACATGGCATTATTCATCAGACGACTGCTCCATACTCACCTCAATTGAATGGCGTAGCTGAACGCAAAAATCAAACTCTTAAGAAGATGATGAACGCTATGTTGATTAGCTCGGGTGATATGAATCTGATCAGCAAGAAGATTAATTTCGTTTTTGAGGTTTTTGAGTCTGTTTAGGAAGTTAATTATATGTTATTTTCGTTTTATAAGAATTATAGTCTATTTAGGAAGTCAATAATGTGAGAATTTCGTTTCTTTAAGAGTTCAAGTCAGTTTAGGAATGTGATTATGTGATAATCACGTTTTTAGCAATCATAGGAGTATTAGACTTGTTTTCCTTTTTAGTTTCCCTTTTAAAGTCATATTTATCTAGTTAGAAGTTTTATTTAACTAGGATTCTTTTTGTAACAATCTGCCTATATATAAAGGCTTTATCAATGAGAATGGGGAGATTAATTTGAGTACAAAAAACGTGGGCTTTGCTCTCTTGGTTCTTCGGAACTGTTCGAACACAGCGGAGGGATTCCGTTCGTTCACCTTCGACTTATCAAGCGGATCTACATCACCGTTTGTGGCGTCTTCATCAAATCAAGGTTCTTGTTTCCCTACAGCAGCGGGTCGAGGTTGTTCATGCCGAGGTTCTTGCAAAGGTGCAAACAACGGGTCGAGATTTCCATCAATCTGAACGTAGATAGATCCAGCTTTCGCGTGGATCCGTAACAAGATTCACATCAGTTGGTATCAGAGCTTAGGTTCTACTTCAGATCATCTATCTTTAAATTTCATTTTTATTTTCATTAGTTTTCAATTATTGTTCTTATTTTATTCTGAGTTGGAGAGAGAAAAAAAATATAAAAAAAAGAGGGAAAAAAATTCCGAAAAAAAAGAAAGATAGAGAAGAAGGCAGCCAAGAAAAGAAGAAGAAAGAAGGCTGAAAAAAAAATCAAAAAAAAAGAAAAGAAAAGTTGAAAGTAAAAAAAAAAGAGAATCTGCAAGAATGTCTTATAACTACCCAAGAAGATCCTTTGAAGGTGTTGCACCATTGGTTGGTGATCCACACACGTTTATGGACGCCCTTCTTAGTGGGATGAGGCATATAATGAGAACGGAGGTCAAGAAGCTCAGCGAAAAGGTAGACCGGATAGTGTGCAAACAAGAGAGGATACATGATGTTCCTAATGTCTGTAGCGGAAGACAAATTCAACAAAGGAGGATGAGGGTCAAAGATGAGAAGAATTCAGGAGCTAATTTTGTTGGAGAAGTCAATGGAAAGAGGGAGAACACCATTAACACTAAGCACGACATTGAGGGGAAGGTATGTAGTTCTGACGATTTGGAGGTTACACCTGAAGTGATTGTTGAAGAAGAGGTTTTGACATGGGAGGAATTTGGTGAATATTCTATTGACTTGTTTGATGGAGAATGTTTTGATGAGCATACCATGTCACTTCTTTATTTAAGGAATTTGTTCAATGAATCAGAAGTTGTGGAAGTTATTCATATGAAGAAGTGCTCAACTGCTATTGATGGTGAACAAGAAGAACTTGTTGTTTTAGTTGACAAGGAAGATGTCCAACCCATATCTTACATGTCTCCTGATTTATATGTTGAACATATTGACTTCTTAGGTGTGGACAAGTTTGATTATGTTGGAGGTTCATCGTTGATCAACATCTGTAACAGTTTGAAATTCAAAGAAAGGCTTAAACGGATTAGTAGGGCTTTTGCTTTTGATTTGGAGATGACTTCAGATTCTTTAAGATCGAAGTACTTGTTCTGTTGGAAAGGAATGTATCAAGTGCAGCCACGACGTTCAAAGAGTTCATCTTGCACCAGCATGGTTGTGAGTTGGCAAAAGCATGACGGATGCAAGGATTTGAGGACAAATCCATTTCAAGAGGAGGGGAATGATATGAATCTGATCAGCAAGAAGATTAATTTCGTTTTTGAGGTTTTTGAGTCTGTTTAGGAAGTTAATTATATGTTATTTTCGTTTTATAAGAATTATAGTCTATTTAGGAAGTCAATAATGTGAGAATTTCGTTTCTTTAAGAGTTCAAGTCAGTTTAGGAATGTGATTATGTGATAATCACGTTTTTAGCAATCATAGGAGTATTAGACTTGTTTTCCTTTTTAGTTTCCCTTTTAAAGTCATATTTATCTAGTTAGAAGTTTTATTTAACTAGGATTCTTTTTGTAACAATCTGCCTATATATAAAGGCTTTATCAATGAGAATGGGGAGATTAATTTGAGTACAAAAAATGTGGGCTTTGCTCTCTTGGTTCTTCGGAACTGTTCGAACACAGCGGAGGGATTCCGTTCGTTCACCTTCGACTTATCAAGCGGATCTACATCACCGTTTGTGGCGTCTTCATCAAATCAAGGTTCTTGTTTCCCTACAGCAGCGGGTCGAGGTTGTTCATGCCGAGGTTCTTGCAAAGGTGCAAACAACGGGTGAAGATTTTCATCAATCTGAACGTAGATAGATCCGGCTTTCGCGTGGATCCGTAACAAGATTCACATCATCGGGCTTACCCCAGAACATGTGGGGGGAAGCTGTGCTCTCAGCTAACCACATTCTAAATAAGTTGCCACACAAGAAAAGGGATAAAACTCCATATGAACTATGGAAAGGAAGGAAGCCTTCTTATGGTTACCTTAAAGTGTGGGGGTGCCTAGCAAAGGTCGAAGTACCTAAGCCTAAGCAGGTGAGAATAGGACCCAAGACCATTGATTGCATCTTTATCAGATATGCGCAAAATAGTAGTGCTTATCGATTTTTGGTGCATAAATCTGAAAACCCTGAAATAAATGCGGGAATGGTCATAGAATCAAGGAACGCAACGTTCTTTAAGAATAGCTTTCCTAATAAGGAAAGAAAGGAAGGAAGTCCAAAGAAAAGGGCTCACGAGACTACGCAAGGGTCAAATCAGGAAGATGATGAACCTAGACGTAGTAAACGGACGAAGGTAACTAAATCTTTTGGTCCAGATTATCTAACCTATGCGTTAGAAGATGAACCCAGGACAATCCAAGAGGCATTGTCCAGTCCAGATGCTCCTCTCTGGAAGGAAGCTATCAATAGTGAGATAGAATCCATTATGCAAAACCACACGTGGGAAATCGTGGATCTCCCACCGGGCTGCAAACCTTGGGATGCAGGTGGATCCTAAAAAAGAAATACAAAGCTGATGGATCAATCGACAAATACAAAGCTCGATTGGTAGCTAAGGGATTCAATCAGAAGGAGGGACATGATTTCTTTGACACGTATTCACCAGTCATAAGAATCACATTAATTAGAGTGCTCATAGCTGTTGCGGCACTCTGTAACCTCGAGATCTACCAAATGGACGTAAAAATAGCTTTCCTAAATGTAGAACTGGAAGAGGAGATATACATAGAACAACCTGAAGGGTTTGTGGCTCCCGGTCAACAGCATAAAGTGTGTCGGCTAGTCAAGTCACTATACGGGCTAAAACAAGCGCCGAAATAGTGGCACGAGAAATTTGACAAGACAATGCTGTCGAAAGGATCATTGACTAGCTCTGGAAAGAGTTTTACGGTATTTAAAATATACCATAAAGTATGGCATACATTATGTTAAATATATAGCTGTATTAGAAGGAAACAGTGACGCAAACTGGATATCAGACACTAAGGACTCCAAATCTACGAGTGGATACGTATTCACCATAGGAGGAGGAGCTATGTTTTGGAAGTCCTCTAAACAAACATGCATAGCTCGATCCACCATGGAGTCGGAGTTTATAGCACTAGACAAAGCTGGGGAAGAAGCTGAATGGCTCAGAAACTTCCTAGAGGATATTCTGTGCTGGAGTAAACCGGTGCCTCCCGTATTGATACATTGTGATAGAATGTCTGCAATCGAGAGAGCACAAAGTACAATGTACAACGGAAAGTCTCGACATATCCGTCGGAGACACAATACCGTTAGACAGTTGATCTCTAGTGGGGTGATCACCATTAATTACGTAAAGTCCAAGGACAACTTAGTTGATCCTTTTACGAAAGGAATCAATAGAGATCAAATGTACAACGCGGTAAGGGGAGTGGGATTAAAATCTACACACTAAAGAACGTCCATAGCGGTAACTCAACCATGATGAGTGGAGATCCCACAAACTTGGTTTAATGAGAAAACTAAGTTATGGAGGGTTCAGTTAATCACCTGGAACCTATCTCATTCTCAGAAGCTGCCCAGGTATTAACCTGCAGAGGTGTGGTAAGGTTAAGCATTACGCTTCTAATGATTCCTATACCTTGATAAAGGTGGAGTATGGCAGGATACTCCTGATAGGAGATCACCTATGTAAGTGTGAAGTGAGGCCACTTCAAATGGGAAAAATACTTATGAATCCAAGATACGGTCCATGGCCGAAACGGACACAACGTGAGAACCCAAATATACTAGGGTTTTTATTGTGTAAATGTTATTGTCTTGGTTTACGCCAAAAGCTGACGGTTCAAGACATCACGTTTACCGAGCAGCAAGTAAATCCGATAATATATTACTAGAGAAGGTTCAAAGCCACAAGCTACCTGTCTCGATGCAATAATAACACGTCAGAACTTTCGATTAGAGTCTGCATGCATTAATCATCATTCATGTGGGGGATTGTTGGGTTTGAATGCATATTTAATGCATTTGGACCAAGCTGAAAGGCCCAAGCTGAAAAGCCCAACCTAGAAAGCCCAAGCTGAGGACGGGATTACCACATCAAAAATTACAAGGGATTTTTCCCTGTTTATAAGGTGAAGCTCCAAGCTGGTGTAACATTAAATGTTTCACCTGAAGAGCTGACCGAGGCTGCCTGCGAGGATGGTACGAAGTACCATCCGGGTACGAGTACGAGCACGAGCACGAGCATGAGCACGAGCACGCACCCACGCCTGCGCACGCGCACGTGCGCATGGTGCATTGGATGCAGGTCGCAATGGGCACTTTGTGGTGCACTTAGCACTTCGCACGTGCGCATCATCGCGAGGAGCTGGAGGAGCCTTAAGTATTTTGCCCGAGTTCGGAGAGAGCTGCGTAGCTACCAAAGTGACGAGGGGCTGCGAGCGCCTTCCAGGATGGCCGCCGAAGAGGCACGAAGGGTTGAAACGTCCTGAAGACTTCCAGACAGTCAAAGGGTTGTGAGATCCCTCATGAAGGAGTGCCAGCAAAGTCTGGACGCACCTGAAGTATCCAGAATGCCACCGAAGAGCCACGAGCGTAGCCAGCCTGTCTGCCTAGCGAAGGGACATCTCCAAAGGGCCACGAGCGATCTGGCTGCCTGCCTGAGTCGCATCTCTTCGGAAGTGCCTCGTGCCCCTTCGGAGTGCCTACCTGCCACTCTTCCAGCGCCTATAAATAGGCCTCTCCCCCTCATTTGTATTCATCCCAGCAGCAAGTGTATTTCATAAGCATTGTTGTCTTCTTCTCTCCTCCCGTTCTTCACTTACAAATAGTCCGAAAGTTCTGGGTATATAAGGGTTCGCCCGAAAGTTTCGAGATACGTGTGCAACGTTCTTGGAAACGCCCGAACAGTCATTGTATCTTGGGGACGATTGCCGTAGCCCGTACCGCACTAAAATATACGGGGCAATCTCGTCTTACGGAGAAAGTGTCCAACACTTGCCTCGACTGCCGTAGATCCTAATCAAATATACCGAACCCTCCGAATACAATAAGATGTACCTTTGAGCTCTTGTACTGGAGTATACTTAGATGATTTGTGGGGCATTAGTCTTCCTTGCTGTACTAGATTGGCCGATGATGAGTCGAGAAGATCTGGGTCAGACTTAGCGGTGTTAACGTCAAGGTATGTCACCCTGATCTTGCCGAGGTGCTCTTTTCCTACCAGCGCGGGTTTTCCCACTGGATTTTTACCGTTGGAGGGTTTTACTGAGGCCGGCGGTCGCAACCTCGACAGAGGGGATCCCATGATCGTGACTGAGGCTAGTAGAGTTACTAGTCGTCTTTCTCATGATTTCAGTTAGTGGGTATGCCTGATATT
Source organism: Hypericum androsaemum (assembly GCA_963995505.1). NCBI lineage: Eukaryota > Viridiplantae > Streptophyta > Magnoliopsida > Malpighiales > Hypericaceae > Hypericum > Hypericum androsaemum. Next base: position 3,910,295 of record OZ023186.1, on the reverse strand, counting down.
TTCTGGATTATTATTCGTATTTATATAGGGGCTTGACCCCACCACTTTTAACCAAAAAAAAAAAGGTTGGGTGTAATTACTAATTAGGTGTAAAATTTTATTTTTGGTTGGGCAGTCCCATAATGCGAACCCATATATCTCATAGCAATAAAAATTTACACTGACCAGTGAATAAAACATGTATTAATATTACATTATATTATAACTTATAGATTCTAACCCAAGATTTTTTATATAACTGCTAGATAAATGCACTCTCTTAAATGAAGTGTCCACATTTATAATTTGCAAAGTTCAATCGATCTCGATCGACAAAAGGGATGTTGTGGGCAATAATAATCATATTCATTCTACATTGATATTATATTAGAAATCATATATCAAGCTCAAAATATTGTGGCAATGGACCAGTAAAAATCTTTAACAATGGACCAGTAAAAATCTTTAACTCAAAAGAATATTGGTAGATTATATCAAGTTCAAGTAGTTGAAAATATGAATGATATAAACAAAAAAAATGATCATTACTCTACCTTGGCTATAATTAACTCGTTGTAATTGAGTCTCGTGTCTTTCGGAAAGGTGTAATTTGAGTCTCTTGGTCATTGGGAAGAAGCATTTTGCTTTTGGGAATCCGAGCAGGCCATATTTTTCGCTTGCGTTTGGGTAATTTTTTATAGAAAGGTAAATTTTATTACGTAATGTACAGTGGTAATTACATATGCGGTAGCCCCCACCCCCCGGTTGTTACTCCCCCAGTGAGTGATAACTCCACCTACATAGGCTCTATTAATACGTTAAGTTGTAGTTGTAGTCGAGTATTTTACTAAAAAATTTATCATCTCAAAATTTAATTTAAAAAATGGTATAGAAGGGTTGCCTTTCTAACACTGGTATACAAAATTCATCACTCAACCTCAAATAATAGCTAATAGGTTCGCTATCAATGAGTATTCCTTATTTCCTTAAAACCCAAAAAAACCCAAGAGAAAAAAAATCCTGAAAACCCAAAGATACAAGGACCCACGTCTGAACCAATTTACATGATTGCACTGAGTATCGAAATACAAGTGCACAGCCATGTAAAAAGTTAAGAATAGATCAATGTAAGTGTGGCCGGATAGAAACGGGTCTGTCTTTAAGTTTAAGTTGAGAGGGATCGAATCATAATACTGTCAAGATCTCGGAAATTTAGATCAATCTACCTAAATTTTTCCTGACAAAAAAAAGTCAAGAATAAAAAATCTCGTTGCTAATACAATTTGCGGTCAAAGTTGCACCAACCTGCATACAGTTGCTCAGTTTTCAATTTACGGCGTTTTGATTTGAGACAAAAGAAGAAGACGTTACCATGTAAAATAGTATTTGTCGATTATAATTTGAAGATCGATTACTATCAGACCAATAATATTTTTAATTATGTATTTTTTATTTATAAGATTTGAATTCAATACTTATTTAACAAATTCAAATTTCTTATCATATGGATCAAATATCATCCAAATATCGTGTTTGTATTCCTTTATACATTACCATGAAGAACGGAATTAGTGTCGTTTACCCATCTTTGTCAACTTTTACACACTTTCTTCGAGTATCTTTCTTATTTGTCCTTCAACTTTCTTGCTTTAATTCCCACATATTCTAACCCCAAAGAGGACACCTAATTTGTGTTTTGTCTTTCTTCTGTCCCCTCCCTTTCTCTCTCACTTTAATTTCTTCACCCCCTCCATTTGCTAAGATCAATAGTGCTAATTGAGTAAAAGTTGGCGAGGCATGATGGCTGATGCTAAAGATATTCTTCGTCGTTAAGGAATCTGCCAGCTCCCTGTGCATGCAACTAAAAAAGTGCACTTGTAATACCTATATTATCTGATTCTAGCCACAACTGTGATAGGCGTGCGTTTCTCAAATAGTGGCTGCTTAATAATTTGGTGTTGAATAATTTTTTTTGGGTTAAGGTCCACTTTCATACCTTCTATTGACACACCACAATTTTGTGATTTTTAATTATCTGATCTTGTGACAAAGATTGTACTTGACAATTGTCAACTGATACTTGCTAATCCTAGTACTTAGCTAATACATGTGTTATGATATGCCATTAATTTTATTTGTATGTCATATCACATCGCTAATTTTTTATTCTTTACATGCCACTTCATTAATTTGAGAAAAAATAAGATAAACTAGATAGCATTCGCGTTCAAATATGGACCTCGGTGTCCATATTAAGGGTCAATGGTATGCCATGCAGGTAAAATTGATGACGTAACATAACACATATAAAATTAATAATGTGACATAACACGCGAGATAGTTCAAAAAATTGTGTTAACAATTATCACTTAGTTGTGAGCCAAATAAAATATGTGACACCTATTAAGATAATTTAGATGTACACGGTAATTGTGTGTCAAATATGAAACCACGAACTTTAATTTTTTAATTAGACTTAAGTTGATCCAGTTCTATTTAAATTGAGTACAGAATCTAATTTTAACTGGAAAAGCAAGACGGGCTATAAAACTAAGGATCAATAAATTGTACAATATAGGTGATCCTTTCAATTCAATGAGTCTTTTAAGATCCGGGATCTTAAGATGTGAAAATTTTAGGAATAATGCAAGATGACTTTTTTGGTGTATATTGAATATGGGCTTTGAAGTTTGTTAGAATTTCTGTATGAAACATCACAGGTGACATGAAATCGAACTCGTGCTACAGAAAAACTACGCCTAAAAAAAGATTAGGCAGGGGCTATTTTGCAAGGTCACGACAAAATCACTTTATATTGTCTAGATGCCTATGGTAGGGAATTCCCGGAGCTACATCGGCCACCACCACCGGCAGGTTCTATTTTTCAGGGGCGTACAATTCCCCCTGCGCAGTGCAACTCCTACGGAATCTATACCGGACCCGAGCGGTGGAAAGCTAAACGTACGTGCGCCCATGGTCGCTTTTTGTTTCCGACCTGAGTCCACTAATTCAGATTTGAATTGGTAATGAATGTTCACAAATATTTTTAAATAATTAATTAATATTATTGAGTTTGCAATAGTGTAAACTCCATATCTCTTAATTAATCGACAATTTGGATCATACGGAATTAACCATACTAAAATTCCACACGTTGCAACTGGTTACTACTACGTGCTTGAAATGGAACGGGCTGGTTTCCTGATTAGCAGCCGAAGAGAAACTTCACATTACTAGAAAAAGGTGTACCAATCTTAAGCATATATCTATGAATAGGAATTAGTTTAAGTAGTAAAATATATTCACTTAAAAAAAAGTAACGAATTCAAATTTTGTAAATATAAAAACGCCATTAAAAAAATATTTTTAAATAAAATTCTAGAATATTCAACTCTAAATATCCAAATTTTACCCAATTTAGTAAGCATATGTCCCACATGCATGGAAACGCCATAGAATCTAATCCAGCTACGGTCTACTGTCGTATACTCCCCGATAATTTTACAAAGCCATCGCTGATCATACCCATACGTGGAAGATGATTCCATTTATTTTATTTTCAACAAATAGTATAGGGAGGAGACCATGCCGATTTGCATTAATAATAAGAATTGGTCTAAATAATAAAAATATCATATTATTTAAAGAAATAATGAGTTCAAATATTTCGAACAATTTTAAATCTTATCCGAGACTCTAAATATCCGGAGAAAAAAAATGCCGGTTAGTAGTGGAGTCGGAATCTAATTCCTTGAAGATTTCATGACAGGATACGGTTTCCTTTTTCGCTAATTTTCATGCAAAAAGGCTTTACCTCCTTGTGCGCAGACACTTGTAGTTTTAAAGGAGGCTGGCCGCTGCAGCTTTTTAACGCATTGTCTTGCTTTTCTTCCATTATTTTTAGTATGAGGGTTTAACCATGACGATAAATTTTCCCTTTCTTTTTTTATAAATGGATTTGATTTTATATATAAAAAGTAGCATTTACAAAGAAGTAGTAAAATCTATACTACTTGCTTACATATTTTCTCCCCTATCTCAAAGAGATTCCATATATAAAAATAAATCTTGATGATCAAGATCTGAAATCGAATTTGACTATCGCAATCACTCATGAACTCGATAAGTGATGGAATATAGATAAGAAATTCCCGGTTGCACCGCTCACCTTGAAAAATCGCGCGGTTTCTCGCTAACCACAATCCCCAAAAAATCGCTCTATAGAGTACAAATTACACCTTTTAAAACATTCCATCCCAAACGAGCCCCATCCATGCAACAAGCGAAGCATTTATGGTCGAAACTCGTGCTTAAGAAGGTTCGTAACATGCTTACGAAGGTTTCCCTTGCGTTATTGTGTTATTAGTTTTCACAGGCTTTGTATCTGTTCTGTAATTCTTTGATATCCGCTGCCATACCCCACAATAATAACTAATCCAAGAATTGTCGGTCCCTTTAAATAGGTAGCTCGTTTAATTTTGTAATTCATTCACAAAGTTTAAATTCAAAACCGTGCTTGAGAAGGTTTGGATTTGTTCTATAATTCTTTGATATCCACAGCCATACAACGATAGCCAAAAATGTCGGTCCAATCCAAAATCTTAAAATAACGAATCCGTGATTTTTTCACACTTACAAACAAATTTACAACACACGGTATGGTTTAGATTTGTTCTATAATTCTTTGATATCCACAGCCATACCACGATAGCCAATAATGTCGGTCCAATCCAAAACCTTAAAACAACAAATCCGTAATTTTTTCACACTTATAAACAAACTCACAACACACGGAATTAGCGGTACGTCAAGATCCAATCAACTCGCTGAGCTTTTGATAACAGCAGAAAAAAAGGGAAAACTGGAAACCTGTAGTTAGTGACAGGAAAAAAGAAAGAGGGGGCTCCAAAGGTCAGATCATTCATATGGAGCTTTTTGGCCAAGGACAAGGTTCGCATCTAGCATTGAAATCAGATTTAAGCATCATCACCAGCTGGACAAGTGCGCATCACAAGCATTGATTACAGATTTTAGCTCAACTACGCAGGAGCAACAAAGCTAAGCCTGCTAGACAAGGTGCGCTGGACATGATTGAACTCAGATCGGAGGCTTCTATTTCGAATACATCACTGAATATATTAGCTTTTCGATGCCTAAAAAGCCTAAATTTAGGTACAAGGCCGAAACTTGGTAGGGTTTTAGGGTCGCCAGAGACCTCGCCGGAGCAAGGGCGGCGGCCGGCGAGGTTGCCGTGTGATTTTTCTACACTTATAAACAAACTCACAACACACGCAATTAGCGGTGCGGCAAGATACAATCAACTCGTTTAGCTTTTGATAACAGCAGGAAAAAAAAGAAAACTGGAAACCTGTGGTTAGTGACAGGAAAAAAGAAGGAGAGAGGGCTCCAAAGGTCAGATCATTCTCATATGGAGCTTTTTGGCCGAGGGGTCAAATGTTCAATGGACCATGTAGGGTTTCAAGCAGCAAACTTATTAGTCTGCACCACATATCAATTATGTGTACTGAATTAGTACGTGGGTGCCTACTGGTTCATGACCCAAAAGAAGAGGTCTCATAGAAAACACTGAGAAGTTAGTTCATAATTGCACATGCAATCTATCTCATGAGAATTATGTAGTATGAGGCTGTCACATTCTCCCCCCACCTACTTGCTTTAAAAAACAAGCACAGTTTTCTCTTATGGTGCTTGTCACAGCCACAAGGAAACTCAAGGCTACTAAGTCGATGAACTCGTTACAGTTGTATAGATCTGAGATAAGTTATCAGGTCGATTCATGGTGGAAGATCTCGACCCTACACAAAATATCCTTGGCAACCACTCTAAATCATCTCACAAAATGGATTCTATTTGGAACCACGTATTCGAAAGTGCAGATAGCATGTTACAATCAATCAGGTATCTAATAGTTTGGCTAACAATATATCATTCAAAGTGCAAACAACATATTACGCTAGTCTGCTATGGACTATCTGTTGAGCAAATTCGGTACATACAGAGGAGAAGCAAGTTTATCTGTGCTCGAATCATCACATTGTTACACACAAAGCTAGGGAATCAGATACGGAAATCAACTTCCTATGTGAGGATTCGATTTGTCCTAAACAAAAAACAAGACAAGAGGATAAATTTGCTTCGTGAATCCTACTTGTGTTATAATTATCATAGGGGCAATGCATATACAAGAGGATATATTTGAAGTCAGAAACTGGTCAGCCTATTGGACTAGAACTATTTGCACACTTTCACACTAAACACGCCAAGAAGGCAGGCCATTTTTACAATTTAAGGGTGCTTATACAAAAGCTAGGCTTAGAGACCATTGAGAAGTCTCTGGAAGGCCAATCGTTAAACGGTTAAGTATTGTGTAAACTGTGACAATATTATTGAAGCTAAGAATTTGTCGAAGTACTAAAAAATGCTACTGCCACTTTGCAATTCATTAGATCACTTCAAAAGTGTACCAATAAGATCCCAGATCCCATTCTCTTCTTGCCTAAACATTGTGAAATACAGAATCTAGTAGATTATCATGCAAACATTTCCATGAATAACCAACCTCGAGGTACTTGGAAAAAATACAGAGGACCAGGCAAACTTCCCTGTCATCTGAAGCTCCGGTACGGATCAGTAAAGCAGTATGCCACTAGCCCTACTTCCTTGCCTTGCTCAGTCTCAGAAGTTGAAAATTAAGGCTCCCCCAAGATTTCTTTTTATTAGCAGCCTGCATAGAGCCAGTAAATCATGGTTAGTAATCTTTACCTAGTCACAAAAATGGTCTTCACTTGGTTCAGAATAAACCAGAAAATAGTGATTTTGTCATATAAAGAGGGAAATAAGGTACAAGAAACAGAAAATGCAATATGGATAAGGATACATCACCTGAGCATCCAAGCATACACCCAGAAGTTCCTTGCTCCGAGCACATTTTTGATCGTTCATTTGGTTAAGAGACAAGCAGTTGAGAAATGATATCATTTCTTTCATGCACGGTCTTGAGACATTGGCAAACTTCTTGGCGTTGATTTTCGGTGCACGGTTTCCTCGGACCATTTTTTGCAGCAAGCAACAACTAACCGAAGAAATAATCAGTGTTCATTATAGTAGAACGACAAGTAAATCAAGTAGACGACATGACAGTACAGAAAAAGTCAAATTCTCGCAACTTGAATCAAACATAACAACTTTTTGCTAAATGAAAAAAGTAACAAGGACTCCTCGACTCCCTTTTCTTCTGATCAAAGGCTGACGTTTTTAAACTCGACGAACACTACAAACCCACATTCTAAGCTCAATTTCCAATCCAAACTATTACCCAATCAATTTCAACTCTCCCAATTCCCAATTTTAACAGCCAACATAAGAAGAAAGCAAGTGTCATCTAAACACATCATAGCGCAAAGAAAGAATAACAACTTCCTCTCCCGTGTAAGCACTCCCCAGCTAGTACGAGGATAGAGAGATCGTGTGCGTATTCATATAAACCTCCCCCTCGACTTTTTCTTCGAATTGAACCCGAGACATAACGGATCAAAAAAGGACATCAACCTTCAAATCTCACTGATTCCAACTCCTATTGTCCAAACGTAACTTCATTTCACCGCCACTCGGAGCGAATAAACAACAACAACAACAACAAATCCAGGGGCTTTCTTGTACATAACTGACCAAAACACAGAAGTACATAGAACAGGGATTCTCTTAAGCAAGATGGCCAAAACGATAAAGCGTCAAGTCTCAACCTAGTAAAATTTCCAAAAACGTAAGCTAGATAATAGGAAGAAGAGGAAGCTTTACCTTTTAACTTTTTTTCCCCTTTGCGATGGCTTTTCGTTTTTAGGTCTTCGCTTGCCTGTGGTGTTTGTGTTCCGGCGAAGAAGAAGAGGAGGAGTTAATTTGATTAATGGGCTTTTTTAAGCCCAATTGGGCCAAGAGAAATTTTAAAACTCGGTCAACCCATTGTAGCCCAAATATAAGCCCAGGGAAAGGAAATGAAATACGAATTTGATACAGATTTAATATGTTTAAATCGTAGTTAGTTAATACGAGATTGAAGTATATGACACTTTTAATAAATTGTATGGACTAAAATTTCTAGCACATTCGTTTTGAATTAAATTCTGGTCGATAGAGTAATTATTTCTATGGATCAAAAATTTATACAGAGTTGTTAATACGGAGTTTGGAACCTTGATTAGACAAGACTGTTGGTAATAAGTGGGAAGAAGATAAAAAGATAACTTCAAGCCATTATGTCGTGCTACTTTGACCGAGCCAAAATATTGTAACCCCACGAGTTGAGCTAACTCCAAAAACTCACTCTCGTTTTGAATTGCATAGCGTAAATGGAAAATTGTTAGGATTTCGAATCTGGAATACTTTAATCGTACTTCTTACTTTTGTAAGTGGGAGGAGCGCAAGTCCCATAAATTTGATTTGGGTAGTAGAAGTATTTTTGCTTCTAGTAACCATCATCATAGCGGTCTAGTGCTTCTCGTGAAATGGGATCCACTTTTCATATGCCAAAAGTCACAATTTTTCCAAACTAGAGTGCCTGCGATTTCCGGCAATTCTCAACCGACGAAATTAGAATTACAGGGTTACGTTTTCCTCGGTGTTGAAAGAATGATCCCTCAATTGTTGAAATCTGACCTAACTCCATCTGAGCTGCCAGGCTAGGCTAATTCACTCCCTTTGATTATAAAATCTCAATTTTATATGGATATTCTATTACTCACTCGACCCGAGTAATCAGTCAAATTTATAAATAATGACAATTTTCGCTCGCTAATTTAAGCTAGCACTCATTTTTTATGTTTGAATTCGAATACTTTATTAACTTAAAAAAATTGTTCACTAACTAATATACAATTGTTGGTTGGTTTAATATAGGGTAAATTACCCAAGTTCTTTCAGATGTAGTTAAATAGACTATGAAAATCTTATATTTTCTAAATAGATGCAACTGTCACTGTAATTTGATTAAATTATATTACGGAGTCCCTGAAGCTAAAATCAAAATTTTTCTCAGACGAACATCCAACTCCAATGACACAAATATCCCCTGCATAAAAGTAGCATATGCCATCTTTGAAAAGTAACTTTCCGAATTTACACCTCTATAAACATCTGCCAAATTAGCTACAATTGTTATGGGGGTACTTATCCGACAAAGAATTTCGCTGCCTTAGGACCGTTATAGTTACGGCCGCCGTTAACCGGGACTTCGGTCACCGGCTTCCATGTCATCAGGTTACCAACTTCCTTTACCTTCTGGCACTGGGCAAGACGCCTTCCCCAAATTTTTCGTATTTATGAGCTGTACAAAGTCGTGTGTATTTTCGATAGCACACACGTATAAATGGAAGAAAATAAATATTAGGCCATTCTAATTGGTAAGTCCACTGATTTTAAATTTTTTTTAACTTACAGCCAAAGTTATGAGATGTGACCACCTGCCTACCCTTTGTCTCGGATACATGCCAATCAGGCAAGAGCCAAAAAGACACCTGGTCTCAATTTGTACATACTTGAAGGTAGAATTGTATATCTTTGAAATACTTGTTCTGTTCTGTCCACTATATATTTGCTGCCCAATTATAAGGAAAGTTCATTTTTACAAAAAAATTAGAGGTTAGATCAACAATCAAACTAATTGGATGGGTCAGTTTACTCGATTGAACTGACAATCAAAATCCTATTGACCAAAAAAATATTTTTTTTGAAATTTTGTTAAAAAGATAAATTTGAAAATTGTAGTGTTTGTAAATGATAAATAATGTTTGACACTAAATATAATTAATGATAAACTTATTTTAATAAACTTTCGGCCAACCAAGATGCCAAGAGCAAATTGGTTCGCTGTCGAGTCTCTTTTTAAACCATTGGCAAATATAAATAACCAAAAAAAAAAATCCTATATCGTAACAATCGACAGGTTTATGGGACTTTGTCTTGTGCCAAAAAATTGCTTTAAATTGTCCTGATTTCTGTTTTTTTAGTCGTAGTATTTGTTGTAATCTCTTCTTCTTACATTCGAATCTCCCAATTAGATGTTGTATAGCCAAAATACAAAAGGATTATCAAGTGAACTTTGTGAGGGTGGAAATAAAGGACAAAGCTAATTAAAGGAAAAAAAATAGAGCCCCAACAAAAACCATTAATTTTCTGCTATTTAATTTAATTGCCCAAGAAATTTACTACCAATAATGGACCACAAGTGCTTGGACTACCACATGGAGAACCATGTACTTGTGGAGGATTCTTGTTCTATCATTTTCCTTCAAGACAATGCAACATTGGGATTTTCCCCAATTCATATATTTTTCTTGCTTGGAAGAGAAGAAAATAGACCCCACAAAATAATATCAAACCAAATTTTAATATAGTTATATTATAAATAAAATTATATTAATCTTCTAACAAAAAATTAGACCCCATAAAATAACAAGAGATTAATTGAATCTGACCTATATTACATGTGTATGTTCACAAATAAAACCAAAAAATTAATTATATTATATATAATAGAAGAACAAAAGCATGTGAAGGGAGGTATTTAACAAGGAGATGTGATTCTTAGGATTGGGAGTTTATAGAAAGGAAATTGATGCTTTTTATCTGTGTTGGGGCAACTTTCGGTTCAAAATCGCGTGATGACAATGACGTTTCCTGTTGTTTAGGTGAAAGCTCAAAGACACTTTCGCTATCTTCGGCTTTGTCACTCTCTTTTCTTCACCGAGACCTCCACGTAACCAAAGCTTTTTAACCGAAACTAATTGATATTCTGATATATAGAAATTTAGGCTCGAGTTAAATATGATTTTTGAATGATAATTAAATATTCCTACCAAATATTTTTCAATCTTTTATATTAAACTAAAATAAAATCTTTTTGGTAACCAAACCATACATATTTTATGCTTCTATGGTCTAAATTCAAAATCTTGTCCTAAAAAGACGCGTTATTTTTAAGATAAAAAACACAAAGAAAAAAGGGAAAATATATTTAATATTTATTCTCCAAAATTTTCAATCCGACCAGTTTTTTTTTCTTGACAATTCTGCTTTGCAAAAGAGTGTAGGTTCAACTTTCAAGCGGGATGAATTTTTTGTAAAGTGATAAAACTTTTCTTAAAAATATTTTTTTACTTTATATTTTAAAAAATTTGAATTCAAAAATTCGAATTAGGTAATTTTGAAGATGTCCAACCTTATTAGCTGTACTCCAGATTAAGGTAATTGTCTAATTGACGCGTTAAAGCACACAAATACGCGACATCAATTCTTTGTTTCACACATGCCAACCCGCAAATCAAATTCAGTTGCCTATTTATTCAGCCAAATTTAAAAAGATTCACTCGCCTATTTTATATCAAAATAACATTGAAACTTCCACAATTTATTTTCAAATATGGAAAATTTTATTAAACCACGCAATAATAATTGATTGGTAGGAAGAATTCAGTTAATTTAGGGACATGATGGTCCATGAGTGCCCAACTTGACATTTGCCAACAACTTCATGAAAATTACCAGAAATTTGTCAGTGATAGTACTCATTTTAAATATCAGAGATTCATTGTATCTTTTGCAAAATAATTCAGAAATAAAATGAATAATAAAGTGAACTATACACAACATGTATAACAAGATGTTCCTTTTGATTAAACATGAAGGATTAACTAGCTAATACAATAATCTTGTAGAGGCTTCTGGTCTACATCTGGTCTAAATGTTGTAGTAGGTGAAGAAGCCAATGGAAGTACCTGAGAAGGATGATGATGATCTCCTTCTATGTTCTTCGCGCCAACAACAAAACCCATGAAGGACCCTTTACTTAATTCTTCATCATTTCCAACACCTGAATTAACTCTCTTAACCTCAATTTCCTTTGAGCCATTCTTCTCAGCTTCTTCCACTAGCCTCCTGATCAGCTTTTCCTCAGCATCCCTCAAGAACTTGAACTTTGGAGGTGGAGAGGAGGAGGAGGACCTGAGCCTGTTGAGTTCAGCCTCAGCTGATGCCTCAAATAGAGGGTTGAACCCAAGGTGGTGGTAGGAATCCAAATTGAGATTACTTGGAGAAGCTAGAATTAGATCACTTAAACTCCCAGTCCTTGACCCTTTCCTAGACTTTCCATCCTCAGATTCCAAGTCATCCTTGGTCTCCTCCTTGATTGTGAACAAAAACCTTGGAGGGCCAGCCAGATTGTGAATCCTCATGAGCTCCAACTCCACACTCTCCTTGTTGTTGTTGGTGCTTGATCCCAATTCCAAGTCAGGCGGAACTTGGATTCCTAAACTTGGTTCAATGGCACTAATATTGTTGCTTTTCCAACACATGAAACCAAACAAACCCTTTGTATCATTGGTGCTACTTTTGTATTCATCTTCAACAATCTCCTCCTTATTGGAAACCCTCTTCTTCCACCATAGCAAGTAGTAGAGTTGGCCTACAAGTGCTAGAACTAGGCAACCACAAACCAAGCTTAGGCCTACACCTAACCCACCAACAGAATTGGACATGTCCTTTTTCCTAAAGGAAAGAATAATATTCACATCTCCTAAACAACATGCACCTTAGCCTCCATCTGAAAGTTTAGGAGGAGGTGTGTTTTGGTTGGGAGGGTTTGTAAAAATAGGGTATAGCTCTATTGGGTTTAGAGGGTATTAAGTATTGGAAACCATATAGGTGTCTTTTTAGGGTAATTTCCTAGTCTGGGAGATTTCTTAGGATTAGGATGCCTTGTAGAAGCTAGAGCACATTCAAAATTAAATAACCCGCTAATTCGTTGTATATTTTTTTTGGTACACATCACCTGTATCCGAAAATACATTGACTAATTTAAATTTCAACAAAATAATATCCTATATTGAGATAAGGAGATGAGAGGAGAGGATGATGTAAATGATTGGGTGAGGTGGGAGGTAATGGCCAATGGAAAAATCTTGAACAGTGTGAGTTTATTTATTTATTTTTAAGCTTTTGGAGTTTAGGTGGAAAGGCAAAAACTCACATGCGCTTGCAAAAGCTTGTTCCTTTCCTTCCTTTTTGACATTAATTAGCGGTTATAAAGGCATCAGATATGGAATTAGTGCATTTTTAACTGCCTAAATCGGAGGGTTTTTTTGGTTAATTAATTAATTGATTACTTCAAATCGTGGTGGAAATCCTCTTTAACATACAAGATTTCCGAATTTGGAGATCCCCATTTAGTCCTTAGTACATAATTTTGCAATTTTTAATCAATTTGAATCTTGATTAATCAATTTAGTCACCAGCAAATATTCGGATATCAGGTCTTGATAATAAAAGAAGACCGGTCACATGAATATTAAACATAGGAGGCTTGGTGATGGCATCACCCATGCGAGTGCCCACATCGATCAATTGAATTAGACAAAAGAAGATAGTTGTCACCCACGAAGGGAATAACACTTATTAGCTGTTCTTCACTGGGAGGAGCGTCATTAGCTCATTAATTTACGGCGGTGTGGGTAACCTTGTCCCATTTAGACATATACATTGAGCGTGGCGATGGCTAACATTAATTATATTTCTAAAAAAAGAATTAATTATTATGTCTGCTACTACTACCTTATAGTTGCAAGGCATTAGCTTCGTAACCTTCCTAAAATGCGGAAGTCTTTAAGAATTGTGCACAACTTTTTCCTGTGAACGCAACACTATATTAATATTCATTGAGATAATTTTATTATAACTTAAAAGTTATATTTGACTCGAATTTTTGATTAATTGGGTTATTGGTATCTCCTCATCAGGTGATATCTACTAAAAAACATTTTGTGGATACTTTTTTTTCGTGGCTGAAAATATGACTAATATTCAGGATACCCAAGACCAAATAAAGAATAAATTCGCCAGCCTATTAAATGCTCTTGTCCCACAATAACTACACAATCCCTTCAAAAACAATAACTACAATGGTTTTATGGGCTTGTAATTCGCTAAGACAGGGCCCACTTCCTGAGAAGGAAACACGGGGCCCATAATTTAATGTCATCAGGTAGGCGATGGCCCGCTTGGCTAATTCGTGGGCCGAAAAAGGGCCCAGATGACTCGTTACTGAATTGATACGGAATATCATTTCAATTGTTGACCGCAGAAAAGAAGTCGATGTTTTTTTTTTGAGAAAAGACTTCAATGTTGAGCGTCCAATATTGACCATTTTTTGACTTTGAGAAGATCTAAAGTACATATAATGTATTTTTTCAAATATGTTCATGTAAAATTAGTTTTTTAGGTGATAATTAGTGTTTACGGCACATGACTTTTTTTTAGAGGTACATGTTTTTAACTATTCAATCAAGGCTATATAAAACCCAAATAAAGAACAAGACCATAAAAAATTAACACTCCACCTTTATTTATTGATCCTTGTCAAACTTTATTTTATTCTCTACTCCTCTCTCCAAACTAATAATAATTTAGTCATTATTACAAGAGTCGGGTAAATAGCATCGAAGGCTAATGAATTTATGCCCACATCATTTAAGATAATGTGTGACATACGCATTGTACTCGATGGTTACACTTTCCAATTCAGGGTTAACGCTGTAGGTAGAAATTCGAACATAACCCCTAGCAAATCGGAGAAGCCCAGTCCCTCCGATCACCGCCATCTCCCTAGCCTTCTCGTAGACGAGGTTCCTCCCGACGATGCTCACGCTGCTCCCGTTCAACTCTCCGTGAAGGAACGCGAAGTTGGTCAACATTATCAACGCCGTTTCCTCCTGAGATGCTTGCACGTAAAGCCCCTGCACCCTACCCACCAAGGTCGAGTTCAGCTCCGGCTCCTCAGTTAGCAGCGTTTCGATGACGTTCACCGTTCCGAACGGGCCGTCGGTCGGGTTGATCGGGCCTGAGTCGGGCTTGGTGTAGTTGGCCGGCGGGGTGACGATGGTAAGGACGGTGGCGTTCCCCGCTTTGGTGGTCACGTGCCCGTAGAATTTGTAGTGGCTTAGGGTTTCTTTCGTTAACCTCAGTAACTTGGGGTCCAAGTTGCTTGTCACGAAGGCTGATTTTGCATGGTTTTGGACGAGGAAAATGATGAGCACGAAAAGGGCAATGGAGAAATTAGAATTAGCCATTTTGTAGTGTGGAACTAAAAATATTTTTTTGGGGATGTTAGAAGCTATAAGATAAATGTAAGACCGATATTTTGGCTGGTCGAGAAAAAAATGAAGGAATATTTATAATTTTCTTTGTTATAACGTTATTTTATACAACGTTCCAACTCTATAACTTAATAACGTCATAAATGTTTTAAGTTATGATTGAGGTTTGACGTTTTAATTAAAGAGTGGTTATTGGCCAGCTAGGATTATTCTTTATTGAGGTTTGACGTTTTAATTAAAGAGTTGTTAATGGCCAACTAGGATTATACTTTATTGAGGTTTGCTGTTTCAGTTTTATTGAGGATTATTCTTTATTGAGTGTTTTTTTAAGTTAAAGCAAAGAGTGCTAATTTCCACGTTATTCCCTTCTTTCTAAATAGGGATGGTAACTATACCATTATCTTTGAGAGTTTGGATTCAGATGGGAAGGTTACAAGATACGTTGATTTTAACTAAGTTTAGAGTCATATCTTTATATTTTAAAAAAGGATATAAATTTATAGTATATATGTATATTAATTATTAAACATAATATTAAATTCTCGATCTTAAAGTACTCAACTTCATTCTTTTAAATTTAATTTCTTTAGTTTTTTATATTAATTTTTTAATGAACGAAATAATTATATTCACATATTTTAGTTCCTCTTGCTATTTTAGAACGGTTAAATGACAGTTTAATTTTTTTGATACAATGAGTTTTAAATAACAGAAATATGCTAGTCGTCCTGATGTTGCCATATTTTTAAGGACTTATATCCTGCGTGAATTCTTATTTTAAAAAAGGATAAGGTTAAGAATCTAGGCCATTCTTAAAAAAGGATAATTATTTGGGTCATATGAATTAGATTTGGGTCATGTGAATTAGATCCGGATCTCACCCATTGCATTCCTACCTCTAAATGAAAAGGTTAACTCGTGAGGCACATATCAACAGTACTTGAATCAAATAATAAGCGCATTGATATTCTTACTTTTTCTTAGCATCATGGTATGATTTCAATTCCATGGATCGTAGGAACTAAAAAATATGAGTAAATTACCTTAATTTTCTTACTTTTCTTTTATTATTATATTCTTAATGAAAAGAATTCAAATTTGTTATTATAGTTAGAAAAAGAAAAGATAGAAATGAGTACTATATCATTTGCAAAAGAAAATAGATAATTCTTTTTTATAGTAAAGGTAATTACTTCTCAAAATATTACCAAAAAGTAATTACTGTTGTTTGTCGGAGGTGGTGTACTTAATTAGGATCTTTAATAGTCGAGGCAAGAGTTAGACTCTTTCTCCGTAAGACGAGATTGCCCCGTATTTAGTGCTTACGGGCTACGGCAATCGTCCCCAAGATACAACGACTAGGCTGCTTCCGAGTTTGTAGCACAATGACCCTCGAAGCTTCAGGCGAACCTTGGATATTCGAACTTTTCTGAAAGAGAGAGAGAGAGAGAGAGAGAGAGAGAGAGAGAGAGAGAGAGAGAGAGAGAGAACTACAATGCTAATGAATATGGGCGCTGGATGGAGTGGAGGCAGGCATTTCCGAAGAGGCACGAAGCAATTCCGAAAAAATGCGTCCGTTCGGCCAACAAGCAGGCTGCTCTTCAGGTGCCTCTTCAGCCAATTCGTTCATGGCTCTTCGGAGGTCGTTGGCACCCCTTCGGTATTCTGGGAGCTTCTGGATTCGCCTGTGCGCCCTTCAGGTTGGCTTGTAACCCTTCGACCTTCTGGAAGTCTCCGGGACGTTCCAGCCCTTCTGCCTCTTCGTCTGAGCTTTGGCAAAATTGAAAGGCTCCTCCAGCTCCTCGCGACGATGCACGCATGCGAAGTCCAAGTGCGCCACAAAGTGCCCATTGTGACCTGCGTCCAATGCATCATGTGCACACGCACACGCACGTACTCGTGCTCGTACTCGTGCTTCGCACCATCCTCGCAGGCAGCCTCGGTCAGCTCTTCAGGTGGAACATTTAATGTTACACCAGTTTGGAGCTTCTCTTTATAAACAGGAAAAATTCTCTTGCGATTTCTGATGTGGTAATGGTTCTCTCATCCTCAGCTTGGGCTTTTCAGCTCGGGCCTTTCAGCTTGGGCCAAATGCATTAATTATGCATTTAAAACCAAACAATCCCCCACATGAATGATGATTAATGCATGCTGACACTTTTAAGAAAAGTTCTAATAAAATATCATTACATCGAGATAGGTAGCTTACGGCTTTGAACCTTCTCTAATAAGATATTATCGAATTTACCTGCTGCTCAATGAACGTGGTGTCTTGAACTGGTCAGCTTTTTATGTAAACCAAGACAATAATATTTACACAATGATATTTCTAATATCCTTTGGTTCTCACGTTGTGTCCGTTTCGGCCATGGACCTTATCTTTGATTCATAAGTATTTTTTCTTTTTGAAGCGGCCTCACTTCACAGTTATATAGGTGATCTCCCATCAAGAGTATCCTGCCATACTCCACCTTTTTCTGGTATAGGAATTATTAAAAGCGTAGACGCTTAACCTTACCACACCTCTGCAGGTTTGTACTTTGGCAGCTTTTGAGAATGGGATAGGTTCCAAGTAATTATCTGAACCATCAATAACTTAGTTGTCTCATTGAACCAAGTTTGTGGGATCTCCACTCATCATGGTTGAGTTACCGCTATGAACGTTCTTTAATGTGTAGATTTTAATCCCATTCTCCTTACTGCGTTATACATCTGATCTTTGTTGATTCTTTTCATCAAAGGATCAGCTATGTTGTCCTTGGACTTCACATAATCAATGGTTATTACTCTACTTGAGATCAATTGTCTAACGGTGTTATGTCTCCTACGGATGTGTCGACACTTTTCATTGTACATAGTACTTTGTGCTCTCCCGATTGCTGACATGCTTTCACAATATATCAATACAAGAGGCACAGGCTTGTTCCAACACGGAATATCCTCTAGAAAATTTTTGAGCCACTCAGCTTTTCTCCAGCTTTGTCTAGTGCTATAAACTCCGACTTTATGGTGGATCGAGCTATGCACGTTTGTTTAGAGAATTTTTAGGACACAGCTCCTCCACCTATAGTGAACACATAACCACTAGTAAATTTGGAGTCTTTAGTGTCTGATATCCAATTTGGATCACTGTATCCTTCCAATACAGCTGGATACCTAGTATAAAGTATGCCATGATTCATGGTATATTTTAGATACTTTAGAACCCTTTCCAGAGCTAGCCAGTGGTCCGGTCATGGATTGCTCGTGAATCTACAAAGCTTGCTAACTGAGTATACAATATCAGCGCGTGTACAATTTTTCAGGTACATCAGGCTCCCAATGATTCTTGCATATTTTAGTTAAGATATTGGGTCTCCTCTATTTTTAGCTAAGTGTAGACTCAGGTCTACTGGAGTCTTAGCCGGGGGTTTGTCAAAAGCATCGAATTTCTTGAGTACATTCTCAACGTAGTGAGATTGTGGTAAGACAATTTCTTCAGTCGTCCTAGAGATTTTAATCTCTAGTATGACGTCAGCTATACCCATATGTTTGATGTCAAAGTTGTTCTTTAACATGTTCTTAGTTTTTACGATAAGATCATTACTGCTTCCCGTGATTAGCATGTCGTCTACATACAGACATACAATCATGTAAGCATCAGGTGTGCCTTTAATGTATACACATTTATCACACTCATTAATCTTAAAGCTATTTGACATCATTGTTCTGTCAAATTTTTCATGCCATTATTTCGGCGCCTGTTTCAGCCCTGTATAGTGACTTGACCAGCTTGCACACTTTATGTTCTTGTCCGGGGGCAACAAATCCTTCAGGTTATTCCATATATATTTTCTCTTCCAGTTCTCTATTTAGGAAAGCTGTTTTTACATCCATCTGATGTATCTCGAGGTTATAGAGTGCTGCTACAGCTATGAGCACTCTAATAGATGTGATTCTTGTGATCGGCAAATACGTGTCAAAAAAATCATATCCTTCCTTCTGCTTGAACTCTTTAGCTACCAACTGAGCTTTGTACTTATCAATTGATCCGTCAGCTTTGTATTTCCTTTTAAGGATCCACTTGCAACCTAAAGGTTTTCAACCTGGTAGGAGATCCACGATTTCCCATGTGTGGTTTTGCATGATAGATTCTATCTCACTATTGATAGCTTCTTTCGAGAGAGGAGCATCCGGACTAGATAATGCCTCTTGGACTGTCCCAGGTTCATTTTCTAATATGTAGTTTAGAAAATCTGGACTAAACGGTTTGGCTACTTTAGTCCTCTTACTCCGTCTAGGTTCTTCGGTACCTTGATCAGAGCCTTGTGTAGCTTCATAACTTCTTTTGTTTGAGCTTACTTCTTTTGTTTTCTTTTTAGGAAAGATATTCTCAAAGAATGTTGCATTCCTTGATTCCATGACCATTCTCTCGTTGACTTCAGAATTTTCAGACTTGTGCACTAGAAATCGATATGCGCTACTATTATGGGCATATCCGATAAAGATGCAGTCAACGGTTTTGGGTCCTATTCTTACCCTTTTAGGTAGAGGTATTTCTAACTTGGCTAGGCACCCCCACACTTTAAGGTAACCGTAGGAAGACTTCCTCCCTTTCCATAATTCATATGGAATTTTGTTCCTTTTCTTGTGTGCCAATTTATTTAGAATGTGATTAGCTGAGAGTACAGCTTTCCCCCACAAGTTCTGTGGTAAGCCCGAGCTAATCAACATAGCGTTCATCATCTCTTTAAGAGTTTGATTCTTGCGTTCAGCTACGCC
Source organism: Hypericum androsaemum (assembly GCA_963995505.1). Classification (NCBI taxonomy): domain Eukaryota; kingdom Viridiplantae; phylum Streptophyta; class Magnoliopsida; order Malpighiales; family Hypericaceae; genus Hypericum; species Hypericum androsaemum. The sequence goes on along the minus strand of OZ023186.1, from coordinate 3,890,394 downwards.
ATTTGATTGAGGTGAGTATGGAGCTGTTGTCTGATGAATAATGCCATTTTTTTGGCAGAATTTCTCAAACGGAGCTACATATTCTCCCTCTCTATCACTTCAAATTATTTTAATTTTAGTGCTGAGTTAATTTTCAACCTCATTCTTATAACTCTTGAAAACTTCTAGAGCTTCGTCTTTTCCTTTCAAGAGGTGTACATAACAGTACCTCGTGCAATCGTCAATAAATGTGATGAAATACTTTTTTCTACCTCTAGTTTGCACGTGTTTCATATCACATGTGTCGGTATGAATTAATTCTAAAGGTGTAGTACTTCTTTCCACTGAATGAAAAAGTATTTTGGTCATTTTTGCCTCTACACATACATCACATTTATTGTTCGGGTCAAACTCTATTTTTGGCAATAAATTTAAACTTACTAACTTCCTTAGTGGGCTCAAATTTACGTGTCCTAATCTATCATGCCATAAGTTAGAACACTCAGTCAAGTAAGAAGAATTAATAACTTTATTAGGGCCATTAAATGCGCGTTTGACAGTTATTATATTTATCTTGAAGAGCCCCCTCTCGAGGTAACCCTTTCTTATAAAGGTACCAACCTTTGTTAATACAAACCTATCGGCCTCGAATACTAGTTTCATCCCAGCTTTGCTCAACAGTGAGCCGGATACTAAATTCTTACGAATGTCTGGGACATGCAGCACATCCTTGAGGGTCAGCTCTTTTCCGGAGGTCAACTTCAGCACCACCTGGCCTAGTCCAACTACAGGAGAAGTTGCAGAGTTACCCATGAACAACTTTTGCCCGTTGATGGCTGTGTAGGTCGAGAACATCTCCTTGTCTGAGCAGATGTGTTGAATTGCCCCTATGTCTATGAACCGCTCTGGTTATCCACCAGATTAGCTTCAAACACCACGGCGGATAGGTGTAGCTTAGACAAGTCCTCAGCCAGGTTAGCCTTATCATGATCGTCTTTCTTCGGCAAGCGACAATCTTTGGCCATGTGACCAGACTTGTCGTAGTTGTAGTAATTGTCCTTGATCTTCTTAGCTTTCTTTTGCTTTGGCTCTTACTTCTCCTGCTTATTTTTGGGCTTCTTCCACTTCTTACCAGTACCTCCCTCAGCGAGGTGTACCTTAGCCTCAGAGTTGGTCCTACCGGTCTTACCTTCGGACTTTCGGTTGTCTTCCTCGATCCTTAGTCTCACGATCAGAACTTCCAGTCCCATATCCTTCCTCTTATGCTTGAGGTAGTTCTTGAAGTCCTTCCACAGAGGGGGTAGCTTCTCGATTAGAGTAGCCACCTGGAAAGATTTCCTGAGTTGCATGCCTTCGGCGTGAATCTCATGTAGAATCAGCTGCAGCTCTTGGACTTGGTCTATGACCTTATTGGAGTCTACCATCTGGAAGTCGAGGAACCTTCCAACGATGAATTTCTTCATCCCGGCATCCTCTGTTTTGTACTTCTTCTCCAGGGAGTTCCACAATTCTTTCGCAGTCTTGGTACGTGCATAAACATTGTACAGGGCATCATCTAAGCCATTCAAGACATAGTTACGATATAGAAAGTTGCTGTGACTCCATGCATCGAGAGTTTTGATCTTCTGTAGATCAGCCTCATTTTTCGCCACTTTCAGAGCCTCTTCCTTCAAGAATCGGACCAAGTTGAGCGTCGTCAGATAGAACAACATCTTTTGTTGCCACCTCTTGAACTCGGTACCGTTGAACTTGGCCGGCCTTTCGGCGTGGACAGTTCCCGGGACCACTGGCATTGGTGTAGGTGCAGAACTTGATGATGCCATCTTCAAGTACACAAATCTCATCTTACGATTGTTGTTTGTCAGAGGTGGTGTACTTGATTAGGATCTTTAATAGTCGAGGCAAGAGTTGGACTCTTTCTCCGTAAGATGAAATTGCCCCATATTTAGTGCTTGCGGGCTGCGGTAATTGTCCCCAAGATACAATGACTAGGCTACTTCCGAGTTCGTAGCACAACGACCCTCGAAGCTTCAGGCGAACCTTGGATATTCAAAATTTTCTGAGAGAGAGAGAGAGAGAGAACTACAATGCTAATGAATGCTTATGCACTTGTAGTTGGGATGATTTGCAAATGAAGGGGAGGGGCCTATTTATAGGCGCTAATGAATGCTTATGCACTTGTAGTTGGGAGGATTTGCAAATGAGGGGGAAGGGCCTATTTATAGGCGCTGGATGGAGTGGATGCAGGCATTTCCGAAGAGGCACGAAGCAATTCCGAGGAAATGCGTCCATTCGGCCAATAGGCAGCTACCCTTCAGGTGCCTCTTCAGCCAATTCGTTCGTGGCTCTTCGGAGGTCGTTGGCACCCCTTCGGCAGGCAGGCAGCATACTCGCGTCCCTTCGGGTAGAACATTTAATGTTACACCAGCTTGGAGCTTCTCCTTATAAACAGAAAAAATTTCCTTGCGATTTCTGATGTGGTAATGGTTCTCCTATCCTCAGCTTGGACTTTTCAGTTCGGGCCTTTCAGTTTGGGCCGAATACATTAATTATGCATTCAAAACCCAATAATTACAAGGTAATTACATCAATTGTACATTACTAAAGTACCTAAAAAACTAGATAGACACACACTTAAGAAAAAAATAAAAATAAGTGCTATCCAATTATAATTTCCTAAAACATAGATATACAAGTTATTTGTCTAATGATGTTTCTAAGATCTAGCCCAAGTGATAAAAGGGCGGGTGGAAATTTTGTGATTGAATAGTGCCGCCATCCATCTGCAGAAATAACATATGGTTCAATGATATGTAACACATTGTTGCATTGATTGTTCTAGCAATTTCCTAGTGACAAAATTTAGTTTTTTTACCATTTTTTCAGACATATAATAGGTCGATAATGCAAGTTCAATTTGGTTAAAATCTTTTAAATATGGCAAAACTTTCTCGACAAAAATACTATAATTATTGGTTAAACTATTAGAAAGAGCAAACTATGATTATAAGTAATAAACGACCTGGTCAAGCATCGATGACACCTTTCCATTAGATGACATTAATTTATTATTCTGGATACCAAAAAATAATTACGGATAGATTCTTATTCTTTGTAAAAATATTGGTATCGAATTCTAAACTGATATCAGCTCTCATTTTTTTTAATTTTTTTGTCACGTGAAATAAACTTTATAGGTGTGCACACAAAAAAAATCTTCTTCTTCCACCTACAAACAATTGATTAATTCCGGAAACGGTTAAATCATCTCCCCTAATCATCTCATTGCTTGACGGCCGATTAAATCCACGCCTATTTGGTTTTACCCACCGGCGAGTGCAGCTCCCGCTGTCGCCCTCAAGAAAAGCATTGTCACGGGCCGGAAGGCTCTGAGTTTGGAGAAACTGGGCCAAATGTGGTCCCCAAAAAACCAGCCGGCTCACTCCCACCGACACGGCTCCCTCTTGCGAAGCTCTCCGCCGTCGTTGATTAGGTTTAGGTTTAATCAGCGGGCGTTAAATTGGCAGAACTCTCCGGTGAGGTCACGGCGTCTCCAACTAGGTCCTATCCGGTCGTCAATGGCTGGGCTTTGTTGAAGTCTTTGGAAAGGGGTTGCAAGGTCTTTATGATGAGGTTTTAATTGGGATGAAGTTAGATTTTGAAGAGATGTTCAAGGAAGGGCATTTTGTTGTCGTCTCTTTGAAAGGGAAGTGGAGCCCCGAATAACCCAGCAAGAACTTCGAACCACTTGCTCTTGAAATTAAATTAATCTCAGAAACTTCGAACCACTGCATACTACAATTAGTATTTTTGGTTGTTTAATTTCGTGTTCTCAGTCTTATTGGTTGGTGTTCTTAGGGTTGAAAAACAATTTCGACTTTGTTTTTTTGCTTGAAGGTATAAAAGCCATTAATGAAACGAAAAAAGATGGCTGAGAGAGACTCGAGACCAATATTTTTACAAAAATCAAGGATGGAAAAATAATTTTTGAAATAACAAAAATTCTAACTGTAATTATGACATAAATCAAGAAGTTGGGAATAATTTGCCCTAAATATGATGGTTTTATGGGCTTGAAATTTAGTTGTGAGCTAACAAAGGGCCTATAATTGGATGTCAACGGGTTGGCGAATGGACCGCTTGGCTAATTAGCGGGCCAAAACCGGGTGTTGAATAACCGTCACTTAGATGGTTATCTTACTGAATAATGGAACACCTCGACTTACCTATCACGGCAGATAGACAGCAAAATTCCCTTTATGCATTTTTGGTGTGATAATTATTGGAATTAATACAAATATGCTTTTAAGAAAGCAATTTGTTGATTTCACAGGATCTAAGAAAAAAATGCAGGTTCGGATCCATCTTTAAAGCCACAATATGTTAATTTGTATGGCGTGGTAAAGGAAAAGTTAAAGGAGTGACATGAAATTTAAAAAATTATCAGTGACATTTTTAAATCATATTAATGTATAATATTGAGCAATCAGCGGTTGCTAAATAAACATTTTGAATAACCCCTGATAAAAGGATAATAAGTGAAATAAATTAACGAAAAAAGTTTATTTTCAATTACGCTCATGTACAATTAGTTTTTATATTACCATTAATCAACGTGAAATAAATTTCACCATTCAAACAAGACTAAATCGTTAGAATCAACATATTTTGGAATAGCAATCTTATCGACTAACTCAAAATCGTAAGATAATAAGTGTGAATTTTTCACACTTATACAGTAGTCTAAGTCTGCACGGATTTTGACTTCGTCATTGTCATGACATGGAGATCGTGCAAGTAACAACGGACAATGAGAACAATCCGCTTTAATACAGTATTAGAATGTCACACTTATAAACAAACTCATCACATTCTAGCGATGTATTTCACTCTTTATTCCTCCTTTCAAACATAGTGATATATTCCCACAAAGAATTAATGTCCACATCATTTAATATAATGTGTGACATATGCATTGTACTCGATGGTTACACTTTGCGGTTTAATGCTGTAGGCAGAAACTCGAACATAACCCCTAGCAAATCGGAGAAGTCCAGTTCCACCGATCACCGGCATCTCCCTTTCTTTATCGTAGACGAGGTTCCTCCCAACCACGATCATACTGCTCCCGCTAAACTCTCCGTGAAGGAACACGAGGTTGGTCAACATTACTAATGCGGTCTCCTCCTCAGATGCTTGCACATAGAGCCCTTGCACCCTACCTACCAAGGTCGAGTTCAGCTCCGGCTCCTCGGTCATTGGCTCGTCGACTACGTTCATGGTTCCGAACGGGCCGTCGGTCAGGTTGATCGGTCCTGATCCGGGCTTGGTGTAGTTGACCCGAGGGGTGACGATGGTTAGGAGAGTGGCGGTCCCCTCTTTGCTTATACCGTGCACGTAGAATTTGAAATGGCTTAGGGTTTCTTTCCTGAACCCTGGTGACTTGTGGTTCACGTCATTTGTCACAAAGGCTGATTTTGCATGGTTTTGGAGGAGTAAAATGATGAGCACGGTGAGGGTAATGGAGAAATTACGATTAGCCATTAGTAATTTTGCGCTAAAAAAATTATGTATTTGATGGAAATTCGGAAGCTGTATAAGAACTGTAAGCCCAAAATTATTCCTTTTTTTTATGAAGAAAGGTTGAGAAACATTAGACCAAATTACGAGCTTGGTCCAGAAAAAAAAAAGGAATATTTATAATTTTCTTTGTTGTAACGTTATTTATAACAACAACCCATCATTAATGCTATTAAGTTAACGTTTTGCTATACACAGTTTCAACTCTATTATAACTTTATAACATTATAACGTTTGTCACGACGTTGTACAATATTTATATAACAGACGTTATAATTTTAATCAAAAAATGTTATTGTATAAAACTATCTAACTTTAATCATTAAATACTCATTTGCAGAATATGTCTCATTTAATTCTTGTTATGCAAAATCCGATAAGAATAATCATGATCGAAGAAAAAGAAAAAGAGTATATAATTTTTTTGAGAGTTCGTTAACTTAATATATTCTCGTATAAAATATAATGATATTTTACTCATTTTTCTTATACGAGAGTTATCCTTGGAATCGAATACATCTCACTTGTGCTTTTATTTCATTGAAAAAATTATATTGTTCTCCGTATACATTAACTTTCATAGTTTGAATAAGTAAAATATTTAACGGGTAATATAAAAAATAAGGGTAAATTACCCCTAGTCCTTGGTGTTTGGTCATCCTCCTTCTCGGGTTCTTACATTTTTAAAAATAATTTTACCTTCCCTCGACTTTGGTTTTAGAAACTCTCGAGTCCCTGGCTGACGTCAGCGCCCATTTTTTGTCAAGAGAAATGACCAAAATACCCTTGAAGATGATAATTTTTTTCTTTTTTTAAGGATATTTTGGTCATTTTCATGAAAAAAATGAGTGCTGACGTCAGCCAGGGACCCGAGAGTTTCTAAAACTAAAGTCGAGGGACGGTAAAATTATTTTTGAAAATGCAGGGACCCGAAGTGGAGGATGACCAAACACCAGAAACTAGAGAATAATTTGCCCAAAAATGAATTATGCTTCGAATTTCTCGTTCATAAGAATATTTAACATTGTAAAATTTTAAAAGAATTAAGTCTACGTAAAAGTGTTGATTCCCATTGTATTACCCCCTGGATCTAAATGAAAAGTTTAACTCGTCATTCGGCACACTACCGTTGCTTGCTTCACCAGCCATTTTAATTAATGAGCCACCCGGATTGTTAGAACATTTTCGAGGACCAACAAAAGCACTTTAAAGTAATGTATACTCATGGCGATATGGCCTAAGAGTCAGCGCACACATATTCATAGTTATTTATGATCGCCCCATGAAAGCCATCATAGGATAGGCCTCTTTGCGCCCAACAGGTTACTACTAGCTGCTGCGGGCCTTTAATTGGGCACATTGACACATACATAATGAACAAATAAATAGTTGGATGAGATTGGACGAGAACGTTATTCTAATTTAACTAAGATATTTCAAGTTTGAGCATTTAAAAATAAGTATTAGTATGCCCAATGTTAAATATTTGTTAGGACACATTTTACACCTTTCAAAGGTCCATCGTGCTCAAACTTGAATAAATGAACACAGTAGTATTCTGGTACCAGATGGTCTAGAAAAAATAACAAGTATTTAAATCAACTAGTAATAAAATCATACTAGTTTAATTAATAGATCTTGAGTTAAAACTCTTGAAAATACAATTTTTTAAAATATTTGTTAAAAGAACATAGACGTCATTCAAATTTGCTACGAACTTGAATAAAGATTAGTGGGCATGTTGGAATGAGTAATTGTATTGCTATAATCCAAAAATACCACCAATATTCAAATGATAAGATCCGTTTGGACTTTGACTCTCCCTTTCCATCGCTTCCTCGTGCTATTTTCTGTTTGTTTGGTTCTAGATTGGGGTTTGGAATTGGGAAAGTGTATCTACTTTTAGGTACATTTTTCGAGTAGACTCTAATAACTTTTACTCGCGTCATTACTATAAGTACATGGCGAATTTTTAATTGCGAGTGTGTGTGTATTCTCACAAAATGGTGATTCCAATCTTATCTTTTTGAATTCTTAAAGAATGAGCGGAGTCTCATTATATGACACCCATAAACGCCTGATCGAGATTTTGACTTTAATTTGTATATTCTGACAGCTAGCTCGCTCTTCATTTTCTTGAAGGACTAGCCCTTCTCTTTAATTCTTGCATAATTAAATGTGATTTATGACATAATACCAAATGCATAATTAATTTATATTAAGTCTTTTTGAAATGTAAATTTTTATACTATATCAATGTTAGAATTTGAATTCCGAACTTCATATATATTTACAACGCATTGTTGTTGGGCTACAAGTTCTTTGACTTAATTTATAGGGAAAAGTCTCATTTAGTACTCTGTGGTATCGCCCAAAATCACTTTAATACCCAGTAGTAAAAAATCGACCAATCGAGTCATACTTATTCCAATGAACACCAAAAAAATCCACGGGCAGCTGCCCAGACCTGTCCGATCCCTACCCGTCCATTTGAACATGCCACATCACCAACTTCTGATGACATGGCGCCACATGGCATCTCTTCTTCTTTTTCCTCCTCCTCCTCCTCTTCCCTAAATACAAAAACATGGAGATAACGATCGCCACAACTCCGATCCCTACGAACCCGCGCCTCCTTATGCTCGCAGAGGAGAAGTCCAATATGTACCCGATCCCGACCGAATCGAGCATCTGTACCCGATCCCGACCGACTCGAGCATCTGTACCCGATCCCGACGGCGATATGTTGAGCATCCAGGCAAGCAATTCCAGCTCTAGCTCCGCCTTGAGAATAGCAGTATAGCGCTGAAGCCGCACCGGTCGTCCGGCCACCAAGCACGGATCTGCCCCTTGCCTCCACGACTTCTGTTTGGCCCGGCGCATCAGCTCCGACGATATCGAGATGGTCTTCCTCTGCCGGCTGAGCTCCGGTGAAGGCTCAGGCGGGTGCTACTACGCGATGAAGGTGGTGGGCAGGGAGGCGGCGAAGAAGAAGAAGGCGGAGAGGTCGGAGATGGAAGGGAAGATGATGCACGACGTCGGCATCCATGCCCGCGGGTGCTGCCTGCTCGACGACCTCTGCCCCGACGGCATCAGGATCTCCGGCGTCCACTCTCCTCCGTCAGGAGCTCGCCGTCCTCGCCAGAGATGCTCGGGATTGGCAACAGGGATGCTCGAGATCCCGAAGTGGGCGAACTTGAGCCGGAGATGCTTGGGATTGACGATAGGGATGCTCGGGATCCCGAAGTGGGCGAACTTGAGCCAGAGATGCTTGGGATTGGCGATGGGGAGGAGGTCATCGTGGTTAATTGGAGGAAGAAGAAGAAGGGAAGGGGGTGTCCACGTGGCACCACGTCATCAAATTTTGGTGACGTGGCTGGCCAAGTAGTCCGGCGCTCGAACCCTGCCCGAGGACTTTTTTGATGTTAATTGGAATAAGTATGACTCGATTTGTCAGTTTTTTACCAAAGGGTACTAAAGTAATTTTGGGAGATACCACAGGGTACTAAATGAGATTTTTCCCTAATTTATATGAAGTTAAGCTAACAAATACTTAGATTAATAGTTGAGAGTGTTCTTCTAACTTAAGCAAGAGCTATTGAGTTCGACAACGCATCAGTGTTAAAGATTTGTTAGCATAACTTTGTCACTTTCTAAAGATTTCACCCGATTCAAATATGGATTAGTCGGTCCAGTAGTTATCAAAATCTCGCGTGATATAAAATTTTAAATTATACGAGTTTAAACTTGCTAGAAAAATACATCAATCTTTTTCAATTACTAAGAACTTCAATCAAAGAATAAGTAGCCTCACGACACAAGGCATTGTTAAATTTAAAAAAGTCTAGGGTTCAAAACTTGGCAAGTGTCATGGTGTAAAAATTTACCTTTCAAAAAAAATTACTAAAAACTTCATTGTAAAAAAAATTGAATTGCTGTAAAAAAGATTTATATGGTCAAAATGTTAGAAACCACTTTGATCAAAGTGGGAACAGCTCACCACGTACTCTCACTGCTGTAGTTTAATAAATAAAAGGGAAAAGTCCACTTTAGTATCCTATAATATCACAAAAAATTAAGTCAGTACCCTGTAGTTTAAAACGTATCAATTGAGTCATACTTATTCCAATTAATATCAATTAGAGGCCCGGGCAGCTGCCCGGACCTGCCCGAACTTACCCGACCCCTGCGCGAACTACGTGGCCAGCCACGTCACCAAATTTTGATGACGTGGCGCCATCTGGAGAGGAGGAGGAGGAGGAGGACGCGGGGGGAGGAGGAGGAGGAGGAGGATGCGGGGGGAGGAGGAGGAGGAGGAGGAGGAGGACGCGGGGAGGAGGAGGAGGAGGAGGCGGGGGGAGGAGGAGGAGGAGGAGGACGCGGGGAGGAGGAGGAGGAGGAGGAGGACGCGGGGGGAGGAGGAGGAGGAGGAGGAGGCGGGAGGAGGAGGAGGAGGAGGAGGACGCGGGGGGAGGAGGAGGAAGAGGACGCGGGGAGGAGGAGGAGGAGGAGGAGGAGGACGCGGGGAGGAGGAGGAGGAGGACTCGGGGGGAGGAGGAGGAGGAGGATGCGGGGAGGAGGAGGAGAAGGAGGAGAGGAGGAGAAGGGGAGGAGGATGATGTCCACGTGGCGCCACGTCATCAAAATTTGGTGACGTGGCTGGCCACGTAGTTTGGGCAGGGGTCGGGTAGATTCGGGCAGGTCCGGGCAGCTGCCCGGGCCTCTAATTGATGTTAATTGGAATAAGTATGACTCAATTGATACGTTTTAAACCACAGGGTACTGACTTGATTTTTTGCGATACCACAGAGTACTAAAGTAGACTTTTCCCTAAATAAAATTAAGTGGGTCATGAAAATGTAGGTCAAACTTCATAAGAAACCTATTTTTTCTGACGTATAAGAGTTTGTTAGGTTCAAATCTTGATTGTTTTTTTAAAGGTAAATTATTATACTATGATATTGTCAAAATTTGAACCTTAGACCTCTTAAATATTTAGGATTGTCTTGTGCCGTTGGACTACTGACTACTTTAAAAAAATTTACGTGGAGGAATCAAACAATAAAAGTAACATTTTATCCTCATTCCCAAAACATTATCCGGGAATCGTGATCAGGATTTGTTCTGGGGATTGGATTCAGTGGGGATAAGTCCCCACTGAAATGGATCAAAGTTTTAGACTTCCAGACACGGTTTTTAATGACTGTCAGATCTGTAGACACGATTTTTAATGAAATCTGATGGTTCAAATAAAATCTCTTCTGTAGGAACAACTTTTATGTTGTCCCCACTCAATCCAAAACCTTTGTTCTGGGTAAGTCGGATTCAAGTTATAAAAGTAAGGATCTCTAAAATCTGATGCGATCAAAAACCCCTTTTTTCACCGGCTGGCAAAAAGCTTGGAGCTCGAATCTAACAGTCTTGGGACTGCCATTTTTACTACTGGGTAAAGTGCAACAGTGCAGAGCTTAAAGGGGAGGAAAAATATGCGAACAGTTTCAACAAGTACAATTTAGAATTTATTTAGTTTTTCTTGAAGGAAGTACAACAGAACTGGACAATATAAAAATACGTAAAGAACAAATGTTGAATTGAAAAAAAAAATTCAAGAAGGAACATTGACCATAATACTTATAGTTTTTGCCTTTTCTGGTCAAAGGTGAAAGATGACAGGACTTGTGATGTTTTACAGGTTTTCACTAGGGATGACAATGGGTAGGTTACAATAGGATCTATAGAATCCAGATTTTTACTCTTTTTTTAAATAGCCAATCCAGATCCTTACCCTTATCCTCTTTAAAAATAAGGATTCGGGCAGAATCTGGGTCCCAAAAAATCGGGCAGGATCATAACGACCCGCGAATCAATATTTTTTAATAAAATATTTAATTAAAAAAATTAAATTATATTTTGATAGTTTTCAAATAGCGATAGGACATTTTCATTCATTAAAAAAATCAATACATAGAAATCAAACAAGCAAATAAAAAAGTTGAAGTTTGGTAAGTTAAAATTGAGAATTTAGTTCGTGATTTTCACTGCCATTACTTGAGGCCTGTGGTTGCTTCGTTATGGTTTTATCTTCAATGAGACGAGATGCGATAATGAGCTTCTCTTGAATTCTGTGCTCTTCCATGCCCAAGAGTGGATATTTTGGACGGATGCCTCGATCATTCACAATCAATCGATGCTCACTTTCTTGATTGCCTACAATGATTTATAGATCCCTCTTCTTCACCTATTAAGATTGAAGGAATATTTTGGTCGGGGTGGGGTTGTAACCGATGTAAATATCGTGCCCCTGTATCTTGTCTTTTTTTTTTGCTTGCTCTGTTTTGAATTTTTTATTTTTATAAAGAATATTTACCTACCAAAAAATTTGAGAATTTGACATTATGTCTAATAATTAATATATATTAATTTAAAAAATTCTTGTAGGATCATGGCAGAATCCTATAGATCTATATACATGCCCTTATCTTTTTAAAATATCAGGATCCGGATAGGATGAGGATTTAGACCCGATCAAAGTCAACAGGTCTTGGACCCTTCGGGTCTGGATCAGGGTAGACCCTCAGGTAAGGGTCTAATTACCATCCCTAGTTTTTACAAACTAGTTTAGCTATTTTAAAAACTAGTTTTAATTAAATGTATACGGTTTTCTTTGTTTTCAGTGTAAAATATGTTTTTCCTGTTTGTTTGCAATTTTAATATATAAACAAAATTTTGTCTTTTACTAATTGATTCAATTTTAGATTACCTATGAAGATTTTAATACAGTATAAAATTGGTGATCACATGACAGTTAAACCGTGTTTGAGAATTTATCATAGCATATCAACATGTTTTGCTTTTTTCTCCTGTTGGACGAATTTGAATCTACCATCTATTATTAAATAACATATGCAATGGTGAAAATTGGAAAATCAACCTTATAAATCACAAATTCTGCACACAATAAAGTGAAAAAGAGTTTTTGATATTCTCGAAATCATCTGAAGGACAACAGCCAATAGGACGCACCACTGCATAAGAAGGAAATCAGACGACGGATCGCTTGAATTAATCAGACAAAAAATTGCGTGCAGTTCTTTAATTTTTTAACTGGGTCATTAAAAAGCAATAAATATAATGTTTTCTAGATACTTGGTATTTAACCTATGGTAGGCCCTTGACATTATTTCATTGGCAGCTTGACCACATTGTAGCCGTGATTACATTGAGCACAAGATTATCATATCTTCGGACTTGGATTGAATGGGACAAGATTTGTCCTTACTGAAATGGATCAAGATTTTTGATTTATGGACACGCTTTTTGATGATTGTCAAATTTATAGACACGATTTTTAATAAAATCTGATGGTCCAAACGAAATCTCCTCCGTATGTACAACTTTTATGTTGTCACCACTCAATCCAAAACCCATATGTTCGCCTCCTTGGAAGTTGATGATAATGAAATATAAGTGTGTCAAAGATCACATATGCTGTAAATTCAAAATCTCTAATTCAAATAAAATAAATTGTTGGGTTATGTTTTTATATCGTCGGACATTTGAATACTTATACACCGATTAATCTATATTTGAATAAATTATAATTTTTTAAAAAATGTCAGAACTTTTCAGGTTAATAACACATATATGTCCAAAAATTAGAATTCACTACCTAAAAATCTTCAAATTTTTATATATGATTTTTTTGGGTATATGGCTTTTAAGTGTTCAAGATTCTATCTGCCTACAATCACGCCAAAACAAATGGAACCATTATCTTGTCATCTAACAACGAGAAACACATACACAGGCTACGGCGCCTCTCACTTCAATTCCCAAAGCCTAGCTCTTTACCCCTACAACCTTACAACCCAACCGGTTGTCTTTACTCTATTTAATAAGTAGAGATTTTATTAATCAAACAAATTACACCATGGAATTAAACAAGCAAAGGCCAAATTACACTGGTTGTCTTTACTTGATGTTAACAACAAATATTTAAATCAAATTATGAATTTTTTTTTAAATTAACGACCAAAACTTCGCTATTCACCCCACAATTTTAACGACCCAACAGATTCTCTACTTGATGTTAAATACTTGTTAGTAAAATTTTGTCTGTCTTATTCAATTCGATTCTAGATTAGTCAGCGCACATAAATTAATATCTCGCAAGGTACAAAACAAAAAAAATCAATGTTTTATTTTTCAAAAAATAACTAATGTTTTCTTTTTCTTTGATGATCAGTGAATGATGAAATTACGAACGTATCCTTCCCCCAATTTCCTTCCAAAACAGCGTATCATCCGATACTAGTCAGTCACTGTCATTCCCGAGGTGCAACCATATATGGCAGCAACAAACAAAATCTCCACTCACCTCATTCTTCGGGACAAACAAAAACATTGCACTTCAGTGTAAGTGTATATTTCAGATGAATCCAATTTGTATGTGGATGCCATCTTCCTCATTATACAACAAGCTGTTAAATGTACACATTTAGAACTAACAAGTATTTAGATCAACTGGTGATGAAGTTGTTATACCTTAACTAAAGTCTCGGATTTGAATCCTTGAGAACGCAGTAGTGTTAAATATTTGTTGGGAGAGCTTTAACATCTTTCAAAAATCCTACCCAGCTCAAACTTAAATTAGTCGGCCCAGTAGATCGGATAGCAAGTGCTTATAAACCCAAAAAAAAGTACACATTTAGGTTTAAAGGATTTTAGAACCATTAGGCGCCGTGGCGCCTAGCCAATAAATTTATTTACGAGGTCAGTAATACCAACCCACGAACTCTATCTCTTGTACACTTGCAATTAACCACTTAAATGAGGTAGTAGAATTTCTGCATAGTTCGGGAATATCAACACATACAAATGGAGAGAAAAGTAACTTGTCGTGGATGTGGCGGTCCACGTGGACACTAATTGACAAAAATTAACCACGATTAAAAATTTGTAATAAAAGTTGTTAATTTAGGAAACATCAAATCACAAAATATTTAAGTATATATAACATTCAACAATTTAACTTTCATTCCACCCGTTAAAAAATATATTTGAGATTGTACATCTACTTGCTATCGCATACATCTAATTAGCAGACTGGAGGTAATAAGTATATCGCTTGGTCTGAAAGCTAAAGAAATTACACAATGAAGACTAGCAAAAAAAAAAAGAAAAATTAGAGAATTCTGGAAGAAAGATCCTACCAAGTTCCAGCATTAAATTAATAAAACTGAGACACTATTGTCTCGTTGCGTGTCCTCTTCGATTCTGCAACACGAGAAAGCAAAAACCTCCCCCTCTCTACAAGCCTTAGCCGCTACTCTCCATGTTTTCAGAAATGTTCTGCACAAAAAACAATACGCATGTCAAACTCTTTTACTCCCTCTCTCTTCTAACCCTAATCTCTCTCCTTCTCCCAATGCCTCTATAAAAACCCAAATCCCAAATCCCAAATTGCCAAAAACCCAAATTCCCTCTCATTAATAAAAACCTAGTTTTATTACATGGATGGTCATGAGAATGGTGGTGACTTGGATAATAATGCTGATCATGGGAACCCATCATCACCATCAGTTGCTGGGGCCAATTCCAGGTGGAAACACGTATTGATCGTATGAGAGAATTCTACGCATGCGTTTAATTTCATTACAGCTAATAAAAACTTTACCGTTTCGAAAAAAATTTCAGGTGGAACCCAACAAAGGAGCAGATCAACATGCTGGAGGACTTGTACAGGCAAGGGATAAGGACACCAAACGCTGATCAGATACAGCAGATAACGGGCAGGCTTAGGGCTTTTGGACACATTGAAGGGAAGAATGTGTTCTATTGGTTCCAAAACCACAAGGCCAGGCAGAGGCAGAAGCAGAAACAGGAGAGCCTCGCTTACTTCCATCGGTTCCTCCACACTTCCCACAAGGGTTCACATGATCCCCATCACCATTACCACCCTTTTTTCTCCCCTCCAAATGGTATATATTCAATTTTCCTTATATATATATATATATATATATATATATATATATATATATATATATTGAATTAACAGAGAATATAATGATTTTGATTCTTTTTAGTCGAGGTCCCCTCAGTATCTCAATATTAACTGTTACATAAATACTCATTATGATCCGTTTTTATTTGTTTCTACTAAAAAAATCCGTTTTTATTTGAAAATTAAGAACATTTAAGAAGTTGGCCTTATATTATTGTATTCAAGAATATGAAGCGTTCAATATTCATCCATTCTAATTAATATTTAATTTGGGTTTTTGCTGTTTCTGGTTGATATCCTACGCTATTTTCTTTTATTCTGGTTGTTTTATATTGGGAATGGTATAACTGATTAATTACAATTTACACGAATTTATTTTCTCGAATGTTTTTAATTAGCATGACGGTGTTGAGCTGTATGCAACTTTTCGCTCATTCCCGAACTGAATGTAATTAATAGTAGCTACAGTATATCGTCTTTATCTATACATTGGCATTAACCAGAAGATATCTCTTTTTTTATTTGGAACTTTTCTTAAAATTACTACTTTTAGAAATAAGAACATGGAAACAAAACTATCTTTAATCCCTGTCAGTTTGTTTCTTTTTTTGTACCATTAATTAATCAAATTTATTTTGATTTCTCTGACATGTCATCGTTTCGGAATTGTATTTCAGTGGCTTGCAACCCATATTATCTTCCACAAACCGAATTAGGGTTTTACCCTCAACAATATCCCAAGGTGGTGGTCCCCATGGGAGGGTTCGTGAGAATGCCAATATCCGAGAATATTAACGATGTCCATGGACATGAGCCTCCTTTGCCTCAGGACATAAACCACGAGAATTCCGACCAAGAGACTCTGCCTCTATTTCCTTTGCACCCGACAGGAATCTTGCAAGGAAGGGAAGGGCCAACATGTTCTCGAGGTTCGAGCTCGTCCACCATGGACTCCATCGCCATCTTCGACCAAGCTTCTTCTGCCAAGAACTATGGACTAGGTTATTCTGGCCATCCTTTCATTAATTTCTTCTCTGGTCAAGGTTCTTGCGGAAGGTGACTAGGGTAGGTATTGAAGGTGGCAGTTGATAGCTATGGAGATGAAAAAAATATTGCATCTGCCATGAGTTTATTTGGAATTAAGTAGCCAGTACGTAATTGTTTTGAACATGGGTTATGTAACGGGATCTGATGTAATTGGGAACTAATTATGACTGGATCGTAGTTTTCCTGTAACAATTTTGTTTTTGATTTGTTCTGCATACTTCGATTTTTATCCGGTCTATTGGACAGAGTAATCAAGATTTAGTCAAGAAGTATTTTTGAAAAGTGAAAAATCGATATATCTCTATTTTGGATTTCTAAAAAGAACATTAACACATATCTCATTTGATACTAATATTAGAACCTTTGAAAAAGTAGGTAATTGGAATTTAGTAATTTAGAATTTTGAGTTGTGCATCGATTTTTTATGTAGTACATGAGTTGGCCAATCTCTTGACTGTTGTTGTCGTACATCTCTCCCAAATTGTAGCACGAAATTGATTAAAATCGTGCAGCACCATGAGTAATTTTTAAATGTAGAAAATATCGAATTCAATTTATAAAGATTTCGATATCCAATTCTCTTTTCATCACACGAGTTCCATGTGACAGCAATGACATGATACGTATATTTTTAAGGAGAGAGCAACAGAGTGTCTCAAGGTGTCAGGCGTGATTTTGGCGCTTGGCCATCTTAAAACCAAGCAAGGATACATAGGAGCTGATGGGCGTGACTCGGAATACTTTTATTTTTTATTTTTAGAAATCGGAATACTTTTATTTAGATAAAGTGGCATTGGTGAGAATATAAGAGTGTTAAAATTTGAAGGGAGGAGTTCTCCTTCAAAATTATTTTTGAAGTAGATTTTATTAAGAGATAAAATTACATACAGAACTCTAGGGTATAGTCAAATAGACTCAGAGAACCTGTAGTTTCCCTATTAATTGTTGAGCCCCTGTAGTCTGGCTACTATTATACATTCCAGTCCCTGTAGTCAGAATCAGCAGTTTTTCCGGCGAACTCCCCACCTGAAATGTTTAAAATGCTCTTAGGCCCCTTTATTTTGACCTCGACATGGCCGCCGTGTCGCTCTCCCGCCACTTCCATGACCTCGACCTCCTTATCACGTCCGGCGTCCTCCACCACTCCTCCGCCATTGTCCTCTCCAATCCCGCCCCCGGCTCCGACCCCGACCACCTCGTGTTCTTCCTCAAGGACCTCTTCACCCGACTCTAGATCGGTGGCCTCAAGTTCAAGTGAAAGGCGCTCGAGTCCTGGAGATCCTCCGTGATGATGACAAGTCAACGGTTATCATCTCCAAGGAGGCCAACCTCGAATACATAGTCTCCCTCCTCGACTATAGTAACACCGCCGTTCGCGACCTCGCCGTCGCCACTGTCTCCTTGCTCGCCTGCGCCAGCGATGAGTCCCGTCGGACTATCTTCGAGGAGGGAGGACTCGGCCCGCTCCTCCGCGTCCTGAGTCCAGCTCGACGACGCTCAAGGAGAAGGCCGTCACTACCGTAGAGGCCATGTCGGTCGGGGTCCCACCCAACCCAGGCCGCCTCAAGCGGAGCTATCCGGAACGTCGCCGCCGTGGAGGATGTGAAGATGTCTCTGGTGGAAGAAGCCCCCTAGGGGTATTTTAGACATTTCAAGTAGGGAGATCGCCGGAAAAATTACCGATTCTGGGTACAGGGACCTGAATGTATAATAGTAGCCAAACTACAGGGGCTCAGCAATTAGTAGAGAAACTATATGGTCCTCAGAGTTTATTTGACTATACCCTAGGGTCCTCTCAATAATTATCTCTTTTATTAATAATAGTGTAAAATATCTCTTCCAAAATTGCGACTACCGATTTTTAAAACTCTACCATAGTAAAATTTTCGATCTAGAAAAAATATCCCCATAGAGAAAATTTTTGTTTTTGACCTGAAGACTGTAGAAACGCTGTAGGGAAAGAGTTTTGTATATTGAGCCTGTAGAACCTGAAATATGAATTTGGATTCTGTGTACTGTACGTAGCGGTCTAGGATCCTTCTTGTGTTTGTTTTATGACACTTTTTTTTGGTAAGTTCATTTTAGTACATTTAGTTTTATCTTTTTCACCCGGAATACCATGTGGTTTCAATTGATATTTTAGTACCCTATGGTTGACCACCAAATTTTCGGGCAGGTCCAAAGCAGCTGACCGTACAAGCCCGAAACGACGTCGTTTTTGAGACAACGTGGAAGACATGTGGTGATAGGTTGGTTTAGTTAAAGCTGACGTGGCAAGTGACAAAATATCAAATCAATGCCAATTTGTTTTTTATGTTTTAAAAAATCCTTCCTCTACCTCTTTCTCATCCTCTCTCCCCTCTCCCAAAATTGAAACGGGAGGGCAACACCCAATAGGAGGAATAATCACTCTTTTCATGGTGAACAATCAAAACCCGTCCTCTTCTTCTTCGTTCGTCCACCGGAACTGCCTCTCTCTCGACTCTCAGTCAACCGTCCACCGGAATCACCTCTCTCGCGTTACACTTGACCCAATAATCACTCCAGGAGCAGGGCAGGCCAACCATCGAACCTACAACCATAGCGCCCGGGCTTTGGATCGGGAGCCCTCCCACTCGTCGAACAGAGTCAGAGGCCGGAGAGAGTTGCCCTTTGTTGTCCGCCGGTGCCTCCCCGCCTATGTGCTTCCTTCGCTGTCCCATGTAGCTCCGACCCTCCGATGTCACCTTCCTTGCTGACTACACCGACCCCACCATCCGATGTCGTTTCCGACTGGCCGCTCCCCTCGTCGACGTAGGTGGTGGCTTGGAAAAGTCATTTATGTCCCTGGCGTCACCACCTTTGCCGTGCAGCTAGAAGCCCTTGAGCTTCCCAAGCGGCAACCCCAATAATTTAGTATTATTGGGGTAATGAATGAATGAGGTGATGTCGTGAGAGAGTTTTGGAGAAACTAGAATAATTGGGAAGAAATTGGTTGTAATTAGAAAAAAAAGGACAGGAAGAATAGAGATAATTTGTCAGTCATTTTCATTTTTTGTAGGTGTAGTAAGAGTTTTGCTTAAATTTGATTGGGGATAGAGAGAGAAGTTGAGGATGGAGGACGTGGAGATGATGAAGCTCAAAGGTTGGGTACAGAGAGAAGGTGAGGATCTGCTTGGTGGGTGGGAGTTCAATGAATTGAGTTTTTCGAAAAAACATAAAAAACAAATATGCATTGATTTGATATTTTGTCACTTGCCGCGTCAGCTTTAACTAAACTACCCTATCATCACATGTCTTCCACGTCATCTCAAAAACGACATCATTTCGGGCGGGTTTTCATGGTCAGCTGCCTTGGATCTGCCTGGAAAATTGGTGGTCAACCATAAGGTACTAAAATACCAATTTGAAACCACATGGTACTCTGGGCAAAAAGAGTAAAATTACAGAGTACTAAAATGAACTTATTCTTTTTTTTAAGAGGAGTTTGTTTGATGACACTAACCAAAATGACGGAATCCAACGAGCCCAAAAGGCCTTTTTAATCCAGATTCTATAGAAGTCATTCCAAGAAAAAAAGGAGATTCTAAATACAGGCCTCGTATCTGTTAAAAGGTCAGAATGTCATGGGTTTTCCACATGTACGGGTCTGGGCCGTCTGGCTAGCATGGCGGGCCACCTGCACGGACCGCAGAGGAGAAATTTTAAGTTCGAACTATTGCGAATATATCAGAGTTAAATATTTATTAAAATAATTTTATTTTGTCTCAAAAATTTTTTACAGTTCAAATTTATATTAATTGGGTCAGCAATATCTGATTATGAGGTAATATCATAAAAATATAGAACTGCTCATGTTTTTAAAATGTGAAACGGTCAAACCTTGTTGGACTTCATATATGAAACTTCATGCGTTTTTTGTGATGGAGGTTTAACGTAGTTTATATTTTATACCATTGTTTTCAAAAACAACCCGTAGAGCGACTCGGATTTTGGGTTGATTTGTGGGTCAATTGGTCCGACCGGTTGGACTGACAGTTGGAACATAAATTTTTATATTATTATATATATATATTTAATAAATAATAGGTTTAAAAATTAATATTCTCGATATGTTGGTCAATTTATTTCTTATTTAGTATAATTATCTTTGTTGATTTAGTTTATTTTGTGTTGATTTGGAAAATTCGAGTATGTAATCTGATTTTTTTAATTTTTTGGGTTGGGTTGGGTGAATTTCGAATTTTTTGGTTCAATTTTCGGTCAAACCTAACGAACCAGATTTTTCTGGGTCAAAAATCTGAGCCAACCGCCCAGTCTGACCGAAAATCATCCGGTTCGTTAGCGTACCATATTTTCTGACCCGCCAAGGCTCCGATTTACGGTCCGACCGATCAGACCACCGTCTCGAAAACAATGCTTTATACCAGAACAGAAGAGACTATTTTTACACTAGTCTCTTTTTTTTCCTTAAAAAAAAAAAGAACAGAAGAGACTAGTGTGAAAATAGTCCACAATTGATCCACATACTTGCACGTAGATCCGCCCTTTACCCCACGCCCGAGCCTCGTCGCAATAAACGTTGTATATCAAATCTACGCTATATCCACCTGTCAATTTAGCAAAATGACAAAATCCGAGTACCAAACTGACATTTGCCAAATAAAAAATATCCAGACGAGGATAATCCAAAAATAGAGACTCATCTCCCTCCTCCCAACCGCTCCTCACTTCCAACATTCTCCACCACTACCTCTTCCTTCCCCCTCCCCCTCCCCCTCCCCTCCCCCTCCCCCTCCCTCTCCCCCACCCCCGCGGCGTCGTTTTAACGGCTATTTAGCAAAATAACAGTCGTCCTCATGGCGACAAAAACGCTGATCTCCTCCTCGCCTCTCTTCAACCTCTCCTCCAAGACGACGCCGCCGCTTCCGCTCCTCCCCCTTCGCCGTGGGCCCCACGCCCACAGCAGCCGCAACCAGAGGCTCCTATCCACCACGCGCGCGAGGATCAGCTTGCTCACCGACGTCCCCGTCCCGGCCGACCTGGCCTCGGTCCTCAGCAAGGCCGAGGGCCTGCTCTACACGCTCGCCGACGCGGCCGTCGCCGTGGATGGAGCCGCCGCCACCGCGGACCCCGCCGAAGTTCAGAAGAGCGGCGGGTGGTTCTCGTTTATCGCCGACACGATGGAGGTCGTGCTCAAGGTAAGAGGATATTGTTGTTGCGGTTAGTGGCAGTATCGCAGTTTCTAGCTGAAAGAGAGCTGATGGTGTTTCCCTTTTTGTGCTTGCGTGGTGTCAGATTTTGAAGGACGGGCTATCGGCGGTGCACGTGCCTTACGCATACGGTTTCGCGATTATATTGATCACGGTTGTTGTTAAGATCGTGACGTTACCGTTGACGAAGCAACAGGTCGGGTTGCGTGGAGGCGGTTACTAATTTTGGCTGATGCTGTGAAGTCAATATTTGGTGTGTGGTGCGATGAGAAGTGTTTGTGGTTTGTTATGTGCAGGTGGAATCGACGATAGCTATGCAAAACCTCCAGCCGAAGATCAAAGCTATTCAGCAAAGATATGCGGGGAATCAGGTGTGCCATACTGCTATGTAGTAACTAGTATATGAACAAGCGTGTGTTGAAGATTTCGCTTTCGAGTGACTAGGTGCTCTTATGCTGTTTGTAGGAGAGAATACAGCTCGAGACATCGCGTTTGTATAAACAGGCAGGGGTCAATCCGTTAGCAGGTAGTTATTTATCCCATTGATTGGAATTCTTTTTTAATGTAGTTCTTTTGAGCTAAGCCTTTTCCATCTCGGTCCTATTATCCACTCCTAAAATCAATGAGCTTCAGCTCTGTCTTAACAGACGTCGACTGATGTTCATCAGTCTACTGGAATGTGGACCGCTTTGCTTTCTTAGGATTATCCATTTTGAAGTGAGCCTGGCGTTTTCATGGTCAATTGTGACATACTATGTATATCGGTCCATCTTCCAGGATTCCTTATTGGTTTTAGTCTCTGTTGCTACTAGTGTCACCATCCGACGTAATGTCACATTCTTCTTAAAAGCTTGGTAGCTCCTCCCCATTACTCCCACTTTCACAGTAATAATTAGTGTACTTGTGAGCCCTAAGTATGAATGTTCTTAGACCATTAGTTCTCAACTGCCTGTAGGTTGCTATGTCCTTTTATCAACTGTTCATAAAGATTAGCTCTTAATTACAGGTTGTTTTCCAACATTGGCTACAATACCTGTTTGGATTGGCTTATATCAAGCTCTTTCTAATGTTGCAAATGAGGTACTCTGGAAGTGAATAACTCTTCAGTCTTTTGCTTGGTGATGCTACAATGAAAAATAAGTAACCAATTACTACTGATGATTCCATTGTATTATTTAAAGGGGTTGCTGACCGAGGGCTTCTTTTGGATTCCGTCATTGGCTGGTCCAACAACGATCGCAGCTAGACAAAGTGGATCAGGAGTTTCCTGGTTATTTCCCTTTGTGGTAATACAACTTCTTAGTGCAATCAAATTTGTGTTCAACTCGTGTCAAACAATTTCATTGATGAATCGTCATTCAGGATGGCCAACCACCATTGGGTTGGCATGACACTGCAGCATACCTAGTTTTGCCCGTGCTCCTTGTTGTTTCACAGTATGCATCGATGGAGATCATGAAGGCTCCCCAGGTTGAATTCACCTTGCCCTACTGAACTTTAACTTCTCTATTCTGTTTTTAATCAACTTCTCTTAAAGAGTTGTGTCTACTGTTTCAATTTTTTGCAGTCGGATGATCCAGCCCAAAAAAACTCGCTTCTCGTCTTGAAGTTCCTTCCTCTGATGATTGGATATTTTTCCTTGTCTGTCCCATCGGGATTATCTATCTACTGGTTCGCCTCTAGAAAGAGTTCTTGTCCTTATGCTTTATGTTTGCTGGCATAGTTGAGTGTAATTGTTTTGGTTTATTTATTCATGTCATGTTGTTTTTAGGTTCACAAACAACCTGCTCAGTACGGCACAACAAGTTTGGTTGCGGAAATTAGGTGGTGCAAAACCAGCCGTAAATGAGAATGCTGGTGGAATAATAACTGCTGGACGTGCAAAGAGATCAGCTTCACAACCAGGACAACCTGGTGATAGGTCAGTGCGTTTTCCAACACTCCTACTCATTTAGCTTTTCGGAAACATCTCTCACAATGGATGGATTGACAGGTTCAGAGAATTAAAGCAAGAAGATAAAAGAAAAACAATTGGCAAGGTTCAAGCATCTGGGGAGACTCAGCCTGTTGATTACGATGAGGAGTCTGATGTAGAAGAAACAACGGACAAGGTAATATTCAATTTGGCATCCTCATAGTGTGTTGTATAAAAGTTGAATGTCCTGCTGCGGGAACAGAAACAAGCTGCTGGTCTATTGACTTTCAGCTTGGGTACTATAGTAGTACCTGCTGAATGTTTTGATCTGCCATCTTCTTTCTTTCTTTTTTCCAATAACTAGCATAACTATCATATTCACTATATAACACTAAACTTGTTCGTTTCAGCGACACTAATTGTGGATAACACCCTACTTCACCTGTTCAAATATTTAATTGTTTCTGAACCCTTGGGACTACAATTAGAAAAGTCAAATCTCGTGCACTCCACTTTTCTGGTCTGAGTTACTGGCCATTTCATCACCTTGACTGCTTATTTTGGTTACCTCACAAATAAATCTGACCATCTTTGCTGAGACGGGGTTCAAAAATCAGTTGGATGGACTAACAATAACATGGGCTGCACATTTGTTTTTGCTTTTGAATGCTATTTTAGTTGTTGGTGTCTCCCGGTTGGTTCTTGTTTTGGAACTTCGTAGAGCGGTAATGAATAAATTTAGATGTAAATTGAAAATCATTCCACTGAATTTCAAGGAAAGAGATGAAGATTTTGCTTTCTTTTAAAAGTTGATCTAGCTTTTCTCGACGGCGATACTCTTACTCTGAAGACCCTCGGAGAAAATTTACAAAAAATTCAATCCAAACTCGTCATCTTTAGTTTTTGATGTTTTCTCTTGGAGCTCAAATTGACATTTAGATTTCTAACAGGGTGAGGAGGTCTTGGAAGAAGCATACACTTCTAGTACAGGCAAGCAGGTTCCTGATGCTTCTCGGCCAAAGAAGAGCAAGCGATCAAAGAGAAAACGTGCTGTATAGAAGTCTCCATTCAGATATCATACCTGTAATTTTGGTGAGTCCTGTAAATTTCAACAGGAAATGTTTTGGTTGAATATATAATGCCATATGTCTTCAGGCTCCATCAGTTCACTCGCAAACTGAAAAACTCTTTCCTTCATAATCAGGTTTCATAGCTCCAGATGGTCGATAGCTTTTTGCTTCCATGATACAGTCGTGATATCACTGAAGCCAATTACTAACAAAAGCACGAAGCATGGTGTGGTAATTTGCTTTCTATTGTCGAGAGGTTAGGTGCGTTGTTGGTAATTGGGTCTTAACTGATCAGCGCTTTGAAATTTGCTGGGTTATAGTGTCAATTCAGAACTGCCCCTCAAATTTCAGAAATATCTGTCATATTTATTCCACCTGGAGCAAGAAATGACAATCTAAGGAATTCATCTTTGATCTGCATGTGATCCACAGCGCCTTCTATATTATTTATGTTCTTTCCGTCTTATTCGCCTCACAAGTCAAGATGGTAAGCAAAACTTTGTTTCCTTAACATTGATAGAATTTCCTGTCTATATTATCATTTTCTCTGGAGACACTGACAACCATGGGAAATAGTATATCTTCTAGAATTAGATCAACATAACAAAGCATACCCAATAATATTTTCCAAGCTGATATCTGAGAAAATTAAATTGAATAATCTATATTGACTAAGTTGCTTGTTTGCAGCTACTCTCATGCTATTTATTACTTCTTAATGCAAAGTCCCAGAGATGGATAACAAGCATTTCATGAACTGAAGGTTTCTTCCTGACATACATTGGCATTAAATTTTGCTTTGTACAAGCACAGAATCTCTGTTCTAAAGAATTCTGATACCGAGCTGAATGCATTTGCCTCTTCCTACTTTGATGGAATGCCCTGTCCTCAGGCTAGTACCTGTGCTATGTAGTGAATTTCAATTCTTGCTTGGTGGGTAGTTATTGCCTATGGGATTCGGCCCAGTTGGCTTTTTATTGATCTTCATCACTTCAACCTGCTTGATGTCCCAGGATAGATGCACAAGCGTGAACAGATTATTTGAAATAAGTAGAACATTACCTAGAATAGAGCAGATTTTCTTACCCGCTTCAATAAAATGTTTCTCTTGTGCAACCACGGCCCGGCCATTGCAGGCTTGATCTTGAAGTGAACTACATCATCAGTAATGATATGAGGATCACTATTAGTCATCAGAACAGAAATTTTCTTTTGGAATGTGCTTTTTCCCCCTTTGTGTTTTAACCATGCACCAAAAATAAGAACATTTGCGTTGCCCCTTGAATAGCAATTCAGGCAACTAGTATGTCACTGTTATTACCGATGGAGAGAATAACATATCAAGGAAAAACAGTTTCTTACCTGTTTCAACTTCTTGAGCCATGACCTCTGTCGATGCTTGATGTCGAGAAGATGCAAGCAGGAGCGATGCAAAGAGAATGATAAGAATGTGCCTACTCATCTTTGGCGTGAAATTTGTGCATGCTGCTTATGGAAAGATGAGCTTTATGTAGTGGTGGCTTAGGAAAGCATGAAGCATTTCACCTCCCAGCATCCTTTTGGTAATCATGTGAAACTTGAATATAAGCGTGATAATGTCTCTTAAAGTTGCATTTGAATCCTATATGCTTTTACATGCCTCAACTGATTAGATTTGGAATCACGGTTCCTCCTCATTGTTAGTTGACTTCTTTGCGATCATAATTACTCGTGTTATCATTGCATCCATGAGACATTTGGTACTTCCTATCATTATCTTGAGTGCTTGAGTTGTGCCCCGACATAACCTTCAGGGGCCTCTCCAAGCCAATGCTTGATATGGAGATTGTTGCTTCACGCTTGAACAATAGGTGCTCCTTTTTCATTTCTTTAGTTTGTGATGGTATCTATCTTTGTTTACATCATGAGTTTCTTTGTTTTATTCTGATTCACTCCCACTGACAAAATTTTGGAATGTTGACCTGCGTGGACATACATTGATGCATCTGCAATTTGCAGTTAGGAAACACTTCAGTTTCCCCTTTCAGTGTAGCACTAATAATGATGATTTTGAGCCCTTTTCTCCTTGTTTCTTGATATCTGGATGGTGGCTCCACGGATGTCAGTTTGCTTGCTCGATATAATCGTGTCGACAACATTCCCTCGTGAGCGACAACGCGGACATTAGCCCCTGTGTAGTGTGGAAGATGATGAGTTTGGTATGGTAATGTCATTTGTCTAGTAGTAGTTGTTGTTCTGTGTTTGACCAAGCTTGAAAGGCCTTAAACATCATTACAGCTTTGTATTTATCCGATATTTACTTCGTTGGTGCTCGTTTATCAGATAATCTTTAGTCGATCACCCCTATAATAATACTATCTCAATGGAGAGAGAGAGAGAGTGCTTCTTTAGCTTTTCCCTTTCCTTCTTATGATCATAATAGCAAGTGATGCTTTAATCACAAGTCCTCCCTTTAAAAGTCCAACCACGCATTATAATGTCTTCACTGTTTAAGATTCTCGCCGACTACATCAGAATTACTCGATCGTATATAGAGTTGCTTGTTAAATTTTGATGTGTTATCGGTGGTACGCTGCTTTCTTTGAGCCTCTGTTA
Organism: Hypericum androsaemum; assembly: GCA_963995505.1. NCBI lineage: Eukaryota > Viridiplantae > Streptophyta > Magnoliopsida > Malpighiales > Hypericaceae > Hypericum > Hypericum androsaemum. The sequence goes on along the minus strand of OZ023186.1, from coordinate 3,863,013 downwards.
TTTCTTTCGTTATAATTTATTTTTTTATTACTTCGTGCCATCAAAGAAGCATGAGACTGTTTTTGTAGTTCGCTGTATCAAGAATGGCCAGCCATTTAAAGAGCAACGACACCTTCCTCTTCCACCACCAACCAAGCCCAAGATATTCAACTTATTCTAGTCACACATCCTCTTCGATAAAGCTAGATTCGAATCTGATAGAACCATTTTCTTTGAAAAACGGAAAAGTTCTCCCAATTCAAACCATTAACAATTCCAATTTGGCAGATAGTCCTCCGTATGCCAAGCACGCCCCCAGGTTAAAATGCAACATCCTAGAACCCGAAAACAAAGTGAACCGAGGATATGAAAGATGCAACATTTTTTTCATTATTTATGGACAAAACAGAGCTTCCTAAAGCGAACCAATGATAGAGAACAATAGGTAACCTCCAGCCCATTGCAAAAAAAAAAAAGGGAATGTGAAACTACAATAGGCTAACTAAGAAGGAAGATAAGTCAGCATTCGGACACCGAAACTAGAAACTAGTAGCTTCTCAAGAATAGTTGAGAGAGAGCAATATCAAGTGAACCTTATATAGCATCTAGTACAATCAACAAACACTTCATCAATTGGCGATAAAATCGTTATATCTCGAATTTCAACCACTGGGAATGCAACAATAAACCTACTAGGTGAGAAAGTTTTGTCAGTATTCAAAGGTACTACCTACCCGGTGCAAAACTGAATAGTCGGCTCATTGGATGCAAAAGGGAGAGTGCACCCCTTCCTTCCTTACTCCATAGCCTTCACATGAGAGCGAATCAGTTGGTTTCACTAGATTGACTACCCACAATGATTATGGAACCCGAAAACCTTGGCATGATGACCTCGACCCGCAAATTGAACTACATCCTTGGCGCTGCCATTCACGTCACTAACCGCATTCGTAATTCTCCGTCCGAACCCGGAAAATATCTTCCGAAGAAACAAACCAACCCTAAAAACACAACCACCAGCAGCAAAACCTTACCAGCTCAACTCCTCTAAATCAACGTCATCCCCAAACAACTCCCTCGCTCTCGGACAATTCCCCCTAAACCCTAACATCCACAACTCCTTATTAACCCCACTCTTGGGAGCCGACGCCAACCAGACCAACCTCTTAGCCAGCAGCTCCCTCTCCCCAACCTTCTTCACCCTCGCGTCCAAGAACGGCTCCCTGCACTTCCTCCTCGCGAACTCCGCGCACTTCCCCTTCGCTTCCGCCACGCACCTCTCCATCTCCCTCACCTCGCACCCCTCCCTCTCCGCGAGGGAGACCCTGGGGCCCACGATGTTGCGCCACCAGGGCGGCTTGCACGCGCCGGACGCGCTCACCGCGCACGCGATCCTCGAGGCTTCCTCGCACTGCCGGGTGATCCGGGAGACGGAGGACGCGTACGCGGTTGCCCAGGATTGGGGGGATTTGAAGGCGAGGACCAGCGACCGGTCGTCCGGTGGGCCCGCCGCGGTGGGGCCCCGGAGGAGTGGGATTGGGTGGGGGAATGGGATTATGGTGGATGATGGAGAGTAGTCGGGATCTTCGGGTTGGGCGGTGGGGTCCATATGGTTAATCTCTTTTTCTTGTTTCCCTCTTCCTTTTTTCTTTTTGGGGTTTTTTTCCCTCTTCGGGTTCACTTTCTCCATTGTTGTTTTTCTTTTCTTCGGGTTCACTTTCTCCATTGTTGTTTTTCTTTTCTGGGGAAAAGATTAGGTATTTGGGCTTCAAGTTTATGGCCCAAGGGTCTCTTGGGCCGCCATTCCATGTTCTTTAAAACGAAAAATCTATCAATCGAGTCAAAATCTATCAATGAAAACCTCGGTGAACTAGTTAAAAAGACGTCGTTGTAATAACGATGCGGCACGTCACATCGTTTTAGATACACACGAGTTATTAAAGTGTTTCACAAACAAAAAAGAAATTAAAAGGGAAAAATGCTAATTGATCTTCTGGTTTGTAAACACCACATAAATCTCGAAATATTTCTTATTTTGTTTCAGTAAGGGGTGCTAGCCATTATTTGAAAAAATGCAGTCCAACTTTTAAATCGTGATCCAGCATTAAGATGGGATCGTTTTATATCAAAATTTGGGGAGCGTTGTGCCACTATTTCAACCGTCTCGTAAGTTTGCATTAACAGAGGATAGTTGTAATTATTCTATATTTTAATGATAAATACAATTATTTACAAAATATCTGAAAAAATTGTCGGCCTAACTAACAATCTAATAGATCGGACAGATAATCTAAGAAGATCTTAATCGCCTCAATTTATTTTTAATAACATCGGGAGTCCCTCTTCAGGCTTTGGAGGATTCGGTGTGGCTAAATGAAATCTCTCAACAAATCATTGAGACGATCATTCAGAACATGGCTTTAGAGGTTGTTGCGTCTTCACCGAGCTCCTGCTCTCGATGCTTCAAGGAACCTGTCCCGATTGTGCCAAGGCAAGTTGGCGGAAAAGATAAAGGCATTACTGCACCTGTCAGATCCAACTCCCAGACGAGAAAGCCGACAAGCAAGGCGGCTTCTCTTATTAGAATCCCTCCACAAAAATTGTCAGTTAAAGCTCCTTCTAAATCCCCGGAGGATATGATACCAATCTTGCTACTATTTTCGAAGGCATTGAGGAGCAAGTGAACCGAGATCGTAGATAAACCAAATTAGCGAAGGATGCCTGGAATATGGCCGGGAATCTTGAATTGATCTGGGATGCTGATGCAACACATATTCTCAAGGAGTTCCGTGGAACTCCAGTTGAAAAAGGTCAAAATGTTTTATCTTGTAGTTTAGCTATTTTGATATGTGCTTATCTTTCTCTCTTGGGATTGTAATTTTCTTGGTGTAACTACTATTTGGATTTTTTTTAAGAGTAATAAAATTTTATTTATCAAAAAAAATTATCAGTGCTACTGCTAGCTAGACATTTACCTCTTTTCTTAAGAGTACATTTCAGCTTTCACCAAAATAGAGACAAAGCTAGCTCAATTCCGCGAAAATTTGCTTTTTTGGCGTACCAACGGATCAACTTTTTTTTTTCTTCAACCCTATCTATTATCTGGATCTTCTCGCCACGTATATTAATAAATTGTCCAAAAAGATTTCTTTTGTTAGAGTTCCAAAAAGCTATTTTCACAGTTTGGCATTTCATTGACATATGTCTCACTCTTTTAGTTAAGTTTATCCGAAAAAATACTTCAATTAAGTTTCACTTAGCTGATATAATTGACAGTCCAGTAACCCATAAATCCTTTCCTTTATCTCCCTGCCATACTATTGTCCAATATATACCCCACGAGAAAAAAAATACTATCCAACGTAATAATACATGCATCTCTCTGTTAATCTCTGGTATGTAAAAAAATAATGTTGAATCTTATTTATAATATTTGTATTAATGACACGCTAGTTTCTATCTAGAGATTTCTCAAAATAGCATAGCGTCCATAGCCACCGCTTCTTTCCGCTTCCTCCTCGTCGCCATCACCACCGAAGCCGCCCACCCAGAGTTCAAACTCACCCTAGTCAACGACTGCAACTTCACAATCTACCCCGCCATCCAGCCCAACGCAGGCCTCCCTGTCCTGGAGAAGGGAGGCTTCTCGCTGCCCACCCGGGGCCAGCGCTCCTTCCCCGGCCCGACCCAACACTGGTCGGGTCGGATCTGGGCCCGGACGGGCTGCACCCACGCCAACGGAAGGTTCCACTGCGGCACCGGGGACTGCGACCACCGGGTGGAGTGCGAGGGGCTCGGCGGGGCCACTCCGGCCACCCTGGCCCAGTTCAGCCTCAGCCACGGGCCTAATAAGCGGTTATCCTCGTACGGAGTGACCTTGGTCGATGGGTTCAACGTCCCCATGACCATAACCCCTCACGAGGGGAAAGGGCTGTGCCCTGTCGTTGGGTGCTCGGAAAATCTGTTGCACTCTTGCCCCGAGAAGCTCAAGTAAGCAGCGGTAGATGCATGCATGTTTTTTTTTTCATTCGTAATCAGTAGACTGATTAATCTAAATTCGAATGAGATAATATTTTTAAAAAGTGGCAAAAAATTTTAATAATTATTTGATACTGATGTATTCCAAAAAAATTGAACTTAAAATTTGATTAAATTAGAACAACACTCTCACCTAACTGGTTGTCTGGGTAGATACATACATGTTTAAACATGTGGAAAAGGTATTTATTTTTAAAATAATTTAACATTTAGTTTGATTAATTTATGTTCAACGAATGACTGTAAGGAGGGTCGAAATATTTTTACCAATTTTTAATGTTGTTGAAGTAATTTCAAATTAGAAATTTATGGTTTGTTATATAATAAATCTTACGCTAATGGATAGTTAGGTTTTTAAACAAGCACATTCCTTGACGTTTGCATGATGATACAGTCATTGATACCAAAAATTTCGACAATAAAATTATGTGTCATCGGATCAAAATTTATATGAACTTAGATTTACACTGTACGTTGAAACGGATTCCTGGGAGTAAAAACGGACCACGGATCAACTGACATCAAATAAAAAACTCTGGCTACGCCATTACAGGTATGGGAACGGGCCCGTGGTTGGGTGTAAGAGCGGGTGCGAGGCTTTCGGGACCGATGAGATGTGCTGCCGGAACCATTACAAAAGCCCTCAGACATGTCGGGCTTCGGGCTTCTCCAAATTCATCAAGCAGTTGTGCCCTAACACTTTCACTTACGCGCACGATAGCCCGGATCTCATGCACGAGTGCTACGAGCCGAAAGAGCTTAAGGTCATCTTCTGCCATTTGATGAAAATTTGAAGGGGACGGAGCAGAAATAATATTCGAGAAGAGAAGTGGGTTTAATTTAGTGGTTATGTAGTATGTTTCTGTTGGGTTTTGAATGCATAATTAATGCATTTGGCCCAAACTGAAAGGCCCAAACTGGAAAGTCCAAGCTGAGAATGTGATTATCACATCGAAAATCGCAAGGGAATTTATAAAGAGAAGTTTCAAGCTAGTGTAACATTAAATGTTCTACCTGAAGAGCTGACCGAGGCTGCCTGCGAGGATGGTGCGAAGCACGCGCGTGTGCGCATGGCGCATTGGACGCAGGTCGCAATGGGCGCTTTGTGGCGCACTTGGCACTACCGAAGTGACGAGGGGCTGCGAGCGCCTTCCAGGATGGCCATCGAAGAGGCACGAAGGGCTGGAACATCCCAGAAATTTCCAGACGGCCGAAGGGTTGCGAGAATGCCACCGAAGGGTCACGAGCGCAGCCAGCCAGCCAGCTGGCCGAACGGAAGCGCCCCTTCGGAGTGCCTGCCTCCCTCCCATCCAGCGCCTATAAATAGGCCCATCCCCCATCATTTGCTCTCACCCCACTACAACTTGCATAAGCATTCGTTAGCAATTATAGGTTCTCTCTCCCTCTCTCAGAAAGTTCCGAATATTGGACGGTTCGCCCGAAGCTTCGAGATTCGTTGTGCTACGATCTTGGAAGGAAAAAAGTCGTTGTATCTTGGAGACGATTGCCGCAGCCCGTAAGCACTGAATACGGGGCAATCTCGTCTTACGGAGAAAGAGTCTAACTCTTGCCTCGACTTTACAAGATCCTAATCAAGTACACTACCTCCGACAAATAACAATCGTAAGACGAGATTTGTGTACTTGAAGATGGCATCAACAAGCTCAGCACCAGTGCCAGCGGTCCCAGGAACTGTCCACGCCGAAAGGCCGGCCAAGTTCAACGGTACCGAGTTCAAGAGATGGCAGCAGAAGATGCTGTTCTACCTGACGACACTCAACCTGGTCCGATTCTTAAAGGAAGAGGTTCCGAAGGTGGCGGACAATGAGGCTGATCCACAGAAGATTAACGCCCTCGATGCATAGAGTCACATCGACTTCCGATATCATAACTATGTCCTGAATGGCTTAGACAACGCCCTTTATAATGTCTATGCAGGTACCAAGACTGCGAAAGAATTGTGAGACTCCCTGGAGAAGAAGTACAAAATAGAAGATGCCGGGATGAAGAAATTTATCGTCGGAAGGTTCCTCGACTTCCAGATGGTGGACTCCAAGAAGGTCATAGACCAAGTCCAAGAGCTACAGCTGATTCTACACGAGATTCACGTCGAAGGTATGGAACTCAGCGAATTCTTTCAGGTGGCTGCTCTGATTGAGAAGCTACCCTCTCTGTGGAAGGACTTCAAGAACTACCTCAAGCATAAGAGGAAGGACATGGGACTGAAAGACCTGATCGTGAGACTAAGAATCAAGGAAGACAACCAAAAGTCCGAAGTCAAGACCAGCATGACCAACTCCGAGGCTAAGGTGCATCTCACCAAAGGTGGCACCAGAAAGAAGAGGAAAAAGCCCGGGAATAAGCAGGAAAAGCAAGAGCCAAAGCAAAAGAAGGCTAAGAAGATCAAGGGCAATTGCTACAAATGCGACAAGCCCGGTCACATGGCAAAAGATTGTCGCCTGCCAAAGAGGGACGATCGTGAGAAGGCAAATCTGGCCGAAGACCTGTCTGAGCTAGACTTATCCGCCGTGGTGTTTGAAGCCAATCTGATAGATAATCAAAGAGAGTGGTTCATTCACACAGGGGCAACCCGACACATCTGTTCAGACAAGGAGATATTTTCGACCTACATTCTGATCAACGGACGGAAGTTATTTATGGGTAACTCTGCAACTTCTTCCATAGTCGGACTAGGCCGGGTGGTACTGAAGTTGACCTCTGGAAAAGAGCTGACCCTCAAGGATGTTCTGCATGTCCCAGACATTCGTAAGAATTTAGTATCCGGCTCACTGTTGAGCAAAGCTGGGATGAAACTAGTATTTGAGACCGATAGGTTTGTATTGACTAAGGCTGGTACCTTTGTAGGAAAGGGTTACCTCGAGAGGGGGGCTCTTCAAGATGAATGTAATAACCGTCAAATGCGCCTTTAATGGCCCTAATAAAGTTGTTAATTCTTCTTATTTATCTGAGTGTTCTAACTTATGGCATGATAGATTAGGACACATAAATTTGAGCTCACTAAGAAAGTTAGTAAGTTTAAATTTATTGCCTAAAATAGAGTTTGACCCGAACGATAAATGTGAAGTATGTGAAAGGCACAAATGACCAAAGTACATTTTTATTCAGTGAAAAGAAGTACTACACCTTTAGAGTTAATTCATACCGACACATGCGATATGAAACAAGTGCAAACTAGAGGTGGAAAAAAGTATTTCATCACATTTATTGACGATTACACGAGGTACTGTTACGTACACCTCTTGAAAGGAAAAGACGAAGCTCTAGAAGCTTTCAAGAGTTATAAGAATGAGATTGAAAATTAACTTAGTACTAAAATCGAAATGATTCGAAGTGATAGAGGGGGAGAATATGTAGCTCTGTTTGAGGAATTCTGCCAACAAAATGGCATTATTCATCAGACAACAACTCCATACTCACCTCAATCAAATGGCGTAGCTGAACGCAAGAATCGAACTCTTAAGGAGATGATGAATGCTATGTTGATTAGCTCGGGCTTACCACATAACTTGTGGGAGGAAGCTGTGCTATCAGCTAATCACATTCTAAACAAATTACCACACAAGAAAAGGGACAAAATCTCATATGAATTATGGAAAGGGAGAAAGCCTTCCTACGGTTACCTTAAAGTGTGGGGGTGCCTAGCCAAGGTAGAAATACCTTCACCTAAAAGGGTAAGAATAGGACCCAAGACCGTTGACTGCATCTTTATCGGATATGTCCACAACAGTAGCACATACCAATTTCTAGTGCACAAGTCTGAAAATCCTGAAATCAACGAGGGAATGGTCATGGAATCAAGGAATGTAATATTCTTTGAGAATATCTTTCCTAAAAAAGAAAAGAAAGAAGTAAGCTCAAACAAAAGAAATTATGAAGCTACACAAGGCTTTAAGCTCAAACAAAAGAAATTATGAAGCTACACAAGGCTTTGATCAAGGTGCTGAGGAACCTAGACAGAGTAAGAGGAACAAAGTAGCCAAGTCGTTTGGTCCAGATTTTCTAAATTACATGTTAGAAAATGAACCTGGGATACTCCAAGAGGCATTATCCAGTCTGGATGCCCCTCTCTGAAAAGAAGCTATCAATAGTGAGATATAATCCATCATACAAAACCATAAGTAGGAAATCGTAGATCTTCCACTAGGTTGCAAACCTTTAGGTTGCAAGTGGATCATTAAAAGGAAATACAAAGCTGATGGATCAATCGACAAGTACAAAGCTCGGTTGGTAGCTAAAGGGTTCAAACAGAAGAAAGGATATAATTTCTTTGACATCTATTCGCCAGTCACAAGACTCACATCCATTAGAGTAATCATAGCTGTCGCAGCACTCTATAACCTCGAGATACATCAGATGGATATAAAAATAGCTTTTCTAAATAGAGAGCTGGAAGAGGAAATATATATGGAATAACCTGAAGGGTTTGTTGCCCCCGGATAAGAACATAAAGTGTGCAAGCTGGTCAAGTCACTGTACGGGCTGAAACAGGCGCCAAAATAATGGCATGAGAAATTTGACAGAACAATGATGTCAAATGGCTTTAAGATCAATGAGTGTGATAAATGTGTATACATTAAAGGCAGACCTGATGTTTACGTAATTATATGTCTGTATGTAGACGACATGCTAATCACAGGAAGCAGTAATGATCTTATCGTAAAAATTAAGAACATGTTAAAGAACAACTTTGACATGAAAGATATGGGTCTAGCTGACGTCATAATAGGGATTAAAATCTCTAGGATGACTGAAGGAATTGTCTTGTCACAATCTCACTACGTTGAGAATGTACTCAAGAAATTCGATACTTTTGACAAACTTCCAGCTAAGACTCTGGTAGACATGAGTCTACACTTAGCTAAAAATAGAGGGGATTCAGTATCTCAACTGAAATGTGCAAGGATCATTGGGAGCCTGATGTACTTAACAAATTGTACACGCCCTGATATTGCATATTCAGTTAGCAAGCTTAGTAGATTTACGAGCAATTCAGGACCAGACCACTGGCTAGCTCTGGAAATGGTTCTAAAGTATCTGAAATATACCATGAACCATGGCATACTTTATACTAGGTATCCAGCTATATTGGAAGGATACAGTGATGCGAATTGGATATCGGACACTAAAGACTCCAAATCTACTAGTGGTTATGTGTTCACCATAGGTGGAGGAGCTGTGTCCTGGAAATCCTCTAAACAAACATGCATAGCTCGATCCACCATGGAGTCGGAGTTTATAGTACTAGACAAAGCTGGGGAAGAAGCTGAATAGATTAGAAATTTCCTAGAGGATATTCCGTGTTGGAATAAGCCTGTGTCCCCTGTATTGATACATTGTGATAGCATGTCTGCAATCGGGAGAGCACAAAGTACAATGTACAATGGTAAGTCTCGACATATCCGTAGGAGACATAACACCGTTAGACAATTGATCTCAAGTGGAGTAATAACTATTGATTATATGAAGTCCAAGGACAACATAGCTGATCCTTTGACGAAAGGAATCAACATAGATCAAATGTAAAATGCAGTAAGGGAAATGGGGTTAAAACCCACACATTAAAGAACGTTCCTGGCTGATTGGTATCGCCCTTGACTACCGACTTGTGGGTTTGCTTGGGTGAGGCACTAGATATGGCAGCGGGCTTGCCACTCTGACTACCTGTTTAGGCCTTGGCCCTGCTTTTAATTTCTTTTTTCTTTTTTCTTTTTCTATCATTTCTCATCATCATTCTGTAATCTTACTTTTCTTTAAAAAAATTCTGAAATGCATTCGGCCTCATCTCGGGACTTCAAATCAGTTTGGATAAGACCTCTTTTGTAGGTATCAATGCTCCTGATGGTTGGTTGCTCTCACAAGCCTCTACTTGGGGTTGTAGAACGGCCTCTCTTCATATCACCTACCTCGATCTTTTTCTTGGGTGCAGTATGGGCCGGAAAGCTCACTGGAAATCGATAATTGAGTCGATGGAGCTCCGTCTAGCTTCTTGGAAGGGAAAACTTCTCTCTTTCGATAGACGACTAACTCTTGTGAGGTCGGTCCTCTCTTATCTCCCTACTTATTATATGTCAATATTCAAAATTTAGGTTGGTGTCAGGAAAAATCTTGAAAAAAGCTATGCAAAAATTCCTTTGGTTCCAGAATTTGAACAAGACCAAAACTAGGATGGTGGCCTGAAACCAAGTAACTAGGCCTAGAGAGTTCAGAGGGCTGAGCATCGAGGATCTGGAAGTCAAGAACAATTCAAGAATTGCTGAAGAATTCGGAGCTGGCTTCAAGTTATCGGTTGGTGATGGAAAAAATTTCTTTTTTTGGTCAGACTTTTGGATTGAAGATCTCCACTTCTCTCAATTTTTCCTTGCTTATTCTCGCTTTCCTCTCATAAATCTTCTTCTATTTGGGATTGTGGCAATTGGTCTAATGGCTTCTGGGCTTGGTCTTTTACGTGGGATAAGCCACTGTTCAACTGGGAGCTGCAACTGGAAGCCTCCCTCCTTGATTTCGTCTCTGATTGTCGACCTAAGATTAGTGGCGTTGATAGCATAAAATGGTCATTTGATGAGGATGACTTTTATAGCTCCAGTTCAATGAGGAAAAAACTCTACCACGAGGCTTTCCTAGTCATAGAAGTCTCGATGATTTGGACAGGGAAAGTTCCTTTGAAAGTTGAGTGTTTCTTATTGCTTGCCCTTCAAGGCAGGCTTCCAACTCGTGACAATCTAATCCGAATGCGTAGGCTGAGCGCCTGGGATTGCCTTTGCTCTATCTGTGGTTACGACGACGAGTCGGATAGCTACCTCCTTCTTCATTGTCGACCAGTATGGCTAACTTGGAATGCTTTCGTTGGTCATCTGAGAATCTCCTGGTGCATCGGTGCATCTATTATGCATGCTCTTTCGGCTTGGATGAATCTTGTTAGTGGTGGCGGCACGATTGGAAAGGTCTAGTTTTTATTTTTTAGTACAATCTTGTCGTGTTCTTGGACTACAAAAATCCGGCTGATTTTTTAAGCGATGACATACAACCATGAGTTTCTTCATCGTGCTATTCATCGTTGTGCGCGTGAGTGGATTTCTTGGTCTACGTCCATCTCGCTGTTCGGTGGCCAGGACCCGTTTCTTTTCTTGGATTCTCACGCCCCCTAATCATTTGTGTCATCTTCTTTTTAGGGGCGTGGGTAGGGTTTACTCTTTCTGATTTATATGTGGTCATTTTGGGGTTTTGCAACCCTTGTAAATAACTAAATATTCTTCCTTTTTTTGGCAATAAAATTATTTATAAAAAAAATATTGTGGTATTCTAAACACAACTCGATCTACTACAATACAATATAATAAGACTAAACCAAATTCAAATCATATAAACTTATGACAATAAAGCTTCCAATTCAAAACTTCCTAATTTTCAAAACTCACTTCTAGAACGACGGCCAACTTTGAGTCTTCAAATTGAACACATTGATATGCACTAGGAAATAGAATTTCATATACATGTACTAAAATGGAACGCAATTCCAAGGTACCACGAAACCTTCGTCACGCTCATAACAACAAGACAAGGGTCACCCTCGTCCTAATTTGGAACCCTCTCTCTCTCTCTCTCTCTCTCTCTCTCTCTCTCTAATAAAACATCTCAAAGCCCTTTCTTCTTCTCTCTCCTCGTTCCTTCTCTCTAGAACTTTCCTTTTCTGTAACCCATGTCGTCCCAGGGCAGCCTCCTCCTCCAGAAGCAGCTTAAAGGCAAGTAACCCATCTCATATACCTGTAAAAAATTGCTTCTTTTCCTTTGGAAATTCTGTTTAATTGGTTTTAATCCAAGGATTAGGATCATAAAGATTCGGAATTTAACGTTAATGGGTACTTCGCAGATCTTTGCAAGCATCCGGTGGACGGGTTCTCGGCCGGGCTGGTGGACGAGAGCAATATCTTCGAGTGGAGCGTCACCATCATCGGCCCTCCCGATACTCTCTAGTATTGCCCCTTTTCGGTTTCTAGTTTCTTTTATTCGATTTGGGGTGGAAATTTCTTGTGTTGATTTTCTTTGTGCATGTTCTTGATGGGTTGCTTATTGATTGGATTGGATTGGATTGGATTGGATTGGATTGAATGGAAGGGATGCAATTGTTGCTGGTCAATTGCATCTTCTTGTTGGTTTGAAATTGGATTATGGGTCGTCTATGCGCATGTCGGGTTCTGAGATTCTATCCATTGTCTCGTGGGGCTCGAATGATTTTCCGTTCTTGGTTGTTGTTTGATGTGTGTTTGATGACTTTACTTTACCCTTCTGTTTGATCAATCTCGTTGAGTTGATGATTTATTTACTGGTCTTTTGTCGTAGTGAAGGGGGTTTCTTCAACGCCATCATGAGCTTTCCATCAAATTATCCAAACAGTCCACCAACAGTGAAGTTCACCTCGGAAATATGGCATCCCAATGGTTGGTTGATTTTCTACTTAATTAGTGTGTTAAGTATTTGGTTACCTTATTTGTGATTTGACTTTTACTTCTGGTACTTGGTCATTCCAGTGTATGCCGATGGGCGTGTTTGTATATCCATCCTTCACCCGCCTGGTGATGACCCGAATGGTTACGAGCTTTCAAGTGAACGTTGGATGCCCATTCATACGGTATGTGAAACTGTGATTTGGTTTCCTCTCCTTTCATTTGGCTTTCGTTCTGATCTGGGGTTTTGGTTTATTCCTGCTATGTCCATTGATATCAAAATCTTGTTTGCATAGGAATGCCTGTAGTAGTAAAGTGGTTGGTAGTTTGAGGCTTGAAGAAATGCCCACAACTAAGGAACCCAGGGTTCTCACATTTCGAATGTCATACATGCAAGATGTTAATTGGTTGATGGGAAAGTTAGGTACACTAGGGGCTAGATTCTCGAGTCTATTGCAACATCGATTGATTTTCTTTCTGGAGGTGTACATTCCAATCAATATCTTTTGCTCGCTTCTTTTAGCAGGAAACTTGGCGACTTGACAAAAGATCTACAGCGAGGGACAGTTTCTAGGGTGTTGCTTAGAATTACCCATAAGATTCTCTAACATGATTCTTTTTAAATCCCTATTGTTAGTTCAGGGTAGCCCTCGCTGAAAATTCATAGATCTGAAATCCCAATTGTTAGTTCAGGGCAACCCTTGCTGAAAATTCTACGATCTATGGTCGTTACCCTAATCTTTCTGGTTATATAACAATAGACTAGAACTGAACGAGCAAGCTTACTGGTTCGTTTCTTACGTTAAGTTTTTTAGAATTCTCGCATCTGCAAAAGTTGAAACGAGGAACTTTTGCGATGATACAGGACATAGTGTGGAAAAGGTTTGATTTGCATAGAATCCTATTGAGCTAGATTATTTGTTAATATCATAACAGTCCAGACGGTAAAAAAAAAGAATATCATAGGAACGGGTTACGGGACTGCATATAAATACACCCACACCCAGCAACGCTTACTGTTCAGAAAGTTCTTTTGCTGAAAGGATGCCGATGTTAGTTGTTACCATGGCCGCTGATGGTATTGAAGCATGAATAACAATAACCTTCTCAGGTCCTTCTGGCATCCTTGTTGCATCAGAATACCAGATTTTCTAGACCCATTTATTTTGTTCTTTTAGCATGGGGCTTGTTGCAATCTTATGTGTCAATTGGGTAGAGATAATATGAAATTTAAAAGATATTAATTGACATGATTTGGTGTTTGTTGTAGCCTCTGTGTTCTTACATGTGGTGTTTGCTTTAAAGCATCAATTGCTTTATGCTGTGTGTTATTGTGTTGGGCTGCTGTACATTTTGTGCTATTAATTAGAAGCAAAAAAGAATAAGTTGTTTTAGTCTAAATTAGCAGACTTGTTACTTGGGCTTGCTCAGTATTATTTCCACTGAATTATTCAAGTCTGATTTGAATTGGTGATCTGTGCAAAAAGTAGTGGCTTCTTTGCTATTCGATTTTCACTATTTTAACTGAATTTGGTGCCTTTCCTGGCAGGTAGAAAGCATTGTCTTGAGTATTATATCGATGCTTTCGAGTCCCAATGACGAATCTCCAGCCAATGTAGAGGCTGCTGTAAGTAAAAAAATGAATATATCCCCATTATTTCTTATGGTTCTTCCTTTTCTGTTGCTTGTTCGTTTGGGTTTGGTCCTGCTTCCAAGTGAAGCACCATTGAATATCATCACAGCTTGCCATGTTCCTTTTGAAGTCTGAACCTTCAAGCATTTGACATCTTTCCCCATAGGCCATGTACTTTGTTCAATCAATATTTTATTGCGGCTGATGATGGATGGCAACTTATAGCAGAATTGACCGTATAATTCTGAATTATAGCATCTAATATGCCTGTTTTGATTCCACCAAAAAAAAAATATCCCTGTTTTTTGTTCTGCTTTACAGAAAGAATGGAGGGAGAGAAGGGGTGACTTCAGGAAAAAAGTCAGCCGCTGCGTGAGAAAATCGCAAGAAATGCTATGATCATCCTCACTGATGCGACTTTTCTTGTCGGAGCTTACCCAGGAATGCCTTTATTCGTTGCAATGGGTTCTTTCAAGGGGGTTCTGGTTGTGGTATGGTCGGGTTTGAGGTCGCTCGGGGGGGACCTGATAAAAGTTGTGTTTGTCTTCTGACTCTCTAGAACGATTGTTGATATATTCAACCACTCTCCGTCTCCGCGTCTTGCTTGATCTCTAGAATGCTGTCAACGCCCAGGAACGATTGTTGATACAAAGTGCTCTCTTTTTTTCCTCTGTAGTTTTTTCGTTCCTATTCCAGAGTCGTTTGTGATTGTATGTGATCGTTGACTCACTCCCACTAACTACCAATAAGCACTTAATAGATCAACTGGCGATCTCGGTCTCGAGAATCGGTCACGCTGCCGCTGCCATTGTCATCGGACGGTGACTCATTCCCACTAACTACCAATAAGAACTTGTAGATCAACTTGCGATAAATCGAAGAACGCGCGGAGCAAGCAGCCATTGGAGCCTGCATTTACCAGAGGGTTTGGCGAGCTTAGAGCTGCTCAGGGGGTCACTGAGAATTGCCATTGAACAGTACAACATGACACAACAATCTCATTCACATCAATGATTTTTCAGTTTCTCCAACCTCCGAGACTTTTGACCCCCATACGTATTTGCCTTGGACGAAGTCCACATTTTAGTAAAAAAATCTCTAGAAATATGACTCTCTCTAGAAATATCTAGATATTTTCTCTCCCTCTGTGGAGCGTTTCCTTTCTCGGTATTGTCGTTACCGCTCGCCTTTCTGCCGTTCGCCACACCTCGCCTCTCTGTCGTTCGCTTCGCCTCTCTGCTCCTCGACCTGCCATTCGCTTCGCCTCGCCTCACCTCGCCTGCCCGTGGCTCGCCTCGCCTCGCCTCCCTGCATCTCGCCTCTCCACCATTCGCCTCGCCATTCGCTGCCCGCTTCCCCGCCGCTCGCCTCGTTGCAACTCGCCCTGCCGTTCACCTCTTCGCGTGCCTCACCGACGCTCACCTCTCTGCAACTCGCCTCGCCGCTCGCCTCTCTGGCGCTCGCATCACCATCGCCCCTCTTTCCGGGGCTCCCCTGCCCTAGTCTTCCGTTCTCTGTCTTGGCTCCGGGGGGTTGGTCACTGTCAACCTTCCCCCGATCTTCCGGTGGCCTCCCTCCGGGTCACTGGGTCTGTTGTTTCTCGATTTTTTTTTGTTCTTTTCGCTTTTTTTTGTTCTTGTTTGTTGCTTGCTTGTTTTCTCGGTTACTTTTGCTTAGTTCGACTTTTGTTCGATCTGAGCTCTTGTTCCGATTTGTTAATGCTTTTTGTCGTTGCTCCCAAGCCACACCTGTTTAGTGGTCTCGTTAGGTTGTGCTTTTGCTTGGATCGACTTTCGCCTGATCTGAGATCCTTTCTGATCTCATTGCATGTCCGGTGGTTACGGGTGGAGAACTTTATCACGGTCGATTTACGTCGACCTTGGCTCTCATCTGAGTGTATCTTGTATGCATTTAGATGCCCTCTTGTCTTGATGTTGTTGACCGAAACTTGCTTCGGCAAAAATTCGCCCCGATCGTTAACCTTCGTACTTTTTCGATCGCCCATAGCTTTCCTCTTTGTGCCACCCTGCTGCCATCGGATCGACTTTCGTTTTGCCACCCTACTGCCATCGGATCGACTTTCGTTTTCTGATTGAATTTCTTGTCTTCTGTCTGTACTTTTCTTTATTATTCTGTAACTCGTGTTTAATATAAGCTACGCGCCACTTTATCCCTAAAAAAAATATGTATTTGCCTTGGTATCGGCTTTTTGGTGCTTCCGTCTTCATCGGGCTCTCCATCCAAATGCTATTATGAAATGAAAGATACTTGGCTGGTAATTACACTTCACGAAATCGATATCACACCAACTTAACAACCATACGAAAGTAAATCATCTCAGCAGAGTTCCGGTGACGTAGGCATGATTATTCTTATGATTTTTAAGAATACTATGTTCGATATTACACTAATTTGGATCCTTTTATCCTATTTAGTTATTGTTATTCGAAACCGATTGCATCGTGCATATATCGTGCCCCTTTTCGGTCTACTGTCGTGTGTGTCTATTTTCGCTTCCGCTACAATACGTCATCTGACGTATATATACACTACCGTTTCGCTGGTCGTTACATGCCGGCATAGAGGAAATTGTCTCATCTTATTACAAGCAATATAAGTGTGGTCCCTTGCCATTGTTTCAATCTTGCTTCGCCGGTTTCGAAACGTGGCTGCCCATCCTCACAACGATCCCGTCCACGTCGCGCACGTAGCCGACTCTCTGCCCCCACTCCTTGTCCTCCGGCTGGCTCACCGGCACCGCTCCGTTCTCCACTGCCCTCTGTATCCAAACTAGTGCATTATATTCCGGTATCCAACAACCAAGCACATTTACATTTGAACTACTCGTCTACGAGATACAATGGGTGGGTGTTTCCATAACGCGGAACATGTATCACCTTGTAGGCCGCATCGACGTCCGGATACGCGAAGCAGACCTCCATCTGGCACCGCTCATTTGTCTGGACCGAACCGGTCCGGTTATCGGTCTCATTCTGGTGGATCGGAGTGAATGCTATTGTGGTCTGTCCACTCTCCAGCTCCCCCCACCTGTTATGTATCCAAATGCAACAGCTACTTAATTACCAAACAATAATCACTTGAATAACTTTATCTCTTTTCCATAAAATAATTCTCGAAATAACTTTCTCGGATTTCATCAGTTCTTTTAATTTTGCTTCGGTTTAATTGGTTTCAAAAATTAATTAGGATACCTAATTGATTTAGATTACCGTTTCATTAACATCTAACGTGGTTCAAGAATTAGTACACCAAGATTTGTCACCAAAAATCGTTCAAAGTCCTACTCAACTCGAACCTCAACTAATTGATGTTTACCTGTGGGACTCGTCCAACCGTCGGACGTTGACGCCAAACGCCTTGGCGTAGAAAGCCACGGACTTGGCCACGTCCTTGACGTAAACCACCGTATATGCAAACGATGGGCTCATACTCGACGCCATTAAAGACGATAACGATGTGCTGCCTTCTTCCTTCCGAGTTCCTTTGGGTTAAATTTCCGTGGGAGTGTAGTTTTTCCTGGATCGGGTGGAGAACGAAATTCCGAGACCATGCCTTAAATTGAGGAATTTAAGTTAGACGAGTTTTACACGTGTGGGACGAGGAGGGAGTTCCATGTACGTGGGTCACATGCAGCTTAGGGCTTGAGAGCTTTGGACGCTGTCAGCTGGCACCCGATGGATTCTCTTATTCTTCTTTTGGCAATTGTCCAAGCAAGAGTCGATATTTGTCTCTTAATGATTTAAAAAAATATTATATTTACTGCGAGTCGGTTCAGTTATCTTTTTGCAACTAGTTCTTTTTATGTTAAATTTATTTATAGGTTATATTTACATCCTAAATACTAAATAGTGAAGAATCTCTTATTATAATATTGCTACTGTCAATCTCAATAATCCTATTACGATAAAATTAGATAGTAAAAGCCGCAATAGAAAAGCTGAAAACTGCAAAGTATGTATACGTGGACTACACCAGAAAAGGTATATCTCGGACTAAGCTTCTGCAAAATTAAAATGGAAAAACACATTTTATTACTTTGTGATTTTATGAATTTTATTTTTAAGATATGTGGTTTAAAATTTTGAATATGGTTCTTATGTTTGTTTTTGTGTTATCAATTCTCTGTCCCGAGTAGCTGTTCTATCAATTGGCAGTCTACGCAAGCTTCAAATTGCTCGAAATGACACCGTTTATCGTGCTAAATAGCTATTTCGTATTTTAAGTTGTCGAACGATGTGTCCAGTGGAGAATAGTAAAAAAATCACCATTTTAAAATTAATTATCAAATTATAGTGTGGTAGATGCCCAAGACTGAAAGTTGATAAAACAAAAATAACCACATTAACTAATTCGAAAAAAGTTGCAAATTTTCTAATTATAAAAAGCCCAAACCCCTGAAACATATAGGCGCCCACTCCTATAAATAACTACCCTACCCTCCTCTTACCCGCTCAATTCTTTTTTTCTTTGAAGAATCATTTCAATTTAATTCTCATATCAATTTCCGGTAACCATTTCCACATCCTCCTTCCAAATAAATTTTTAATATCTGTAGTCTTAACACGATCAAACTCGCTTTTTTAATATATAAAATCAAGATTTTCTTAAAAGATTATAGTTCTGTCGAAATCGTCTTAAACTATAGTGGAGTTAATTAGCCTTCGAAATCGTCCCCTCTTTTTTCCGCTTGTTCTGTTATCCCATGGGGGAGCCGCCGCGCGGAACGGTGTCGTCTGGCCGGAGGAGAGGGCAAAGCTGTAATTTGTCCTCGTCGGGCGCTCCGAGGCCGATGATCGCGGGGCGGGTGAAGGGGTACGACGTCGTGGGGCAGGCGGCGGGGTTCCTGCTGAAGGTGGCGGCGCTGGAGGCGGTGAGGAGGGTCTCGCGGTGGGCCCACTGTCCCCGCGCGTGGCACGGGGTCCAGGCGCTCCAGCTCCTCTGCTACCCGCCGTTTAAGTGGATCCAGCGGTGGGCCCCCTTCCGGGGCTTGGTCAATGGCGCCCAGGTCTTGGTTCATTTATCTTTCTAGTGTTTCTGTGCCGTTGGAATCAGTTGAGAACGGAAAGCAAATGTATCATGTGCACAATGTGCGGTCTTGCTTAAAAATCTCGAGTTCGAGTATTTGAGAGTGTTACATACGTGTTGGGTTGGGTGAGCATTGTCACCGAGACCCGACTTGAATCTGGATTAGTCGGCCCTGATACCGATGTGTGGTCTCGCTTGCTGATGATTGCTACATTTGCGTGCCCTTAGCCCACTATTGTTGAGATTTTATCATAGATTGTGGTGTCTTGTTGGACCTTGTTTATAGATATAGAAAATCCACCGACTTGTTGCTTAATGTTGTGGGTTGTTTGGAAGCTCGAAGTAGACCTAATAGGGTGAATTGTTCGGAGCATTAATGTTTTGCATCGGTGTCGTCGTTAGTGGTCTTCGATGCTGAGAATTAGAGAAAACTAGGGAAGTTGTGTTCATCATATTTGGGATGGTGTAGGATGCACTAGTGACTAGGTTAATATGTTGGATTGTTGCCATCGTAATGTGGCTGCAGTTGTCTGTCATGTTTCTGCAAGTAGTTGTGGTTTTCTTTGTTTCTTGTTATGGTTTCTGAATTGCGGTGTTTGTACTGCTCTTCTTTTTGTGTTGTACCAGATGTTCTCGAGGCCTATGTTGTTTCTTTCGATTGCTACTGCGTTTTCTGATGAATCATATACGGATGCTGGAACTGTGGAAAGTCGGGGTAGTCCTCATGCTTATACAGAGACATATGTTGAATCCCCCTCCAATGATTTCTCCCCAGAAGAAAGGTAGTTCTGAACTAATAATTTTCCATCCTGGACTCTCTGTGATGTTACCTGATAAGTTTGTCCCTGTGAATGTGATCAAAATGTTTTTTTTTATGATCCACACGTCTGTTCTTGTTTGCCTGCAGAAGCAATGTGGAGGCCCTTCAAATCCCAACACCTGAAAATTGGCTATCCCAACTGTATGAGGCGCTGGATAGTCAAGGAATATCAATACCGGATAGGTATTTGCCTGCTCCTGTTATCGGAAATTTTAAAACTCTAATTACAGTGACATAGAACTATCTATTTGGTATATCATAGTGTACTACTGACAGTTGCAGTCAGGAGCTGATTTGTCCTGTCTGAGTTATCAGAAATTACTGTAAAAGGACTTCCTATGCTTTATGTTTATATGTTTTCCTGTCCAAATGTTGTACTCTGGGGCCATTGATGAATTTCTATTTCTCGAAATAAATCTGAATCGGGAGTGAGAGTGGGCATCTTTGACTTAATTCTACTAATGGCGAAAACCGTGGTGCAGTGTGGTGTATTGGTCATGATGTTAAGGTTTCATGCATTTTGTATTACATTGTTTTTAAGCTTTTTATTTGCAGAGGAAATGACATAGCTATTTATGCAGCATCAACGAGAATGAGCTTCATAGATTTTATGCTGCTGCAAATGGAGACTTCGCTACCTTATTGTCAATGGTCAAAAAGACAATTCGGTGGAGAGAGACGTACAGAATTATGTCAGAAAAAGAGCTTGAGATGTGGTCGAATGTCGTCTTTTGGCATGGATTTGATGTGGAGCACAGACCCTGCCTGGTAGTGCGACTTGGTCGAGCGTGCATCACCTTGCCTTTATGTCAGCGGCCACGCTTTGTCCAAGCTCTCAGTAAGTGACCTATTTGCACTTTGGTTGCTCTTTTTTTTCCCTTGAACATCTTTTTTGGTGTCTTGCTGTTGAGGAATGGCATGCTGATAACAGAAATGTAGATGTTGTACCACTAAGCTGAGTACTATCCCTAAATTTTACTAGAAATCATTCTGCCAAATTTTCTGTACTATATTTTGTCACAACAACTGATTCGGTTAGTCGAAGGCTATTGTTCCCTAATCTTCTTGCAAGCTAATCAAAGTTTCGGTGATGTTTCTTTATGATTGAGAAACTGGATAGCTGTTCAGGACCTGTAAACTGGATAACCGTCGGTTCTAGACATGTTCCAAGTTTACTTCAGTGTTTTCTCACTTTTTCTCGACAAATATATGTGTTCTTTCTAATTTTACCTGCTTTATTTATGTTTGATATATTTTGGCCTATGGTGTGTTGACGTGCACTTTACAGAACATACTGACGTTAATCTCATGGCGGTCTAGTATCTCAGGTAGAATACGGGGTCCTGCATTTGGTTGACAAAGATAAGCCATATATCACTGTTCTTGTAGATTGTGATGGGATCACGCCATTGAGAATTCCCATGCAAATGGTGAGGTCATGCACATCACTTCTACAAGAGAACTATCCCGACCATTTGGGCGACTTGCTTGTTATAAGACTTCCTCCAGTTGTCCGAGTTATCGCTCAAACATTGTTTCAGGTAAATGTATCCCTTAATGTCTGTGTTTCACGTCTCTAATTGAAATGTTCTTACTTGTATGGCCGGGACATGGTTTCTCTTTAGGTTCTAAAACCCATAACGCGGAACAAGATGAGAATTACAGGAAGCAATTACCACAGGGTTGTCGCTGAATACCTTCAGACATTTCCATCTTATCTTGGAGGGAACTGCAGTTGCAAGATCTGCTCCGAAATGAGCTTTAATTCCCAGCAGAGGTCGTACTTGGCTACTGAGATCCGCAAGATAGAGCGTGGTGATTCTATTAGTAACGCCGATAACTTTCTCGAGACGCAGCTGATCTGCCAGGACGAGAGCCGGTTGAACGGTAATTGGGATCACCAGGTGAGAACTGCTGTGATTAGCATCCTCATGGTGTGGGCTTTCATAGCTTTGGTTGCAGGGCTGTTCGATCCAGAAAGCCGCCCGTTTTAGTTGGCGATCCTCCATGCATCGTCCGACATTTCATCGCATAACCTTGTGCATATCCCCTCAAAATCCGTCGACAAGAAAAAATAAGGTATCCTCGTGGAGGTTAGAAATATATGTAGTTGGCCTTATAAATTGAGTCACCAGCACCATGTTTGTTTTTGGTTAAGAGTATGATCTCTCGTCTCCTTGTATCTCGTAATTAGTCCTGCCATTCGCCTTGTAACGCTGTTGGAGGGTCAAATTAGACTCTTTTTTGACAGAAAATGAGCAACATATTTGTTGGCGTCGAACTGAACTAATATATCAGGGTGTTCGTATATCAGGTGGTATAAAAAATATATTCATTGGTCTATCGCATAGAATTATATACAATTTGGCATTTAACCATTGTCTCCCAGCATTTATTGAAAGTACAGAGACTGGCCTACTTATCGGTATTACACCACGGCAGATCCTAATTGTTCCATCTCCACTGGGCTCGAATTCACTCTAATTGAAACAAAGGGTCCAAGCCAGAACGCTAACGAAATGGGTCGATTCGAAAGAAAAAAAAAAGTGTGGCTGCTGGGATTCGAGCCCAGGTCTCTACGGCCACAACGTAGAATTCTAACCACTAAACTACAGCCACTTGATGGCTAAAACAACTATATAAATTATTTATATCATTTGTAGAATAAAATAGCAATTTTTTTCTTGAACAAAATATTTAGCCCGTTTGGAAGAGAGAACGCGATTGTTTAGTCTATCCTTGGATTCCTATGGTTCACAATGGGTTATAGAAACATTGAAGCTGGAAATGGATGTATTTTAGTGATGAAATATTTTGTTGTTTCATCCGACTAATCAAAATGTCACGTCACCAACTATATGAGCGAAGGTGTTTGTCCATGTGGTAACCCGGGTTGATGTGGCACGCTAAGTGGTCGGACAGTATGTAAGGGGTTGTCCGGGTCATTAAAGCGTCAAAATGTCAAACCTCGGACACTGGTTTAATGCATTTTAAAATACATACTACCTAAATCAAAAAGATCCAAATAATATGACACTAAAGTGAACTTTTTCCTATAATATATCAACGAGAACAACAGTCTAAATAAATAGAGGCTCAAAAAATAACTATCAAGAAAAATGAAATCAAGATGAAGATAAATAAATTCAACAAGGATCATGGGTGAGATTTTGACTTGCAATGGTCTATTCTGAGATCATTGCATTCAAAATGTTTCTTTGGTGTTTGTAATTGGAGACTAAGACTAAGCCCTTTATATATATAAACAAATCCATTTACCAAAAAAAAAATTCAACAAGGAGATTGGTTCGCTCCGTAAATTCTCTTCATGTGAGTTGTTAAGACATCTTGAGATACAAAGTAAGATTTTCTTGAAAAACTATCATGAATTGATCTTAAGATAATTTTATCCAAAATTAGCAACTTGTTGGATGAGTTATTATTATTTTTAGAGGTCTTCATCTTGTATTTGACAGTTAACAAACGGCGGGCCACAAATATCACTTGGAAGCATACTTTGCAACAACATTAGATGTCCATCCAAGCGATTCCTGATGGGGCAACTAACCCATCCCAAAGTTGTTCACTCATTTATCCCACGAAACAGATCAACCTCTCTGTACATCCATTTAAAAAAAAGACATCTCAGTTTTTCCGACCTGTTGAGAAATAAGATCGAAACGAGTAAAATACGAGACACAAGAATTACGTGGAAACCCCAAGACGGGAAGAAAACTACGGGCAAAGGAGAGTTGGAGGAGGGTTCTCTCTACCTCACAACTCTCAACTAGTACAAATAAGACCTAGGCATAGGCCGTATATATATAGGAGACTAGTACTCTATTCTGATCAGGAAATAGAGCCCTACTCTAATTAGGAATTTGGAACAATCCCTAACACGACCGATGAAACTTGGTCTAGTTGCAATGTAGAGGAGACATAAATCAAGATATCTCAGTTTTTTTATAGGTAAATCAATTTTATTAATATGCTTTTGAAAGGTTTCAATATTAGTTTACGAAGATTCTATTTTACTCTAAAAGCTCCTAGGACCGGTCCGATAAATCTCGATTTAATATTTCTTTTGCACCAATGACACTTACTCCTTGTGAACTTAGCAAGTACAAAACTATATGATATTAGTCCCCAATTTCTGCAGTTGTATCTATAATTTTGGATGCTTGAGATAGGCGATCTCATTTCCCCAATGTAAGCATTAGACCATCAGTTTGAGAAGTAATCATATGATAGTGTGGGCTGTACTATTAGGTACAGGAGAGGGACTCGCCACTCAAAATAACCAACATTTTTCTTTGCGTAAATCTCAAGTTTATTCCCTTCCTTTCCCTGTTTGGGCCAAACCAACGTAATCCTCAAGTCTCCCATCATTCCATTGCTTCTCCAGTTTCCTTCCGATGCACATCAACGTTTCACTGGATCGACAATTCCAAGTGTTAGGAATTCAGCAAATAGGAAATAAACGCGCAAAGAACACGGGCGCAAGAGATAACGTGGTTCGGCCTAATGTCTACATCTACGGGGAGAAAGGAGAACTAAAAATCTAGGGTAACATGTCTTTATATAGAGACAAACTCTTAGTGTACAAGTAACCTATTTATGTCAGATTAGGAGTCCAAAATCTAGTCAGAATAGGAATAGGAATAGGAAATAAGTCTTTCCTATTTCTCGCCATCCCAACAATCTCCACCCTGGCGAGAAATTATCTCGTGGAAGAACCATGAAGCTTCACCCGAACTTCAACAAACTCCACCTTGACAAAATACCGCCCCATGAAGAACCATGAGATCTTGCAAAACCAATCCGACTTCATCTCGGACCATAGATAACTGCATCAATAAGACCATCTCAACTTTCTCTTCACCTTTTGTTCAATCACTTGGAGCCAGCCCCCAAACTCGAGCTTCTGAGCTTGCTTGGCCTATTTTCTCCAATCTCTATTGAACCCTAACTAGCAAGTCCACCTGCTGAAGCAACCTTGCGACCAATAGACACGCCCTCTATTTTTCGGTCAACCCCATGTTCCACAACCTCGAACTACTTTTTCGTTGGACCTTCTTTCCTCAAACCAATGCTACATGTCATAGCATACAAAGGGCAACCTTTTATTCTACTAAGTAGAACTCTCGACATGCCTCAAACTCTACTGTTCGGGCTTGAGTGAGATACCCGATTTGCCCGTGGAGTTAACAACGGCTTCGCTGGTATGGGCTTCAGTGCTCCTGGTAGTAGTCGTGCGAAGTGGGCTTGAGGGAATGGTCTCGAGTCTGTCCGCCCCGATGTCTAGGAGCCGTGGTGGCTTCCGGTCTTTCCAAGGAAGAAGAAGAAGGCAGGGAACGAGAGAAGAATTTGAGGAAGGAAATTGAGACTTCTTGTTATTGATTGATGAAGAAAACCTAAGCAAGCGTGGCATTATATAGCCAAAGTTTCAACAAGTGAATAGGAAATAACAACTAGAATAGGAATACTAATTCCAGAAGGAAAATGGTTCTGAAAAGGAACAACTCAAAAAAGGAAAAAACAAGACCTAATGAAGTCTCCTAATCAAACATGCCACGAAATTGTCCTTTAGTCACTTTCCTTGCGTCGCCTTTGATATGATTTCCCCCACATAACATCTCTCCCATCCTCGAGAAACAGCTCATCCTCGAGCTAAAAATTTGGATAAGCTTGACAAAAATCATTCAGCGGTTCCCAGGACGCATCAGCCTCCTGCGCACCTTGCCACTGAACCAAGACATGCCACATGTCACACCGACGAGCCGCTCGAAACACCTTGACTAGGACAGGAAGCACCCGGCCATTAAGGACTGGTGGCAAGGCCGGCGGGGAAATGGGAGGAGCGCCATGAAATTTCTTCAGCAGACCGACGTGGAATACGTTATGCAACCGAGAACCTGCCGGAAGAGCAAGGCCATAAGCCACTTGTCCCACCCTGTCCGTGACCTGATACGGGCCATAAAACTTTGGACCTAGCTTGCCGGACGTACGGCCGGGAATGGACGAAGCTTGTCGATTGTGCAAGCGAAGCCAGACCCATTCCCCGACATCATAATGAATCTCGCGGTGATGGGCATCATAATGCCTTTTGGCATACTGCTAAGCTTGGAGGAGACGTTCTCGAACATCCTGGAGAAATGCATCCCGCGAACGCAGAACAGCATCAACTGCCGCCACCCTTGCAGCTTCAGGTTGGTATGACAATAAGGAAGGCGGAGCACGTCCATAAACGACTTCAAAGGGGGTAGTGCGGAGCGATGACTGGAACGAAGAGTTGTAACAATACTCTACCCAAGGAAGCCAAGCCAGCCATTCCCGTGGGCGATCACCTGTCAAACAACGTAGATACATGGAAATAACCTTATTGGTGACCTCGAACTAACCATCTGACTGAGGGTGAAATGCTAAGCTCATATAGAGACGAATGCCTGCCATTTTGAATAGCTCGGACCAGAAGTTGCTAGTAAAGACGGGATCCCGATCGCTAACAATGGAATGGGGAAGCTCATGGAGACGGATAATCCCGTCAAAAAATGCACGGGCGACAGACATGGCAGTATACGGGTGACCCAAGGGAATGAAATGGGCATACTTCGAGAATCGGTCCACGACGGTCAAAATGACTGATTTACCATGCACCTTAGGAAGGCCCTCGACAAAATCCATAGCAATATCAGTCCAAACCTGAGAAGGGACCTCGAGCGGCTATAGCACACCCGCATGGTGTAGGTGTTCAGTCTTATTACGCTGGCAAGTTGCGCATGCGCGGACAAACTCCTGAACAAGTGCGCGAGCTTGAGGAACATAAAAATCTGCACGGAGGTGGTGCAAAGTCTTCTGGATTCCCTCATGACCCGTGGTATGAGCGGCCTGGAGCAGGACGGGAAGGACTGCCGATGATCCGAAGATATAAACTCTCTTACCAAAATGAATCAACCCATCGAGGATACTCCATGCGGCTGGCCTTTGTCTGGCATCTATCTTGGCACAGAGATCGACCAGGTCTGGAAGAGTAGTAACCTCGTGCCGTAGGTCATCAAAAATGGCAAATATCGGCCCTGAGACGGCCATGAGTTTCCCAACATCAGTGTCCTTTTGAGACAAGGCATCGGCCACCACATTGAGATGACCCGGCTTGTACTCCACCCGAAAATCATAGCTGAAAATCTTGCTCACCCATTGATGTTGTGGAACAGTCGATAACCGTTGGTCTAATAAGAACTTGAGGCTGTAGTGGTCCGTCCGAATTAGAAAAGCTCATCCCCAAAGGTAAGGCCTCCAATGATGAACTGCATGCTCTACCCCGATAAGCTCCCATTCATAAGCAGCGAGCTTCATGTGGCAAACGGCAATGAGCTTACTGAAGAATGCCAAGGGCCCTGAACCTTGGTGAAGGACAGCCCCGAACCCTACTCCCGATGCGTCACATTCGACAACGAAAGGAAGTGCAAAATCGGGCAATTGTAGGATGGGTCCCGTAGAGAGGGCTGTCTTTAAAGTAGTAAAAGCCTGGTCAGCTTGCGTAGCAACTTGGTGAGCGGTGCGGCAATGATTCCAAAATCCTTGATGAACTTATGATAATATCCTGCCAAGCCAAGGAATCCTCGTAACCCGCATGTGGATCGGGGAACGGGCCAAGAAGTAATCGATATGACCTTGTCATAGTTCATGGCAACCCCATCGACAGAGATCACGTGACCCAAGTATGCCACTGAGGTGGATTCGAACACACACTTGGCTCTTTTAAGAAAGAACTGATGTTGCTGCATTAAGGAGAACACCAAACGGACATGTCGGAGGTGCTCAGACAAGGATGGGCTGTAAATCAAAATGTCATCGAAGAAGACCAGCACAAAGCGGCGGAGAAAGGGTCGCAATACGTTGTTCATAAGGGCCTGGAAGGTGGCTGGCACATTGGTGAGGCCAAACGGCATGACGAGGAACTCAAAATGCCCATGGTGTGTGCGAAACGCAGTCTTCTTGATGTCGTCGGGGTGCATCCAAACTTGGTGATAACCCGAGCGCAAGTCCAACTTTGTAAAGAAACGCGCACCTCGGAGTTCATCGAGTAGCTCATCCACCATTGGTATAGGAAATTTGTCCTTAACCGTCTGCTCATTGAGTGCTCGATAATCTACGCAGAAGCGCCACGAGCCATCCTGTTTCTTGACCAATAGGACGGGGGACGAAAATTCTGAGTTGCTCTCTCGGATGGTACCCTGGCGCAACATATACTTGCATTGTCGTTCCAGCTCGTCCTTTTGGAGTTGCGGGTACCGATAAGGATGAACAACCACGGGGGCGGTCCTTGGCAGTAGAGGAATTCGATGGTCTCGGGATCAGACAGGGGGAAGACTAGTAGGCTCGGCAAAAAGTTCGGCAAACTCCGCGAGCAGCGAGTCCAGCAAAGAGTTATCCGTTCCCTGCATCGTATGAACACTGAAAAAAGGCGATGCGATTCCAGTTCAGGTCACTTATCTTCCTTCATGCTGGAACATCATGCGAAGATCTTCAAAGATCCAAAGGATTGGCCCCAAGGTACGCAGCCACTGGATGCCGAGCACGACATCATACCCTCCGAGAGGAATGGTGTAGCAATCCACCAAAAACTCCTCCTGACCAATCCGCATGGAAATATTGTGGCACATGCTGCCGCTGACAACGTTATCTCCATTGGCGACTGCCACTTTGAGGCCATGTCGGGGCTTAATGACCACTCCGGAACGGGCTGCGACTCCTTCCCCAAGGAAGTTGTGGGTGGAGCCCGAATCAAGTAAGGCCACAAACTTCTCGGAACCGATGGAGATCATTAACTGTATAGTATCTGCCGCCTTGATTCCGGTGATCGCATGAATGGATACAATTGGAAGGTCGGGCGAGTCAGAAGTCGTTGCAACAATGCTCTCCTCCTCGTCAACGTCAGTATAAGACTTGATATAGAACAATCTTTGGCAATAATGTCCCTTAACAAATTGTTCATCGCAATTATAACATAAGCCTTGCTTCCGGCGCTCCTTCAGTTCAGCAGGTGAGAGATGACGTAGGCGACCAGGTGCAGTTTGGTTCGTAGTTCCCGTGGTCTTTGGGATAGTCGGGCCAACCGGGATTGGGGTCGAGGTGCGGGACCAATTGGATCCTCTTGTACTCGACCTTACTGGCTGAGTCTCGGGAAGTGCCTTGCGTTCGTAGGCCCGGGCCAGGCTCATAGCGTCTTGGAGATCTATCGGGTTAAGGAGCTCTACGTCGATCTCAAACTGACTGGGCAACCCTGCGGTGAATAACTCCACCTGATGTTGCTGGTCTAAATTCTTGACTCGGCACATCAATGCCAGAAACTTATCTTGGTATTGCTCTACGGTTCCTGGGAACTGTAGTCGAGCGAGCTCCCCCATATGGTTATTTCGGTTAGGCGGTCCGAAGCGTTGGTGACAGAGATCAACAAAAGTAGTCCACGAGGGTTCCCCGTAATCTTGTTCGAGCTGATAATACCACAGTTGTTCGAGGGTTCCACAGTTGTACGATGCTAACCAAACCTTTTCACTCTCGAGCGTGCATTGACCCCAGAAGAATTGTTCGCAACGATTTAACCATGTCAGAGGATCTGCTTTACCATCATAATATGAAAATTCCAGCTTATTATAGCGTGGAACTCCACTGCCCCTCGATCCAACTTCAGGAGTTAACGGGTCTTCATCTCCGGTCACCTCCTCCGGTGGGTACTGCTCTGTTTGGGTCGGCCGATGGGTCGCATGCCTAGGGTGCCATGTGAAGGGATGTTCAGGGTGGCTGCTGCGAGGGTTTTCGTTGCTGTGATAATACCCAGTTTGGGAATATCCAACGCGGCGGCTTGGGTATCGTGGTGGTGGCGGGTAAGCTTCTGAACGGTGGTCCCATCCCGTCAGAAGGGTGGCCCTGGTGCGGCTGGTAGTGGTGGCCTGCGCTGGTTGTCTAGCCTGAACCTGAATCAGGTTTAGAGTCGGGAGGAGGCTCGTCGATTGTTGCTCGCCATCCAGACCGTCGTCAGACCTTTTCTCCAAGGCGGCGAGCTGGAGTAACACACTGTCCATCTGCTGACGTGTCTCTGTCTGGCTCTATCGTGCTTCTCGACGCATCTCTTCCAGGAAACTCTTGAATTGGGCGTAGGGATTTTCCCCGCCTTTGTCGCCGGAGTTAGTCATCGGAGATGGTGGCGTTGATGGAGTTGGCTCTGATACCAAGTTGGTATGGGCTTCAGTGCTCCTGAGGTAGTAGTCGTTCGAAGCGGGCTTGAGGGAATGGTCTCGAGGCTGTCCGCCCCGATGTCTAGGAGCCGTGGTGTCTTCCGGTCTTTCCAAGGAAGAAGAAGCAGAAGAAGAAGAAGAAGAAGGCAGGGAACGAGAGAAGAATTGGAGGAAGGAAATTGAGACTTCTTATTATTGATTGATGAAGAAAACCTAAGTAAGCATGGCATTATATAGCCAAAGTTTCAACAAGTGAATAGGAAATAACAACTAGAATAGGAATACTAATTCCAGAAGGAAAACGGTTCTGAAAAGGAACAACTCAAAAAAGGAAAAAACAAGACCTAATGAAGTCTCCTAATCAAACATGCCACGAAATCGTCCTTTAGCCACTTTCCTTGTGTCGCCTTTGATATGATTTCCCCCACATAACATTCGCATTCCCCATGCAAAACCTACCCAACACCTTTGACGTGCACTTTCCTTTAGACAACCATAGCAGGGCCCAGCTAACAATGCTTCTCCGAGACAACCATGGCTCCTTGCCAACCATGCCTCCATGAAACAACCATAGCTCGCTATCCATGTCTCCGCGAATCCCATCTCTACTCAAACCATTTATGTCAAGCCTTTGCTCCCTCCTACGAACCAACCTCATATGACCTGAGCTTTTGCCAACTCCTTCAGACCCATTGATGTGACTCCATCTACAATAATGTGTCTCACTAACTTATAGGTATTTCCTTTCACCCTTCATCCCTACCATCGCATCCTTCTCCACCTTCATTAGCATACCTTTATAACTATCACTGTTATAATCTAAGGTCCCTAATGAAAAGAGATTACCAGGATGCATTGGACTTGATAAGATAGAAAGCCAGTCACCATCCGACCCGTCTGAATATGTGGCCATGGTTGTGGATGCCAATCCCTCCTCGTTGTCTTGATTCCTAGTTCGTCCTGGATAGTCCCCTTCATGTGCCCTTCTCCGCACTTGAAACCACTTCCATTGAACTTTTTTGACTCCGACCTGGATCCTCTTCCACAACCCAGCTGGTGGCTCCTCATCATCCGCCAAGCACAAGCGAATCTTCGCTACTGCCTTAGCCTCCAACTCCTCCCACTCTTGCTCCTCCATCTTCTCGGACTTCTTCTCCGAGAGCGCGATAAATATCCCTTGCTGCACGAGGAGATCCCTGACACGCCTTTGCCATAACCCAAAATTTAATGAACCATCGAACTTCACAAGAGCAAACTTCGCTCCGTGATTCGACATCCTCCAACCTTAGCTAGCTCTTGATACCACTTGTTAGGAATTCAGCAAATAGGGAACAAACGCGCAAAGAACACGGACGCAAGAGATAACGTAGTTCGGCCTAATGCCTACATCCACAGGGAGAAAGGAGAACTTTTATTGATGAGTTTCCGAGCCACAAAGCCATACAAAAAACCTAGGATAACATGTCTTTATATAGAGATAAACTCTTGGTGTACAAGTAACCTATTTAGGTCGGATTAGAGTCTAAAACCTAGTCAGAATAGGAATATGAAATAAGTCTTTCCTATTTCTCGCCATCCCAACACCAAATTCAATTTGATCGGACCATAAAAGATACTAAAAAATATTTTATCCAACTCAAAAACTCTAAATCTCTAATTAAGTTAAAATTCATCGCAACAAACTTGGTAGTTCTGATGGCTATCAACCATCACACAAGTTGTAGCCAAAGTACTCTGGGTTAGTTGGATATTTATTCATAATTTTTTTATGTGATCGTGGATACAAAAAGGTCGTATCACACAAGATTTACAATTTAGATTTCGAAAAAATTAAAACTTAATTTCATATTAAAGGTTACTATTTTAAATTAGTCTGAACATTACTAGAAGAAACTTGGCACAGCAGAATAAAGCATAACAGTGAATTGATGAAAATCTTGACGAAAAAACAAAGCTCTTACCAGATACTTTTAGGTTGGTTTTGCAATTGATCTCCTTTGGTTGATTGCACTAGTAATCTTTTCTTGTGTGCTGGGGGCGGGATTTTCGTTTTCTTTTGGCGATGTTTGATTCCGAGTGTGACACTTTGTATGGTAATATTCTCAACATCTCTTTTCATCGCGACAATTTTTTCTCAAAGAATTTTATCGTGGCGGGGTTTTAGTGAAGCCTATGACTACAATTCGTATATGCACAAGAATTGTCATATTCGGGGGAGGATAGTACAACTTTAGGAGAGTAGAACACATCTTGGTGCTATGTACATAGTTTTTACCTTATTAATCAAATATCTCAACTTATAAAAAAACAAAGCCCTACCTTATTAATCAAATATCTCAACTTATAAAAAAACAAAGCCCTTTCTTTAGCCATATCTGTCATAAAACAGACGAGAAACAATTAATGATCATTAAATTATGTGATTCGGAAACTAAAAACTTTGGCAACCAGAGCACCTCTTTTTTGTATAAACAACCAGAGCACCTATTTAAGTAAATCAACGTCTCAGGAGTGATTATCCTTTTTTTTAATAAATCAGGAGTGATTATCTTGAGTTTAAGTCTTGTTTGTCAAAATTTAGTATAAGAATTCAGTTTAACAAGGATCCTGTTTATTCAGTCTAATAAATATTCGAATAGAATAATTCGGGATCAAAATAGAAAATTTGGTAGGCGAAGGTTCGATAACCGGAGAAGCAAGCGAAGCAGAAGAAAGGACGACTCTCTCCTCTCTTATAAATCACCAACAACTCTCTCTCTCTCTCTCTCACACGCAAACCACCAAACTCACTTCAGGTTTATTTCCGTCTCTAACTTGCGATTATTTTTTATTTTATTTTTCCTTCGGTTTTATGAAATAATAGAAATGATAATAATTGATTTTAAATAGTGGCGGCGATCGTATTTTGCTGATTCGGACGTTGATCGGACGGCGGAAATGGCGGGAGCGAGCCCCACATCCAACGGCGCAGAGGCTAAGAAGCCTCCCCCGACGCCCTCTCCTCTCCGTAACTCCAAGTTCTTCCAGGTTAACCACTTACCACTCCCTGCTTCTTTTATTTTTTATTTAATTATTTTCTCTTAAAAATTACTCTAGAAACTAAAAAGGACCGGGGGAAAACGTCGCCGTTTGGTTTTTTTTTTTACGGAATAGATGTGAGGTTAATGAAGGTGGGGACTTATTAGAGGGAGAAAGCGGGGACCTCTCTTTTTTTCCTTTATTTAATTCAGCTTCATTTTGCTTTTTTATTTGTTTTTAACAAATCTTGAAAAATATTTAAAGAGGAGGAGGATTTGCTTTGTTAGTTTTTTTTTACTAGATCCCTGTTTTTTGTTGGATCTATTTTTGCTTGGCTGGTTTGAGATATTGTCTTTGTGAGCATCTCTCGTTCTTTTGTGCAGTCCAATATGAGAATCTTAGTTACGGGAGGAGCCGGATTCATTGGGTCACACTTGGTGGACAGATTGATGGAGAATGAGAAGAATGAGGTTAGCGCATTTGCTTTGTTTGATCTAGTACCATGGTTTCCATAGGATCTACTGTATAGGAGGATCGGCTAAATTTTGAGGTAATAATTATTTTCGAGGACACTGGGATGCTAGGATCTTTGATTGACTTGTCCTAGCGGGTTGAGGCGTGATCGTAATTACTGCTGTTGTGCCTGGCATTGTTGCTGTTGTTCTTATGCTTTTGATTGTCAGGTAATTGTTGCTGATAACTACTTTACTGGATCAAAAGACAATCTGAAAAAGTGGATCGGCCATCCAAGATTTGAGCTTATTCGTCATGGTATTCCCGACCTCATTTTACATGTTCAATTTTGTGTAATTCAGATCTACCAACCAATTAACTTTTCTTGTAACTTTTTAGCTTGGGGGAAAGCTAGTGACCCTTAGGAGTAAAGGGATAGATGGTTCCATGTAACCTATCTCCTATACCAACCATTAACTGCATAGAGAGACGCAGCAGGGTTAGAATTTCCATTTGAATGTCAAATGAGAGGGTAACGTGCCAATCATGTCTATATCTTGTGAGTCGGAGGGATTACCCCAGTCTATGTAAGCCTGCTATCAAACACAATAGTAAATCTTCGAAGAGCCATTAGAAAGTCTGCAATATTGATGCTAATACTTCTAGACTTGGTTCTTCACTCTTAAAAGTCACCGTGTTCATATGATTTCCTTTTAAGTTCTAATGCTTATCTGCCTCTTTCCAGATGTCACGGAACCATTGCTGGTTGAGGTGGACCGTATCTACCATCTTGCATGTCCTGCGTCTCCAATCTTTTACAAATATAACCCTGTGAAGGTCTGTAAAGATGGAAAAGATTGTGATGAATTATTCGTGTCTCTATTTCCATTGTTAGTTAACAAACCTGTTTCCTTTAAACATATCTTGTGACGATTCGGTTTTCGCCTGTAGTAGCCAGCTAGGTGGCACTTTATGATGTGAACTTAACTATTGCAATTATCATTCTTAGTGATCCGAAACACCCTATCATGCATGTCGGTTTACCATTTGCATGTTCCAATTTGAAGTATGTGTGGTCTGTATAAGTAATGGACGTGAGATTAAGTTGTAAGTTTTTTTTTTCCAACAGACAATCAAGACAAACGTGATTGGCACATTAAATATGCTGGGTCTTGCCAAGCGTGTTGGAGCAAGGTTAGAGGAAGTGGCTAGAAGATTTGGTTTCTATTTGGTGTTCTTATCCTTGCAATAACAGGACTTGTGGAACTTGTTGATTTGCGCAGAATCTTGCTTACTTCGACTTCTGAGGTGTATGGTGATCCACTTGTGCACCCGCAACCAGAAACCTATTGGGGAAATGTCAACCCAATCGGTATGGTCTGCCATTGATTAGACTGAACTTTGTCATCGTCTTGTATACATTTGAGTCTGATGCGCTTCTTGGGGTAAAAGATTCTACTTACTTGGTAGGCAGTAACATATTGAAATCGTTAAATCATGCACGTAGACAGTTCGGAAGCTACCCTAGAGCTCAATGTTTGTGCAGTATTTTTACGCATATGCATGAACTGCTTCCCTCTGAAGCTATTCTCATGACTTGCAATTCCTACTTCACACAATTCGTGTTGCCCATATAACTGCGAGCTGTTTCCATCTTGCCACCTGTGTGAACCGGTTCATCACTTGTACCATAGGTGTTCGTAGCTGCTATGATGAGGGCAAGCGTGTGGCTGAGACCTTAATGTTTGACTATCACAGGCAACATGGGATAGGTAACCCAGTTTCCTTGTAGTAAAGAGAATTGCATGTTACACTTTGTCTGAATTTCCTTTATCCTTCAACAGAAATTCGCATCGCTAGAATTTTCAATACGTATGGACCTCGCATGAACATTGATGATGGGCGTGTTGTGAGCAATTTTATTGCTCAAGCACTACGGTGAGTCCTGCTTCTTCTTTTCTGTGCTTGTTTTCTCCAAATATGTTCCAAGGTGCTCCTTGGATTGGAAAACAGAGGACGTCTGTGCTAAAACTACCAGTCTACAATTTCTTGTGTAATCTGCAGTGATGAGCCATTGACAGTCCAACTACCTGGGACTCAAACTCGTAGCTTCTGCTATGTTTCTGACATGGTAAGATACATTTTCATCTCATGTTAATTCCAGATGTGCTGTGCGTAGGGAGGTTTAAGTTAATTTCTTCTCATACATCAGGTTGACGGCCTTATGAGACTGATGGAAGGAGGCGACACTGGTCCAATCAACATCGGGAACCCAGGAGAATTCACCATGACTGAACTTGCTGAGACTGTCAAGGAGGTCAGTATGAATTGTGTCATTGTTTCTCACTAAAGTTCTTGTTGAAGCTCAAAGCTGCAAAGGCATCCCTCGTACTTGTTGCATTCAGCAAATGATGGTAACCACCTGTTTTGTGTTGTCCGTAGCTGATTAATCCAAGCGTGGAGATTAAGATGGTGGAGAACACTCCCGATGATCCACGTCAGAGGAAACCCGACATCACGAAGGCCAAGGAAGTGCTGGGGTGGGAGCCTAAAGTCAAGTTGCGGGACGGCTTGCCGTTGATGGAGGAGGATTTCCGCACAAGGCTTGGAGTGCCCAAAAGGATATGAACCACGGTGATCAAAAGAGGGAATAAATATATATCACTAGCGTCAACTTTGAGAAATTGCTTCAATCTTTTTCTTGTCCCAAGTGATACCTTGCGTCTGTCTGGTCTGATGCCATTGTCACACCATACAAATAAGTGTTGATGATGGCCATCATCTTTTGCCTTCTTGATACTTTGAACTAATACCCCACCGAAAAGTGGAAGAAGCTTCCCAAAGTCTGGGTGGTCGCCACCGTTATATAGGTTTCAGAGTTTTGGTTTTGATTTTGTTGCTGCACAATTTTACTCTGAGAATGCTACCGAACAATAAAATTGACAGTTTTGCGAAGATTGTCTTGTTTAATTTAATGCTAGTTGGTGGGACCTTGTTTTGAACAAGACAATCTTCTTCATATATGGTTCTACGTTATAATGTCAACCATTACAAAGTTCAGGACCCTGCTCTGTATGCAACAGTGGCTTAGTATTGAATACTGTGTCTCAGGTAAGTCATCTGGGAATCCCTCAAAAAAAAAAGGTAAGTCATCTGGGTTGTTAGAGATGATTCATATAGAGCCATAAACCATCATCACACGCCTCTACAAGAGCAGCAATCGATGGTGGGAACACCAAGGCTAAGGGCAGCAATTGACCCGCAGCCGAACACAGGCAAGAGTATAAGACAGAAGCCAGTCACTGAATGGAATAATCCATCTGGTGTTATAGGTTGAACAGAAAAATTAAGTGTAATAGCAGAGATAAAAGAACATCTTGAATACTGTTCAAGTCGCAACAGATGTTGACATCAAGATCACAATTGGAGCATGTATGTCTCTCGTCTCCAGTTATTTAAGGCCATGATGAAAGCAAAACAACCCCTGTTTCCATTCTGAGGATAAGCTCAATGCTTAGCTGCCAAGTTGGCCTTCCAATCTCACCTACAAAACATTAGTCCAATAAAGAGACATGCATCAATACTTAGTATATGTTTCAATCAGCCAGTTCAAAGAAAGGCCCGGGTCTTTGAAGCAAACAAATAAATCCACCAATTTAGTCTATAGGCAACATTAGACTGCACTTTCTTAATGTTAGAAACAGTTCTTGCATGATCAATCAAGAGCTTGTCCGGAAGGAAATTACAAGGGGAGAAAAAAGGAGAGCAAATGGCATATTGAAGATGATAACGTTTCTGCTACATGGAATTTGAATGAAGAAAGGTGGGAAGGAGGCATCCATGTTAAATTTGAATTAAAGATGGTCACCAAAATAAAGACGAGAAATATGATGACTCGATGTACTGTTCATAGTTTATATGCCAGTGATCATTTGAAGAGGGTAATCAAGAAAGTTGTCAGTGTTCTCTATGATGAGATATAACAACACAAACAAAACAAAAGGACTTTTCCAAACACACACGCAACGGATGGCTTTGTAATAGGCAATGAAAGAATCAACTCTTGGTGGATTCTCAACTTAGCAAGAAACATATATTACACTAAGAAACACAGCTAGTGATCATAAAAAAGCACAAACAAAAGAAGCAGTGTACAAGAGTATCAACGCCAAATCTAACCCCTCAACTTCACCCACCCCACCCGCTAGTCGAAACGACAGACTAACCAGCAACATACATACACCTTTCTCCCACAAAGCCTTTAGCCGTATTGAGCAAAAATACACATAACCCTAATCCCAATTACAAATCAAGAAAGTACCAAAAAACTAGGGTTCACCTCTTGTGCCTCTGGACGAAGGGAGAGTTCTTGGCGTCCTCCTCTGCAATAAACACACACAAAATCCACTAAATCAGCGAATTGCAGGGGAAAATCACTCATAAGCGGGGGGGTCGATGGAGGGGCAATATGGTATTAAAAAAACCAAACAGAGGGACTAACCGGTGAGACCGAGGGAGAGCTTGGTGATGATGGTGCCGGTGGTGGCGAAGCCGACGAGGAAGGGCCAGTTGCGGTTCCACTCCCTCTTGAAGAACACCGGCCACGGATCGAACAATCTCTTCATCATCTTTCTCTCTCTCTCTCTTCTCGATCGGGGGAATTTGGGTCTCTTTTTTATCCTTCTCCTGCTTGCTCTTCTTGTGAGTTTTAGTAAAGATGGCTTGGTGGTGTTGGGCTCTCATAGATGGGCTTCACGCAATTAGGAATTAACTATATTCTACAAAAACTAATCAAGTTTTTTCTTTCTGATCGGGTAAATAATTTCATGAAAAAAATTATTTTATTTTTTATCTCCAATTTTATGTACAATTGATTTTCCCGGATCAATAACACCAAACAAAAATGCTCGTACAAACTTAAGAAATAACAATTTTCGAGGGAAAAAAAACTAATCGTTCAAGAACATCACAACAATAAAATTAAGAGAAAAGTCTATTTTAGTATACTGTAGTATCGCAAAAAATCACTTTAGTACACTGTGGTAAAAAAATTCATTAATCGAGTCAAACTGCAGCTACTTAACATAAGTGATGTTAATTGGCTACGGTTTGACTCGATTGATAAATTTTTTACCATATGGTACTAAAATAATTTTTTGTGATACAACATAGTACTAAAATAGACTTTTTCCTAAAATTAATAGATATATAGTTCCTACATGATTTAGAAGTTGTGGAGCAGCTACAAATTGAAAGTTTGCTAAAATATAGAATACTGATATACAAACAAGAATCTATCGTAGTAAAAAGTAGCATAAATTGGGTTGGTAAGATATCACCCAAAAAATTGAGTTGATAAGAAATACCACCCTTAGTAATTTAAAAAGTCGAACACTATTAGACGCGAATCTAATATAAAATAGAATCCATTTTTCTCTAGCTTTTAGCTAAGGTGGTGGCCTATGTTGGAACATCACCTATAGTTTTCGTCTACCGACTATTATAATGTATTTAAACCTATGTTTTCAATCCTAGCGGGGGATTCCTAAAATGCTATAGCAGCACACCGGGATAGTCACTATTACACGTACTAAAAATCAGTGTATAAAAATAAATATAAACACTCAAAAAATAAAAAATATACAAATTTAAAGAGACTATTAAACTTAATAATTATGATCTAAAAGTATTCAAAGATCCAAAATAACATCTATTTAAAAAGAAAATCAAGTTATAAAAAATTCAAAATATCATCTCATCAAAATGACAATCAAGTTCTAAACGATTCAAAATAACATCTCATCAAAATGACAATCAAGTTCTAAAAGATTCAAAATAACATCCCAACAAATGACAATCATGATTTTGCCTCATCTTCACTTTGTGGTTCCACCACATTAAGATTATCTTGTTCATCTTTTTATTCAAACTCGTGTTCTCGCCCAAATTTTTGTTAAAAAAGTTGGCCCAGTTCAGTTGATTTAGCGTGGCTGCAATTCCATGAACCGACAATGATAGATACACATTCAACATACATGACAAATATAAAATAAGACTACCCGCATCAGCGAGCGTTTGCTCGCGCGGGTAGTTATTATATATATATTAGCTAAGAAAATGGGAGGATTGGCCGCGCGAGTGCGGTCAGCCGCTCGCCGCTCGCGCGCGCCAATTTTTGCCAGGTCAATTTTTTTTATTTAGTTCCACTTGGCATAATATTATTCGTAAAAAATAGATTTTTTTGGATAATATTTGTGTAGTTAAAAAAATTAAAGTTATCTTTAACAAAATTAAAATTCTTTTTTTTAATATCTATAAGAAATAGAGCCTAATATTGACATATTTTGATTCACAATTTGTATTCCAATTTTTGAGATAACTAAATCGTTCGAATATTAATTTCAAACATATTTTTGACATTCTTACACTTCGAATTTGGAGAAGTCATAAACTAAAAAGTTGTAGATATATGTCCCACTTTCACAAAGCAACTTGAATCAACTCAATCGGACTTCGGAATAAGAAGTTGTGGCTCCCAAATCGAAACTCGTACTCGTAACTCGCTCGACTATTGACTTCAAATATATTTTTGACATTCTTATACTTCGAATTTGGAAAAATCATAAACTAAAAAATTATAGATATATGTCCTACCTTCACAAAACAACTTGAATCAACTCAATTGGATGTCTTGCATTTCGAAGGTGTTGACTATCCCCGTGCGTAGTCATTACAAGTGAATAAAGATTTTGGGCCTTAAACATTTGCGAAGCCCAAAAAAAATCAAACAAACTGAAACCCCACCCCAGTTTTCCATTCCCCTTCTGCGTCCACGTCATCGATCCGCACCAAACTCTCCCGAAAAAAATCAAACAAGCTGAAACGGTGAAACACCCCCCCCCCCCCCCCCCAGTTTTCCATTTCCCTCCACTTTCTGCGTCCACGTCACCGATCCGCGCCAAATCCAACTCCTCCCACATCATCCACCCTCCATTCCCAAACCCATCCAACGGCACACAGCCCACCAACAACTAATATAAACACCCCCCCAAACTCCCAACCTCACATCCTCATACAGCATTCCAAAAGACCAAAGAAAAAAAAAACAGAAATCACGAAAAAGGAGAAACGATGTCAGGCCGTGGGAAGGGAGGCAAGGGGCTAGGAAAGGGGGGAGCGAAGCGACACCGCAAGGTCCTGAGGGACAACATCCAGGGGATCACTAAGCCGGCAATCAGGAGGCTGGCCAGGAGGGGAGGCGTCAAGAGGATCAGCGGCCTCATCTACGAGGAGACACGTGGCGTCCTCAAGATCTTCCTTGAGAACGTCATCCGTGACGCCGTCACGTACACCGAGCACGCCCGCCGCAAGACCGTCACCGCCATGGACGTCGTCTACGCGCTCAAGAGGCAGGGCCGCACCCTCTACGGATTCGGCGGTTAGGGTTCCAGTCGGGAGGTGTAGATCTGGGGTTGGTGTAGTTTGTGTGTTTTCTTGGCTGGAAATTTCTGTTTCCTGTTTATCTTTCGTTAATCCAGTAATGAAATTTACTTCTTCTCCTTACTCTCTGAAAAATTCCGGCAGATTTAATTTTATTTTTTAAAAGAATTACTCCGGAGCTTGAGCGGCGGTTGATTTTGTTGGATAACTTTTTAGGGTGATTTTGTTAGATGACAAATTCATTATTTTGAACTGGAAAAACAGTTTTCCTAAAAAAAATAACTGGGAAAACAAAAGTAGTCGTAATAATTATGGCCCGGTCAACTTGGGCCCTGATTTATGGGTCAACCAAGAAAAATTTAGCCTTGGTTTAGATTAAAAGTTGAGATGAACATCACTTGGTTTATCTAATTACCTATCCGTAACAAATTCATGTGTTTAATTATTAATATGTTTTGTTTTGATGTTTACCAGATGATTTGAAGGAGTAAATTTATAGTGTACAAGTTTATTGTTTTATGATAGATGAAAAAAAGTCAAGAGGTCCTATACTCTTGATTTCTAAAAGTAAAACCGACTAGTTACGAAAAGCTAGTAGATGCTAAATATTATTTCAGCAATCAACTATTCTTTTTTTTCTGGGTGAAGTTTTAGCAACCAACTTGCTTGCCTAATTTGACGTCTCCTTCAATTTTGAAAAGGACGTTTAAAAAAAGTGACCTTTCTTTGGCGTTTCTTTTTTTCTTTCGATAAGGCGACAAGTTCTCTTTAAAATTAGTCATTTTATTAAACGACCAAAGTTACACAAGTTGCTATCCAGTCATTTTATTATTTGGTGTTTATACTTAGCAGGATTTTTCTATCCTGCTAAGTATCAACACCAATGAGCAAGTAGTGTTTAATTTAGGGAAAAGTTTATTTTAATATTCTGTAGTATACTCTAAAATCACTTTAGTACCTTGTGGTAAAAAATTAACCAATTGAGTCATACTTTTTACAATTAACATCAAAAAGGTCCACAGGCAGGTTCCTGAGTTTTGCCCATCTAAACGACAGCGTTTATTGTATGACGTGGCGGTCCACGTCGGATTTTCTTAGAAAATTTTAAGTTGACGTGGCAAGTTGACAAATTACGAAACAATCACTTATTTGTTTATAATAGTTCAAAAAACTCAATTTGTTGTCTTCATAAAATCCTAATTTTACATTCAAAAAAGTCTATTTTTTTTAGAATTGGAAAAAGTCTATTTATAACCCTAGCTTGTTTTCTCTAGCCAAAACTCTTCCCTCTTCTTCCAAAATCTCTCTTCTTCTTCTAAAATCTCTTTCTCCTCCTTAGGCGTACAGGGAGCAGGTTAGATAGCCCAGCTCTCCCAGCTCGTGGTTCCCATCTCTCGAGAAGGTAGGGGCAGAACCCAACTCGGCCACCTCTTGAATGTCATCTCTCCCAAGGGTAGGGGAGGATTCCAGCTAACGAGAGGGTAGTGCCGGAACTCAGCCGCTGGAACTCATGGAAGGTAGTGTCAGAACCTAGCTGTTGGAACTCGTGGAAGGTAGTGCCGGAACCTAGCTCCTGGAAGGTAGTACCGGAACCCAGCTCCTGGAACTCGTGGAACCCAGCTCGCCTAAGAATGAGTAGTTGTTCCATCCCGTCGATTGACAGCCATGACTCGAAGGTGAGGTTTTGTGGTTGTGGAATTCGTTCGACATTACGAATGGCACATACAAATCACAATATTAGAAGACATTTTTTTGGGTGTGGGCGGTACAATGAGTGTGGTGAAAAGCAGTGCAATTTCTTTATATGGTATGATCCACCGACTTGCAAATGAGGAATAGAATTGTTGCCTTCGATGATGGAGTCCATTAAGATAAAAAAAGAGTCAACATTTTTCCTATCCACTAAAGTAGCCAATTTAGAAGCTCAGCTAAGGAAGATGGAAGAGAATGTTGGGATAATTGAGATTGAATTGTCGAAGGCCACTAAAATGTGCAAGATGTATCGTATTATCATAATTATGATTCTAATTAGTGTGTTTGTATTGTGGATTGTTTAGTTCGTAGTACTTAAAATATGCAATATGTTGACTTTGAAGTTTTTGTAATGAATGAACGTGCCTGCATATTTGAGTTCATGTCTTTTCTGATACCTACAAAATATTTGAGTTCATGTCTTTTCCGATTCCATGGAAAGGATGCTAATACAAAATATCCAGGAAGCCATAAGGTAAGCATCCGAATACAAAATATATGTCTATAGCTATTCAAAATACCCATCCATAGCTATACAAAATACCCATCCATTAAGCGCAATTGTCCTAAGGCAAACAATGGAGGGTACAACGCAACAGAAGCTTCATCTGTCATTCTTGTGATATTCGAGAATGCTGACTCCCCACAGGTT
The DNA here is from genome assembly GCA_963995505.1 of Hypericum androsaemum. Taxonomy (NCBI): domain Eukaryota; kingdom Viridiplantae; phylum Streptophyta; class Magnoliopsida; order Malpighiales; family Hypericaceae; genus Hypericum; species Hypericum androsaemum. Next base: position 3,819,482 of record OZ023186.1, on the reverse strand, counting down.
TCTTCCCCTTTTTCTTTCCCTTGCTGTTACTAGTAGAAGCTGCAGAAGGTTGTGTCTGAGAAGTTTGTGCAGTCGTTGCTATCTTAATTCGTTGTCTCCTTTGGTACGGTGTCTCCCCGGTACGGGCAGCTTTGCAAGTTCTGGTGTTATGACCTGTTTGCTTACAATTACCACATTTGACTATCCCTCCACTCCGCAACCCTTTCTTTTGAGATTGTGGTTCATCGGCAGCCCTTCTTCTCTTCCTCTTTGGCCGGCCAGTTGGCTTCCTAATCAATGGTGGATATACATCTGGATTTTCTGAAATTGGCCATTCATCTTGACTCAGAAGAGGGGTAATAAAGTGGCTGTAAACTGCCATGTACGTCTGCCGTGTGTAGCAAACACCAACGAATGCCTCAGGTTCTAATCGACTTTCATATATAGCAGCCACAGCGTGCTTGCAAGGAATCCACATTCGATACGTACAAGTCTTGTCATTAATATCGACGACGACCAAAATTTCATAAAAATCAACCTCAAACTTCATTGCCCCGGCTAGAGTTGCAAAACAATTGGTTGCTTCCAACTTTGTGTGGTCCAATATCTTTAAATAAAAGTAATCAACTCAAATAGGTTCAAATAAATACCAAACCATCAACTAAAATAGGTACATACCTTCACAATGTTGGGACACAAGATGCCTTCATATTTTTTCACAGCTACCCTCTTTACATGGATCTTCTTCATCATTTTTCTTTGAATCTATTCCAGCATTGTCAAAATAGGCTTGTCCCTCCCATGTAATATTGACGCATTGAATGACTCACTGATGTTGTTCACGATCAGGTCTGTCTTGCAATGGATACTGAAGTGGCTCCTTGACCAGCTACTTGGGTCATTCCTCATCAAAAAGTTTACAGCTTCTTGTCCATTTGGTAGCTTCTTCATCTCATCTAGATAATAGTTCCACTTTATGAAACTTCCCGTAGAGGCAGCATTCCAAAGTAGATCTTTGTACTCCTGGCCCTTGAACGTAGCCTTGAAATTCTCGTACAAGTGCTTGACACAAATTCGGTGTTCAACGCCAGGCATTAACCTATTCATTGCCTCTTGCAGCCCCTTAAAAAAAATCTCAAATCAATCAGATAACACATTTTTGACATATGCAGTAATATAAGAAAAATATATAGTAATCACACCTTCTGTTTATCTGACATGAACACCATCTTTGTGTTGCTCGGATGCCCGAAGTCATCAATTAGATTTTGCAAAAACCAATCCCATGATTTCTTGTCTTCCGCATCAACTACAGCAATAGCTAATGGATACATAGTGTCGTTGCCATCTTTTGCAACAGCAAACAACAATTTGCCTCCCATGAATCCCTTTAGAAAACAACCATCCAACCCAACGAATGTCCTAAGACCCGCAAAAAAAGCAAATTTTTGGGCTGCAAACTTAATATACATGTATTTGAATTGGGGTATTGGTGGCAGCGGCACAAAGTAGGGACTAAAGACTCTGGATTTATTTCTTTAACATATCCGGGAGGCCCTAATTGGGTCCATATCTTTACCCTACTTCCTGGGATCGAGGATAAGATCATAACAGCATAATCTCTTAACCTGTAGTACTGAGTTTTAGTATCATCTTCAATGATCATTTGGGCCTTCTTCTTTGCTCGATAACACCGTTGCAGTGACACATTCATTCCCAACCTCCTCTGCAAGAACTTGAAAATTGAAGACAACTTCCAATCAGGATTGTCTCAGAAATCTTCAAGGAATCTGTCATAAATATACCTGAGAACACCAAATTTGGGAGTCATTCGGACATTGAATATCTCAAAAACCAAATTCTGACTGAATTCATTGACAAACCATACCTAGAGCTAACAAGATAATTTTTCCATTGTTTGGGACAAAAATGTGTAGGATTCTTTGACTTGATTTCGAAAACACCATCTTCATTAATCGGTGATGCATGAACCCGAAAACCACAACCAACCGTACAAACAACGATCACTCGTTGTTTGTTGTTCTTTATGTACCGGTAATCTCCCAATCGGCGTATGCTCCATTGTTTCAGTACTTTTCTGAAAATTACAACGGACCTGAATTTCATACCCTTGCACAACTCGGGCCTTTCATCTTCATTATACCATAGAAAATCTGGTCCTTCATCATCCGAAGAATACCTCACGTCCCGTAATTCTTTGTTACCCAAGATAATTGGATCATCTTCAGGTCCCTCTTTTTCAACAGCAGTAGTAGCAGCTTTTGGTTGTGGTTCATCCATGTGAACAACATCTCTTTCTTCCAAATTAACATCCACCAAGTCTTCTTCTTCACTAGCTACTTCTTCACCAACTAAAATTCCTTCACCAACTTCACCAGCGACATCACTAACTACAACATCTTCACCAGCTACAACTTCTTCAACAACTACAGCTTCTTCAGTCGAGGACTCTTCGTCACTCGTGTATGCATTCTTGCAGTCAAGCTCTTTATCATCGGATGACTCATTGTCACTCACACCCACAACCCTTTCTCCATCACTATCGCTCCAAGTTAAATCTTCCACATTATCATACAGTTCAACATTGGCCTCTTTTACGGCACCCTCTAACCTCTTATTCAACACTTCAATAGTTGCAACATTTTCGCCTTCTTCCACAACAAACACATCAGTTTTTGGAAACCCATGTTGCAACCCAACCATCATCACTGCATCATTATCATCCAATATCTCAACTAACCTAGCAACACCTTCAACACCTCCCCTTCTATACCAAAGTCTAAAAGTATTCATATGCAAGACTTTTTTGTAAAACTTGTGCATGTTCCAGAAACCAAACCGATCTACATCATAGCCTAAGTCCATCTCAAATGAATCCCCATCAGCATACTTTCCATTATGAACCCACCTTCCACCAAAGTGGTACACAATTCGAATAACCTCATCCATAACACCTGCCGAAACAACAAACACAACAAGGACAGTAAGGGTTTGAAGGCAAAATAAGAAAAATTTGCAAGAAATCCAAAATGCGGAACAAAAATTGTTAGGGCTTTAAGGCGCAGAGTTAAATCTTCAAAAAATACCACATGCAAAGCAAGCACAGTAAAGGTTTAAAGACAAAACATGCAAAATCTTCGAAAAAACTCAACATGCAATGCACCTGGGTCTGTGGGTTTTAGGGTTTCATTAAGGGTAGCGGGTGGGTCTCAGTGGGAGAAGGAGCGCAGCTCTGTGATTCTTGTGTCGTGGGTCGGGGAAGGGAAGGGAGAGTCGGGAAAGGGAAGAAAGAGAGTCGGGAAAGGGACGGGAGAGTCGGGGAAGGGAAGGGAGAGAGTCGGGGAAGGGGAAGAAAAGGGGGAAGGGAGGAAGTCAGAAAAGGGGGGGAAAAAGAGGGGTGGGAATTAGGATTCGGGGAACGGTTTTTAAAATTATTAAATATTCAGAACTATTTGGATAATTTACCATACAACTAACCACGTATGTTAGTCGAAGGTGAGGTGGCATGACACTAGGAAAGAGGGAACTACGTGGCATGTCTATGTGGACGGGCAGGGTCCGAAAACCTGCCCGTGGACCTTTTTGATGTTAATTACAAAAAATATGACTCGATTGGTCAATTTTTTACCACATGGTACTAAAGTGATTTTATGGTATACCACAGGGTACTAAAGTAGACTTTTCTCTTTAATTTATTGTATTAAACGAAATCATAAATATTCTATATACAATGTAATATTCACACTCAGCCATCAAACAAAAGTTGATCATAATAATAAAGAACCTTCAACTGAATAAATTTTTTTTTGAATTTAAATCTTACTACCATAAATTATCGATAAATAAAATTATATTCCCTCGTGTAAAACGTGACATTCATACTCGGATGGAAGAGTTTGTTCCCTTTTGAACCTCCATATTTGTATAAAAACTGTCCCGGAAAATTTCTCGAGGAAGGTGAGGGTAGCATTTTCGGGGAAAGTAGACAAGTAGGCAATATATAGTAACGGTGACGGCTCTTTTTTATCTGCCACACAGCGGGACCAACCATCTCCGTGGTGCCACGTGGCAGCCTCCATTCTGCGACAGCATCCATCGAAATTGGAGGGAATTGAAATAACTTATCTAAATTTGTAAAAGTGGTATTTCTATTTAAGTCTATCAAACATAAAAATATTTTTCAAAGAGCCATCTTTAAATAGGACTTGAATAAAGAGAAAACTAATTAAGTCATTAATAAGTAATTTAATTACATACAACCACTTAAATGAATTGATTAATAAGTTATTCTAGTTTAATTAAGACATGTTGTTTGAGCTATTAGATCGGTAGCACTGTTAATATTTGTTGGAAATTGTTAATATTCAAATGTCATACTTAACTTAAATTTAGATTAGTCAATCTAATCGATAATTAAAAATTGCTATAGTAGTAAAAAGACAATTAAATACATAATCAATCTCAAAAATTTCGAGATACATAATTAAATTTTCTTTCTTGTATAGAGAATGGATTTTGTTCTTTAAATTAAGGAGTTAGAATTAGAAAACAAATCCATCCACCAACAACAAAAAAAAACCCTCCCCAACGCATCTTGGTAAAAGGCAATCTAGGAAGGAAAAAAAGATTCCGTTACTAGGGAGGGAGGGAGAGGGAGGAAACCGAGGGGCCTGACCTGAACCCGGAGGACCTCCGGGGCGAATGGGGTGCCAAGTGACGACGCCGTGTTGATCCAGAAGGGGAAGAAGCCCGGTGACCCGTCACCGTGAATTGCCCCGACCAGACCGGCCTCGCCTGCGACATCTTTAGAATTATCCTCGACTTCGGTCTCTACATCACCAAAGGAGGTATATATATATCTTTGTTACACTAATCTATTCTCGAAGTTAGTTGAAGTAGCAAAAGACCGGTAACGTTTATTTTAAGCATAATTTGTTGAGTTAAATTGGAGATTACGTGTCGGCATATCAGGTAATTAATTAGTCATTTATTTGACCGTGATAATTTCACATTGCTCTACGTTTTTTGGTTATATATAAAGATTCTCACAAGTTATCAGAACAAGTTGATCCCGTGTCCATTGTTGCACCAAATTTCACCCGCAGAAATTAAACCTCGACCTCGGTCGGGGTGATAATTCTTGTAACTAATGGAAGATTCTTCTGTTAGTTTTGCTGCTGATACTTTGAAGGGGTAGCTCGATGGGTAGGAGATGAAATGGATTAGAAATGTAAGTGTGTAGAGGTTGTTAACAACGTGTATAGGTTAGTCTAGCAACTCATTGTAGTGTGGATGAGGGGGGAGTACATGGTCACCATCCGAAGGGGAGGTTAAATGAGGTGATGAATTGTGCGCGGGAGTCGAGCTTCGGATGTCTAGTTAAAGGGATACAGAATTAACCACCGGGGCTAGCGGTTAATGCCGAGACTGTGAGAGAGGCGAGTCTCAAAGTTTGGCTCGCGAAGAAGGCGTCGGGTTGAGAAAATGGAAGGGCTGTCTGCTAACAATCCAGTCTTCTCAGCTAGTTCGATCGCCATTTGGAAAGGGCGGGGAGATGGCTTAGGCATTGGCCTTGCTCTTCTCGTTTTTCCGTTTGGCGTGTTTTTCTTCTCTTTATCGAAAGCTTGGGAGTTATATTTTTCAAAAGTCCTTCTTATCATATCTTCAAAACAACTTAATGTACATAGAAGCAAATTAGTGAGTCCTACGCAATTCTTCTGCTTCTTGGAAACCTATGCACTCTTAGCTGGATGTCTTAGTTCTGCATGAGGTAAACTTTAACTCTTGTTCTGTTCCAAATATTAAGTCGATGTTTATTTCTCCCTCTACAAGGTTATTTTTCTAATTACGCTTTACGCAATATTTTGGCCTTCTTCTGTTGGTAAATCAACATAACTATGTCAAAACTCATGGTTCTACCTTTTTAAAGCTGAACACTATGAATCCACCAGTCGGTTATGTGTCTTATCAAGTTGTCTTATGTCAGCTATAGAGTTGGTGGTGACCTTAGCTCAGAGCATTATTTTCGTATATACTTTTGTGATACTGCTCAATCTTCGTTCAGGGACCTGCTGCACACGAAAAGTCGACAGGAGGAAACATGCCAATGGATGCATGCCGTTCTAGATCATTCGTGTAGTTGCGAACTTCAGTTGGCGGCCCCTGAATATCAGTGCACTCGGGGCACATCTACATCCCCCATCTTCATTTGGTCGATTCTTGTTGGAAAATTATATTATTTCAAAAGTTTTATTTAAAAATAAAATAAATTATTATTTGGAGAGAGTTATGGAGTCAACTAACCTATTGCTAAAATTGTGGGATTAAGTGGATGGGTTGTTGAGGAAGTCCCTCCACGATTAAGGGGTTGAGAAATTCTCTCCAAAGTGGTTGAGAGCTTGAGAGAATTTCTCTCGGCTGGAATTTTTAATTAAAATAAAATAAAATAATTTTTATGTTTTAAACAACTCCCTCATTATAAAAAGCCTTGATTGGCATGAGATTAAAAACAAGTTCTTTGGCTTACCTTTTCCGGATTATGCTCTACAGTTACTAAATTCTTGTTAGTTCTTGACACCCAAGTTTCTACACTCGGAAGGATCCTGGGGGTCTACACCTACGGGTGAAATAGTCCTAAGTACAGTGTCCCTTGACACGACTCAGATCAAAATTCCGTTCATGTTTTCTACTAAAATTTCCAATTTTATCCAGCAATCTTAGGACTAGTTGGTGTTGGAAATTTTAGTTTACCAAAAATTATAGGATGAAGATGATGAGCCGTTCAGCCTGGCAATTCAATAAGGTGATCAACGCGTACGACTTCGAGAGGATGGACAAGGAGGTGGTAGCGGAGGTGATCGTGTGGTCCACTGCTGTGGAGGCTGTGGGGGGTCAAAAAGGTTGTGGTTGTCAACACTGGCGTTGTCCCGCTCTCCATTGAGGTACATATATAGTTTTGATATTGCTATCGAGTTAGACTAAATTTTTTTTAAGGTGATAATTTCTGACCGGACTCAATTTTTCAAAGCCAAAATGCTTAAAAGTGGATTCAGTGGTGGAGACAGGAAATAAAAGCAAAGCTTGTGTTTTTAAAGTTCTAGTTGTGAGTTTTTTTTTAGCATCTCAGGGATATAAATACAATGAGAGGTTGGTTTCAGAGAATTGTTTCTTTTAGGTTCATAAAGTTCTCTTGGTCTGTGCGTAGTAATGATAGTGTTAAAATCTCATCAAGAACTTTCGTGAATCAGTTGGGCTCACTAGACCTCGGGGAATCTTTGTGAATTTTCCTAATATGTGTGTAAATTATTTTACAAATCTAATAACTATCATGGGGGCTTCATTCATTGTGGGTTGAATGGTACAGAACGCGATCTTCTTCTTAGTCAAATTGAATATCTATATATGTCAATGGCAAGTAATTAATTGAGGCCAAATTTTTTTTTTGAGGTGACATACAACATTATGCCATGCATTATTTACTTTATGTCGTATGAGATTTGTTATATATCAAACTATGGTTCAAAGGTAACACTGTGTTCATATATTGGTGATATATGGTCTGTTAATATATTTCGAACTCCTTTATATGGTTTGTCAATGTTTTGTCGTAACTATAAATTATGAAGAGATAAGTGTATGACATAATCAGGGGGAATTAAATGGTCGTTGCTTTATATAGTTCATGATCTTCTGTGTTTTGAGTGCTCTCTCTTTTTCCGGCTACTCGAACTTCATTGGTTGAGGGAACCGATGAGGGAGGAGAACGACAAAAGCGGAACAGATATAAAGAAGGGTTAGAAGGAAATAGATATACTATTTATAAGAAGAAATTAATAAGAACTTGAGATTCTACGAGTTTGATCACACGTGTTTGTAACTTTTTTTTAATGGTAGTGTTATTAATTTGTGCTCCTAATACAAGAGAAACTGTCCAAGGAGAGGATTTGAAATAAAGATTAAAGGATAGCAATGGGTTGGTTTTTGTGTCTGCTCTACGAACTAATGGCTTTGGTTAATGTGAACAACGTGAAAAGGTGATCAATGGATAATGCCTTTTCAAAATCTTATAGAGCCAGGCAAATGGTCTGACGACTTACACAAGGAGGTGCACTTCCAAAGTACTTGGAGGTTATAACTGTTTGTATTAGTTGAAGCTGGTTTCGTGGAGTGTTTGTTTGTTTTGTTGAGTATGTGCAGGTTTCGTGAAAGTGAGGAGACTATAAAGCAGGTTTCGTCACCCCACATAACCCTAATTCCAGAGAGCTATCAACAGAAACAAAGAATCAATAGAGCATCAATGGCAGCTCTGGTCCCCAAACCCTGTGCAGGTGGTCTACCAAAGTGGGTCGACGGTAGTTCCAGACTTGCTAAACAAAGGCGACAACGCATGGCAGATGTTGGCCGCCACGCCGGTGGGTCTCCACAGCGGGTAAGCCGGGGCAGAGACAGAGGCCGAGATGATGGTAGGCCGGTCCGGGAGGTGCATCATGGTATGGCGGAGAGCTAGGATCTCGTGCCCGATTCGCTAATTCGAGCTGCCCAAAGTTGCGGTTGCATTCTTTTTAGAGTGCCGGAACATGGTGGTTGGGTGAGCACAAGGAAGCCCACCATAGTTTCACTTGTCAAGACGTTACGTCACCCGAGCTATGTGGTATGGTATCTACTTCCTTGTTGAGCCATGTGCATAATAATATACTTTATTAAAACAATGGCATGATTTTGATATGAATGGGAGGGCAATTTGCCATCTATCTACATGTTGAGCGTAAGTCGTTGACATATACTAGCATGGGAAATGAATCTCAGGGTTAATGAGGTTTTATGTGTTGAACCGCTTGAGCCAATGGCTCCCAAGTGAAGCAATGAGATTTATGTGATGGTTTCTGTTTGAATTTGAAGAAACTTTTATTTTATTTTTGGCTTCTGTTTCCTTTTGTGTGGGTTCTTGGGTATTATAGAATTGTTGCGTAGTTGTGTTGGATTTTTAAGAAGTGATTTTAGTTTATTTTACTCGCAATGTGGAATTATAGCATGTATATTGAGAGAAAAAGAAAATGTATGTAGTTTTATTGGTGATTTACATGGTTAAATGATTCGCTTTACTAAAAATTTTATTTGAGAATTTTTGGCTTTTAGTCGATCACTAGAAATAGTGGGGGCTAAATATATTCGTTATTGGCAATATAATTGGTTTAATATTTTGAGGTGAATTCCACGTGATGACCGTAATTTTGACGGACTCTATGAAAATTAGAGAGCCACGTGATGATTATTTATATTTTGAGAAATTGAAGATTGAGTATATATACTCATAACCTCAATATTGTATACTGAGATGAGCTGAGGTAATAAAATATTAGAGAGATATCATGTATTATGGTATCGAGTATTGTGAGTATCCATTGTATTGAAAAATACAATGATGTTGATTGAATTTTATATTCAGATGAGATGAGATATACCAATGATTAGAAACTGACATTTTAAATGTCGATGTATTGAGATTACCGAATGGTAATAGCCATAGCTAAAATATAAGCTTTCAATGGTAAAATCGATATATTCGATTAACTAATAATATGATTTAAGTAGTACTACTATGAGATGAAATATTTCATTGAATTTGTGAAGTCATAGTAGATTTGGCCAATCCTATGACAGAATCCTTCTGAAGGGTCACAAATGAAACATCGAGGGGATGAGACTTAAGCCAATTGTTAGATTAACGGTGATGGCAACCCAACCTCTGTGATTGGAGATCCCATGAAGGAGGTTCATATGGGTAAACAACAAGTCACGAGTTAATCCCACTAGCACTAATTAGTCTCTTCCTATGGTGTATGTGAAAGTGCTAGATTGCACTGTAGAGGTTAAGCATTAAAGCTTTTAATGATTCTCATAGCCCTTGAGGGTGGTGTATAAAGTGCAATATACACTTGATGAGGTCACCTATATGGGTGTCGAGTGGGCCGCTTGCATGAGATTTTGGCTTAATCTCTAAAGCACTCATGAACAACCAGCCGTGCGCAGGGCCAAAAAGCGCAAAACAGCGACAACGACAAGAATAGCAGGGGTGAAGTGTGATTTATAGGGTTCAGGTATACACCATAGTCTTCATGATTCATAGAAGTTCAATAACTTCATCATGACACTGTATGCTTTCCCTATACGTCTAAGGACTGGTTCATAGTCTGCGAGACACCAGATCCGAAGCACTTACATCCAAGGGATTAATTTGGGAAGGAAGAAAAGTTTCTAAACTTTTGAAATAAGTGGGGGATTGTTGGAAAATTATATTATTTCAAAAGTTTTATTTAAATACAAAATAAGTTATTATTTGGAGAGAGTTATGGAGTCAACTGACCTATTGCTAAAATTGTGAGATTAAGTGGATGGGTTGTTGAGGAAGTCCCTCCACGATTAAGGGGTTGAGAAATTCTCTCCAAAGTGGTTGAGAGCTTGAGAGAATTTCTCTCGGCTGGAATTTTTAATTAAAATAAAATGATTTAATTTTTATGTTTTAAACAACTCCCTCACTATAAAAAGCCTTGATTGGCATGAGATTAAAAACAAGTTCTTTGGCTTACCTTTCCCGGGTTATGCTCTATAGTTACTAAATTCTTGTTAGTTCTTGACACCTGAGTTTCTACACTCGGAAGGATCTGTTTAATGCTGGGGTCTACACCTACGGGTGAAATAGTCCTAAGTACAGTGTCCCTTGACACGACTCAGATCAAAATTCCGTTCATGTTTTCTACTAAAATTTCCAATTTTATCCAACAATTCTCACCAAGTACAAAGGGGTATCGTGATTTGGACCTATCTATTCAGCAGAAGGATATGGGAAGAAGATTGTTGATCCCGAGAAGCAAACTGCTTTATGCTTTCGTTTGAAGGGTGAAATGTTGCATCCCTTATGTGTGATCATCGCTAACCGAGGGCCGGATACTGAGCTTTTGGTGGCTAATCCAGTTGAGCTATCGGGAAAGGAAAGACCGCTGGTTTTCTACGACGTGGCCCTTGCTCTAAAAGCACTCGGGATTTGCATATTCTCGGTACACTTATCTTTCATCAATGACACTATTGTTGAACTCAATCAGTTTTCACAAAACCATGCCTGGTTGTGTTGCCTTTCATTATCAGTAATGCTGGGAACGGATCATCACGCCTGACGATTCTTATTCCTCTGACAGCAAGACATTCAACATCCGACCGTGAGTGGGAGGTGTACAGATTTCTCCTGGAGGAAAATACCAGGTATCAGTTCTCAAGCAAGGTAGCTAGAACTCAGATTGTTGATAGAGTTAGAAGAACTTTGATGGGTTGGTGAGCTATCGCTTGCCCTGCATTGTACTTTCGCTTTCAAAATGTTATGGCTTCTGTTCTGTACAAATTCCTTGGTCAAATTAAATTATTGGAAGCTGCCCTAATGATAAAGTTCAATGGCTCAAATATTTTCCAGTAGAGAAAGGCTCCCAACCTTTAAGTTGCCTTTCTTTTGGTAACTTAATTTCCCCTTGCCTTGCTTCGTAATCACGACAAGATTTATCATATCCATTGCCTCCATGGTAGTTGCTTAACATTTTTTGAGGTATCTTACAAATGAATTTTTTTTAATCATAAATAGAATCTGACAATATTAGATTGATGTAAATATTCAACTGAAACAACATAGTCAAAAGTAAGATAAATGAGAGTTTTAAAAAGCATCAGCAATTCAATTATCTTTACAGAAGAGGTTGGATTGGGTACGGAATGCCCACATTCCGAACTGTTCGAAATGAAGACACGCGGGGGCTTTTTTGTAAAAATACTAAAATACGGGGACCAAAATAAAAAAAGTCACGCGCAAACACAGGTGAAAACAAATACTATTATCACATAACTGCGCATGCCAGTATCGTAACCGGGGCATGACAGTATCTGTAAATAGGGTATGTCAGTGGGACTTTTTTGCAAAAATGCTAAAATACGGGGATCAAAATGACAAAAACCATGTGCGCCAGTATCATAAACAAGATATTCTGATGTCAAAAAAAAATGCCATTATCACATAACTGTGTATACCATTATTACATAACTGTGCATGCCAGCGCAGTCCTCCCTTCACTCCAAACTGTCCGGAATAATTTTTTCACTCCGTACTCAATCCATTGCTCTTTTGAGGAGGGTTGGATGCCCATTACAAGCAAACAAGGATTAAATGCACCAACCACGTGGATAGTTTAAAATTAACAAAAATCCTTAACAGTATGCGATCGCTTTCAAACAGGATATTTATTTGTTAATCCTTAAACCAATTTGCATTAAATTATCAATTATTAGGTCTCTATGATTATTGAGTGCAAAATCAACAACAGCCTTTGGCATCCTCCCGGAGCCAATAATAATCTTGTGTCCCCCACAAAATGGTGATTTGATTTTCCAACCAACATTATACCCGGTGTTATCTATAAAAAGTGCAAACACTAAAAATCGACCGACAGTTTATTGGAATATATCTACTACCAAGTGTCGGTTACTAAGTTTGGAAATAAAAATTTAGTTAAAATGAGCTCGGAAACAATCTCTTTATTCTCGGTGTTGCTTTCCCGCATCGCCACATCGGCATTTAACAATAATAGTTTTTTTATTTATACTATTTAGTATCTAAATCTAGAATAATTAATTCAAATTCGAATCTGTATTAATTATTAATTAATTCATCTAATAATTAATAAAATTTCGAATGAACTAACAAATATCAAAATCAATATCTTCGGGCCATGAAACATACTGAGGGTAAATATAAGTTAATATATTTTTTAGGAATAATATAAGTATAAGTTAATATAAGCGCCATATATTTTGTACAAGAAACAAGTAGAGAAACTTGGCACGGAATTTCAAATATTACCCAGGTGATTTTGTTTTTTTAGAGGACCCAGGTGATTTTATTGACTATCAAATGATGGAAAGCATGCATCATTATAATGAGACAAATAAATTGTAGAATAAAAATCATTCAATTTTTATTTTCGTAAGCATATTCATAATATCTTACGATTATATGCATGTATTAGAAAAAGTTCTCATTACTTTTTTTTCACGGATGGAACAATAAATTTTGCAAATTGTCTATCATAAAAAATGGAATATGGATAATGTACATCAAAACTAGAGATAATAGGTTCTAAAAGAACTATACGATCTAGTAATTATTCGAATATATAATTCAACACCCAAGCATCTCTAATTAAAACGTTTTTCTCCGGCCAAAATATCCGTTCCCCATTTTTCTCTTTATTATTCACTTGGATCGATCGGAAGCCTAGGGTTACGGCGTTCCGCGGGGAAACAGAAACGAGGAAGATGATTAATTTGTTAATTAGTTTCCGAGGATTTTGAGAAGGAAGAGGAAAAGGAAGAAATTAAGGAGGAAAAAGTAAAAAATAAAATGGAAAAGGAGCCGCATCCTCGTAGCTCGGCTTACCTAGACGCAGTCGCCCAGGAAATCGAGAAGAAGCTCCAACGTGTTCGTCTTCGTCTTCTTCTTCTCTCTCTCTCTCTCTCTCTCTCTCTCTGCTTTTCGTTTTCCTTGTTTTTAGTTTCTATTATTTGTTAATTACGGTTTTAAGTAGGCGTAGATAAAACGAGAGGATTTACTGAAATTTTAGAGGCGCGTGTTCTTGGAGAATATTATTGTTAGGTTGAAGGCGAAATTGCGAGGAGTTTAGATTAGGGATGCTAAATAGCTGTATTGCAGCGGATATTAGATGGTTATATGCAGGAAAATGTTATATCGCGATTCGGTTTTTCTGATATATAATGTGAACAGGCACTAGCGTCCGCCTCTCAGAGGCGGAACTTACTCCAAGAATTGTTTGCGGATGTTGCGTTGGAGGTCGACGATCGAGCCAAAGGTATGCTTCACAGGGGTAGTTAGACTCTTCGTGTTCGCGTTGTAGATAGATTATCATTGTCTAGTTGTTTTTGGTCGGTCGGATGCAGGTGTGCATTGGTTTAATGGAAAGGTTGGTTGATTAATTATTTGTTTTGGTTTTGTTGGAATTGAATGGCAGATATAATTATCGGCAGGGAAGAGGATGCGATTTTGCCTGCAGAGGAAGGCGGCAACGGACAGCTATGTTTCTATGATGTGCTTGCTGATTACTATGGAAAAGTGCCTGAAAATGGACAGCGGGTCCTTGACATGATTGTGCAAATGTGGAGCCAGTCATTTGCATCGCATATTTTCACCCTTTTGTTTCATAAATGGGTACTCTAGCTTTGCCTGTTCTTCATTTTCTTCTTTCTGGCTAATCGAGTCTCCCTTCAGGTTTTGAAATGCTTTAGTCCTGCTTGATGTGGTGTGGATCTCTGGGAGTGAAATTCTAAATTTGAACTCCAACAGGAGGCTACTTGTAATGAGAAGAGGGTAATTCATGCCATCTTGGTGACTATATAGAAGGCAGACATGTAGTGAAAATCACGTTTGATTGGACTTATTTGGTGCTTGATCATATTGTTCTGCTCCGTCATGAAATTATTTCATTGTCATACCAGGCAGCAGCAACATGCTGATTGCATTGTCTGCCGATGGGTTGGCTAAACGAAGGAAGTTCCTATTAGAACTTATAACATTTGCATATGTCGTAAATGTGTATCATTCCTCCCCGTGAATTAGCCTAAGTGCACACGACGTAACCCTGTTGTCTTAGTAACCTCTCTGATGCCTGCATGTATCATTTTAGTTTTCTTGGTTTATGAATTTGGGCTTCTGACCAGTTCTCTCTCTTTTTCCTTCATCATTTGTCTGAGCATTTGGAATGAAAGCAGTTCTCTGATTCTCTCTCTCTTTTGTTCCTCTTTGCAGCTCTTTGAAGCCCAACTCGACAACTCTGAAGTACTTCTGCGTTACTCATCTGCTTTAGTCGAAGGTGCTACAAATGTTTTCTGGTACGCTGGCTCAGATCGTAAGTGATTATTGTCAATTAAAGAGTGTTGTCTGACTGCTTCCAAAATCTGATTTTAGTGCCATGCTGTTAAATTGTGTTTTTACCTTCCTTATAGGCAATACAGTTTCTTTTTTTTCAAAGAGAGAGTTGCATGGTTTCCATTCCTGACCAGTGCTTGAGCTACCTTATCATTATCAAAAGTAATTATTGGGTTCAGCCTTGTGTATTTGGATTCTGTTGTTCCTATAGATGGCAATCGTAACATTTATACTATCTATCATTCTCGGCATATCTTAAAAGTTTGACCCGTTGTAGATTTGTGCTTGTCTGTTAGATTTCAGATGTATAATGTTGTCTATTGCTTTGGTTGCAACCTGATATCAACTTTCACAATCTGTTATGGGATCCCATTTGTGAAATTAAACCTTTTTTTTTGCTTTGGTAAAAGCCCCTTGCAATCCACTGTGTGTGCTTCAACGTGTTCAATTGTTTTGCGTTGTTGGCTCAACCTGTTTTGTGCTGTACTTGCAGGATTGACATCCAAACAAATACGCGGAGATTTCAGACTTTTTTCCGGGTGAGATAGTCTCAACAATTGCTTGATCTAGCGGAATTTATTGAAAGTACTTCAGCGGAGAGATTCTCTTAATTTTTTCCTTACCTTTTATCATGGTCTTCAGTATCTACTGGAGGAAGTTGCTCTGAAGCCGATGCGGTTGAATAAAATTCGGGTGCAAGTGAGCCTTTTGCCTATTTTTCCAGCCGTGGTTATATTTATTTTTCTTGGGATGTTTTTGCATTTCTTGTGCTCTTAGTTGTGGTCTGAAGGTTACTGACCAAAAGAAGAAATAGAGTTACTCTCTGAAGGTTATGTTTATAAGTTAAGCATATCTGGTCATATTTGCAAACATACAAACATTGTTAATAGGTGGTTTCTTGCTATTGCAGGCCCAGCGCGATCTGTTTCTTTTAATTTCAAGGTTTATACTCTTCTACAACTCAGGTAACCTTGGGACTTTTCCAGTAACTGTTGCGTAGATAGAAGATAAGTAAACTATAATGTCTAATGTTCTATCTTGATGCAGATGATAAACTAGAAAGCTTCCTAAAGCACTTTCCCGCATTTCCCAATGCTTTCCTAGTAGGTGGTCCTGCCGATTTCTTTGTAATTGAACTTGCAGATCAGGTGCCATTCTTCACAAGTCTTTTGTATTTCCTGAATCTGTTCTCTGATGAAAGCTTTATATCTATTTTTTTATATTTGTGTGGGGTGCTCATCTGTTTACTTTACCAGCTTCAAAAGCTTAAGGTGGAACCAGTTTTATTGCACTACCTTTCTCTAATTAGAGTTCTTCAAGGTGATCCACCAAGAACCCTTCAAGCATTTACTATGTAGCTTCACAAATACAATGATTGGTCGTTACTTTGAGCTGCCCCGAATAAAATGTCTTTGCAGGTTTGGAATTGAGAATGACCACAAGTACAAGGTTGAAGGCATGCTTGTATAGCTTTACTTCCCCTGGTGGCCCGATGTACCCCACTAGGGCTGTTCGTCATGCGGCTTGGGATGCTCTGGATTTACTTTTTCCTGTGAGTAGTCCTCTCTCTTCGATGCTCTAGCATGATGCTGTCAAGTGATACTGAATCTCTCTAGTTGCAGCGGACTTCTTTATCATCTGGAGACATGCACATGTAGGGCAAACGTTCTATGTTTTGGTTGCAACTTGACAAGCTTTCCGTGCAGGTAGGGCGATCTCTCCGGCATCTCATAAGTCTGTTCTTCCGGCTACTGTATCCGTGGTACTGGCCGTCGTCGTGTTGGAACTTCATCATGTCATGTATAAAAGCTGTCTTCTATTCTCTCGTCAGGCTGGTATTTTCTAGTTGGGACAACCTTATGGAGCCAAAAAGAAACTGAGACTGGAATTAGGTATATTCTGCTTGTAAAGTTGTGATCCAAATGCCATCGGTTGTGGCTTTTTGTTGTATTGAGTGGTTTTATTTTGGGGGTCCTTATGGTAAATGTACTGTTTCCAACTTGGTTGGAGTTTGAGACCTCTGGAGTGGATGTATTAAGAGGAGCTAAGAATATTCGATTATAAAGCTTAAAATTTCCGGACGTCCCAGCTCAAACCAACCAGTTCCGACGCCGAATGATTTTATGTTCCTCACTGCTGCAGTTTTGTCTTTTACTACTCTCCATATGATAACCTAACATCGTTGGTCACGATTTTCCTAATTATATTTTTTTCAATTCATAAAATTTATTATTGGTCGGAACCAATTGCTGGCATGTTCAAACAAGTTCCAATTGGACGTGGGTTATAGAATTCAATATCATGTTAGAATCTTTCATAACCTATCCAAAAACTTAAGGAATGAGTAAGTGAGTCTTCCACAATTGTAAAATAGCCCAACACATGCAACTTCCGATATAGAATTCTCTCCGGTAACAAACCTAAATCAACGTTAAACTGCCGCTGCGGCGTCACCATTTGCAGTTCCCAGTTCTGTAACCAAGTAATGATGGTCAATAGTTCCAAAATCTCGATTGCTATTTTAAACTGCACAACAATGAAATCTTGGTTGATCACCAAATTAGTCAATTTCACTTTCCCCCGCACCTTGAGTACACCACGGTCAAAAAAACCGTAATTGGCGGTAAGTCGTAAACGTTTACCATCAGCTATGCTCATATGCAGTGTATAATTTACCTTCAGAAAACTACATGGCTCGAGTTAAAGTTGATTTAGACATGGAAGGCAGTGGTGGTTAATTTAGCAGTCCACGACCGACCATCAAGTCAACAGACGATTCAATAACAATCAGTGGAAAAACATTATCAAGCCCAAATAAAAACATCATTGCTCATGAAAAACTTGTATAAGCTCCAGCAATCGCTACCAACTAGCAGCCACTGAGCAGCAGAGTTTGCAGCTTGCAGTAAAAGCAAGCAAACCAGTCAATGCTCGAGCTTATTTTGATGTAGTACAAGAAAGTTGATTCTTACCCGAACCACTTCAGAGGAGTTGCCATGATACATCAAGTAACACCACTTCGGAACGATACGCCAGCAGACCAGGATTAGCAGATACCATCATCAAACATCAATAACAAAGACTATACAGAAAAAGTGTGTGTAATCGAATAGGGCCAGCTGTTTTTTCAACCCGGCATGGACCCCTGTGTCTTTCCAAGCAATAGCAAGCACTTATAAAATGATTAGCACTTTTGCCCGCTCCTACAAATTAGAGGAGAACATTACCATCACATCATTCAAGTCTAATACTCGGCTACACGAACCTCAGATATGTGCACGAGAGGAAAGCTTCAAACTACAACAGATGTGGAGTCACTTATACTTTAACACCATGCTCCAGATATAAGCTTCCGTCCGGCTATTCAAAAGTCAAAACCATCTGGTTGATTGAGGGAAGAAAGGACATAGTCCAAGAGGAACTCACTGGATAGGGTATGCCATAAGCCATGTCTAACAAAAAGACGAACTAAGAATCTTGAACAATAGAACAGAAAGAATTTAACATGCCAAAAGCTGATAGAACAACTAAGCAGAAGCTATAGTAATTAGATCCACGGAGATTAAAAAGAGATCTACCTCAATTGTGGTCTCCTTGATTCAGAGAGTAGAAGCAACCCGATTTAGTTGTGTCCCCTGACCTCACCTAACGAATAGCACACTAACCGCTGCTGACACTGCTCAATCCTTTCCGGGAGCAAAAGGGAATAATAAAACAGTCCCACTTCCTGCTCCACATACACACCAGAACAGGGGTATCCGGAAAGGAGCTAAACCAGAGCAACATCACAATTAAAGAGACATCGGTCCATTAACCCAAACATCTGTTTCCCAAATTAAAGTACAGGTGGTGAAAGCCCACTCCACAAGACACTAACAGATCCTCTACAAGCACCCCGAAACCCTTAAACAAATGGCACTTGGTGGAGATACAGAACATAGTCAGATTTGTAGCGTAACCAAGAAACACGGCTGCTGCAGAAAGATTCAACATCGACCATAGCACGGGAATGAGCTCAGTTTGTCTCTGTCTCTATATCTATATCTACATCCACCGCTTCAGAATGATACTTTTCGAGATCAGCATCAAGGTCTTCTGCAGTTACCTTTTCCCCGCGACCACCCCTTCTACTACGTCCACGACTAGTTCCAAATCCACCACGGCCACCACCTCCACCACCACGTAGGCGACCAATTGCACCACCCCGCCCTTGTCCACTGTAAAATAACCATTTAAATTAGTTTGATCTAACTGAACAGTTGATGGGGTAACAAATAACAAACTATAAATCATAATAATCAACATAAAAAAGGTAATCTATCATCAGAGCATCAAGACAACAAACTACAACAAACCGATTCTGCAATCCTGTTGAGACCAACGAACATACAACATAGATATACAATGTCATAATAAGTGCCTGCAAAACACAATCCGTTCAAACACACTGCTCCCCAAAAAAAGTAGCTGCTTGCAGATGGTTTCAATGCAATGCGGCAAGTGCTTTTATTTGAAGCATCCAGACTAAGATATGATATGAAGTTGATTAGCCATCTTCCAAGGAACTTTACAAATAGACACATCAATGAAAAAAATTGTATAGTATGATTTAGCCTCGATTGTTTAATCGATCGATTGATTGAGAGAATTACACCAAGAACAATAGACAACAATCCTCTAAATACATGCCAGTGCCCAAAGGACAAAGTGATTATGTGGGGGTTGACTATGGAAGAAACTAGCATTATTCACACCTTAAAAAGACTATAAAAATTGTAACTATTAACCAAACAAAACAGTGGCATACCCTCTTGGGACTCCATTAGCACTTCCAAAAGGGATAACAGCGACTGCAGGTGCAGCGGGAGTGGCAACATTCGTGCCTACAATTTCTATCTTCATCAGCTTCCCATCAAGCTGAACATTGTTGTATCTTTTAACAGCAGCAACAGCATCAGCCCGGCGCGAGAAGACAACTTCCGCCGTTCCCTAAGAATAAGAGGCTTTCTAAACAATGGCAGGGAAAAAAGGGAATTCATCAGGAGGGACTAGCTCATGCCAAACTTGATCTAGATACCTTCGATCTCCCGCTCCTATCGTAGTGAATAGAATACCGCTTCAAGTCACCAACTTCAGCAAATAATTCCTGTGCGGGATTAGATCACCAATTGTAAACACTCTGAAACCCAAAAATTATCCGAGTGTTCCACTGATGAACGCAACGAAAAAGTTATCTTTCAACAGACAATATCAAAGAAAACAACTGAAGTGCAAAATAGCGATAGCAAACGAGAGAAGAAACATTCAAAACAGCATTGGACTCTTCACCCCATCAAAGCACAGATCACAAAAAGGTCCCTACACGGAAAATTCGAGCAAGTTCTATCGAATGAAAGCTTCAAAAGATAGCAAAGCGCATAGATCCGACGGCTAAAGACGGGCGAACCAAAAATAAGGGCAAAATCTACAGAAAGGTAGCTAAATTACCTTGATGTCCTCGTTAGAGACACCGTGGTCCAGATTGGAGACGTAGAGCTTAGTCCCCGTCTCGATGGCGGGGCTCCGTGCCGCCGCCAGCCCCATCATCGCCGCCTGATTAGCGAACATGTCGTGCTGCCACGTCATCTCCGGCGCCTACACCGAAACAAAGCCAACCAATTCCTTTTATAACAAAAAAAACTAAAATAAGTGTAAAAAATATATTTAAAAAATTGGCGAAACCCTAGGTGCGATGGGGTTACAGTAGCGGCAGGGGCGTACGGAGCGGCGCGGTTGGGGGCTCGGTTAGGTAAGCGTCGGGAGGGGCCGGGGCCGGAACCGGATGATCCACGGCCGCCGCGAGATCCGGACTTCTTGTTGTTCTTAATTAAGTCGTCCAAGGACATGTCCAAGGCGCTCGACATATTTTCTTCTTTGTTTATTTGTTAATTAATAATTAGAAACTGACGATAAATACCGGAGAGAGGATTCGGAGAGAGAGAGAGAGAGAGCGGTGGTCGATGAGGAGGAGGAGGAGGAGGGGTAGGGTTTCCACGAAGGAGGAGGAGGATTAGAATTGGTTATTTTTTTAATATAAGAACCATCTAATCATATCAATACATAAGGAACTTTGTGAGATTCTGGCAACAAGGTTTCGTGGTGTAGTTGGTTATCACGTCAGTCTAACACACTGAAGGTCTCCGGTTCGAACCCGGGCGAAGCCATTTTCTTTTTTTTACCCCTAAAATTTTGCGAGGATTTATATTTGGGAAAAGTTCACTTAGTAGTTTCCCTTTTTTATTTTTGATTTTTTCTTTTTAGCTGACAGAAGTTTCGAACAGTGACACTTTTGGTGACAAATTTTTAACCTGGGTTGATTTTTCCAACCAGACCATACACATCAATGCCACATCATATTTTTATAACCTAAGTGGTGATGACGTGGCAAAATTATAAAATCTCAAAAGTTAAAATTACAAAAAATGTCACATCACCAAAATTTTGGTAATTAGGGTTAGAAAAATTAAAGAATTGAGGATATAAAAATGCGACATGGCAATGATGTGGCATTGATGTGTATGGTCTGGTTGAAAAAATTAACCCTGGTTAAAATTTTGTCACAAAAAGTGTCACTTTTCGAAACTTCTGTCACCTAAAAAGAAAAAGTCAAACTACATGGTAGTAAAGTAAAAAAGGGTGAAACTATAGGGTACTTTAGTGAACTTTTTCTTTTATATTTTGACAAGTTGGGGTCTAAGATTTGAATCAAATCTTTTTTCACCCTTTACGTAGTGAAACTCTTTCATGCTCGAACTTGTATAACAGATTAATACTAGCAGCAATTCCATGTTTTTCCAGTGTAAATTTGGACAAGACCATCGCAAGCAAAACCTTTCTTCAGGCTTTCGGCCAGAGGCAAACCTTGTCCAGGGAGCCCGCCAACCCCAAAAGGGCACGACTCGATTGGCAGGGCTAAGTTCCATTGGAAAACTTTTTCGCGGTTGAACTTGTCTGTGACGGGCCCGTATGTCACGGGCTAATTTTGCGGAAGGCCCGATCCGGCTATTGAAGGGCTCGAACGACCCGGGGTTAACCTTAGAAGCTCTAGAATCTTTTATGTAAATACTCTAGATGCTTCCATTGTATCTATTGAGTAGTTGGTAGTTGGAGTTTGGTGCGAGGCCACCCGTGGCAACCTCTTACCACATGGCCCATCCGGTGTTAGAAGAGTTAAGGAGGTAGCTTGAAGAATTACTAGAGACGGGGTTCATTCGACCTTCGAAGGCCCCATATGGTGCTCAGTGCTGTTCCAAAAGAAGCACGATGGGTCATTTCAGATGTGCATCGACTACCGGGCACTCAACAAGTTGACAGTGAAGAACAAGTACCACATCCCACTCATTGCGGATTTGTTCGATCAACTTGGCGACGCGAGGTGGTTCACCAAATTGGACTTGAGGTTGGGATACTATCAAGTGCGCATTGCTGAAGGAGACGAAGAGAAGACGGCTTGCGTCACGAGGTATGGGTCGTACGAGTTCTTGGTGATGCCTTTCGGCTTAACCAACGCCCCCGCTACCTTTTGCACCACAATGAACGAGGTCTTACGGCCTTTCCTTGACAAGTTTGTCGTAGTCTATTTGGATGACATCGTGGTCTATAGCAAGACGATGGAGGAGCACGTCAAGCATCTACGACAAGTCTTTCAAGCATTGCGGGGCACCGAGTATTTTGTGAAGAGGGAGAAGTGCGCCTTTGCGCAAGAGGAGGTGCCGTTCTTAGGCCATATTGTGGGGCATGGCCGCATCCGGATGGACCCGAGCAAGATTAAGGCGATTCGAGCTTGGGAGCCGCCAACGAAGGTTCCTACACTTCGTTCCTTCTTGGGCCTAGCTAATTACTATCGGAGATTTATCGAGGGCTACTAGCCGCAAAGTTATCGAGGGCTACTCAACGATCACGACCCCCTTAATCGCCTTGACAAGATTAAGGCGATTCGAGCTTGACGAGGACGTCGCGAGATTAGGTGGGGGAGAATTATCACGGGCTAACTTTGTGGAAGGCCCGATTCGGCCATTGAAGGGCTTGAACGACCCGGGGTTAACTTTAGAAGCTCTAGAATCTTCCTTGTAAATACTCTAGATGCTTCCGTTTTATTTATTGAGTAGTTGGTAGTTTTTAGCTAGCATTTATTTCGTTGAGTTGTATATAAGGGGTGCCACCCCCTCATTTGTAATCATCCAACATTTTTGCAATACAAGTATTCCCTCACTTGAAAGCATACTTGGAGTTGTATCTCTCCTTTTGCGAGTGAAAGTCGAGAATGTTGGTGAAGAAGATTGACTTAGGCGAGAGCGCTTGAGTGTCACACGACCTACTTGCGAGGGAGAGTTTTAGGTCGTCACACGTATTTATGGGTTTTTTTTTTGAAATGGAGGGACAAATTTCCCAATAGAAACAATTACATCCAAAACATAAAGCTATCCTCTATCCAACATCCTATCTCTCGGATCCTCTAGTTTTTCATTGTGATGACTACTACATAGCGTAGATTCTCTTCTTTCGAGATAAAACTCTCATGCATTAAAATCCAATAAAAAAACTCGCATGAAGTAAAGAGCACCTCAACAAAGTCGTAATAACCCATATTGACGTTGATATCGCTAAATCCAATTTCGCACCAATAATACAATGAAAAATCAGTCAGGGGAAAAGCCACATCCCCAACATCACAAAGCATAATGTATCTAACATCCGGCGGAAGGTCATGTAAAATGGTTAGCCCAAGCAGCTTCTGAAAACCTAGATTGACTAGTCGGTCAACACACCAGTTCGCTTCGCAGTATTTGTGTACCAACTCAGAAATGTGTTTTAAGTGCAAAGGCTACCATCCATACCCATTAGTTTACCCCATTTGGACTGAAATACAAAATTTCAATTTCACCTATAACCATAACCTAGAAATGGCTAAATCCAAGATAACCACCTCTGATTGGAGTTGGTCTTCGGTTCGGTTCGAGCCTGTGCGATGCAATTGACGGTTTGAAGTTTTACTAATAAGTTAATCCAGACAAATTTAAATTGGCTTAATAAAAATTTCGGATTCAATAGTGAAGAAGCAGAACAGAAAAAGAAAATATAAAACATCTGAGCAAGAAAATAAAATTTCCATTGATACCTCATCTAAAAGTTGACTAACATAACTATATGCAAAATAACCACACACCAAACCCTAACCCTAGAACCGCCAAATCCTTCAAGCGCTGGTGAACTTGGTAACGGCCTTGGTCCCCTCGGAGACGGCGTGCTTCGCGAGCTCGCCGGGGAGGACAAGGCGGACAGCGGTCTGGATCTCCCGGGAGGTGATGGTAGGCTTCTTGTTGTACCTCGCGAGACGGGAAGACTCCTGAGCGAGCTTCTCAAAGATGTCGTTGATGAAGGAGTTCATAATCCCCATGGCCTTGGACGAGATCCCGATGTCCGGGTGGACCTGCTTCAGCACCTTGAAGATGTAGATCTTGTACGTCTCCACGCTCTTCTTCGACCTCTTCTTCTTCTTGTCGCCGGCGGCGGCCGCCCCTCCGCCTTCCTTCGGGAGCTTCTTCCCGGCCTTGGGCTTCTTCTCGGCGGGAGCCTTCTCCGCCACCGTCTTCTTCTCCTCCGCCGGCTTCTTCTCCGCCGCCTTCTTCTCCGCCTTCGGGGCCATCTTGGCTCTTGCAAGATTTTGGGGGTTTAGGGATTTGGTTGAAAAAGGTAAGGCGGATTTCGGAAGTGAGAGAAAGTAGATTGATACTGGAAAAATTAGTTGGGACGCAGTTTTTATAGATGAGAGCGGTTTGATTCTATTCGTTAGTTTGGGTTTGACGAGGATTGATGACGTGGAGTTTCTCTGCCGTTGGATTCTCTGCCCTTTCTTCAAGAAATTAGTGTCTTTTTTTGAAGGGAAAGAAATTAGTGTCTTGCCCGCCAAATATGTGGGCGGGGAGAAAACTTATTTTCCATTTGGCTTTCGCGGCCAGGATTTGGTTAAAAATTGCAGTCAAACTCAAATATCAAAGTTCAAACACTGAACAATTTTTTTATAGGTAAATTTGTATGCAATTAATCACATCAACTACGGATTAAATCTTGAACTTTAATCGAATCCTCAGAGACACTAACTGATCTACAATAAATACTATAAGTTGAAAAACAATAAAAGAACAGATAGGGGAATGGAAATTATAATAGAAATGTGAACTACAGTTGTGAACAAAAGCTTAAGAAAAAATATTGGTTAAGCGAGCACATGGTATTAGTAATTTTATTGTTGGTATGTATGGCTCTTCAGAAATAAGGTCATTTTTTATGGTAAAGGTGTTGATGTTAGGGATGGCAATGGGTAGGGTAAGGTAGGGTATTGATAGGACCCTACCCATACCCTAGTTTTTTTTTATGGACCCATACCCTACCATCGACCCCACAAATTTTTTATTGTTAGATTCATACCATACCCTCCTGGAGATCCAGGGTCTACAGGGTCTGCAGGGTCCGACCCTTTAACGTTCTGCATTTTGATAATTTTTAATCAAAAATTAATTTTTAAATAAAATTTAAATAAATTCAAGACATCTACTACGTTACACATCAACATTCAATAGAAAATTGATGAAACATCAAATTTTACAATTTAATTTTAATAGTCCAAAGTTTTTTTAAGAGTTTGAAATACATAAACAATTCAACAAAAGAAAAATATAGCATGTCAGCTTCTAGTGATCCATCATTCACGACATCTTCTAAGTTAGTTGCGGAATAACATAATAAATATGTTAAAGTTAACCGTAAAGTATATTATATATATTATCAATATGATCTAACAAGGGTTTAACTAGAGTCTAATTATGGTAGAGTCTAAAATAAGGTAAAAATATAAGGGTAGGGTCCGACCCACAGGGTCTAGCTATGGATTCATACCCCACCCTAGACCCTACCTCTAAACATGGACCCATACCCTACCCTAGACCCAGTCAAAGTCAACATACCCTAGACCCGTAGGGTAAGGGTAGGGTCCGACCCTCAGGGTATGGGTATTTCTGCCATCCCTAGTTGATGTGGGCTGCCTATTGCATTCGATGCTGCACAGCTTCACCGAGTGGAATTCTTTGTAGAATTTGATAGTAATAAGCCCCATGATATTTATTGAATCGTGAACTACTCTACTTATAGCCCTTTACATGAAGAATTCGAGGGCTATAGGCAACTAGGAGATAAGATAAATCAAATTCCAAATACAAATATCAACTAGGTGATAAGATAATAACAGTAAGATAAAAGGAACTTCAAACAACACATGTAACCAAATAGATATAGTGACAGTGATTTCCTACATCCTCCTCAAGTTGGGGCATGGAAGTTCGTAATGCCCAACTTTTCAAGTAGGAGATAGAACCGCGGTGCCTACCCGCTCCAATCAGGGTCCTCGAAGGTAGGTACTGCCATATGGACTTCCGCGTTGGTATCTTATACAGTGAACACACTGCTTTCGCCCCCTTGCTTCAAGACTTTGAGAAATCGTGCATACTGCTCTCTGGTCAACCCATGTATATGACTTGAATCAGGACCGACCAACGCGGCAATTGGTTGTAGTTTTCGTTCTGTGGAGGTCTCAAATCATTCCCCTCTTCCACCGTCTCGATCCTCACTTCTTTGCCACCAATCAGGATAACCAACCAGTTTAAAATATTGATCTTTAGTTTGACCAAATTTCTGACAATAATTGTATCGAGCCATGTACTTCTAATTCTTTTCGAACCTTCGTTGCCCTGCATCTCTGTCTGCTCGGTTGTAATTACTGGCCTGAAAGGCCGCAGCTTCAACGACAGGCTGTCTTGCTGCTGATATCTGACAAGTTTGCTGGTCTTCAAGTATGAAATGGTACGCCTCCCCAAGACTCGGTGTTGGCTTAGTACTCAGATTCCGAGATTTTACTGTGCCAAACTCGTGCTGCTGCATATTTTGGTTTCGCTGCACAAGAGCAATTTGCCATTGGAGAGTTCGCCTCCATCTCGTCCCACAAGCTTTTCAGTTTTGAAAAGTATGACGAGACCGACATTTTTTCTTGATGCAGTAGGACACCGAGCATTGCAAGTCGTACACCCTTGGTGCGCTACTCTTGCCAAAATATTACTTCAGATCAGCCCAAACTTCATGTGCTAACTTCCAGTAGCAGATGTTGCCTCTGACCTCTTTGTCAATCGCTATGGCCAACCACCCTTTCACCATCGCATCACAACGCATCCAGCTTCTGTGATCGAACGAGCCCGCCTTCAGTTTCTCTATTAACCCGTCGACAAAACCCAGATTGTTCTTTGTCAGCAGAAAATTGGTCATTTCTCTGACCCAATCGTTGTAGTTTCTTTCGGTGAGCAACTCGATCACATTGATTTACCCCTGATTGTCTGAGGGGTGTAGAAAATATGGCGATGCCATATCTATCATGGAAATGCCTCAGTTTCAAGACATGATCATTTTTGGTGAGAAATAAGAAAGACGGCAGGTAGGCTATTTTTGGTGGGGTTTATGCATCAGCATCATTGCTGCTCTAATACCATGTAGAATTTGATAGTAATAAGTCGCATGATATTTATTGAATCGTAAAGTACTCTACTTATAGCCACTTACATGAAGAGTTCGAGGGCTATAGGCAACTAGGAGATAAGATAAATCAAATCCCAAATATAAATATCAACTAGGTGATAAGATAATAACAGTAAGATAAAAGGAACTTCAAACATCAAATGTAACCAAATAGATATTGTGATAATGATCTCCTACATTCTTGGTCCGGGGCGCTTGATGATTACTTGTAAGATGCTTTCCTTGCTTTGTCTTCCATAAGCCAGATGAAATTATCAATAGACTCCCTCATCGATGACAATAACGGGGAGACGGTGGATCCCTGGCAATGTGGGCCCGTCAACGATGCAAAAAAGGAAAATTGTAACTATCTTCACCGTTAACACCCAGTGGAATAGATAGGAAAAAAAAATTTGAGAACCCACTTCTCAAAACTCTGCACTGTGGTGGACTCGTTCATCCCCATGAAGCTCTCAAGTAGATGAACACACTTCGGCTTCATCAGAATATAAGAGGATGTGGATGCCCAAGCAATTATCTTAGTCGTGCATGATACTTTGGCGGGGAAAAAAAAGCTACTTGTGACACTCTCCAAATTTGAAAGGAAAAAATTATAAGGAGTGAGAGCATAATTGTGGTGGCGAAGGATATCGACGCTAGTGGAGGGAACCATGTCGCTTTGGTGCGCAAGGGCGCCTCGTTTGTTGAAGTCCTAAAAGGCAAAACAACATATGATCGACTTGCAAGCATAAATATGTCCTCTTCAGAGGATGTTGATGTTGGAGAATTGGGTTTAATATCCTAGGAAGAGATGGCCCAATACAAGTGAGTGTATTGGGCATTGGGCCTAAATATTTAATTAGAGGGAGAATCCTAATTAAATACACACCAATTGGATTTGGGTATTTGTGAGATCAATATGAAGCTCGTTGATAAAGCTTCGTAACGATATATAACACTTGCAAAAATCTAATTCTCGGGGTGAATGAGAAATTGGCTTAAAGGTGGTTTGACTGCAGGCTACAGAATTGTGGGTTTGTGAGAATTGTTCCAGGTTCCAATGCCTTATCTTTTCAGAGCTGGGCCGGACCTGTTGAAGCGATTCTTGGCCCAACATCTGTTGGGCTTCTACTTGGACAAGCCCACGTTCTGGAACCTTCTCATTGAATTTAAATTAAATTTTGAATTTAAATTCATGAGTAACTGCCTATTAATTGTGAGAATTTTGTGGGTTTTGTAACAGTCCATTTAATGGGCGGGTTAATGGCCCTATTAATTCCGGATTTGAATGTTGGAGGTCCTAGGCTCCCTATAAAAGGAGGCCTCCTCCTTCATTCCAAATCACCCCATTAACTCACACTCTTCTTTGAGCTCTCTACTTCTCCCCTTTGCATAACATTTCTCATCATCATAAGTGTCGGAGTTCTAAGGCCACTAAAGGTTTGAAAGATATACGAAAGTGCTTCCTTTCGTACGTGTGATTGGGCGTTGTACCTTGGGAACTCTCTTACCCACGGAGGCCTGAAGCATATAGGCGGGTAATAAGAGTTTAAGGACACACGGTTAAACTGTGGCCTCGTCCAGGATTCAATCCGAAAGTTACTACCTTGAAGACGACGATTTACACACTTAGCTCCAAGTGTGATCGTGAGCATTCTCTAAACTCCTCTCTTTATATGCTTACGATTTATATTTACATGCTTATACCATAATTTACTAATATTTATTCCAACAATCTTAAACTCTTATTAGTTTCTAAATATTAGTAAATTGGTTTTTTAAACATAATATTTATTCCAACAGTTGAAGAAAGTGTGTATGCTCCTTTGGATGAAGAAGGAGATAATTGGTTGATGAGGAGCTTCATAGGATTTTACATGACGCGAAACAAGCCCACTACATCCTTATGAACCTCTAACACTATGGTGTACTTTCGTTTCGGATGAGGATACAATCCTCCTTACCTTCACAATTTGTAGCAAATGATTTGGAATTGGCGGTTTGAGGAAGGGGGTTTTTCCTTAATTTGGTCGAGTGAGCTCGGGTAAGGTTTGTTAAATTGGGGTTGGGCTTTTATATAATTATAAATAAATCATAGATTATTTTGATATTTTAGTCACATGCCACATGATTCTTCACTCGCGGGGTTTGGGCGGCTCCAAAGCCTCTAAGTGATTTAATTAGAATAGATTTGATTCTTAAACCAAATTATACTTTTCCCTTATTATAATGGAGCTATAAATTTTAAAAACATGTGCACATTTGTTATTAAAGATTGTATTTAAAAAAAAGGATATAATGTTGACAATTTTGCACACAAAAGGGATCAAAAATTAATTTATTTGGTACAAATTAATATTACTATAAATAGACAATTCTTATTTAGTCAAATAATAAAAGCTCCAACCATTTGCCAAAATAGATGTATAATGTTAGGTAGTATATAAATGTTACCATCTCAGAGAATTTCACATCAATTCGAATTTTCAATAGATAATACATCACCCACAATGAAGATTTCAACAATTTCCGCGATCTTGTTTTTGGCGTTCTTAGTCTTTGCCATTGATCTAGTCAAAGGAGATTGTAATTGTTATGCGAAATGTTCCATCGGGTGCAAAATGGTAAAAGAGATTGAACATTTTAGGGGATTTGTGTATTGTTGGTGTACATGCAATTGTCCGTCGCCATCGCCGTCGCCAGAAGAATTCCATCTAGAGGCCAAAGACGTAGCTTCCAAGGATAACCCATATGGGAACAATCTGAAGATGGGGTTGATGTCATGAATTCAAAATCTCAGTGAGGGAAGTCAAGTTCAAAAGTAATAAACAATTTTCGTTGTCGCATTTTTTTTTATAAGTAGTTGTTGCGTTTTCTTTTTCGGTTGATGTCAAAAGAGATTATTAAAATCTATATAATATCGTTAAGCAATAATAAGAATGTACTAGACTTGTGCTTCCCTTCAAGAAATTACCAGTTTCATTAATAAAATTCATATGATATCTCAGATTGTTGATGTAACATTCTACAAATGATATAGAATCAATCATCTCTGCATTTTTTAGTTTGGTTTATTTTGGTTGAATTCATCAGATATTGGTTGAAAAATTAGTGTGTTGGTGGTTGTTAATAGTTATTTTTATGTGTTGTGTGTTAAAAAATTAGTGTGTGGTAAAAAATCAGTGTGTTGGTGATTGTTGTCGTTAAGTGGGGATAGAACCTGATTCTTGTAGAGTCGATACATTCGACGAGACACGAATCACTTCGAGCAAACTTAGAAGTTCAAACTTGATTGTAGAGTCGCCAAACGATTGACTCGACCATGCTTGTTGAGCTCCGACGGAAGCATTCGAACTTGTGTTCTTGAGACGTGATTTGTAATCAGTATCCTTAAAGTGTTATTTGCCCCCACTTTATGTTATCAATGGGTTCCGGCAAGTACACTTCTAGGATTACTTAATAATTTTAGATATTCTAAGTGACAATCAATAGAATATCACCTCTAAAACTAAACAGAATGTCTTTATGTTGGACAATATGAGACGAGAGATAATATAAGAATGAGTAGGATCTTTTAAATGGCAATGGCTTAGTCTATTATATAGTAAACTAAAAGCCACTTAAATTCCACCAAGCACTATTGATGAAGAGACATGTTTCTCGCTCGATTTCTTTATCTCTTTCTCTTTCAAAATTGTTTACCACTTGTGTCTCTTGATTTTGAGTCAAACAATGTATCATTTGATTGTGATAAACAAATGACACCAAGAGCAAGGCTACTGCCTCAATCCTTACGTGCAAGTAGCCTTGTGTGCTACTGTTTCAATTCCTATAATCAAAAGACACAATAATCCCCCACTTGGTTAACAATTTAGTCGATCAATCTCATAGTCCTATGCATTTAAAAGGTATCTTTCGACTTTAATATTTTATTAGTGAAAATATTTCAAAGTTTGAACGAAATTGATGGTGGCTAGTTGTTTAAACCTCGATTCCTTGTGTCCAAATTGGAAACTATTTCACACATAAGCTATGAATATTTTGTTTAGTTCCCAGAGAATTTCAATAACGTTAATGGCCTTATGCTCTTCTTAGTTTCATAAACATTTGTGAAGTTCTTGCTCCGAGCTTTGTTAGAAGCGGCACTACTCCCGATGTTTATATAGGTAGAATTGTCATTTTATACCTTCGTGTTTTAAGACAATACACTTGTCTCTTTGTCCGATAAGTTGACTCCATTAAGAGTATTTGTAATATTTCAACCTCCAACACCTAAACAAGTACTTTGGTCCGTACGTTATTTTTCGTCACAACAATAGCTTGTTATTACCCTTTAAATCTTTAGACCAGGGGTATTACTAGAATAGAGGTTGGGTTACCACTATTGGTGACTTTGTTAGAAATTCTAGATTCATTCCAAAAAATCATGCGCTTTTATTAAGTTTCTCGAGAGTCATTTGGTGAATAGATCTTCCAAATTATTGTGTCCATATAAACACTATTGTGAATATACCCGACAATATCAAGTGCGTGACGTACTCAATTTCTCAAGTCGATATGTCTAATTTCTCCCGTTGTATACCAGAGTTAAATGCTAGACATTGTCTCTTGGCTATCACAGTACAAAGAAATGATCGCATCAGTTGTGGCCACAACTCAACATCTAACAATAGATCACTTTGTCATTCTCCCTCTTTGCCTGCATTTTCCAAAGTTATGAACTTTGACTTTATCATCAAATGTGATATACATGTTTCTTTCTTTAATTCCAAGAAACTGCACCTCTTACATATCAATATCCAACTTTAAATTGACCAATAGTTCTTTAGCCAGTTATTCAACAAGCTTCCGAATATCCTTCTAGCACAAAAAGAATGTTGCAAAGGTCCAAAATCTTTTCTAGATTTTTCGAGCACTCACCCAACTCCTTATCAAGTGCTAGCTCATAGATTACTCACTTTGGGTAATAGCTTTCTTAAACTCTAAGTACTCAAATCTGAGTTACTTATTTTCTCAATGAGATTGCCAAGACTTAACCTCCACTATGTCTTGCAATTGTGATACCTATCATGTATCCAATTTTTCACACAAGACATGCAACTATCATTTTTTTATATAAATAAATTGGTTGACAACTTTGGCACTAAGGAGCATATCATCTACTATATTCTCCAAAGTCTTTTTTTTATCCGGCACTATGGAGTATGGAACCTACCATGTCCTCTAAATTCTCCCCTTTTCTTTTCAGCCAATCCATTTTTTTAAATAATGTGTAGGGTGCATCTTGTAACTTGCCGTTGTCTGAACCAATCATGGTTATACCCATTTGACGCATCCCTTTACTCATGATCCAACGACTTGACTTTGTAAACTACACGTCCTTTCCTTCTTCAGCATAGGTTGGACACTTTAACAAAGTGCCTCCTCTTGATCGTCATGGTTTCACTGCAACCATGGAATTGAAAAACAGGCAACCCCATGCACTTGGAAAAGAGTTAAATAACATCTAATAATTCCGTACTGTGTATGTTCATGCTCTTAATTAAAATATCCTGAATTGCCATTGGAATATTCGAGGGAACTAACTGTGTGCAAGTAGAGCTGTAAGAACGTGTACTGTAGCAATCCACATTGGCACCACAAATAATTCCTAGCTAAATTTTCCATGTTCATGCTGACAGCACTATAGTGATCCAAAAGGCAGAAATTTGCGGCCCTTAAATCCCAAAGCTATTCAAGACATCAGAACTTAAAAAACAATTATTAGTTTCATCCACTGTTCAATGGACTAACCTGGGCAAAACTAGTACAGGGACCTTGTTCTTGATAGAGGACGACAACCACAAGGGAAAAAAAATTATCCAGCGACAAGGCCACTTATGAACACATCCATTATTCCACTTTCATTCAACGAATAACACTTTAAGATTGTTGTTGTGAAGTGGAGATAGAACATGATTCTTGTACGGTCGATAAATCCGACGAGACACGAACCACTTCGAGCAAACTTAGAAGTTCAAACTTTTTTTTAAGGTAAATTTTTACACCACGCCAAGACTTGAACCTTAGACCTCCTTAAAATTTACAACACTTTGTGCCGCTAGGCTACATGCCCTTTGGCTAGAAGTTCAAACCTGATTGTAGAGCGCCAAACGATTGACTCGACCATGCTTGTCGAGCTCCGACGGAAGCCTTTGAACTTGTGTTCTTGAGACGTGATTTGTAATAACTGTCATGAAAGTGTTATTTGCCCCCACTATATGTTGCCAATAAGTTCTGGCAAGTAGACTCATAGGATTACTCAAGAATTCTAAATATTCTAGGTGGCAATCAATAGAATATCACCTGTAAAACTAAACATAGTGTCTTTATGGTGGACAATATGAGACAAGATTTATGGTGAACAATATGAGAATGAGTGAGATCTTTTAAATGACAATGGCTTAGTTTTTTATATAGCAAACCAAAAGCCACTTAAATTCCATCAAGTACTATTGATGAAGAGACATATTTCTCTCTCGATTTCTTTCTCTCTCTCTTTTAAAATTGTTAATCATTTGTGTCTCTTCATTTTGAGTCAAACAATGTGTCATTTGATTGTGAAAATCAAATGACACCAAGAGCAAGGCTACTGCCTCAATCCTTACGTGCAAGTAGCCTTGTGTGCTACTGTTTTAATTCCTATAATCAAAAGACACAACAGTTGTCAGTAGTTATTTTTACGTGTTAAAAATAATATTCAATGACAACGTATATATGATAATGAAAATCCATAATTAACACTAAAAGAACCATATTCAAAATATGACTTATTATTTAACAAGCATAAATGTATCTATATCATTATGTTCATTTGTTTTTATTACATTAAATAATTAACTCAGATTAAATGGAATAAAACATGATCTTAAAAATGTGAGACGTAATATAACATGCGCACCAAGTAAAACTTGCTTTGCAACCATTCTAATATTTTTTTTGTTATTAAGTATTTTTTTGTGTTTTTGGAGGGAAGTTCACTTGTCATACAAAGTTTGATCACTATCGAGCCTACGAGGACTCTCCTAATAATTTTTTCTTATTAAAGAGTTTTGAATCGATCTTAATTTTTTTTAAATCCATTTGTAGTAATAGTTAAAACATTGTAAATTGAACAAAAAGGAGGGGATAGCCCATAAATAAGGGCCCCCATCCTTTCGGATCCTCTTCGAATCATCCCAAATCCAATTCGCTTCTCACTTCCACTCTCCACCCCCTCTAATCCAAACCACGAAACTGTGTCGTTTCATGACACCCGTCCCGTTCCACCTCACAAAGCCAACACACTGATCTACCTGGCTCTCAGTCCCCAATTTCTCGCCATTTGGACGAGAATTTCAAGGACACACACTTTTGTCTCCAAGTTAAGAGACATAGTTTGAGGTAACCAGACACAGTAGATAAATTGTAGATTCAACAGTATGGAGACACACAAGCACAAGCTGATTACAGGATATATAAAATGTAGCAAAAATCACCAATCCTTCTTCAAGAAGACCCATAATTTTGACACTCGAACAGCAAACCATACATAACTGAGTCAGATTCACCGGCCCACAAACTATAAACATCTGGCTCAGAAGTAGAGTGGATTAGTAACTCTACCGCTTTAATCAGGAGGTGAGTATCTAGTTGGTGCGGCTCTTGAAGACATCAAGACCCATTTCGGTCGGATCCGTAGCCTGCAACTCCACCTGGATACCATCGAGTTCTCTCTTGAACTTGTCTTTGGAGCTTGCATAAATCATCTTACTTCTCACCCTTGCTGTGTCAGGAGACCTAGTACACGAAAAATGGAGAAAGAATGATAACAAGAGCAACAGTCAGATTAGAACGAAGAGGAGAAGCACGTAAAGATATTCGGATCAATGGCAGTAGTACCATGCGATGAAAAATATTCTACTCTTTTGGCAATTCTCCTCTGTGACAAAGTCATAATCATAGACAGCGTATCGACACTCATCAGCAGGAAGGCTAGCAGCAAAATCTTCGTAGCTTTCAGTTGGCTCCCCAAGCTTCTCGACAACAACTTGCTTCTGCTTCTCCTCGATCTTGAAAACTACGAAGCGGAAAGTTCTCTTAGCCTTCAACTCCAAAAACTTGAGTTTGCAGTCATCATGCACAGCCATACCAGATGCTGCATTAGCCTGCGAAAGACAATCACGAGAAATTAAGAGCTAAAGTTGACAATTCCACTTGGTCAAACCAAACGTAGAGCATAGCCAATATCATCCACCCGTATCCTCTCATTTTCAACAAGTTGAAAGTTTCAAATCAAGATTATAACTCTTGCATATTGATCACTGACCGGAACACGTTTCAGCTATTAATCTAACTGGCAGGGGCCGAGAAAGAGTCATCAGCATCCAAGAAAGAACCGAAACATCTCATCCCATTGAAATACAATTTCTACCAACAGAAATTCACTAGACCATCTAAACTTCGACATCCAATGGACCAACCTAGAAGATATTCTATTGACATACACCTTACAATCCTAACACACCAAGTGTGATCTCACACGAACCCAATTCAGCCAGCATTTTGAGCATCAGATCTGCAATTCGCAGTCAACAAGAACCAATCCCCAACACCAAACCATAGGGACTCCCCGTAACCCGCGATCAGTGAGACACCGCACCAAATATAACCAACCTCCGTCCATCGGAACATATACACATTACGATCCAAACTCTCATTCGTTTCTCGAACAGCAAGAGATACCACCTCGAAATGTACCCAATCCCAACACGCTCTATCCAGTGGAACTAATCCGCTTCAAGTAAACGCCAGATCACACAAGCTAAGCATTCAGACGCAACTAATATCAGGTTCTTTCACAGGAGACCAAAATTATTTTAGAAATGAACAAAAAAATTCCAACGAGTAAATAAACCAAAAAGAGAGAGAAAGCAAACAAGAGGCACACAAGAATAAGATCCGAGCAAGAGGAGAAACGGACCAAAACGCGAGATCAGGCGAACTCAATCAAAAACGACATCGCAGCTTAGTCAAAAGCTCAAAAAACGAAAACAATCTCTATAACCGATAAAAAGTAATTTAAAAAAACACAAAAAAGCTTCCCCGCTTCAGATCTAAGAACTACCAGAACAAAAGAGCCAAAACGGTAATAAACTCACCATTTCTTCCTATTTTTGGAACGATCGGCGACTTCGGTAAAGAGAATAGCTCTCTCTCTTCTCTTATAAGGAGCGGTTTGTTTTACTTAGAAGTATGGAAGAAAGGTGAGCATATGTGCCCTTGGTAATTAATTAATTTTTAGTATTCCTTTTAATTTAATTTAGCTTTTTCATCTTCTTCGTCTTCCTTTATCTAGTCTCTTTTTCTTATTCTTAAATAAAGTTGTTCGTTGTTTGAGGCAAATGAGAAGAGATGACGTTTGGAATGCTGACTTGAGGTGGACTTTAAATTTGAAAAAGATTTTTTTTAATAGATTTTTTTAATTAATTTTTGTGAGATATTATTATATCAATGATGGGTGGGGGTTGGGGTGGACTGGTGGCGGTGATCATACGCGAAACAGCAAAGGTCTATCCAATTAGGATACGACACGTGTGTACGGTGGAACCCACGCGTCCCCTCCTCCCCTGCCTTTGGTTCTGTTGATTTTCTTTTTGTTGGGCCGTGAAAGCCCAAACTTTTCGAGACCAGACCTGATATGTATGGCGAGGATCCAATCCAATAATCTACGCATAGGCTGATTATTGATTTATCGTACAAAGTTTTTGGTTCGCTGTGGTTGTCAGTAATTGTTGCTTTCAAGATGTATATATGATCTTTGAATATGGCCAATGAGGATAAGAATGGCCCACAAATTTTATAAGAATTAGCTATAACACCATATCAAAAAAATACGTTCAGCCCAAAATCTTAAAATTTAGGTATATAAAATTTTCAAATATATAAACAAATTTACCACACCCAAAATCAGTAACGTGCCTATAAAATGGAACTCGTCAGACAATAGTAAGAGGCAGACTGGTCAATTCACATGCCTTTAAAATGAGCGTGGATTGAATCCAGAAGTACCACATGGTCATCACAAATAGGTCATACGCTATAAATGACAATGAAACATACTAGAGATTGCATAAGAGCAAATTTAGAAACGCGAGATAACATAAATAGTTTCAATAGAAAACACGTACAAATGATACATCTTGTACCGGGTAGTGTAGTGTTGCACGTTGTAGTGAGCAATGTTACATCATCGCCGAGCAATATTTTTAATATTCTATATGGACTCAAACAGAATTAATTAATTTAATAAAGCTAGAATACAAGTGGTTACTTGCTGGGTAATTCTCGTGGAGCATTCAACTCCATGAAGACTATTTAACTCTAATTTATACCATTTGGTTAAAAAAACGATACACCTTGGAACAAGTACTGGTACATCTTGTAGTGAGTAATGATCCACATGCGAACCTTGTTCTGCTAAATAAACAATCTTCTTTTACTCCAAATAATATTGTGGAAGTCTATTCCAATGACCAAGTCAATGATTGATTCTCTCCCTTGTGATCAAGACGTTCAACTCCCAGCTACAACTACTTGTTTGTTCCACAATCTACGATTTGGCACGTTCGTTCCACATTGAGAAGTTTTCGGCCTCACCAAAGCAGTTTCGTAATCGACTCTTTCGTGGTTTCCCACATCGCTTATTGGATGACATATGCTCTACTGTCTCTCAATCAACGAGTCAGGTAATACACGATATCCTATCCATCATCACCTCACATTCGATAACTTATCATCTCCTCGTCGTTCACTTAGTGCTTCTCTCTTAGAACATCTTGAAAGTTGTACCTTTAAAGAGACTGTCACTGATGACAATTGGTCTGATGCCATGAAGTAGAGTTAGCAAGGACAACAAGATGTGAGATTTGGTGAATTCCCCCTGCAAATTGAGTTTACGTTTTTTGTTTTTTAGTTTGCCACTCTAATTAATATCGGAGATTAATTTTTCTTATCAAACATTATTTCGTTTCTAGTTTCTACAAGCTACATTTGTTCCGCAAAATAAAACAGGCAACACGCCATGTCACCGATCCAAACCCACAACCCCCGAGTATCAACCGTAAAAAAACCCGCACTGTCCCCACCCAAAATCCAACGGCTCATATCATCTACTACGTCACCGATCGCCGTGACAACCCATCTCCCTCCGCTATAAAAGCAAAACCGCACCCTCTCTTCTTTACTCATCACGAAGAACTTCCTAAAGAATCCCAATCCCAACTAAAAACAAAACAAAGAAATGGCACCCAAGGCAGCGGAGAAGAAGCCGGCGGAGAAGAAACCAGCGGAGGAGAAGAAGACGGTGGCGGAGAAGGCCCCCGCCGAGAAGAAGCCCAAGGGCGGGAAGAAGCTCCCGAAGGAAGGCGGAGGTGCCGCCGCCGGCGACAAGAAGAAGAAGAGGTCCAAGAAGAGCGTCGAGTCTTACAAGATCTACATCTTCAAGGTGCTTAAGCAGGTCCACCCGGACATCGGGATCTCGTCCAAGGCCATGGGGATTATGAACTCCTTCATCAACGACATCTTCGAGAAGCTCGCCCAGGAGTCTTCCCGCCTTGCGAGGTACAACAAGAAGCATACCATATCCTCCCGGGAGATCCAGACCGCCGTCCGCCTTGTTCTCCCCGGGGAGCTTGCAAAGCACGCCGTCTCCGAGGGGACCAAGGCCGTTACCAAGTTTACCAGCGCTTGAAGTATTTAGCGGTTTTCTAGGATCAGGGTTTAAGTGTTATCTTTTTAAACTATACATGATTCATGTTTAGTAGTTCGTTATCTGTAAGTGATGGAGGGGTCTCTTTGGATTGGAATACGATGCCGTTTAGTTCTCGTTCAACCGTGTGTTGAATTGAATTTGCCGAATTCGGGAGCGGACGAGTGAATCGCGACTCTTGAGGCTTGAAGCAACTTGGCTCAAATTGAAAAGCATCTTTACGTTTCCAAATTTTCATCCGTTTTTTAAAGATAAAGTAGCCAGAATATAAAATAAATGGAAAATTTTGGAAATATGCATTGTGATTTTGGTATGATACTATGTGATATAAATTACATGAATTTGACAATTAAAATTTCACGATATGATACTTTGGCGACATATATAATTTTTTATATTAATGCGTAATTAGTTCACTCCCCCGGCTAACTGATAACCGATTACTTTTTTTAAAAGAATAGATAACAAATTATATATGGGAACATAGGAAATTCATAGAGAACGGCTCGACGACTCCCTTTATTTATTTATTTAAACATGAACCAA
The DNA here is from genome assembly GCA_963995505.1 of Hypericum androsaemum. NCBI lineage: Eukaryota > Viridiplantae > Streptophyta > Magnoliopsida > Malpighiales > Hypericaceae > Hypericum > Hypericum androsaemum. The sequence goes on along the minus strand of OZ023186.1, from coordinate 3,779,577 downwards.
GATTGGCTAAATAGGAAGTAGAAAGACCGAATAAATATTATGGTTGAGTTAGAGGTTTATGGTTCAAGTGTTGGGTATAGAGTCTGAGTACGAGTAAAGTATTCGGTTGGTTTGAGTGAAGAATCGTGAGGATGGCTTGAGTGAAGAACCCTGAGGATGGTCGAGGAACGAATGCGAGAAGGCGAAACACCAGTGCACTCGTAACAGGTCGCCGAAATGGTATACAAAGTCGGGCTGCTGAAGGGCTGACGAGTGCCAGCCAACTAGCGGTCGCTAGTTGGGACTTGCAGTCGCAAGTCAACTAGCGACCGCAAGTCAACTAGCGAGTGCCGAGTTCCAGAACTTCTGCATTAGGTCACTGGCGATCACACTTCGGGAAGAGTTGAACATGTATAATCAGTTGAACATGTATGTAAACATAAACAAAGTAATCGAGAAGACTAATAATTTGCTCACGATCACACTTCGGGCTAAGTGTGTAAGAATGTCGTTTTCAAGGTAGGACTTCGGATGTAATCCTGGATGAGGCCACAGTTTAACCGTGTATCCTTAAACTCTTATTACCTGCCTATATGCTCCAGGCCTCCGTGGGTAAGAGAGTTCCCAAGGTACAACGCCCAATCTCGTGTATAAAAGGAAGCACTTTCGTACACCTTTTGAACCTTTCGTGTCCTTAGAACTCCGACACAGTGAAAATGATAAATACTATGCTAATGGAGGGAGAAGTAGAGAGCTCAAGGAAGAGTGAGAGCTGGGGTGATTTAAAATGAAGGAGGAGGCCTCCTTTTATAGGGGGCCTAGGACCTCCATCATTCAAATTCGGATTTAATAGGGCCATTAACCTACCCAATAAATGGGTTGTTACCCACAAAAATCCCATTTTTATTTGACTGTTATCCCATTTATTGGCATGAATATTAAATTCAAAGCCACCCGGAAGGAGAAGAAGGTTCTAGAGTGTGGGCTTGTCCAAACAGAAGCCCAGAGGACTTTTTGGGCCTAGGATCGCTTCAACAAGTCTAACCCAGCTCTAAAAAGATAAGACCATGGAACAATTCCCACAATCTCACAACCTGCACCGCGCACCCGCACCCGCACCCGCACCCGAGTCCGAGCCTGGTCCAGGACGGGACGAGGTGGGGCACGCGCACTTGCGTGCTTGCCGAGCTGAGCCGATACGAGCCGGCCGGACGGACGTCGCGAGAAGCTTCTCCCTTTTCTACTAGTTTACTCATGCTAGACTTCTAGTTCCTTATAAATCTGTCTCAGCATGGTGCGCCAAGCCATGTGGGATTGCACTTATCTCAATTACAGCTATACCACTTTAAAACCAATTTTCTTTCACCCCGATAATTGAATTTTTGCAAGTGTTATATATCGTTACGAAGCTTTATCAACGAGTTTCGTATTGATCTCACAAACACCCAAATCCAATTGGTGTGACCTCCAATTAAATTAGCTCAAAGTTATTTACTAATTACTTAGTTATTATATTTAATTAAAAAAAATTTCTACTTAAATACTTGGGCCCAAAGCCCAATATACTCACTAGTATTGAGCCATCTCTTCCTTAGTTATAAAACCAATTCTCCAAGAAAAATGTCGTCTCATTTGAAATACAACAAAAAAAATTTATTCTAGCCATCCTACTCTCATTTCCTTCCAAAAGCATCATCAGATTTCTTGCACAGTATATTATTGGTCGGGTCAAGGTAGTACAAATCTTGAATTCGACGATATTATTTCATTGATCCGTTGTACTCGCAAAATTTATCCGGAGGGTTAAACTATTTGTCTGAAAGAATCGCTAGAACTTTGAAGTTTGTGTAACGTCACAAGAAATTCTTTCATCCTCCACTCCGATTTTTCAACAGGCTAGTCCTCAACCAAACAATTTAGTGTTCGAGATAATTTTAGAATTTGAACAAAAACCTTGCTATAAAACTATAGAAATCAAGTCATATTCCGTGAAGCAATTGAGAGACCTACTTTGTATGCGAATGTAATTACCTTGGTGAAGAAAATCAATCTACTTATAAAAAACATTGTTGGTCTTAGCCCAACCAACATCATACGCCCGAGGTTGAACGATATCCTTTCTTCATCGTCAGTTAGCATTCGTCTGTTTGTGCTCTCAGTTAACATTGTCCGTCCAGGCTCGATCGACGTTGTCCATTCAAGCTCATGAATTTCCAAATTTTTTTTAAAGGTAGTGTTAGGAATTCAGCAACTAGAGAACAAGATCGCACAAAGAACACGGAATAAGAGAATTACGTGGTTCGGCCTAATGCCTACGTCCACGGTGAGAAAGGAGAACTTTTATTGATGGATCCGAGTCACAAAGCTATACAAAACCTTAGGGTAACATGTCTTTATATAGAGACAAACCCTTGGTGTACAAGTAACCTATCTAGGTCTAATTAGGAGTCCAGAATCTAGTCAGAATAGGAATAGGAATAGGAAATAAGTCTTTCCTATTTCTCGCCATCCCAACAATATCCACCTTGGTGAGAAATCATCTCGTGGAAGAACCATGAAGCTCCACCCGAACTTCAACAAACTCCACCTTGACAAAACACCGCCCAATGAAGAACCATGAGATCTTGCAAAACTAATCCAACTCCACCGACTCCATCTCGGACCATAGATAACTGCATCAATAAGACTATCTCAACTTTCTCTTCACCTTTTGTTCAATCACTTGGAGCCAGCCCCCAAGCTCGAGCTTCTGAGCTTGCTTGGCCTATTCTCTCCAACCTCCATCGAACTCCAACTAGCAAGTCCACCTGCTGAAGCAAACTTGTGACCAATAGATGCGCTCTCTATTTTTCGGTCAACCCCATGCTCCGCAACCTCGAACTGCTTCTCCGCTGGACCTTCTTGCCTCATACCAATGCTACATGCCATAGCATACAAAGGGCAACCTTTTGTTCTACCAAGTAGAACCCTCGACATGCCACGAACTCCACCGTTCGGCCTTGAGTGAGATACCTGATTCGCCCGTGGTGCTACCAACGGCTTCGCATTCCCCATGCAAAACCTACCCAACACCTTTGACGTGCACGTCCTTTTAGACAACCATAGCGGGAACTTGCTAACTTTGTCTTTGCGAATCTCAACTCTACTCAACCCATTCATGTCAAGCTTTTGCTCCATCACACAAGAGCTTTTCTCCCCTCTATCAGAACCCAACGAGGTGACTCCACCTACAACCGTGTTCCCCACTAACCTGTAGGTGTTTCTAGCATTTCTTTCACCCTTCATCACCACCACAGCATCCTTCTCCACCTCCATTAGCCCGCCTACAACATTATAGTTGTACCCACTATAATCCAAGGCTCCTAACGAGATCAAATTCCTCTCCAACTTTGGAACATGCCTAACCCCACACAATTTTCTCTCAACACCATCCCACATCTTAATTCGGATATCACCTATGCCAGCAATTCTACAAGTAGAACCATCACCCATAGTCACCATACCTGAATCAACGAACTTGTAGGTGTCGAACCACCCTCTCTTGGGCGTCATGTGGAAAGAGCAAGCGCTATCCAAAATCCAGGAATTAGAATGCTTTGGACTTGACAAAACAGAAAGAAGATCACCATCTGACCCGTCCGAATGTGAGGCCACATTCACGGAACCTGATCCTTTTTCCTCGCGATCCCGAGTTCTTTTTGGACAATCCTTCTTCACGTGCCCTTTTTCTCCGCACTCGAAGCAATTTCCCTTGAACCTCCTTGACCACGACTTGGATCCCTTCCTATCTTTTGCCCCACTACGATCACCATGGCTACCCCTCACAACTAGCCCTTCCGCTTGTTCATCGTCAATTTTCCTTCTTTGATGAAACCCTAGCAGAGCACTTGTGATATCTTCCAACACCAGGGACTCCTTCCCACAAGTTAAAGTTGTAACCAAATTTTTGTAAGAGCCAGGTAAAGAATTCAGCAGCAACAATGCCTTGTCTTCTTCCTCGAACTTCACATCAACCTTTCTCAAGTCGCTCACAAGTTGACTGAAACCATTAATGTGTTGGCTCAAATCCAAGCCCTCCTTCATCTTGAGCCCATACAATCTTTGCTTAAGATAAAGCTTGTTCGACAAAGACTTAGACATATACCTTGCCTCCAATTTCTTCCATACCTCAGCTGGTGACTCCTCATCCATGACGTGATACATCACATCATCCGCCAAGCACAAGCGAATTGTCGCCACCGCCTTGGCCCCCATCTCCTTCCACTCTTGCTCCTCCATCTTCTCGGGCTTCTTCTCCGAGAGCGCGATGACCATCCCTTGTTGCACGAGGAGATCCTTGACACGCCTTTGCCATAACCCAAAATTCGAAGAACCATCGAACTTCACAAGAGCAAACTTCGTGCCGTCCGTCATCCTCCAACCCAAGCTCTGATACCAATTGTTAGGAATTCAGCAACTAGAGAACAAGATCGCACAAAGAACACGGAACAAGAGAATTACGTGGTTCGGCCTAATGCCTACGTCCACGGTGAGAAAGGAGAACTTTTATTGATGGATCCGAGTCACAAAGCTATACAAAACCTTAGGGTAACATGTCTTTATATTGAGACAAACCCTTGGTGTACAAGTAACTATCTAGGTCTAATTAGGAGTCCAGAATCTAGTCAGAATAGGAATAGGAATAGGAATAGGAAATAAGTCTTTCCTATTTCTCGCCATCCCAACAGATAGAAGTAACATGAATTTCCAATGTTAACTCTCAACTTCAGCAAAGCTCTATTCGAAAAACCAAATCGGACATTTCAGCCAAAAAAAATAGTTTTGTAAAACAATGGAAAAAATCATAATACAAAAAAGAGCCTCGCTAAATTACAATCCTTAAATTAATAATGAAGGTGAATGTTCGAACATTAATTTTTAATTATTTTGAAAAATACTAAGGCAAGCTGCATTGGTGAGCATCACCAATCGCTCACGGCTCGAAGATAAAGGGAAAATTGAAAAAAAATTGAAAGGGAAATGAAATAGGCCGATCGGCCAATTTTTTTTCTTTTTTATTCTAATTCAATCTTAATGATACATGATACAATATTATTCGTTAAAATATATACTGGTGAATATTATTTATGTGGTTATAAAAATTAAAATTCAGGAGTTGTAATTATATATTTATGGATGCATAATTTTATATATTTATTGCAATTTATACTTAAATATAAATTAAATTATAGATAATACGTGGATGAGAGAGAAATTAATTTTTTATTTTGTGAGCAGATTTGATGAGATCACTAATAAAGATGGTAAAAGATTAGATTGAATTAGGTTGGATTGAATAGTAGTTTGATGACAGAAAAATTAATTATTTATTGAGTGAGGAAATTGGATCTGTTCACCAATGTGGGTAGTGTAATGGAAACTCGTGAAATGCCAAACCCGTTATGTACCCCTTCTTTCTCTATAAACCCTCCAAAACTCCATGTCATCGATCCAGCGTCATAAGAATCCTCGAAAACACCCTTCCACTCTCAACCGTCAAAATTCCGAACCTTCCCCTCCGGAAATCCCACGGCTCAAAATACGCTCCACGTCACCGATCCCCGTGAGCACCCAACCTCGGCCCAATATAAAAAGGAGCCCCACCTCTTCTTTCCTCCTCACAAAAAAATCCAATCCCTACCAAACTAAAAACAAGGGAAACCGAAAAGAAAAAAAAGAAAAAAGAAATGGCACCCAAGGCAGCAGAGAAGAAGCCAGCGGAGAAGAAGCCGGCGGAGAAGAAGCCAGCGGAGGAGAAGAAGACGGTAGCGGAGAAGGCCCCAGCCGAGAAGAAGCCCAAGGCCGGGAAGAAGCTCCCGAAGGAGGGCGGCGGGGTGGCCGCCGCAGGCGACAAGAAGAAGAAGAGGTCGAAGAAGAGCGTGGAGACGTACAAGATCTACATCTTCAAGGTGCTCAAGCAGGTCCACCCGGACATCGGGATCTCCTCAAAGGCCATGGGGATTATGAACTCCTTCATCAACGACATCTTCGAGAAGCTCGCCCAGGAGTCTTCCAGGCTTTCGAGGTACAACAAGAAGCATACCATATCTTCCCGGGAGATCCAGACCGCCGTCCGCCTCGTCCTCCCCGGTGAGCTCGCGAAGCACGCCGTCTCTGAGGGGACCAAGGCGGTTACCAAGTTTACCAGCGCTTGAAGGATTTGGCGGTGTCCTGGGTTAGGGCTAGGGTTTAGTTGTACGGGTGTCTGTAAAATTGATGTATGGATCTGCTTGGAATTGAAATATGATGCCGTTTCGTTTGTTCCATTGTTCGTTTTGTTCGAATTGAATATTTCGAACGGTAGTAATCCAAATGTCATTTGAATTAAACTTGCAGACCTCAAGATTTTTATTTCCTTCTTCAAAGTAAAATTTAAGAGCAGAATAAATTATTTGATACGTTTTACCCAATATTACGAAACACTAATTAATTATAACCTGAGTAAAAAATGTTAAATTGGCGGTGCTGCTAAGTGGTTATCAACAGGGTCGAGACCTTGCGTAATATGAAGTTTCCATTTTTGTTATTTTTATTTTTTGTTGATCTTGGTTGAAAGTTTATTCCTTTTACTTTGAACGTCACGTTATCACCCAATTTGACACAGTCCCCGAGATCGAAATTCTTAAAAGTGCGGGAGGCTAAAACTTGATTGGCGGGATTTTGTGGCAATTTTGATTTACACGAAATATCGATGGCGGTTCTTGTAGGTCGGTTTGAAAATTTTGGGCTTTGGATTGGGTGGTCCTGGCGGCAATTTCAGTTCGGCTTTTTTTCGTTTTTTTAATTCAGCAAGTTGGTGATAGGAGTATTTGAAAAGGCCAATACAAACGGGACTTGGATTGAGTGTTGTTAGGGCACTATTAGCAAGGTCGGAACATGGGGTTGTCCGCGCGTAATAACAAGATTGTTATCAAAGATTATGTAAGGACATTTTTAAAAATTTGTATTTAATGTGTGTTATATTGTAGATAGTCGCATGTTGGATATGTTAGTCGCGTGTTGTATTATTGTGTGATGTTAAATACTAGTATTGTACCATTATATAATGCAGCTATACGATTGTTAGTCGTCTAATTTTTTTTGGGAAAAGTCCACCTAAGTACCCTGTGGTATCGCGAAAAATCAAGTCAGTACCCTGTAGTTTAAAACGTATCAATTGAGTCAAACATATTCCAATTAAAATCAATTAGAGGCCCGAGTAGCTACCCGGACCCTACCCGACCTGCCCGAACATTGATCGGCCGCGTGAACAAGCAACATCAGATTTCTTTGATGATGTGGCGCCACATGTACAACCCATCTCTCTCCCCTTCCCCTTTCTTCTTCCCCCATCTCTCTCCTCTTCCCCTTTCTTCTTCCTCCGTCAACGGCGTTGGGTTAATTTGGACGGTGTCGAGGACGTTGGGTTAATTTGGATGACGTTGGGTTAATTTGGATGGCGTTGGGTTAATTTGGACGGCATCGGGTAGGAATTCGCTCTTCTTCTTGCTCGAGGATGGTGTCGGAGAACTGACGGCGGGAGCAACGGCAGGAGCAGGGGGAGAGCTCGCCGGAGCAATGGCGGGGGTGGCGACCAGAGCTGGGGAAGGAACAGGAGTGGCCACGGTGGGAGCCACAGACAGTGGGGAGCTCACTGGGGCTGTGGCCGGTGGGGAGCTGGCCGGTGGGGCAGCGGGCGGGGGAGTGGCCACCGAATTAGTCACCGTCGGCGGGGATGATACATGAGTAACAGCGGGGGCGCTCGAGGTGGGTTTTTGGGACGATGATGATGATGATGATGAAAAAGAAGAAGAAGAAGAAGAGAGGGGAAGGAGGGGAGAGAGAGATACTGCCATGTCATCAGTTTTGATGATGTGGCACGTTAAGTTGGCCGGGCAGGTTTCGGGTAGGGTCCGGGCAGCTGCCCGGGCCTCTAATTGATCTTAATTGGAATATGTTTGACTCAATTGATACGTTTTAAACTACAGGGTACTGACTTGATTTTTCGCGATACTACAGGGTACTTAAGTGGACTTTTCCCTATTTTTTTGAAAGGTATTAGTCGCTTGTTAGTCGTAGTGCACTATTGTTAGTCGCGTATTGTACTATTATTTGTCGCAGTTGTATAATTGTTAGTAGTGTAGTAAAAAATGCCACCGTATCTGGTCTGTCAGATCTGCCACGCTCCCGTCCTGTTCTCATCTAACAACCCACAAATATATCTCGAATGGTACAAATCACTCAATTAGTGACAACAGGCAATCCAATCCCATAGAAACTAGAGACGGAAGACAAAACTTTTTTCCCAAAATTATCCAAGTAAATATTTAACACTTATACATTTTTAAAGTTTGAACTCGAAATTTGATTAAATTATAACTACTCTCTTATCAATTAATTTATTTAATGATCCAAATTACTTGACAATAAAATTAGTGACAGCTGTAACCGGCCCACCTACCAAAACCAGTTTCGGGGAAGCCCAGCCCAGCAACAGCCACTCTCCGTGTCTTAACGGAGCCCTCCAAATCAAATTAATTACCAATTAAAAAAAGGAAAAAGAAAATAAAAGCCAAAACCCTACTTGCTTATCAGCCCTCTCCCTCCCCCGAACATCCTCCCGCCTCTCTTCTTCCTCTTCGCATCCGAAAAGAAGGAAGCCGCCATTTCAACTCGCTAAGGTACACCTTCCTCGCCTCCAAAGAAAGGGAAAATAGGGGAAGAGGAACGCTCTTGGATCTGTCGTTTTGTTTAATTAATTTACGACGGAATTACCCCGTAGGTGGAAGGATGGTGAGGGTGAGCGTGCTAAACGACGCGTTGAAGAGCATGTACAACGCGGAGAAGAGGGGGAAGAGGCAGGTCATGATCAGGCCATCCTCGAAAGTCATCATCAAGTTCCTTATCGTCATGCAAAAGCACGGTGTGTTTCTTTTCCCTTTCTTCTTTTTTTTTGATCTTCTCTCTTCCCGATTTGCCCCTGCCTTTAGTCGGTAACTTGTTTTGTTGCGGCCTGTAGGTTACATTGGGGAGTTCGAGTACGTGGATGACCACAGGTCGGGGAAGATCGTGGTTGAGCTCAACGGGAGGCTGAACAAGTGCGGTGTTATCTCCCCGCGCTTCGATGTCGGTGTCAAGGAGATCGAAGGCTGGACCGCTAGGTTGCTTCCTTCTAGACAGGTTTGTCTAGGGAGATCTTTTTGTTAGTTCGGTTTTTGTTAGTTTAATTCCGTGATTTGAAGAAGTGGGTTCAAGATGGTTGTAGTATGATCTGAGCACACCAAGCCGAGGTTTCCAATCATCTGTTTGGCAGTCTCAAGTTTGTGGCATCGCGAGCGGTGAGCCTGTGAATGAGGGATGGCTGTCATTTGAATAAGTGGGCCGAGATGGTTGTAGTGTGTCTGAGCACAACAAGTCTAGGTTTCCGATCTCGTGTTTGGCACACTCTTGTGTTTTTGATCTGTTGAGCCTGTAATGGCAGGCAACTCAATCCAGAGATGCCATTTTAGGATTGCCTTCCTGTCTGTTGCATGTGTAGTTGACCGACTTTATGCTGATGAACGATTTTGATTGTGGTAGTAGTGTAGTAGGTCATCATGAGATCGATTGTAATTTTAGTAGGTGTTGCGGATATTTGTGGAGTAGAGAATATTTGTAATATATTTTGTTCTTGAACTTGCGACTGGTAGCTTTGAGTGGCTTTTGCTGGATTGGTGTTTGTGGTTTGGCTGCATGTCTAGGCTTTCATTTAATAGGAGGGTGTTGAAACCTGCACTCACATACCACTTCTGTGAATGTGCTTGCTTTTTTAAAAACTGTGGCGGGCATTTGACAAGTGAGATTCACCTTTTGCAGTTTGGTTACATTGTGTTGACAACATCTGCTGGAATCATGGATCACGAGGAAGCTAGGAGAAAGAATGTCGGTGGCAAAGTGCTCGGGTTCTTTTACTGATGGAATATTCAGAGTTTTTCCTTCTCTTACAAGATGTCTGTGTTTCGGCTGTTCTGTACTCTTGTGACTTTTGAGTGGATTATGATTTGAAATCTATGATATTTGCTGTATGGGATTTTGGCTTATTGGATCTTGGAGAGTTATGGAGTGAGTGCTTTCATTATATTTATCACACATGAGAATATTTTCGAGTTACTACTACGTTGGCATTGTAATTGTCTTCTGCTGAGCTTGTATTGGCAGGATCAAGTATCAAGGCCAAAATGATGCACCCGAGTACCCGTTTGGCCCATTCAAGGGGAGCAGACGTTGATGCGTTTCCTCTTATACGTTGATGCGTTTCCCTTCTTGAAACTGGGGCAATGACCTTTCTCTTGGTTCCAACTTTGTCCTGCGGATCTGTACATGATGTTTGTTTTGAACTTTTCCTTTGTCATCTCAATGACTCGTTTGAAGTTTCTGTTGTTGCCACATGTTAATTTAGGTAGAGCTGGTCTGTTGCAGTTAATATGGCTTCCTGCCTTCCCATGTTTAAGGGTTGTCTATTCTGGAAGATTAATAAGTGAATTTACCATTTCGTTTTTTTTAAACCACTTGGTATTTGGATGCAACTGCAATAGTTGTTGATGTTTTAGACTTGGATTTCGCATTTGTGAAGATGCAGAAAGTCTACTGCAATCTATAACTAGTGCTCGAGTTGTTGCGGAGTCGAAGTTGCTCCAAATTGTCGCTATCAGTTTGTGTCTGTCTACGATTTTTCGCCTTCTCTTTGACTAGAGCCATTTCGAGGCCGTCATAATCGAAACTAAGGGTTTTCCTTTCTAAATAAGACGGTCCTTTCCTCTTTGCAATTGTGGTGAATCTAATCAAGTTGGCAAAAATGGTAGTTGAGGTGGTCCATGTACTGGATTTTTTGTTTTTTATAAATGTCTTGTTGTCGCATATGCCTTCGCCTTCTTATTTGACCTTTCTTCGCTATGCTCGGGTCACTTTCATAATCAAAAGAAGACGGGGCAGACACAGAACGGGCGAATTGGAGCTTAGCATTGTCACTTTGGAAACAATTAATTCGAGAACAGGCCATAAAAAATGATGTTAACCATATACATAACGTTACAGCCACCAACGTCGGTTCTTAAAAAGTCAGTTCAAACTAACATTATTTTAGATTAAACAAGAGATCTCGAGTTTGAACATTATTGATAATTTTTTAACATTTATAAATAAGCCCAGCCTAATTACAACCAAGAATGTGATAATCTCTAGTATTTAGACATACATTACAATAGGCAACTACCCAACAATATAGTGATAATGATGCATGTGAAGCATAAAACACCACAAGAAAAACCAAGTGTTATTAGCTTGATGAACCACAAGAGTACTAATCCGATACAAAACAAGTTTAAGGAAACAAATATATAACCAAAATAGTTTCCTTCTCCAAGCAAAGAACCTTAAACAGGTCGATAATTGCCCGACAAGTAACTAAACAAACTCGCCATTCTTAGATGAACTGCCAAAGGGTCCATAGTTGCCCAACCTGATCACCAAAAAGGCACACATAATAGCAAAGTACGGCCTCCTTCAACGGCCCTGATGCGCTGCGACCTTCATGGTCACCTCCTCACCGCCGTTGATTCCAGGACAGGCTCTCTCCATCTGATGGGGATTTTTTGGGGTTGGAACTTAGAATTTAGAGGAGGCCATTGCTGGTTTCCTCCCAAGAGAAGGAACTGAGGTGAGGTTTACTTGGGCTATAAAGTAGGTAAGTTGCTTTTAGGATTTGAAGGGGGCAAGGGATCTTCCAAGCATATGCTTGGAGCATTAACCTGATTCTTTCGGAGAAAAAGAGCATTAACCTGCTGGCCCACTAAAGTCTTATAATTTTACTTAATTTTCAGTTTAATAACCGGTCTTGTTTCGACTAAAAAGGTATAATGGGTCGTATGGGCTGCCAGATACATCCCAAGTTTACACGTCATTTTAATTGGAATGTGTTTTTGCATGGCAGATTAGTTTTTGCTTATTGATACCACCCGATATCAGAATAATTATTTGAATGACTTATCTATATTCAAGCTACGCACTACATTTGAAATGTTACAAAATTTTTTTAACAAGTACTTTACATTGATGTATTCTCAATAGTTCGAACTCGAGACCCCTTATACTAAGATCAATTAGTGAAAAAATTGTTGTGGCTAAACTAAGAGGTCTCAAGTTCGAACTATAAAAAACTTAATAGTGTTGAACACTTATTGGAATAATTTTGTCACATTTCAAATGTCCTATCTAATTGGATTAGTCGACAGAGTGATTGTTCCAACACCACTAGGTGGTATAAAAAAAGATGGGAACACTTATTGGAATAATTTTGTCACATTTCAAATGTCCTATCTAATTGGATTAGTCGACCGAGTGATTGTTCCAACACCACTAGGTGGTATAAAAAAAGATGGGATTCGGAGGAGTGGGTTGGATGGCGATCAAAATCGATTTGGAAAAAACTTAATGAATGAATACTTATCATGAATTACGTCTCAGGGGCACACATGTGGTTACTATGATATGGAGAAGTCACGAAAGAGTTCCTCCCTTCGTGGGGGCTCCGACAAGGCGATCCTCTGTCGTCCTATCTTTTTTTTATCTATATGGAGATCCCAGACCACTAGATAACTATGTCTGTAGTTTAAGAAAGACGAAAACCCATCAAGATCATGCAGGAATGCCCACTCTTGTCCCACCTTTATTTTGCTGACGATATTGTTTTGTTTGAAGAGGCTACAAATGAACAAGTGGAGGTGATAAAACAAGGCTTGGATATCTTCTTGTCACGACCCGAACTCAGGTCAGTGACCGGCGCTAGACTTTGACTCATTTAATCAGATAAGAAATCTAGCCAGCCTCAAACATATTCAAATTCTCCCAAAACACAAACAATTAGACTGACCTTATATTAAATATCGTTCTCCAAAATTAATTTAAATTTAAATTAAAACTTGAATGTTCTTTAGTTTCAAATGTGGAACTTACAAAAAATATAACCCAAGTTTTACCTTATTAATACATATCAATATATCCCTATTCTCCAAGTTTTACCTCATACACATTCCCAAATTTTGTACTTTATTTAGTCACTCAATGCACAAACATACCTAACACATGTATATAACTAACCATGCAAATGAATCATACCGGAAATATACATTAGTTAAAAGCCATACTTACCAAATGATCAAATATTAGCATATAATCATAAAGGCACAGGAACATGAGCAAACTACGCAACGTCTCATACCATCACGCAATTCGATACATGAACACATAATCCTGAAATCATATACCAGAATTGACGAACATCGGCAAGATCTAGAATGTGTCACGCCAATTCCAACACGAGGATATCATATCTCAAAGGAGCCATCAAAAACTAACCCCGCTGGCCAAACATATTATATCAGAATCTATTGTATCCTTAGTATATGTGCACATATGCCAACAGTCCCGATTGATCACGGGTAGATCTTTGCCTACTAGATGTCCATATCACATAACAGAGCCATCCGCATTACATAACAGAGCCATTCATATCACAGAGGCTTCATATCATGACAACTTCATAGGCTTAAAATCAAACATGTCCAGTGTCCCTCTGGACCAAATTAACCGAACTCTTATAAATTATAATATCACATTATAATATTCATATGACAAATGCATAATATGCACTCAAAGTACCAGATATGGCAAATTGAGGAAATACATTGCTCTCACTGAGGCCTGCATCTGGAAACATATATGGCAAGTTGAGGTCTTGGAGAAGATGAGAGTCTTCCTTTGGAAATGTTTGAAGCATCAACTCTAGACAAATGTTGGAAGGCATAAGCACAGACTAGCCCATAATCCTTATTACCCTCAGTGTCAGGGGCGGCCATAATCACTTATGCATCTATTGCGTGATTGACCTAAGTTTCAATGGATATGGTGCAAGCTGGTGCCCTCGCAAGGTCTGTAAGCTTTCCTTCGCATGCCCTCGTATTGTGGCTCGAAGAATATCAAATTGGACGCCATGGCAAACAGTGGGGCAAAATAAAACACACTCTTTACAATAGTATTATAGTGTTCTTGGATGTGGAGAAATGAAGAAGCCTATGGTGAGCCACGCATATTAGGGACATAGTCGACTTCATGCTAAGACATGCGAAAGAATACACGGGAGTATGGACTTGGGGAAAACATACTTCAGTGGAATCACTACAAGATGAAAAGACTGATATCATCATGGAGACCACCTCCGGAGGGGTTGACTAAGTTAAATACGGACGATACATCAAAAAGAAACCCGGAACCAGTCGGAGGTGGTGGTGTGCTACGAGATGATAGAGGTTCATGGCTTCAGGGCTTGTGAACAACACGGGCGTTTGCAACTAGCTTGCCTTGGAATTATGGGAACTTTGGAGAGGGACATGGTTAGCATTGGGTATTAACTTGAAGAAAGTCTTCATTGAGACAGACTTGCAAGTAGCTGCAAAATGTCTCACCAAGAGGATCGCGAATGAACACCCCCTTTCGGCCACGTGATTAATTGCCAAAACTTTATTCGCCAACAATGGCACATCGAGGCCCATCACTATTATAGGGAGAATAACAGCGTTGAGTATTGGCTCTCCAATTTTGCTATTAGCTTTCCACTAGGATTTCATATTTTAAGTTCCCCACCTCCTGCTTGTGTTAAGTCTTTTAGAGCAGGACTGTATTGGTGAGGGATCTGCCCGCTTTATTTCTGTGTAAGCAATTATGTTTTTATGAATGAAACGGTTCACTGCGCCCACTATTATCACAAAAAAAAGGTGGTATAAAAAAATCATGGAGACAGCTAGTTAATTCATTGTTTTTAGGAAATCTGGTTGATTCACTGTTCTGTTACTATTGTCTCTCACCCTTTCGTAGCATTTTTCAGTTTCAATCCCAATTTTTCGCATTTTGATCACTTAATTTAATAACTCATCTATTTAAAATACTGATTCCAAAAGTAATACAAGACTATTAAGTTAAACACAAGAAAGGTTCTTCCTTTGCTATTTGTTGTTGCCAGGAAAAGATGGAAAGAAAAGTAAAGCAAAGTATTAGCAACGCACAGCTGTAACAAAGTACTAATTCAATTTCAATCCAAGACAAACAGCCAGTTCATTCCTAAGAGTACGATGGAAAGAAATGCCCCAACGATGAAGAAAATTGAACTGGTCACTATATTTGGCTTAATGATTAGTTATCTCAAAGACAGTTGTACGGCGTCTTAAAAAAATCCATGAGGTCTGGTCTTCGGTTGGCTGGTTGAGGTTCTAGAATCCGAACCTTTCTGCAGTTGTAGTCCAATGGTATGATATGCATCACCCACCATTGAATTCGAACTCGACATATTTGGTTGTTTAGTAATTTTTCGTGTAGAAAAATAAAATCACTATACAACTCCTCATTGCACCTAAAAAAGAGACAACTCTCCATATTAAAATTCACGTTATAGACCTTCGGAAAACAAAGTAAAAGAAATGGTGTACGTAACTAATATGATGTGACATTAAAATTCAAAGTTGTATATGATTAATTTCATTTTTTTAATACTTGTTTTAAACTGTTGTCATGGACAATATACCTAACCAGGTTCACTGTATGCATATTTCTCAAAAAAGGTTCAATATATGCCCCCTTATCTTCCAAAATATATGCAAGTTAACTAGTTCAACTAGTTCTCAAATTCGAGTCCTTTAAAATACATCAGTGTTAAATAAATGTTGAAATTTTTTTGTCTATCTTTTCAAAATTATATCAAACTCGAATCTAATTTAGTTAGCCGAGTGAGCCAGATATTAGGTGATAAAGACAAAAATAATTTAATTAGTTGATGATGATTGGATGACAACTCACATAACATTTTCTTTTTGATAATAACTCAACTTTAACCCGAGGAACTTCCATCACATAACATGGATTCTCCTAACAAAAAAATAATTAGGAACTTATCTTTTCATAATAACTCTATCAATAAAATTGGAATTCAGATTCTGATAATTATTTAACCTCAGAGATTATTCAACAAATCAAATGAAAGTCGTTGAGTTTATTTATTCAGCTTTGAAATACTCGTGACTTTATAAATAACGACAAAATTATTTTAACAAATATTTAGCGATAATATATTTCGGTAAACCCGAATCAGATCACCTTGCACGCCATAGGCTTAGCTGTGCATGAAACTTCTAACAACATTAAAAACGGTCAATAACTAATTTTTTCTTTTTTCTAAAAAACAAAGGAGCCTATAAAAATATCTGCCTCTGTACATTTATTTGGAAGCACTCTTTTGTTCCCTTTTTACCCTTCCACCTTCCTTTTCCCTCTCCCCTCTCCCCATCTGCTTGCGCTAAAGCGTCGTCGTTTCGGAACTGATTTGGAAAAAGCACAAAAAGGAGGAGGGGAAGAAGTATGGCTGCGCCGCCGGCCCGGGCTCGAGCAGACTACGATTACCTCGTAAAGCTACTCCTCATCGGCGACAGCGGTAACCGCCATCTCTCCCTGTCGTCCTTTCACCCCTTTTCCGATTTCATTTATAAATTCCTTTTCGCTCTCTCTCTCCAGAAGTAATCGGATCTTTAACGAATCGAAAATATAGAAGGGGTACAACCGTCATTTTGTTCCGCGGGGTTTATGTTTCCCTTTGGTGCTTTGAATCTTGGATTAGGATGATTCCTTAGTTCAGTGGTAAAACTGGTAGCTGCACAGTATTATTCTTTTTGTTTTTAATTTTTTTTCTGGTAGGAGATTAGGAATCCGTCTCATTTACAAATGAATTCGTGTGAAATTTGTTTAGTTTCGTCGAGTTATGAATCTATTGATTTTGATGGAACCTTTGGTTACGTTGACTTCCGAGGCAGTTGAGTTTTCGGACTTTGCAAATGCGTTCCTTGATCGAGCCAAATGTAATATTTGAAACGAAAATGAGACGCTGTTTTCATATCTTGTATTCCATTATGTTATTCATCATGGAGCGATGCTGCAAGGGAGGGTGATGCGCTATTCGGTTGCGTTTCCTTTTACCATTTCTCGGTTGGCTAAGGTGACGAGAGGAGTTTCATCTTATTTTCTTGTTTTGAATGTCCTCAGGTGTCGGGAAAAGTTGCCTGCTTTTGCGTTTCTCTGATGGTTCCTTCACTACAAGCTTTATCACCACCATTGGGTATGCGTTTTCTGAAATGTGCACATCGTGATACATATTTTCTCTCTCTATCTCAAAAGACTTTTGACTTTGGTTTCCTTCTTGTGCATAGCATTGACTTTAAGATAAGAACCATTGAGCTTGATGGTAAAAGAATCAAGCTTCAGATTTGGGACACAGCTGGTCAGGAGAGGTTCCGAACAATTACTACGGGTAAAATCTGTTGCTGTCTTATGATGCAATACATGTTTTTTTTCTTTTTGAATGTAATGTTTGGTCAAGGATCTTTTTATGACAATTGGTTGGCGATGTCAGACCCTTTGCATTCTCGATGGCAGCTTCTGTAATATAACCATCTACTAATATTTGAAGCCCATCCACTTTAATACTTTTCACTATTGGATGCGCCTTTGTCAGTATTTTTGCCAATTGGTCTTGCAGCAGAAGATTGTTTCTGATGTTGGCAATATAAGACATTTACATTTTTGGATAAACTTTTTGAGGGAAATTTTAAGTAATGATAACATCTCCTCCATTTCATGCCAAGATAAGTCCTTATAGTATCTGTTATTCTGAATGTTCTTATCCATGGGAAGCATTTTTTGATGTTGCTTTTGACAGCTTACTACCGTGGAGCAATGGGCATCCTGCTGGTCTATGACGTCACAGATGAATCCTCTTTCAACAGTAGGTACCCGGTGATCATTGTTTAATACATGATTTACCATAGAAATTCCACCTTTAACCATTGTGTTTATGGATAAAGCTGCAGTTGTTTTCTATCCACGTCCATTATGTTTTGTGGGTTTCTGTGCTATCCTTACAGAGTCACCTCATTGCCTTGTAGATATTAAGAACTGGATACGAAACATTGAACAGCATGCTTCTGATAACGTTAACAAGATATTGGTAGGGAACAAGGCTGACATGGACGAAAGCAAAAGGGTACAGATTCTGTTGTCTTTTATCTCCTGTGGTTTGCTTTACATGGCCCTCATCGACACTTAAGAAAACCTCATACATCTTGCTTTATATTTTTTTTCTCAAGGATGGGCAACCATTTAATGACCACATTCGTGCTTTTGGGTTTGAACAAAGTGATGAAAACTGATGAACCAGCCTCTGATCTTTGTGTGTTTTTATGCGCGTAAAATTGTTACAAGAAATGTGCTGTACGATGTCGGCTAATGGTAGTATCACATTTCTCAGGCTGTACCAACTTCCAGGGGTCAAGCACTTGCTGACGAGTATGGGATCAAATTCTTCGAAACAGTGAGTGATTTTTAACGATCTTAAGCTATTTTACTTTTACCAGTGTGTTATTCACTGTATGTCTGTCTCTCAGAGTGCAAAAACAAATCTAAACGTGGAGCAAGTCTTCTTCTCGATTGCAAGGGACATAAAGCAACGGCTTGCAGACACCGACTCCAGGGCTGAGGTAGATGTTTAACCGAAAGAAATAGGAAAAAATAATTCTCCTTGCAAAGACCCCAAGGTAGTTATTGACATAATCTTTTTGTTTGAATTTTGTTGCAGCCATCAACAATTACCATCAACCAACCCGATGCGGCTGCCAGCGGTCAAGCTGCCCAAAAATCAGCTTGCTGTGGTTCTTAAGGAGGCTATTTTCGGCGGGATTCACGTCGCCGTCTCTCGCTCATGGCAGAAGAACTGAGTTCTTGTACTTGCTCTTCAGTGTCATTCTTTTCGCTGTTCTAGTTTGTGAAAGGCAAGTTTATCGCAGGAGGATAATGTTTTAATTTTATGCACCTGGTGGGCCCCTCCTTTCACCTTTTAAAGCTTTGATCGTGATAATGGCGGACTCTAATTTATGTACAGAGGCAGTCAAAATTATTTTCCCCATTGAAGTGTATAATAGTGTGTTTAAGCGTTTGGACTACGTAATGTGTTTTTGATTAACAGCGAATCTTGTTTGGAAGCCGGAAAGGAAGAAGGGATAATTTTGGCAATTTTGAAATCGTAAAATTTCTAAAACTGAGGGAAAAAAGTTGTCGGGACGAAAATCAACTGATCATTGTATAGACATGCAACATATTTCCACTACAAATTACACATAAGTTGTTAAATCGTCCTTCTAGTACCTATATGCACATGAGATAGGCCAACTCTACAATATACATACAATGTCCGTACGCCCATCGTAGGTTTAGTTACTCTTTTCCGTAAATACGCTGAAGCTCCCTCGTCGCCGCTTGATATGATTCTGGAGTCAGGGAGGGACTGAATGAGAAGGATAACCATCCATAGCAAACATGTAAGGGAAGAAAGATCTCACGGAACGTAGATGAATGATCCCGCCCGAGAATTATAAACTCGATGCTCAGTAAAGAATGTCTGGCGTATGAAACGGAACAAGGGAAAAGGGAATAAGAATGCAAAATTTTGTTTCATGGATAGAAAGAATACCTTTCCATATCCGGAAGGCTTTCTGATTGATAGGTGCGCCAAATACATTTTGAATGACATCAAATAGCATGCTTTCTGGAGTGCTTCTCAATTCTTGCACTATCTGATAAATGGTCTTCCCATTCTCAAAGTAAATGTGATTGTTCGGATGTTTTGTCTTGCAACCAGCGTGGCGTTCAAACTCGTATGCGTTCAGCACCTGAGAGATTGTACGTTAACGAGTTCGTAATCTACAACCAAATCAGATGCCAACGTACAAGAAACAGATATCTACAACCTTTTGGTAAGCCAAATTAAACCAGGAGACTCATATGACTTACCTTAGAGTGATTGCATGATTGACATCCACAAAGATAGCCAGAGCCTTTTATGGTACCTCGAAGTTCCTTCTCCAAATGCAAATATACACCATTAGAAATGTGCAAAATGCAATTAAACCAGAAGAAACAGAAGGCGAAAGCTTTGTACCTCCCGTGACACCGAGACATACTTAACAGGAACCCCATCAAGCATACCGGTTGATATCAGACTTCTGACATTTGAAGGGAAGCTGTTCGGAGCTTCTTTTTTGGTACTCTTCGGCTCCAATCTGTTCTTAGAAGCAGAAACGGATTTCGATTTAGCAGCCTGGGTGATACCAACAACTGCACTAGCATTTGATGCACCCAGCTCATTTTCAGAGACCTTGTCTTCCATGTATGTTTGGTCATAGCTGTTAATGGACCTGTTAACTGGCATAAGATTATGTTCCCCTTGAAAACCTGTAAAAGATATCATACGGGAAGCCTCCTTAGTAGGACATTCGTCTAGTTGAGAGGCGTTGAGATCTTCCTTAATGTATATGGAACATGTTGGTACAGCATGGGTATCTCCTCCATCAAAGATGTGACCAGTCAATGCCACTGTGTCTACTTCTTGGTTGTAGCCTTGATCAATATTTATAAAACTAGTTCCGGTTTCCCGGTTGAAGCCTTGAATTGTTGAAGTCTCGATGATGCTTTGCGTCGCAAAACTCTGACCATTCAGAGAATGCACACTATTGTCTGGTTCCTTTATTTGATTGACTTTTACCTTCCTAAAACCACCATAACCAAGAAACACCTCAGGATCCTCCAACCCATGAGACACAGGTAGTCCTAGAGATGCACCCAAGCTAACATTTTCGACGGAACCTGCATTCCTTTCCTCAAAATTGAAAGACCTAGTTTCAGACTCAAAAAGACGGTTAATAAATGGGCTATGAACCGGCTGGTAACCAGATGCGTTATCCCAAGAGGGAGCATTAGCATCGGAGAGTCCTAAACTTGACGTGCTGTTGAGAGTGAGTACTGACTGCTTCTTGTTAGGGAACAGCTCTGGAGCGTCAGCATCTAGAAACCATTGCGGAGACCGTTTTGCTTCAAATCTTGAAGTACTAGCATATGCTGAATCTCCATCCACGCTCTTCGCCATCCAAAATACCCTCTCTCTCTCTCTCTCTCTCTCTCTCTGTCTCTCTCTCTCTCTCTCTCTCTCTCGTATTATCGCAACAACCTGACCGATTATGACGTTGATCCCAGGATTAACAATGCTTGCTCCTACCCGTCCATCCAAATCTTCATGATGCAATATACAACGACCAACCTGCACGATTTCGATTGCTCGTCAAATCGAAAGGCCAGAAGCAAACAGAAATCGTCTTCGTAACCGAATTCGATTACAGAAACCGAAAAAGTAACAAACAAACACAACAATCCTAGCAGTTCATCATCATAGAATCCACAGGCAACCTCACTCATCAAAGAAAAATTAAGAGCAACAGATGCAATTAAAAGCAAGTTTACTAAAATGGTGGCCAAATGGTTAACACTATACTACTGACACTAAACACCTGGAAAAAAAAGTTGCAATAAAAAAAAAATTAGTTGAAAGAGAGGGAGCCAGGTGATAGGGGGAACCAAACAAAACCCTAGAATTGAGAACGGGCTAAAGTTTTCAATTGAAAAAGATTAATTACCCCTCGGTCTCACCCGAGATCGGAGAATTAACCGTCGGCGAGCTCCACGGCGGGTGACAGGTGGATGAGAGGTTAAAGAGGGAGCACCGGGTCAAGTGATGGGGGGAGTGATTGCGCGTGTACGCGAGTGGGGGATTCCAATACGATGAGGAGAGGGTAAACTGTTATTGGCCGTCCAGATCGAAGCGAGCGTCTTTTGACTTGAGATCTGGACCGTCGATTTAATTGAAATAGGGAAAAATCCTTTTATTGTTTATTTTTTTAGTGATATTACAATACTACAAATTATAGTTTTGTTGAGCTTGTTTATAAATATTAAAATTGGATAATCTATTATTTCAAGGTCTAAAATTGAATAATTTTAACGTGATATAAATTGATTCGTTGTTATTTACACAAGTCTGTGTCGCACATATATGATAATTTTTTCAATTATCAATTATCCAAGTATATTAAATATTCTTGATATTTTGGCATGTTGATGCCTTGTTCATACAATTAGAATTAAACATAAACCTTTAGGGAGAGAGATTAATTACGACTAAAACTCTATGCAACAAATCCAAGTACAACTAAAGCAATCAAACCGAAGGAGAGAAACCTAGTTAGATTCGTCCCCCTAAATACGAATCCTCATTGGATTAATAAACTATGGTCTATAAAATAAAAACAACATGATCTTGGCCAGATTAACGAACACAAAAGGAGAACCATCAACAATCATATAACCTACATAATGGAAGACAGGTACCAACAACTTTACGAGTACATGGAAGCTAGGGACAACTCCGGGATGACGATCAAGGAAACCCGAATTCAAGAACAACAACAAGAACACGAAGAAGAAGATGATGAAGAAGAAGAACGATGCGAGTTAAAGAAGCACAACGACGAAGAAGATTGGGCTGAGATTGAGATTCTAATTCATGAAGCTCTATCCAATTTCAATCGTCAAATGGAAGAGGAGAAGAAGAAAGAAGAAGCTCTTAGTTTCAGTGATTATTCTGACGAGGTTGGTTACTTTAGTTAATATCTCTAAGCGTTTAGTGTAAACAAATTCAACAATTGCATGGGTGTATCAATTCTAACAATATGTTATATTTTTTACTATGAAAGGGATCATGCATGTCATATTTCGTTATTAGTCTTTTCTGTTTCTTGATAAACAATTTCACCATATTTCATATTTTTTTTCTCCTTTTTTTCATGCCATATATATTCTTTATTAGTTTCTTGTGGGGTTAGATTGATGTTAGTAAATTAGTCAATTCTTGGATTTTTTTTCTTCTTCTTAACGCAAAAAGAGTTTCTTTAATTTGTCTCTGCAGAATGTGCATCCCGGGGTATAATGTTGATAATAATGCAGTTATTGATAATTCCGACATTGATGAAGGATCGAGAATGGATTTTAACTTGCCTGATTCCTTGTTCAGTGATGATGAGGTTAGTTTACGTTTTCAGAGCGGATTATTCTCGTAGAGATAGGTTTCGGATTCTTAGGTTCATGGTGACAAAGTTTTATTCTTTATCTCACTGCCATATTTCATAATTTGCCTTTTCTTTTCTCATGCTATCAGTTTCGTTATTAGTTTCCTAGATGTTGGGATTAGTTAATTCTTAGATATTATTTCATTCTTTACAAAAATGTTTTTTTTCTTCTGCAGACATTCTTTTGGTCACCCTTGGACTTTGACTTTGAGCTGCCGAATTTGTTGTTTAACGTGGAAGAGGTAGATACCCTTTCAATAATTTCATAAGCTCTTACTATATTTCAGAGAGTTCAGTTTTTTATATTTATTTATCACATACTGTTTGGTTATTGTAGTTTTTCTTGATAAATTAATGGACTTTTGTATCCCTGTAGGCATCGGTCGCTGTGAATGAGGAACCTACGGAGACATCTTCCACGGACAATAGATGCAGGGGCAATGAGGACAATATACCCACATTTTACAAAGGATTCTGATATTCTGTTTTATTAGTTTCATATTTTTAGTTTTTCTATTATGTCTCTAGTCAGTTCCCTATTCGTAGACAGAACTATCACTTGATGTATAGTGCGTATCAAAAATCAGAAATATTACTTAATTCTACATAGTACTCTCGAGTATTTGCTACATGTCTCTCTCTTGGTTTGGTTAATAGTTAATACCATGATTCAATATATATTGGGTTCTACACTATCTCTTTCCTTTCTCTCTTTTTTCATTGGTTTATCTATATATGTGTTAAATTTCAGTTGTAGAAAATGCTAAATTCTAAATATAAAATTTTATTCATTAAGCCAAAGTGCATTTAACTTAACAACACAAAAAATGTACTAATTCAAGGAGATCTAGGGTCCAAACACTAAGATGATGTAAAAATTTATCTTTTAAAAAAAATATTCATTAATTGCATCAGAACTCTCAACATTTTCCTTAGTTAATTGGTGTCGAAGTACTACAATAAATTTTATTGTTATAAATGATAAGAGACTTAAATTCAATTAATATTTGAATTCAACAAAGGAGCATCAAAGGCAAATTCACATTAATTTAAATAGAATTCTATTCTCCAATTTTGATAGTGGTACTTTTATTAAATTTTTAAGAGTAATAATTATGAATCTTAGAGTTTGTCCGCAATTTTGAACCAGGAGTTTTTGCAAAGCTACGTGACTTTTTGAAGACTTCTATACATTTTAAATATCTAAAAACACCATATATATGTATTTATAATTGTTGAAGTGTGAACTTTACCACATTTTAAAGGTCTTATCCGGTTTGATAGGTTCGATACCAATTGATTAAATAAAATTTTTTTTAAAGCGAGACGGTTTTTTTAAAAGAATTTTTCGAGTGGTCATAGAACCCAAAGACTTGCCACTCAATATTTTTTTGAGATAGAAATTACGTAACACCCCTAATTAGAGCATATATACTATCTAAACCAGTCACTCAATTGACAAAATTTATAAGAAAGATTATAGGACAAAGAAACTAATGTAAGAGTCCAATCAATCTAACAGAATACTAATAGTTGGTATAAATTATAAGGTATTTAATTTTTTTAACAGGGTCGGTACTCTTTCCCTAAAGCGAAGTTCACAATAAATTTTATCACTCAAAATTTTAACGAAATTGACTAATTGCACGTTCGTACTTGCACGGATAATTCCTACTCTGATGTAGATACTACAATTATCAATAAAATTTTACTTTAAAAAATGAAAAAAGAGAGAAGAACACGTTGATGCGTAATATGTGAATTAATTGTTAATATACACTCTTTTTTTAAGAAGAAATTATTAATATACACTCGATAGGTGCACTTTTTTTAGCTTATACACACTCGAAAGGTGCACTTTTTTTTGCAAGTTTTGAGAGGGGGAGTAGATCGGAGAAGGTGAAGACCATATTCCACCACCGCGACACGGGAGATCATCGCAATGATCCGCTCCTTGGCCGCTGGCGGCTCCAGCGAGTCCATCGCCTGGAAGAGCACCGGAACAACACCCTGCCCCACTGGCCATGTTCTTGCCGTCATCAAGGAGGAGAGCCACCAGCTCCTCGACGGCGGAGCTCCTCGACTCGGCGGCGCCGATCTGAATACGCGCGATGAGGCTCCTCGTCGTTAGCTCCCGAAGCCTCCATAGCTTTGAGAACCCGTTGAGCTCCTCTTCTTGCACCCCGTCGCCACCGCCACCGCCACCCCCACCCCCACCTCCACCTCCCTGACCACCGCCTTCTTCTCGTCCCACTCGTAGTATGGCTCTTTTGCCTCCTCCTCCTCTTCCTCGACGAACAACTTCTTCGCCGGCCGGAGAGAAATAGCTCCCGGTTTTTTTTAGGCGAAAAGAAACTTTATTACTCAAAGAAACGAAAAAGTTACAAGAAGGGGAAAAAGAAAACAGAAGAGAAGCCAAACACACAGGCCGAATAGGAAACCGCAAAACAGCAAGCCTATCGCCATAAAGAAGAACTCGACCCTACAAACTTGAGGGATAGCAAGGCCGATGAAGGAACCAATGATCTAAATCGATCATTTCTGCTATTTCTTTGCGTTCCTCTTCCTAGCCCGCGGGGACAAGTTGGAGGAAGATGTGTAGGGGTACCCACAACCCGGGTAGTCCAGGATGATAAACCAGCTACGGCGCATCAAAAGTCCACCTCATACTCCAGCCAACGTAGATCCTTACTGGCATAGGTAGTCCCAGTCTTCTTCCTCGTTTGAAAGCGAGTGTTCTTGGTAGGTGGTAGATGGGAG
This sequence comes from Hypericum androsaemum, assembly GCA_963995505.1. Lineage (NCBI taxonomy): Eukaryota > Viridiplantae > Streptophyta > Magnoliopsida > Malpighiales > Hypericaceae > Hypericum > Hypericum androsaemum. The sequence continues at coordinate 3,753,739 of OZ023186.1, read as the reverse complement.
TCCTCCAGGTCCGATTGTGAATCCGTCTCGTCCGCCCAATTGTTCTTCATCTTCTTCATAATCGAACACATGAACTTCAACGAGTCCAGAAGATCATCGTTGTCAGCAAAAACACCGGTTGAAGAGAAATAGCTCCCGGTTGAAGAGAGGGAACACCGGTTGGATCCATCCATCCTCGAACACATCCTCGGCGGCGACCGGTCCTCGAACCATTTTGCATGTCGAAAATTCCAAGTTTAGTGTTCGGTCTTATATGAGAATTTAAAACGGCAGGTTCTTATTTGGTTGGGGAAGAAAAGAGAGAGAGAGGGGAGAGAGAGAGGGGGGAGAGAGAGAGAGAGAGAGAGAGAGAGGGAGAGGAGAAGGTGGATAGGCCACCTCAGCAAAATTTGCTAATGTGGCTCGTCCATGTGGCCGGGCAGGACGGGCTTGGTCTGGGCAGCTGCCCGTGGACCTAAGTGATGTAAATTGGGTGAGGTTTGACTCGATTGATGAATCTTTTACCACAGAATACTAAAATGATTTTTGACAATACCACATGGTACTAAAATAGACTTTTATCAAAAATTAATAAACAGAAAACATAAATACAGATCGAATAAGCCAACATAAAAAATATTAATAAGACAGGAAATTATAATCGTAATTACAAACCCTAAAACAATTCCTATATTGTAAACCACGACCAGAAAAATAATCAATGAATTAATCGATCCAGAATATCCTCGGGAAAAAAAAGAAAAAAAAATCCCAAAACACCAACTTCCTACCTACAAACAATTCTATCTCCGGATCACAAACTAAACCCTAAACAAGAAGACCCAGTAACGCCGGCGACTCCCTCCTGGCCAGCCCCAACTCCAACTCCACGTCTTTTTCCGGCTCGACCAAGCTCAGATCCACTCCAAAGATCATAAATCTCGGATTTTTGACGACCCTCTGACTCGGCTCCCGCTCCCGCTCGTGTTCGGCCTCAGACACCGTACTCGAACTTGTATTAGTCGTAGTACTACAAGTAGAAGTCGGAGACACGATATTCTTGACGCCGTTGAGAGGGGCTCGGTGCCTCCTCATGTGGCCGCCTAGGGCCTGGCCGATGGGGAACTCGAGGCCGCAGATGGGGCACTCGTGGCTCTTGGGCTTGGCCGGCGGCGCCGCCTTGAGAGAGAGTCCGTCGACACGCGCGAGCTTGTTGGGCTTATTGTGGCTCGCCCGGTGCCCGCCTAGGGCTTGGAACGACGAAAACTCCTTATTGCATGTCTTGCACGCGAAGCTTCTCCCCGCCGGTCTCGCCAAAATCTTCTCAGATTGACCGACTTTGGATAGCAGCATCAAGCAGTCCGCGGTGTACGCATCCTCCTCCACTCTGCTTCTCTTCACCGGCAACGTCATGAAGAAAAGATCGTTCTTGTTTAATTAGAAGTTTTGGATTTGAGTTCTCTTGTGTGCGGTCTTTTTATGATGGGTTTCTTGAGTTGGAATAATGAGTGTTTGGATTTGGTGGATGGTTTGGTGTATTTATAGGGGAGGGGTTTTTTTAGGTGTTAAGCAGTGACGTGTTGGGGAGTAATTAACTTATTTGACCTTACTAGTTACTTGTGGTACCTGTGGGCTAAGGAAGAGGGAGTCGGTGGGTTTTTGGTAAATAAGAGGATAATTCAGGGGCAAGAGTCCAGCCGCCGTGATTAATACGCTTCCTCGGACCGCGTTGGGGGAAGGAAAGTTGGAACGTAAATGGGAGTTGGCTGGCGAACTAGGGAGAGTCTAATTTTTTTATCGTTCTATTCTAGAAACTACCTGGCGAGTGTGGAGGCCCAAGCCCATGGTCAAAGCGCGTGTCGCGTGTTCCCATGGGCAGGGTGACGTGGTTTTCTCTGTTTCCTGGAAGGAGAGCATGTATAAATAATTCAGTTAATTTGAGAAATTAACGTAACAAGGTGTGATTGTGATACCCCGATTTGTTCTGTCTAAAATACTTAAGTGATTTGATTGGTACTATTCATGCCAACAAGGTGCACCTTCTTTTCTGGCACACATCTTGAGAGAACTCCAAGGTTAAACGCGTTTGACCGGGAGTAGGATCAGGATGAATGACTTCCTGAGAAGTTTCCCAGGATGTGTGCGAGTGAGGACAAAGCACGCTGGAAAAGACCTGTGTTGGTCTGTGGAGACAGTCGGTCAAATCACGGGGTGTTACATTTGGTATCAGAGCGACCTCGGCTTGTACGGTGTGGTTCGGGGATCGAACGCATCTGCAACCGAGGGATTCTGGGACTGTCTGTATCTGGCGCGACGAGGACGTCGCGTATTTAAGGAGGGGTGTATGTGATATCCCGATAACACCCCGTGATTTGACCGGCTGTCTCCACAGACCAACACAGGTCTTTTCCAGCGTACTTTGTCCTCACTCGCACACACCCTGGGAAACTTCCCAGGAAGTCACCCATCCTGATCCTACTCCCGGTCATACGCGTTTAACTTTGGAGTTCTCTCAAGATGTGTGCCAGAAAAGAAAGTGCACCTTGTTGGTATGGATAGTACCAATCAAATCACTTAAGCATTTTAGACAGAATAGATCGGGGTATCACAGTGATACTTTTAAAGGTTTAAGTAATTTGATTTAAAAAATATATATTAATAAGGTGTATTTTTCTAGTAAACATTTTAAAATAATTTTAAGTTTAGGTTTGTTTGACATGGAGAAATTTGAGACTTGAAATTTTTTAAGTGGAGACAAAACAAACTTGAAAAGGTCCTTGTTGATTTGTGAATATAATCGGTCGAATCTAAGATATTATAGTAGGAATGAGAGTTAATCCACCTAATAAATTTATATTTATTGAGTTTTGCCAAATGACATGTAGCCCAATGGGACAAGTGATTGTTAATTTCAAAGAGGTCTAGAGTTCAAACTCTAGTAAATGTAATGGTGTTAAAAATTGAACTTTAAAAAATATTTATTGAGTTTCATTTAAATTTGAATTTTTTTAATAAAATCGATATTATTATTGAAAGAAGTTTTTTTTATAGATATTATTGAAAGAAGTACCTACATCTATGCTCAACTCGTATTAATTATCGGGACAGTATAAAGACATATAACAAAGAGTCAGTATAACAAAATTTAACAATATGCGTTAGGAAGGTTTAGCAGTGGCCTAACAAAAATTAAGTGTTAGTAGGTTTTAAGCATTTTTATTTGTGGTGCATTTTAGCATGGTTTTTAAACCCGGCCTGGAGCTACGACCCAGAATTTCTACTGTCGTTCGGTCGGACCACCGATCGCACTAAAAATATTTTTATTTTTTAATATATTAAATTATATATATATATATATACATATATAGGTTAAAATAGACTTATTTTTCATACAAAAAAATAGACTTAATTTTTTATCTCTTCACTCTATAAATCTATTTATTTATTTATTACTCTATAAACTTGTCAAATCAACTTTTTTTTCCTCGAAAACTACCAAAAAAAGTCAATTTCGCCCATTTTTTTACGAACTGGATTCGACCGGTTAGGATGGACCTCAAAATTGGCTGGTCCAACCAAATTTGATCTGGTTAGTACAGACCCCGATCAAAAGCCTAAAAACGACCCAGTCTTGTGCCCGATTCATGGTCCAACTGGTCGGACCGCATTTTTTAAAATCATGCATTTTAGCAAGATGGAGCTGAAGGCTAAAACAGGAGACCCCGAAACTAAACAGGAAGTTCCGATTAGGAAGTCAAGTCTGAATAGGAAAATTCCTAACTAAATAGGTTTTTTTGGTTGGATCCTAACTAAAAAAGATGAAATAATTTAGTTTTACATTTCTATTACCTTATGTATATTTAGTTTTCATATTTATTAGTTGACTTAACCCTCAAGTTTAGCACTTCGTCTCGTGGGGAAAACTCGCAAAATCAACAAGGAAATTAACTCAGAGAATTTTCAATATAATTTTTTGCAATATTTAATTCAACCTAGAGATGCAAGTGTGATGACCTCGTTATTTATAACGAGTCTTTCCTCGCTAGCTTAACGATCCGGTTGGGTTATCTTGAACCAGTACTTACATCACAACCAAACGGGGAAAAACAAGTGCAATTAATGCCGGTATGTAAGGACACGCGCCAAGGTGTGGGCGCGTAGGTAGTTGACCTCACCGCTGAGCGAACAAAGAAGTGAGAAACCGAAACGCACCGCCGTGCAAGGGGAATAAAGGAGAAGATTCGCGGGTAAATATTAGATTAGGACTAAAACGTGGTTGCCAAGTCACCTTCTTATCTTATCTTTCTATTTTTCTTTTTTAAAATCGGCTTTTCTTTACTATTAAACCAACCATAATGAACCTACTCGGTCCAGTCGAAGAAGAGCGGTATTATATAAACTATTTTTTCCTACTTTTCCCACTCGTTGGTCGTTACTCCTCGGTTGGTGACGTCATAGGCTAGTTGTTTTGAATTCCACGTTTCAGATTGGATGATGGAACAGCGTCGGTCGGGTTCCGTACTTGTAAAGCTATACTTCTTAGTGACGCACGCATAGAGAATTACAGGACAATTTTTTGATAGTTAAACGTATATTATTAATATAATAAATATATACAATATTCTTAGTTGAGTTTTATCCACCTACAATTGTTCTACCATCTTCCCATGATGAGACAAACCGGCTTATAGCGGGTTGCATACATCACTCAAAACAACACAACCACGATAAAACCAAATAGGAAAAAAATGCCGCTGGAAATTACAATACAATCATTTTTATATAATATTTAAATTTGAGTATTATCGGACCATATTTTAAAGGACAATTTTTTTAATATTGTCTTTTGTATTTGTATGACTTGAACCAACGAGCTCGTTAAATAAATCAAAATCTCTTACTATTTGAATAACTAGGTTACAATTAACCACTTTGCTATCTCCAAAAATCTCATATTTTTTCATGAAAGAGGAAAAGAAAGACGCATAAATCATTATTAGCAAACTAATTTTTTAAACCTAACCCAAAATTTTCAGATAACTAGTATATGAATTTTTTATGTTTATAAATAAATCTACCACACTAGCAACTAGGGATATTAACATGTCCCTCGAAAAAGTCTAGCCGTCCGAAATTTCACTGGCATTGACATCATGCATTCATGAGAACAACAACGACCACATCAATTATTCTAATATCATATCAGAATCTTGATATTCAATCTAAAACCTAAAATCTTTATAAAGTAGATAGATGTTTCGCATCACAATTAACCATGCAAGAGTAGTCCCGTCGTATAATCAGGAGTAGAACAAAAAAAGGACGATCCAAAACGGGACAACGCGAAAGTCTCAAATATCAATTAGTACAAACTGGACGTTTGATTTTCTCAATAGTCTGAATTCCTAACTGGGTGATTTCCCATATAAAGCTTTTCTTGGAATTTACTTTGAACAGATAAAGCTTGGACTTTCTAGAATTGCCTTTTGAACCACACATACGAGGAAACTTTGCGGGCAACTTGTCGATATTTTCCCTTCTACGTGTTTTTTTTTCGTCTGCCCTTCTCGATGTCTCATTGATGGCCGGTCACCTGCATGCATAGGTGGTGGATACCTAACCCCGGGATTACACGAGGCACTTCACAGGCGGAACACGAGAAAGTAATCGAACATTTTTGTTCCAGTTTTGCCATAATTCCAGGGAGATGAACTAATTTTGATCGTATTTCTATAAATATGATTTCATAATTATCTAAATTAGTATTTATCATTTTTTTAATTTTATAATAAATTTTATCTGATTTACTTTCTCTCTTTATGTTTAATTGAAAGATTAATAATCTGAAAATTGTTATTTAGTACGGAGGAATTGCTGTAAAATTACTCCGTATGAACAAACGTTAACAACCTCTTCATGTAATGTACTTGGTGGGATATGTACGGGTGGGATTGTTTTCAGTAAGGTCCGGGATTGTTAATTCGTATCCATACGAGAAAATTTACACCACCACATATGTAACTTGTAGGTACTCGAATGAGGAGATTAATCATGTATTTATAAATAGCGTAGGCTTTTGTTCTATTTTGTAAATATTGGGAGTATATAAAATTAATTTATTTACCAAAATAATTTGTAAGTAGTTGTAAATATTTTTAATAAACATGTTTACTTTTTTGGATAAAATAATGTGCATTGAACTCTTGATCCATAATTTGTGGTGCAAGCACCAACCACCATGAAGAAAGGGCTAAGCAATAAATATATTTACTTATAAAAATATTTGCAAAGACTCGAGTCTTTTCTAAGATGTGTTGCGAAGTTTAAACAAAGAAACTCAACGGAACCAAAGAAAACGTTGAGGAACATGATATGCAAAGTTTGTACTGGTTATTGAATTTTGGTGTTTAATGAATCATGGTCAAAATTATATAGAACAAAATATTTTGTGGTTTGTTTTCATTGGCACTTGAAATATAAATTCAAAATTTTATCAGTTTGTCGCTCACGTAAAAGAGAATTGGTGACACGATGGTTATATGGATAACTCAAATCAGTACGACACCAATTTATTTTTGAAAATTTAATATTCTTGAAGTTTCCAGAAGTCTATGAAGAGTTTATAACAAGTCACTTGTTCTTATCCTATGCAAAGAGTATGGGTTTGTGGAGATCGGATTGAGTGGGGATTAAAGAAAATTTATCTACAGGTGGGGACTACAGTTTGGGCTATCATATTTGATTATCTTTAAATCTGATGGTCAATAACTTATCAGGTATTATTGGTTTGCATGTGAAGTGATATTGGTTTGTATGTGAAGTAATATTGGTTTGGAAGACGCTGATTTACATATGAAGTAATATTAGTTTGCATGTGAAGTGATATTGGTTTGCATGTGTACTGATGTTAGTTTGAGTTAGTCCCCATAGTTGGGGACTACCCCAGTCCCCACCAAATCCACCCCTGGACTTGTGCACACGTCTCAAACCATTTATCTGCTCTTGTTTCCCATCGATAAATTAGCCCCACAACCGGCAACTTTATTTTAATACAATAAAAATAATAATTTAGAACTAAATTACAGGATTTAATGATAAACCAAGTAGGCACATAATTATAAAAAATATATTTTTTAAGAACTCAGTAATTGTAATTATATTACAGAATTTTACTAAGCACATTATAAATATGGTTTAGAAGTATTTGATGAAATGACGAAGTTCTATTGTTAGATCCTTGCACATATATTCTTAATGATAATATTTTTACCCGTAAATTTTGAACCTAACACGTCTTGAAGTGTAAGAAAACTAAAGAAAAAGTAATTAATTAAAAAACAAGTCTTTTAATTATTGTTGTTGGAAAAGAGAGAGATGGAGAAAAATAATAATTCAAGTATGTCAAGATTCAATCTCTAGCATAGTTTCCCCCGACCTCCCCCGCTCTCCCTCCCTCCCCAGCTCTCCCCCTCCCGCTCTCCCCCCTCCCCCGACCTCCCCCGCTCTCCCCCCTCCCCCGACCTCCCCCGCCCTTCCTCCCCCCATCCAGCACCTTTCCCGAGCCCCCGCTCTCCCCCCCTCCCTAGCTCTCCCCCTCCCGCTCTCCCCCTCCCACGTCCACCCCCCCTCCCCCCATCCCGCACCTCCCCCGCACCCCCTAACCCCATCACGCACACCCAACCCCCCCCCCCCCCCCCCCCGTGGCTGCCAGAGGGGTTGGTCTCTACGACCACCCCTTCGGTTTCGCTATGTCTTAATTAATGCTTCCCTCGGCTAGGGCTTCGAGTTCCACCACCGTCGCTGCTGTTCCGATGTCTCCAACGGCCTCGTTGAGATCCTCAAATGGAGGTTTTCAGCCGCCATCGCTTAATCCCTGCCCTTCGCTAGGGATGGATTCGCTTCAATCTAGCATCCTTCCTCTCCTTCACCAGTTCTACACCTCTCTTGCCCCATTAGTCGGTAACCCTTCATAGGCGCTGGCTCATGGGTTGACAGAGGGTGTGGGGCAGGCTGCGGAGGGTGCGAGGCCTACACCTTTAGGAGATATACAAGCGAGCAAAGATGGGGTTGCGGAGACTACTGTGACACCGACTCCTATGGCTCTAGCGGAGAACGCCATGAAGAAGATGTCATACGCAGTCGCGCTCCACCCGCGATCTGACCGGGTCTAAGAAGGTACGTATATTAAGCCAGTCATCGATGGCGAGCATATGGTCGTTGAATTGGATGCAGACAGATCATCAGTTTGTGCAAATTTTTGGAAGCGCGCTTTGATTGGAAGGTTAGTGATGCCGAGAGGCGCCAAACCTTGCTCAACATTTGACTTGAAAGCTGCTATCTCCAAAGTTTGGTCTGTGTAATCGTGGAAGTTGCTTCCTCTTGGCCTGGGGTACTTTGGTTTTCAGTTTGAGAATGAGCACGATAAGGACGTGGTTTGGAGCTCTTCTGAATGGAGACTTCCTCAGGGATGTCTATACTTGCAGCCATGGGTACCCTATTTTAAGCCCACGAAGGTTTCCTCGACTATTACGAAGGTATGGATTACATTAGGGGGGTTGAGCATGGAGCATGTCGCTAATGATATCATACTTGGACTAGATACGGCCATTAGTGACCCCATTCGATCAGACTTGACTGCATTAAATAGGTTTAATGGTGCTTTGGTACGGGTTTTGGTGGAACTAGACATGTCCAAGCCTCGTCGGAAAGAAGTTGTATTGAAGCTTGAGGAGGGCATGGTCTTAGTTGATGTGGTGTACGAGAATTTGCCTCTTTTCTGCAAGCATTGCAAAATCATTGGTCATGATTTAGACTCTTGCCGAAAACTGCACCCACGGGTTGATCAGGGTCCCAAGAGGTCCGTGGGGAAGCAGGTGTGGCAACAAAAGAATGAGTGCTCCCCTAGTTCACCAACCAGCATTGAAGTTGAGGAGTGCTCATCTCTTGCCCTTATTACTGTATTGGAAAATTTTGTGCAACAGGTAGTACGCGAAGAGGAGGATCAAGAGGATGGTGATTCGGTGGTACTTTAGGTCCCTGATGATGCGAGGGAAGAGGGTGAAACTCTACCTGGTGATAAATGTTCTCCATTAAGTACAGGTCATAATGATTTGGTCCAGTTGATGGTGCTTGATGAAGTTCCTAAGCAGTCTTTAATGCCAAGTACAAATAACTTATAGGGGGATTGTGTTGTAATGATTGAGGAGGTTTCGCCCTCCCAAGATACATGTCAGGTATCTTCAGGCCCGATTATAATAGAGCCGTTGACGCCAGCTTCACATGTGACTGACTCATCGGGTTCTAAGCCTAGGTCAACATCGGGCAAGAAAAAGGGGCGCAAGAATGGCCCTTCCTCGGCTGAGTTATTGGCATCACTGTCTCCTGAGGATTTGGCAATGGTTGAAGCTAGGAGGGCAGCATATATTGCAGCGGGCGGGATTTTACCTACTCGCTCATTCGGCTCAAAGGGCTCCAAGCATAAAGGTTTGAAACCGGGTTTCCTTGGCAAGGGAACCCCAATAATACCGGGACCGTCCCCATCTATTTTGGGTAGCGCCTCTGCTTTACCTACTACAGATCCCATGCCTATCTCAGGTCAAGAGGGCAATGGGGTTGTTGTTTTTTCTGACAACGATGATCTTCCGGACTCGTTGAAGTTCATGGGTTCGATTACGAAGAAGATGAAGAATAATTGGGCGGACGAGGCGGATTCACAGTCGGACCTGGAGGACTCTCATCTACCACCTGCCAAGAACACTCGCTTTCAAGCGAGGAAGCAGACTGGGACTACCTATGCCAGTAAGGATCTACGTTGGCTGGAGTATGAGGTGGACTTTTGATGCGCCGCGGCTGATTTATCATCTTGGACTACCCGTGTTGTGGGTACCCCTACACATCTTCCTCCAACTTGTCCCCACGGGCTAGGAAGAGAAATGCGAAGAAATAGAAGAAATGATCGCTTTAGATCATTGGTTCCTTCATCGGCCTCGCTATCCCTCAAGTTTGTAGGGTCGAGTTCTTCCTTATGACGATAGGCTTGCTGTTTTGCGGTTTCCTATTCGGCCTGTGTGATTGACTTCTATTCTGTTTCTTTTTCCCCTTCTTGTAACTTTTTCGTTTCTTTGAGTAATAAAGTTTCTTTTTGCCAAAAAAAAAATTATTGTTGTTGGTTTTTTTTAAACAATTGGCGGCGTGTTCGTCTGATTTGACCGGCAATGTACATGGGTTGGTGAGACGCGGCACGGTTGAGGATCTGACTCAGTTGTTATGGTCAAAGTACTAAATTTTTTTAAAAGTGATATTGGTTGGACGGGTTGGATCAAAAAATTAAAAATAAAAAAATAAATATTATTTATTATATAACCCACCTTCAGTTCCAGATACATCTTTATGTTCTTCAAGTGGCCCACCTACGTGGCCACTACAATCTCTCCCACTATCCATTTTCTCAAGAAACTTCACATCATCTTCAATCTCTTTTCCTTTTTCCCAAAACTTCATCCTCAATCTTTAATCTCTACTCTTTTTCCAGAAACTTCACTTTTCGAGAGACTACTTTTTTCCCTCTCCAACTATTCCCTTAATCTCTTCTCCTTTTCTTCAGGTCGTCACCTTCGGTCCTCCTCTTCATCCTTCTCTCTGCGTTGGAGGGTCTTTCCTCCTCCATCTCTCTACACTTGCACTATTGTCCTGCTCCTCCTCGAAGTGCCTCCTCTCTAGGCCCAGAAAGCACTCTCTCTAGCCAAGGAGACCCAAAAAAGAGAGGAATCTAACCTTGTAGCCTCGCGACGATGGGTGTGAGCTGCTGGCCTTTTTTTCTTCTTGTGTTCGGGTTGGGGGAATCGTGGTCCATTCGTGGATTTGGAATTTTGGGTGAAAAAAATGGAGTCTGGAATTCCAAGTTTACCCTTCTATTGGTCCAACCTAACGAACCGAAAATTTCTTCAAAATTCTGTACTAACCGGGCGGTCCGACTAGAATTTGTACGGTTCATTAGGTTACCGTCTTTACCACCAAAACTGATACGATAAGGGACTGCATTTTTTAAAACAATGGTTATCAAATAAATGAGGTTTAAGTTTTTACTACAAAAATTATTTTATCTATATTTAAGTAACCAAAAAATTAAAAATAGGTTATAATTATTTCTATGACCACGTTCAAGTCTGTAAAAAAAATATTAATAACAATTACAAAAAAATAATAATTAGTCACGAAATACCTAAAATCTTGACTTATAGAGTTATTCAAATGTTACACTTGATAGAAATATTTTTTTACAACAAGACGACGATTATAAAGACCATTTGAAAATAATTCAAAAGATGAATGATAATGTGTTAAACAAGCAAATCTAGCACAAACTAGAATCTTAACTTATTTTTTAAATTCATAAAGTATGTATTTGTTCAAAAATCACTTTTGAAAAAATTAGGACCGAGATTTTATACTAACATTTTCTGAAAAAATATTAATTATTACGATAGCGAGGTTATTAAATTTTTACACTGGTCCTGACTCGGACCGGGACTTTTTATCATCTTAGAAAGGTTATCCTTTAGAGGAAATCACTTTGTAGAGATTTTAGCATACATCCGAATACAACTAATTCAATTCGAGTCAGAAATTTTTTTTTAATGTGGCAAAATATCTCAATTAGCCTAATGGTTTTTTTTTGGATGATAATTAGCCTAATGGTTAATAGCACCTATAGGGGTATCTGCCAGCTTAGCAAAGCAACAAGTGGTTGATCCCCTGATGCAGACTGTTGGGCCAGGGTGGCCCGGTATCTACCCAGCCCAGCAAATTGTGAAGTCCGGTTCTGAAGAAATTTACATAGATCAATTTTTGACGTATATCGGAAGGTCGTAGATGACATGGGAGGGGTCTCGATGAGAGGCCCGTTAGCTAGGTTTCGTAGCTTAACTTAAGCCTCGATGACACCGACCCCTCTATAGAACAGCTTCAAAGCGCCTATTTGTTCGAATTGCATTAGTTTACATTTGCAGTGTTGGACGAGTTAGTGTGGTGGCGGAAGAAGTCCTGTGGTGGATTTTGGCCGTGATGTGATTCAAATCGCAAAGCAATGAATGAATCACATTGACATGTAGCAAAATGAACCAATTACAAGAGCACAAGTAAAGCGTTTCAATAAGGTCACAACTTAACGGACTGATTTTCAAGTTTATTTTAGAGAGTTGGATTCAAGGAACTTATTATAGTTTATTGCTCAAGAGCCACAAAATTCAGCTGAATTTATGACCTTAATACATGTTCTATAAGGTCATTCGAGCAACAAAGATCTAGAAGAGTGATTCGTTCTAATTATACATTCTATTTAGAAAATTTAGTTACAACCATTAGTTTTGTTTAGCAAGTTATATTCTAGCAACTTTTGATTTAATTAGGCTAGATAATCACGTTTGTAGCCTTCCTAAAAGACTTGTATTTGATTTCTTTTTAGTTTCCCTTTTCGGCCACATTTTTGGTCTTTTTGAGGAGTTGTTTTGATATAAATCTCTTCGTAATATTGAGACAATATATATAGAGGTTTATGCAATGAGAAGAGACAGAATATTTTGATTGAAGAAACGTGAGTGTTGCTTTCTCCAGGTTCTTACGGAACTGTTCGAACATAGTGGAGTGATTTCGTTGAGTTCTCTTTTGACTTATCAAGCGGATCTTCATCAAAATTTGTGGCGTCTTCGACATATCAATGTTCTTTGTTTCAACTAAAGCAGTAGGTTCTTACGTGACTGTTCGAACATAGTGGAGTGATTTCGTTGAGTTCTCTTTTGACTTATCAAGCGGATCTTCATCAAAATTTGTGGCGTCTTCGACATATCAAGGTTCTTTGTTTATATGAGAAATTGACAAGCAATAAAATGCACAATCAAATAGTATAGTGAATAAGTAGGGTTTCGAACTGAGGGTTGAACACGAAATCAAAGCAAGTAATTATGCGAAGCGTGGGAATTAAAGATTTATTAGGTTGTAAAAGTTTGCAAGTAAATAAACGAAATCGAAAATGCAAATGCAAATAAAATAGTTGTAAATTTGATGGAGACAAACGAGTACGGTACCCTATGAATTGACTACCTATGTCGAGATTATGGTTCTTACGAAGCTCCAACTAGTACCCGCAGTGTTCTAATGCACATTCCTAACGCTTTCGCTCATTAGAAAGATAAAACCAAGATACTAAAGACCTAAGCTACTAATTAATACTTTTGCTCATCAATTAGACTTAGAACTATACTAATCTCAATTATGAAGATTGCTCCTAACGGATTATTCTCATGATATTAAGACGTCTCATTAATACCTAAGAATATGCTAATTGGGATTTCCATTAATTCGAGTGCCTCTCCGTCGACTCTCATCAATTCTAATCATAACCTAAGTGATCAAGTTAGATTAAATATTAAGCACACTAATTAATAACTAATACATAAGATATTCGAACCATAAACTCGCATAAGTAATCAATCACATGTTAGAGCATCGCACTCTAGAAAAATCTACTCGCTAAGCATAATCATGAAACATAAGATAACAATGAAGGACTTGGTGTAGAATAGCATAAAAGATAGAGAAAGAGAGGTCTTAGTCGTTGGAGCAAGCTGTTCCGATCTTCTCCTCCAGCTAGACCTCCACGTGCACTTTATTAATATCAAAGGGTAATTCTCAATGTCTGGAATAATTGTGTGTTTAAAGCCTAAGAGTCTATGGCTTATATATAGCTAAGCCAACTAACTAGAAAATAGGAAAACTTAGAAGAGGTTAACCGAAACTAGAAGTTCTCGGGTCAATAACAAGTGGCCAAATATAAGGAAATAACTTAAACATAATATTCTTAGGCCAAAATAGGAGCCAAAAGTCGTGACAAACTAAAACAGGTCGAGTTCCCATCTAAAAAGGAAGTCCGAAAAAACTGGCCCTCGGAGACCCGGCGTCCGCCAGCCTCAGCTACTGCCTGGCCATCGCTCGCTCATTGGCATCCGCAAACATCCTGGCGTCTGCCATTGGTGTGGGATTGGCGCCCGCCACATTCCTGGCGTCCGCCAGGTGCCGATCAGCTTCGTCGCATCTTCGTATTTTGCAATTTTGACCCTCTTCCACTTCGAATTTGGCCTCGACAATAAAAGATAAAATATAGATCTCTCTTTTAGCTTTCCAACAGTATCTCATTTGTTGTAATATGGTCTCTCGAAATCATTCCTTCAACGGCCTTCCTTGAGTTCTATTTTCCTATCACAAAATATGACAATGGGTAGAAATCTACTCCCGAACACATACGTGCTGAAATAATCACAAGACTTGATATGACATGACGAAAATAACTAAAAAATGACTAAACATGTATGAAACACATAACAAAACATGAGCGTTTACACACTTATCATCAAGAACGATCTGTGACTTCAACGCTTCGTGGACGGGTCTCGTTGCATCGTTGGCGGGTTCGTATCATGATGAAAACTATTGCCACCTCAACATCGAAACCGGTGATGATTTCTGTTAGCATTTCTACATCTAACCTAAGAAAATGGTTGAGTTGGTTGATTTTCGCTCTGATTTCATGTTATATTCAATCCAAAATTTTAAGGCAATAGATTTATAAATTTTTAATCCTTATAAAAAGGTCGAACAACCTCTCACTTCCGACGTGGGATTCGTGGCGGTAGCCTGTCGTAGATAAAGATATGCTGGTTACTCTGCATTTGTTTGTTTCCGATGAAATTTTGCCAGTATCCTAAAAAAATTTAATACTATCAAGGAATTGTATATACTGTCACAACATTTTTACCGATCCATGTAATAAGATTGACCAGGTTCATTTGAACCAGATCGAGAGAGGTCGAGAACTCGAATTCCTACATTGTTTTGAAAGAATCAAGGTTGCTGCACATTTGGGCGCATTTACAGCAGACCTGGGTGATTCTGCATTTCCCCCGTATCATAGTCTACATACCAACAAAATCAACCAGTAAAGGAGTTGTTCTAGTTTAACCAAAAGGTCTCGAGTTCAAGCCCTTATGAACATAGCATTGTTAAAAACTTGTTGAGAGAGTTTTATCGCCATTCAAAAGTCCTACCGGCTCGAATCTCAAATAATGGACATAGTGAATATTCGAATACTATGTGGTATAACAAAAAAAAGGGAACACCAAGTGAAAAGGTGTCAAAAACCTGCATATAGCAGTTTATAATAGGGTATGCTTTTCTACTACAAAAGAAGAAGAAAAGGACTAAATATATGTATACTTGCCTACTTTCTTCCCCTTGGTCGTCACCTTATGAGCACATTAACATCACCAACTAATGATCAATCAAATAAGCACAGGTTCGAGCAAAATTGCATGGAAATGAAAAGAAAGAGAAATTAGTCCCACTCTTCGGCAAACGATCCCGTCATGCTCGAGCACGTTGACAGCTAAATCAGCAGATGAAAGTGAGGCTTACTAAGGTGGCAGTTTTTCTGATAAATAGCAGGAGAGTTTGTCTCTGAGAGTGACGCCTTTCGTGTCGACGGATGGACATGTCTGTTGTCGGTATCCGGGGTCATGCTCACTTGGCAAAGACGAGGGATCGTGCTCCTCGTCTTCGAGATCAATAGCAATGTTGTGCAGCAAGCAGCATGTGAGGATAATCCTTGGCAACCTGTTTCTATCAGGTCTCCACATGAATCCCGAAATGATCCTCCATGTTTCTTTTAGTCTCGTGAATGCGCGGTGCGCTACCATATGAGTAGCGGAATGTCGCTTGTTGAACTCGACAGCCGTCACCTCGGAGAGTTCTTTTCCACTGTAAGGAGTAATGAGATATGGAAGCAGAGGGTACCCCGAATCTCCGATTATGTATTCTCCGATTTCGGATCCTTCAGAAAGTTGCAATTTCGTCCCGTTCAACCTCTCTCCTGTATCACATAGTTTGCAGAAGTTTGAACTCTGAAACACCACTGAATCGTCTAATTTTCCAGGCCAGCCAGTGACTATGTCCCGGAATCTCATCTGCGGGTCTACAATAGCCTGCAAGACCATGCTGTGTTTCTTCTGGCGGTCCAGCCACATGTTACACTCGGGGTCCGATGAAGACAGCAACATTGTTATGTGAGTGGTATCAACCACACCACAGCAGTTAGGGAGGCCTTGCAATTTCTCGAACTTAGACTTCACTTCTTTCATGTCGGATTCGCTAGGCCATCTCAGGTGATCGAGCCCTCTTTCTTCCATCGCCTCCACGAAACGCCAAGTGACTTGGGACACTGTGGAGTGACTGAGTCCAAACGAATCGGCAACCGTCACCAATGAGTCCCCGGAACCCAGCCTCCTCAAAGCCACAGCTACTTGATCCTGCAATGACAACGGTTTGCCATCCAGGAAGATAAATCCCCTCGACTTAGCTGTCATTTCTTCCTCCACAAGAGAACATACATGGTTGAATGTTTTTCTGGAGATATTGAAAATCGTTCGGAATTTATCCAAACCCTTTGATGGAGATTGAATCCCTGCAAATGCAACATGATGAAGCAACAAACTAATAAGCAATTGATGAGAACAAGGCTCTCCTTGTTAAGGGGTTGACTAACAAGAAATAGAAAGAAGCTCCTGTTCGCAAAAAAATGCAGAACACTTCTTGAAAAACAACAAGCACCAACTTCGATCCGGAATTTCGGGTCAAAACAAAGTGTACAGTTCATCCATTAAGTAGAAGCTAACTGTATCAGTTGATCTATTAGAATTCTATGAACATCCTCAAGCAACTAACTTAATAATGATGCATGAAGTTTAACACTAAATTGCAATAATTTGATCCTTCTGGTCGCTAAAAAACATTCTTCGCATAACACAAGAAGTTCTCATCTACAATCAAAATCTTTTCCAATAATGGATTGGCTTTATCCGGGTATCAAAAGGCGAAACCGTAGTGAATTCTCACTCCAGCTAGTTACTGGACTTGAGAAGGGTGATCTTTCTATGAAAAAAAGAACTTTGGGTCTCTCAGACTTTCTTTCTTCATAATTCAACTGTTGATATGATAATATTGGATGAACGTCGAAAGAATGGATTGCAGAAGAATGATCATTCACAAAAGATCCTTGCATCTTAATAGAGAAAGATTAAAAAAAAATCATATATCTAATTTCATGCACCAGAAACCTGAACCACTAAGACCTTGCCACAGAACCAAATAACCAAAGCTTCTACCGGTATTTTATAACGTTCACTGCAGATTCTGGCATGAAGGATCATAGAGTACTTAGCGACGTGACAAATATTTTCCCCAAAAAACAAGTTTGGAACAAATCTGAGTGGCAGCAGAGTATAAAGTAACAGCAATCCAAAATGTAGGTGGAAATTGTACTTAAGATGCTGGGCAAAATCACAATCACTGAAAGTTCCCCTCGAGCATTATGAAAATAATAACTTCAACGAAACGAATTGTTGCGAGAGCACATCGAAGCCATGGAACAACCATAACCCTTGTCCTTCAAGGAGCCAGGCAAACGGAAAGGTATAGTACAGGTAGAACGAACCACTCGAAAAGTGCAGATTGGGGATCCCTTGGACAATGTATGAACAAAACCCAATTAGACTGTTAACTATTGAACTTCACAGACCACCAACTCATGAACTTGGACTCGACCACATAGAAAAAAACCAGCAAACTTCACATAGCACGTAACAGTCAAAAGCAACATAAATAAACAAGCAACAAAAGAAAAAGGGCACCAACCAATATAACAAAACAAAGAATTAAACCATTAAAGTTGAGATATTTTTATACGAACCAAGTTAAGAGAGACCAAAAAAATACCATTAATCCTCTTGGAGAACTCGTCCCACCAATCCAATGGACCTTCCTTCCTTGGGGACCCAGAAGAAGAAGAAGCAAGCTCCTCTGCCTTTTTATCCACCCTCTTCCTCTTCTTGTACCCTCTCACGGGACCCATCAGCTCCAAAGACAATGACCCAAAATTGAATCCAAGCACAGAAGAGCTTCCAAGGAAAATTCCATCAAGCGAGGAGGCTTAATTATATTTTAATTAAACATTTATGGATAACAAAGCAACAACGAGGAGGAGACGGTTACCTGAGTCACCAAGGGATGGATCATTCGATTCGACAATGATGGGAGCCAAGTAGAATTTGTAACATGCAGAGGATTTTATAACACAAGAGACGACCTGTTGGTTGGTTGGTTGGTTCTCCGAGTGAATTCTTTATATGTTGTATATATTTTTTCAAACGCTATTTAGGGTGCGACTCTCTCGATTAACGCAATAGTTTATATGTTGTATTTTTGTTTTGTTCGTTTGGCTAGTCAAGTTTGGCCTTTTATTTTATTTATGAAGCATGCAAATAAATGAGCAAAGTAAAAAAAAAGAATGGTTGTTTAACATGGGAAGGATAGCTTTGTCGATTTTCGTTATCTAATTTATTTCGTATTTAAATTAGTCAGTGAATAAATGTCCGAGATGATAAGAATTTGTTGGATCCGGCAGAGAGTAATAGAGAAGGCGGGGGCTCAATCTTACATCGGTAGGTCATTTGTTCAGATTTAGGACAATATATTGTAGTACATTATTAAGATGTGAGTTCGCAAAAAAAATTAAGAAAAGGTGTAAAGTAAACGAAGGGAGTGCTTGAGTTTGGGAGGGATTGATTGAGGTTTAATAGCTTTACTTTCTCCTCCTTTTTATGAATTTCCTATTTGGATGAATAAGTTTAGGAAGCTTTATTGGAAATTTGATAGTTTTTCTTTTTAGGAAAAGAAAGTAAAATACTATATGAGATCATATTGAATCTAACATGGTTGTGCTCAAACATTCGGTGATTTTGAAAAAAATATATTTATCAATGGTATATATTAGATCACACATAATTTACAATTTCTCGACACTACACTGAATTTTCCGATAAGATTTTTGTGATTTTATATCATGAGAATAAAACAATTAAAATTGCACAATGTGCATATGGGCCACCTCCTTAGAGTGCAACTAGTCACAAATTAATTCAGCTGCTAACAGTATGAAGTTGTTGTTACACAGTAAATCAGTGAGTAAATTTTAGCTAGTCAACTCAGTAAAAATTCAGAATAAAAAAACAGAATAAATAGTTAAAATCATTTAATACTATTTGCCATTTGGCCCGTTATTGTTTATTATTTTGAGTCTGTTGACTGCTCCATAGGGAGAAGCAACTGGTCTTTATTTATTCAATTTTTAGATTCTCTCCGGTACATGAAACGTACAAGTGACGAATTCTTCAAAGAATATAGTTATACCAAGGTAAATATTGACCCCCAAATGAACAAATTATTTAGCCCATTTTAACTTTATACTTTACCGAATATTATTTTTTCGATGAAAGAATGAGATATATTATTACTCTGTGAATTACCGAATCTTTCCTTTTGCATTGTCAATAATGGAGGCGAACGGGAGGAGTTGCGGCACCTTTTTTTAGCTTGGTTTGCCGGTTTTAGAGCACACAAAATAGGCCTCGAAAGGGAACTTTAGGTTATCTAATTTTTGTTGGGTATTTGTAACCATTATTTCTTGGGCTTGAGTCTGTAAGGTCAATCCATGCTCTAGGTTTCTACTAGCCCACAAAAATTGGGCTAAAAGAGTAGTTTTCCTCTGTTTTTGCTACAAGTTAGCCAAAATTAGTTTTAACCAGCCAAATCGATAAATATATTTTAAATTTTCGAATTTTCATTTTCAATATCTTTTTCGAAATTCTCTTAGAATGGAAAAGGATAAAATTACTATTTTTTAATTAAGTTTTTTAGCAAGTTAATGTACGAAAGATAACTGTGGAAATTTTTTCGCAATGTGCAAAAACCTAATGATGTTTATTACTTTTAAGGAAAAAAGAAAATGACGGTGTCTGCTTTACATGGAAATCTCGAGAACCAATAATACAAAACCAAAAAAGGAAAGAAATTTTACTTTTGTTACACATGAAAAACACAACTACAAAATTTTTTTCTTAAATCAAAAGTGTCTGTTTCAAACAAAAAATGTGAACGTAAACAAGAAAATGAAAGTGTCTAAGTGTCTGCTTCACATGGAAAGTCCGAGCACAAACAACAAAGCTAAAGTGCATGCATGACCTTGATTTTTATGTTGATCTCAAAACACATGCTTTTGCAAATCAAATTCATACCATATCTAATGCGATTTTTTCAACAGAAAAAAATGTGTGTAACATATGCGTATTATTTGGACATAAAACACTCGGCTGGAACATCAGTATGGTTCCCTTCCAAGTTTCTGTATTATCATATAATGAAGACGTTATGGAACAATATTAAGTTGTACTTGAGAGATACCAGTATCATAACAGAGAAACTTCGACCGATAGATTACATTTAAGATGAAGTATTGGAATTATCAGTTACCACTTTACATATTATAAGAATGGTGAAATTTTTTTGTAAGTGTTGAGAATTCACTAATCAATTGTCTTGAAATTTTGGTTTGATTATGAAAATTTGAAAAACCGGATTCATCCTCGTAGAAGAATGTATTGGAGAATGCATATGATCAACAAAGGATTCACTTCCAGGCCGCGTCCCAATCTCTCTTACAGATGAAGCCCAGCTAAGAATGGCCTAGGCCCACCCACAACATTTGTATCCAAAACGGGCGTGTAAAAGTCTCCGTGAAAGCCTAATGAGTAGTTAGCAGTTTGGGCCTAGGCCCACCCCATGTAATTTGTATTCCTTTTTTTTTGTGTGGAGAAAAGCCTCCTAATTATGTTGAACCTGAAGGTGCCACGGATTACCAAGACTTTCTCATTCATTTAATTATGTACAACCTACGGGAGTATTTAATTTGGTCGAAATCAAGTTCGGATTTCGGTAATTAAGATGTCATTTTGTTTCTAGAATCGTCTAGGCTGTCTTGCCTATGAATGTATAGCTTACCATTGGAGTTTACTCTCTTGAAACACTAGGATGTAAATCTTTGGCGGAATACAAGTTTACTTATATAAAAGAGATAGCTTGGGGAAGAGAACTAGCTAAGGACCCATCCAAGCAGCTCATAATTATGTTATTTTTTATGTATCAACCTTCAATAAGAATCTTTCAAGGTATGGGTGAGTTTTGTATAGAATTAATCATTTATCAGTGCTATTTCGATGCTCTTTTTAATACTACAGTTTTTTTTATGGGTTTTACTGTGGTTGAGTTTTTAGTGAGACTTTGTAATACAAGCTCGTATTTGTACGAGAGAATTTTACACTTGTACATAGATAAGGTGTAAATATTTTAATAAAATCACATCTACTGATTAAAAAAAACGCCAGCACGGTTGGTGAATCCAAATATCAAGTTTCCTGCATGATCCATCCACACCTCGCCAGTATTCTTTTTGCCCTGGATTACCTTATCAGTGTGCCATATTGAACAACATTTGACAATTAGTAACAACTGTAAAAAAATTAAATCCCGGGACATCACCATGATGGCCAAAGAAGAAGCAGTCATCTATGTTAGAACATCACCATGATGGCCAAGAAACCTGGTGCACACCAGCTTTGGAACTGTTGCACCAAAGAATAAAATTTGATTCATAACGTGGAAATAAAACTTCTGCTATTTTTTCAATTTTGGTATATGTAATAAAACACTGTCGACCGTATTCATAATTAACTTTTTCAATGTATTTTTTTACGTTCATAAAACTTGAACTAAAAAACTCTTTAAACGAAATAAAATTTCTTACTATTTGTAAAAATTATTATCCAACTTAAATCAACCAAGAAAACGACAGTGGCAATAAGTGAGAACTGAGACCAAGTATCCAACCTGTACGAAGATGTCTGCACCTCGCTCCATAATCCATGATCTTCCACTCTACAGTTGACAAACCCAACGGCGCCTTTCTATTTTCTAATCCCCACGGGCTATTACTATTAGTATTAGCCAGCATTGGAAACACCAAATTGCTTGCCGGGCAGCTCACGTGGGAACCTCCCAATGTAAACGATACTACCTATGACAAAAGCAAAGAAAATTCTATTTCCCAAGCTTCTGTGTTGGAAAATCAAAATGGTTGGGTCAAAACCTAATAAACAAGTGTCATTCGCAGATTTTCACGTCTATTCTTTTCGTCAATTTTTCATATTAAAAATCGTCCAATATTTTGACACACCATTATTTTACGATTTTATATTTTTTAATCAATAAGATTTATTTTTGACCATGGATCGTCAACCACTAGGATAGTTTAGGAACGTCTAGGTTGACTCTTGACTACACACTTATAGGTTAGCCTCAGTTCGGACTATAGTCCTAGGATTTGGTAGAATAGGGTTGTATAGATAGTACTCTCGACGACTCTAATGTGGGCTAGTTTGAGTATGAGACACAATCTTGGAGTTTGGTATTCGATGTACTCTCTTTTTTCACTTTTGTTTGGTTAATAAAGTTTGTGATTTATTTAAAAAAAATCAATAAGATTTACTTGGGTTTTAATTGACAAATAAATCCACTAACATACATTCACCCTATTTTTCTCGAATTCCCACCACATTCTTCTCCTTCTTTCCCTCGTTACCTTTAGCATCCTCTTGTATTCAATTCCATTCCATTGGCCTAATGAACTACTTCATGTTGCATATACTCGAACCTTCTTAAATGGGCTGGGGAATTAATTTTTGGGTCATCTTAAATTAGGCATACCGAGAGTCGTTATTTTCGGGTCGTGTTGAATCAAACTTTGGTCACCGAATCAGATTCAAGTCTGGTGATGAGGTTTTCACCAATAAAATATATTGTTTTGAAGAATATGCCACTTGGCCAGTCTAGGATTATCACCCAGACCACCAAGCCATTGTCAATTTGGAACATTTACTCGCACGAACCGATCATAAAGAGTTGATCTAGTGGAGGCTGGCTGCCTTCAAGATTGGTCCCCGCCAATACAGAGAAAGTTCTTCAAAGGGTTTTGTCTTGCAATTGAATCCTTTCGACCTTTGGGAAGTCAATCCCGGGACTCCACATGGGGTAATGAATACCACATTGTAAGAAACGGTACACGAGCCGCAATAAATATGGCCGGTACCGCATTAATAAGGTTTAACTGTTCCTAAGACAGAAGAAGTGATTAGAAACAAACTAACTTTTCATTCGAAGACTTGGTCCACCTTCCTATTCTTGTAGATAAGTGGATATCTAATTTAACAATAAATTTTGAGTTTGAACTATTAAATACTTGTTACTAAGTGGATGCAAGTATCGCAGAGAACAAACTTATACCTTAAAAATAAAAGGTGGCACATTCCTAAATGCCGACTCAAATTTGTATTAATCACTTATTAGATATCCGAATAATGATTTTTTTTGTGAAATGCCAGTCTACAGTGTCGGGCCTACTATTATTGTCTTTTACATTCATAAAACTTTAACCCAAAAACTCATTAAATAAATTCAAATTTCTTACCATTAGCACCAACTCTTATCGGATAACAAGTTTCATCAACCCAAAAACCTATTAAAAGGTCGTACTTTCCTTTTCTACAATCGATATCAAAATCTTATTATATAAATTTCCTTTTAACATCGGTAACATTTAACATCAACGAGACAAGTTGCTAAATTAAGGATACCCAGAAAGTAAGCTCACCGATCAGCGTTACAGGAATTGGACCTTTTGAGAGGAGGGGCAATATGGTCTTTCTTGGTCTCCACCAAGCTCCCACTGAAGTACTCTTTATCTTCCAATCTAACCCTCGGGAAGCTCACGCTCTCCTTGTCCTTGGGCGTCCCTCCGCTGCCACGTGGCAACCGCCCTTTGTAGCCCCCCACGAGGGCCAGCCCTTGCTCCTTCACTGCGGTGGCCCCGCAGTCCCTAAACGACATCGCACCGCATGAGATCAGCTGCATCAGCACCGTCGACGCCTTTATCCTCCCTACCCCCTCACCCTTCCGGTTGCCGTTACTCCCCTCGTTACCTTCGATTAAAAATATATATATTTACGAGTTGGAACAACGCGAACGGGTGGCTTTAATAGACTAATGACATATACAATACTTGATTTTTTTAATGTACATGTTACATAGTTGGTTCTCCAACTATATAAACCTTATTAAAAAAATTATAAATTTTGAGTTCAAAATTTAGATTGATCTCGTTTTTGATTAAGACGAAGCCATACGGAGATAGGGTTGTGTCGAGTAATTATAACATTGGCTGGTTTCCAATAATCCAAATGGTAAATTATGAATAATGCACGTTGTACGAATGGACGACCCGTACAGCGTTAGCGCATTTCAAGACCCAAAAAAAATAGAAGTCAAAGTTTCAAACCTTCATTCCGAGCAGCGGTGAAAACCAGCCGTCCATCTGCCTTCATCAACGACTCTAAGGTCTCGGGGCTCGAATCCGACGGCGGAGGAGACACCTCCTCGATCTCGTCCCCTTTCCTCGCAACCGCCGCCACCTGATCCTCCCTCTTCCCTTCCACCTCCTCTTTAACCGCCACCTGCCTCCTCCTCCTCTCCCCTCTCCGCTCCTCCGTCTGAGTCGCCGCGTCCGCCGCCCGAGCCGACTCACTCGCGGACGGAGACTCCACCGCCTTGTACACCTTGTACTCGCTCAGGCCGCCGTTGAGTTCCAAATGGCTCCACGACTGGTTCCGCCTCCTCCTCTCCGCCGCCGCCGCGCGGAAATCGGAGAACTCCTCGCCCTCGGTGGAGCTCTTCGGGTTCCGGAACGACGAGGACGACGCCGTTTCGTTGTGTGTAATTAGCTGGTGAGGAGGAGGAGGAGGAGAAGGTTCTAGAAGTAGGAGCTCGGTGCCCTTGAGGACGTACTCGTGGTGGTGGTTGGCCGGAGGGATGACGTCCTCCTCCAATAAGTCGTGCCAAACGAAACCGTTTTTGTAGCTCCTGATTAGTTCAATTTGGAAATAATAGATAACGTAAAATATTTTGTTCGGTAAAAAGAAAAAATTGCTAGAAATGCATGGAGAAAATAAAAATATATATAAACGCGTTGCCTTTTGGCGGACCACGAGTAGAGGCTGGACATGCGTTGGCCACGAAGCTGGTTCAGTCGATTTATTACATCTGAGAGGGAAATGATGGACGGAAACAAATGTCATAACTTTTGCCTATTGATTTCAATTAGTTGGAAATAAATGCGTAACTCTCCGTTATTCTTGTAGTTTCAATGGAATGGAGAATTGTAAATCAAAAACTAAATATTTCAAAATTTGTATTTGACTATAAAATTTAAGAAAATAAATATATCAATTTTTAACAATTATAAACAATTTTACATTTTCAACAACGACTCCCGAAATAAAGTTGGAATAAGTAAAAAGTAAATTGGAAAAAGGAAGAATCTTAATTTTTCTGAAGAAGAAAAGGTTACCCTTTTCCCCGTTTAGGATTTCAAAAACCTGGACGTGAGCGGTTACTTTTAGTATTCATTATTTATTAAGGATTTATAATGCTTAACAGAGTGTTAAATAATAAACATGTCGGTGCCAGCTGTTTACCTTTGAGGTAGAGGCCTTGGGCGGAATTAGAGAGAGGCACCTCCATGAAGTGGGGGTGCTCCAGGTGACCGTTCCTGGAGAGATAGTAAACGACAGGGACCCTCCTCTCAGCCACCACGCCGTTTCTGCTGGACTTGTTAGGTTCGGACCAGACTCTGGTCCTCTCTGGTGACGTCCTGGCACTACTCCCGTTTCTTGTCCGGGACATTTGTAGCACCATTCCGTGTAATGCTCTTCTCGTATCCGTTGTCATATTCTATAATTTTTAAATTCCGTTTCCGCGGGGGTGTTGTTTGAAGGGACTAAACAGATAGAGGGAGGAGTTGTGGGGTGGGGGAGTGAGGGAGTGAGGGAATTGGGGGCTTTTGGGAAATGGGAATGGGATGGTGTGAATAAGAGGAAAGAAATGGGAAGGGGTGGAAGGGGGACTTATAGAGTTGGGTTTGGGGTGGAAAGTGTCAAAATTTTAAGTCTGGGGGACAACAATTACCCAACAAAACGCCGAAGTGGGAAGCGTGTTTTCTTCTTACAACGGGAGTACAATTAATGAGTAACATATTAACGTTAAAGTACAAGGATATAATAATCTGGAAAACAATAGTTGGAAAGATAAGTATGCAAAATTCACCTATCTATTGTCTTAAGATTTTGGTAAAATATGAAGACTCTAATATGATATCAAACTTAATTGTTCATACAAGATTTATGAATTTGTTGATAAGTATGCAAAATTCACCTATCTATTGTCATAAGATTTTGGTAAAATATGAAGACTCTAATATGATATCAAAGTTAATTGTTCATACAAGATTTATGACTCCATTATTTTTTTCGAAAGGTAAACGTTATATTACTTCTCATAAAAATACCAGAGTATTATACCAAACTGTACCAAAATACAACTCCATAGATACTAGACAAACGCTATCAGGGCTAAGTGAAGATAGATGTTGTCTAGTACACACAAAAAATCCCACAGTTTATATGCCAAAAATTTCCCCAACACTCTTAAAAGTAAGATGAACCATGGTCAAAACATTAAGGAGGGTCAAAGCATTTGACTCGTTCAATTCCACACGCCGATTTCTTGAAACGTAGAAGAGTCGTTGAATAGTCTTCCACCAAAGAAAGACCCACTTTCAAGGCGGTGTTCAAAGCCGCAGTCGCTTCCTCCTCAGCTCGCGCATCATCACTAACCTCCAGAGCCACAGGAACGAAAGGCGGAGCAGCTTGATCAACTAAAGGCAAGGACGGAGGTTTAATCTTTACCTTACGTAATGGAATCTTCTGTAGGGCCGCCGCTTTGCTGGTGAGCTTTCTAAGTCGGGTACTTGACCGCGTCGGAGTCACCAGGGAAAGCGACTGAGGCACATTCAACATATCCTGATCATCCATTTCACCATTCATCAAAGCATGATCAGTAACTATAACACTTTCAAGGCTGACATCAGGAACAGCTTCCTGGCGAACTTCCAACCCATTGTTGTTGTCCACACGACCCTGTGTCATGGGATGTTGGTAAAGTCTTAGCCTAATCTCATGTTATTTCATTGGTAGTTGCAAGAGTGATATATTTGTTAATAAATATAAAAAATCTACTAACCGAAAGTCTTATAATTTTGAGTAAGATATAGAGATTCTAACATGGTATCGAATTAAGTTGATCTTGTAGTCTATTGTTGTTCGCACAACTTCCGGTTTATCACATGTTAGTGAGTCAAAGTCTTTGTAAACTTTAGCCCAATAATTTTTTTAAGAGAATGTGTTAATTATAACATTGTTAATTACAATAGTGATCAATTTGTTTGAATTATTTTTTTTAACAGGTGAACGGTTGTTTTCGTGGGTGAGAAAAATGGATTTATCAAGATCCATATTCATTTATTTAATCTTCACGGATCCAGATTTTCATATGTTTTATCTAGATATGGATCGAACCATAAAAAAATCTAGATATGGTCCATCAAATCAGCATTATTGATTTGATGGAACTACATCGCGTATCTAGATAGGGCTTTATTCTTCTTTAAGCACCCCCTAAAAAAATTCAACTTAAAGCAAAGTTTTTCTTATGACTATTAGGGAACATTTGATTCACGAGAATGTATTAATTGCTTTGGAATTTAGCTAGGTAGTTTACACTCCGGTCTCCGGAGCAGGTAAAACCGTAAAAGACACTCGTAGTCTGGTACTTCATAGTAAGAGACAGAAAATCCCATAATAATTAGCCCAACGACTTTGGTCGATGCCAAGATTTAAGTGGTAAATAGTTGGCTATTTTAGGTTTGAATCATGTCAGATATTTGAAATATGATAAATTTTTTAAAATAATATTTAACATTGTTATATTTTGAATCATTCAAATTTGATATATATTTTAAGTTTAAATAATTTTTTCATTAGTTAATCCAATCTTGGTCACTTATGCTAGGTATTAGTACAAGCAAATGAGAACTTTAACCATAAATGTAGGTGAGATTCGAGGTAGTTAGTTTATGCTCCGGAGCATGTAAAACCTTTAAAGGCACTCCAGTGAAAATCAGAAAACGACTGGTACTTATTTGAAAGAGAAACTTGTTTGATGTAATAAACCAAACAGAAACGACTGTTATTTTTTTGAAAGAGAAACTTGTTTGATGTAATAAACTATTCAAAGTGATAACAAATTTCCACCCAAAAAAAAAACACTATTCAAAGTGATAAGAAATTTTTATTTCTATGATTTAAGCTTTGTGTACGAAAAATATTTTATTGAGAGAGTCAATTTCTAAACGGTACATCATGACATGACGATTAACAACATTAGGGCTTGATTCGAGGGATTGAGGTACCTGGTCTCGGCAATCGTTTGAATTTGTTGCAATACGTCGACGATACACTATTTTTCTCTGAAAGGAACGAAGAGAGCATGGAAAATCTCAACACAATAGTGTCATTGTTTGGTTTGGTCTCTGTCCTAAACATCAATGCTTCAAAAACATAAATGGTGGTTATGAATATCACTGCTGACTAGATCATCAAGTGGCTTTGGAGGTTCATGAAGAACTCGGACTCCCTTTGGGCTAAAATGATTGCTGGATTGTATGATTTTCAACGCTCCTCTTCCCTCTCATTTCCTGTGGCTGTTGGAAATAGCATTTGGGCTTATATCTGCAAGATCATCACTGCTAACGCTACCATCTTTGACAACTTCCTCACGGGACTTAAGCTGAGAATGGATGATGGTCGTTCAATTTTCTCCTGCTATGATCCTTGGTTGGTTGAGGACACTCTTAAGGATAGATTTCCCAGACTATATTTGCTATCAACTCACAAGGATGCAAGAATCTCTGATTGCAGGAGCCCTGATCAATTGGGTTGGATATGGAACCTGTCCTGGAGGAGATCTCTCCGAGCCTGGGAAGAAAAGGAAGAATAGAACCTGCTAATGCTGCTGCAGGACACCACTCTGGGTGCGGACCCGATTGTACCGATTTGGCAATTTCGGGGGGAGAACACCTTTTCTATCTCTAACTTGCGTGGTAAGTATTTTGCTGCAACAATTGAGGAACACAAATGTCGAGCAGCCCATCATATTTGGACAGGTAAGCTATCTTTCAAGATCGAATGTTTCATTTTGGCGGCAATGAAGAACATGTTGCATGTAAGGGATAATGTCATTAGAAGAAGGATCTTAGATGCATGGGACGTGTTTTGCCATTTATGCAGAGAGAGGGATGAATGCATTGATCACTTGTTTATTACCTGCTCTGTCTCGAGAAGCATTTGGGACTTCTTTGCGCGTTGTTTTAGGATTAGATGGTGTGGCAGCTCGAAATTCATCTCCTCCTTTGAGGAATGGATGGGTCTCGTGAGTAGAGGGATGATTAAGAAGGTTTGGCTCACACTTTATAGAGCTATACTTTGGGAACTTTGGTTAGCAAGAAACCGAGCCATCTTTCAAGGGGAGCGGTGCAACCGGGAGCTTCTCGCTCACGCTATCACTCGTCCAGTACACGAGTGGCTCCGTTGGGCAAATTCTATTGCAAATTTGGGTCACCAAGATTTACTTTTGTACATGGAATTTTTACGCGACCGTGGAGACCAAACACGTATTTACAAGTATCATAGACTTTTTGTACTATTTGGTGTAAATATTTGGGGTATATATAAAAGTAATCCATATAAAAAAAACCAACAGAATGATATTATTTCAAGTTATTTTTTTATAAATAAATTTGTATTAAATTTACCAAAAGATAATTACATGA
This sequence comes from Hypericum androsaemum, assembly GCA_963995505.1. NCBI lineage: Eukaryota > Viridiplantae > Streptophyta > Magnoliopsida > Malpighiales > Hypericaceae > Hypericum > Hypericum androsaemum. Next base: position 3,723,987 of record OZ023186.1, on the reverse strand, counting down.
TAATTACATCCAATTGTATATTTCGTACAAATCCCGAGCATCTAAGGTACTAGATAAATATATATCTAAGTTGAAAAATAAAGATAAGCACTATCTAGCACATTTTCCTAATGTGACTCCACCAAAAGTACAAATGCCTCCAATTACACCCAATGAAGAAAGCAAATTAGGGAGGATCAAAAGGTAAGAATCGACCAGACCCTCGAGCCACGGTCTTAAACACGTGGAAGATAGATGAGACGTCTTATTCCCAAGATATTCCCATAAAAAATGCCGAACGTCAAGCCTCGGCCGCGAACACTTCATCCTGATTAATTGATTGATTGATTGATTTGTCAAGGAGGTTAATAGAAGTGCGACTTTCCGTTGATTGTATTATTCTGAATAGCTTACTTTACTTATCTCTTCCTTAAAAATATTGCAAGTGTACCTTCCCAAAGTTTTCAAATTCTATTTTTCAGATAGCCAAAGTTCAAATTCTAACTACTACTAGTTCAAAAGGTCGCATAAATATATCATTGACCATTTGACTTGTGTCTCTAATCTTTCTAGCCAGCTTTGTCAACACCTAACCTAAGAATACATCACTGTGGTGATTGCCTTATGGTCGCGTCATAGCCACAAATTTTCAATCAAATTCGTACCGTTTCAACATTTTTTTTACGCCTAATTAGTATTTAATTTTATTGGATTTTGGAATTTTGATTACATTAATTATTTTACGCTATCAAGAGTAGTACTATAGCCAATATTATTCACTTTTGTGAGAAGTTATATATAAAAATTTATAAAATAGCGAGATATCAAATTTACTGGTAATAAATTTTAAAAAATTTGACAGAGGTAAAATGATTAAAATTAGACCACTAGTGTAGAGATGTGTTGAGGTGCAAAAATAATATCGGCATTGTCAACATATTTTGAGGTACTCGGCGTGGTCTCAAAGTGACTGGGTGACTGGTGACCGATTGTTGGAGTACGAAATTATTACCGCGAATTAATGACGGCCTATCTTCGAGTTTGTGTGAATCGGTTCGAGCTCGTTGGTGCATGGGGGCAACCTATTGGGCTACTCGGTTCACCCCAGGAGAGATGCTCGCGTAGGCAAGAACGGGCGAGATGCCTCTCTCTCTCGGGTAGGCGAGACCGGGCGAGATGCCTCTCTCGCTCGGGTAGGCGAGATCGGGCGAGAGGCCCTTCTCATTCGCATAGGCGAGAGGCCGAGCGAGGAGCTGAGCGAGAGGCCGAGCGCGACGCCTACAGCGAGAGGCCGACGGCGAGAGGCTGAGTAGCAAGAGGCCGAGCGAGAGGCCGAGTGAGAGGCCTATGACGAGAGGCTGAGCGAGAGGCCAAGCGCGATGCCTAAAGCGAGAGGCCGAACGAGAGGCCTAAGGCGGGAAGCCTACGGCGAGAGGTCGAGTAGCGAGAGACCGAGTGGTGAGAGGTCGAGTGGTGAGAGGCCGAGCGAGAGGCCGCGCGAGAGGCCGAGTGAGAGGCCTACGACGAGAGGCCTACGACAAGAGGCTGAGCGAGAAGCCTAAGGCGGGAAGCCGAGCGAGAAACCTAAGGCGGGAAGCCTAAGGCGAGAAGCCGGGCGAGGAATCTAACGCGAGAAGCCGGGCGAGAAGCCGAAGGTGAGAAGCCAACTTAGACCCGAGAGGGAAGCTCATTTGACCTTCGAAGGCGGGAAGGCGATTCCATGAATAAGTCCACTTTGGTTGAGGAGGTCGTTAGCTTGAGCCCATTTTGGGATTCACTTTGGGCCTGACGAGATGTCCTTCTTGGGCGATGACAGACTTGAGTCGAGATTTTGCGTGGAAGATTCGAGAAGGTCAAGTCAATCTATATTTTCCTAACTTGAGCCGAGATTCTCAATATTTGGCAAGACTTGGTAAGTTTCTCTTTAGGCTGCGATTACTTGGTCGTCAATTTTGAAAGTTTCCTATTCGAGGACAGGATTTGCTCATTTAAGGAAGACGGCTTGTACTGAGCCGGGAGGATCCCGTCATATTAGGAACAAATAACTTAAAGCGGATCTCTCGAGATTGAGACTTGGAGCCGAAGGTCTTGGAGGCAGTTTAGGATTTCCTATTCTGAAGGCGCGGAGGTTAGGTCAAAGCACTTTATATAAGGAGGGCTCGGGCGAGAGAACGGACATCCACAACACAACACACAACTACTTTACTTATCATTGTTGCTTTTCTTTTTCTTAGCCCGTAGTCCGTAGTTCATAGCTTAGCCTAGCATAGTTAGACCGACCTTGGGACGACCACTCCGGATCTGTCTCGGGTTACTTGTTCACTTATTCTCGCAACATATTTTTGGCAAGCTCGGTGGAACTAAGGAGAGCGTTTGAGAAGGCGGTCTTACTTCGCTCAACCAAGACGACCAACAATTTTGTTGCACCGGTTCCCTCTAAGGAGCCAACATCTTCTGCATCTAAGTTGACGCAAGAAAGAACTCATCTACTTTGACTTCCTCCAAAGAGCCGGCTAAGACAAGCATCATCTTGATAGAGTCCTATACCTCATATGTTGCTTGAAAGAGCTGCGAAGAGCTCTATAGACCCGTCGTTCTAATGGAGACATATGCCACCTTTATCCCACAGAAGTGCTATGAGGAGTCCGTTGTTAGGCGTACGGAAGAAGTGCTACCCATCCGACCAACTTTCGTGCAACCATGGACCGGTCACATGCCTTTTGCCACCGCTCCACCATCGTCGGGTGTGTTCCGTTATAATCAACTACCCGAAACTCCTATGTATCTCTCATTCCAAACAACTCCTTATATAAGGATGGGTACATGTGGAGTGAACCACTTGGGACGCTATGAGAATGCAAGGACGGGGGCTAGCAATCTCCAAATGGAATCGAGCTGGTACCAACCAGCCCTGACCCAAGACTGGTCATACCAATCTAGGGTCTCGGCTGACCAAAACTCTTTCAAAAGGAGGGATGTCTGCACGAATCCTTTATTCGACTCAAGAGTTTCCAATCATACCCCGACCCTTCAAGTCATGGATCAAGCACAGATGGACCTAGACGAGGAGGATAACTGCTATCCCATCAATCAACAAGAAGAGCTCGGTGAGGATGACGAGCTCGATGAGGATGACATCAACCGACAAGAATAGCTCATAAGGATGACGAGCTCGATGACGACGATGTCAACCAACAAGAAGAACTCGATGAGGATGACGAGCTCGATGAGGATGATGAGCTCGATGAGGATGACGTCAACCGACAAGGAGATCTCGGTGAGAACGATGTCAATCGACAAGGAGAGCTCAATGAGGACGATGTCAATTGACAAGAAGAGCTCGATGAGGACGAAGTCAATCGACAAGAAGAGCTCGATGAGGATGATATTAATCGGGAAGAAGAGCTCGATGAGGACGACGTTAACTGTCAGCTAACATTGGGATCTACCTGACGACAAGGGATAGAAGGGCAACCCTTATCTTTCCAATCTGAGGATTTCATCCCACATCAATTCTTGGAGGACCAGTCATCGATGGGTCCTCACCTTATTGCTTATGTCGCCATAGTTGGCTTCAACCGAAGCAAAAAAAGAAGCCCCAAGCAAGAGAAGGCCAATCCTAAGACCCGAAGGGCAAGACTCGGGGAGCAAGAAAGGCCACATGATAACGGCATCCCAAAAGCTTGGAAGTTATTTTATCCAAGGGGAACCGATGGTCCTAAGCGAGGGAAGGCCGACCTTAAGACCTGGGAGGCAAAACTTGGGGGGCAAGGACGACCACCCGATAGATGTATACCTAAAACTCAGAAGTTCTACCCTTCGAGGGAAGTCAACAAGATGTGGAGGCTTCGTCATCCCCGTACCAAAGTAGACCTTCAAGACGGGTCCAACCCACGCCGATACTCTTTCAACAGACTTGGAGATAAGAGGATCGCCCTTGATCTACCAACACAAGATGTCCTAACTAAGACTCAGAGACATCGCCTTGAGAGGAAAGTCCAAAAACAAAAGCAAGCCATCAAAGACCTCGAAAGGCAACTCGCAGAGCAATGGGTCCAGCTGAAAAAATAAAAGGTGCTCCTAGCTCGCCCACGAGTTGAACACCGATCGGCCCAGACCCGAGGCCGGGCCAAGAAGGTTGAAGCCTCTAAGATAATTAAGAGAAAGGATCTCAAGCACATCAAGGAGGTTCGGCCAAAGGCATCCAAAGACCGACACAAAAAGTTGATCCGGGAGTGGGTACCTAAAGCGAGAAGCGAGATCTACTCCAGGGAAAGTAACCTTCGTGAGGGCAAGGACGATTGGAAGGAAATAGATGTCTCGATCGATCTTGACATTGGTTATGTTAAGTTTGGAGACTTTTCAGACAAGGTGTCGATCCACAAGTTGTTCACCCTCCCAGCCATCTTTAGGCCGAAACTCAACTAACCCAGTCATTTGAAGGGAAACATGAGTGAGGAAGATACACCTAAGCCACAGATAGGAGAGATGTCTTAAATCGTTCCCATTGTGGAAGTCTTCAATGGCGATGTCACCATTGTGAGGCCAACCCAAAGAATTGGCGAATACAAGAAACCTCTTTGCATCACGGTTCACATGCTTGGGGAGTCGATCAAGAGAGTACCCGTGGATGGCATGGATGTGGCGAACACCTTTCTTCAGTTGCTCCTCAGGGATCGCAATAAGGAAAAAGAGGATGTCAGCCCGACCGGCATGGTCATGACCAACCTTGATGGGAAAGGGAGAGACTTGATCTGCTCCAGTCTGGTAATTCCATCTTCCATCCACCAATGTCTAATCCGGTGGAAGTCATATGGGAAGGTGGAGATTATGATGGCTGACGCATGTCCATTCATCCCGGCCATATACTACATAGAGGCGGCCATCAATGACGGGACAAAAATACTAATAAGGGTGGTCTGGAGCAACATAGATGGCTGGTCTGCCTGGTGTTCAAGTTTGATCAAGTGTGACATCCTTTCAACCCAACGATCAATTAATGCCACACCCGGGGAGCAAGTACTCCCCCTTACTTATGAGGAATGAAGCAATAGGCGAGATGACAAGGTGATTGTAGGTTTACACCTTGTCGCCCTATAAGTCGACCGGGTAGACAACCTAGACCTCTTCGAGCTACTCATCTTCATTCTGAGTTAGCTGAAGGATGCCAACCAAGGGATGAAGGACAACGTCAACGCTTCTCGCCTGGTCGTACCGAAGCGTTAACGTGCAGGGGGCATTGTTGAAGTGCAAAAATAATCTCGGTATTGTCAACATATTTTGAGATACTTGGCGTGGTCTCAAAGTGACTGGGTGACTGGTGACCGATTGTTGGAATACGAAATTATTACCGCGAATTAATGATGGCCTATCTTTAAGTTTGTGTGAATCGGTTCAAGCTCGTTGGTGCATGGGGACAACCTATTGGGCTACTCGGTTCACCCCGGGCGAGATGCCTCTCTCGCTCGCGTAGGCCAGATTGGGTGAGAAGCCGAGCGAGGAGCTGAGCGAGAGGCCGAGCGAGAGGCCTATGGCGAGAGGCCGAGTGGCGAGAGGCCGAGTGAGAGGCCTATGAGGCGAGGCCGAGCAAGAGGCCAACCGCGATGCCTAAAGCGAGAGGCCGAGCGAGAGGCCAAGCGCGATGCCTAAAGCGAGAGGCCTAAGGCGAGAAGCCTACGGTGAGAGGCCGAGTAGCGAGAGGCCGAGTGGCAAAAGGCCGAGTGGCGAGAGGTCGAGTGAGAGGCCTACGACGAGAGGCCGAGGGAGAGGCCTACGGCGAGAGGTCGAGCGAGAGGCCTAAGGCGAGAAGCCTACGGCGAGAGGTCGAGTAGCGTGAGATCGAGTGGCGAGAGGCCGAGTGTCGAGAGGCCGAGCGAGAGGTCAGGCGAGAAGCCTAAGGCGAGAATTCGAGCAAGAAGTCGAAGGTGAGAAGCCATCTTGGACCCGAGCGGGAAGCTCATTTGACCTTTGTAGGCGGGAAGGCGATTCCGAGAATAGGTCCACTTTGGTTGAGGAGACCGTTAGCTTAACCCCATTTTGGGATTCACTTTGGGCCTGACGAGACGTCCATCTTGGGCGATGACAGACTTGAGTCGAGATTTTGCGTGGGAGATTCGAGAAGGTGAAGTCGATCTATATTTTCCTAACTTGAGCCGAGATTCTCAATATTTGGCAAGACTTGGTAAGTTCCTCTTTAGGCCGCGATTGCTTGGTCGTCACATTTTGAAACCTTCCTATTCGAGGACGGGATTGGCTCATTTAAGGAAGACGGCTTGTACTGAGCCGGGAGGATCCCGTCATATTAGGAACAAATAACTTAAAGTGGATCTCTCGAGATTGAGACTTGGAGCCGAAGGTCTTGGAGGCGGTTTAGGATTTCCTTTTCTGAAGGCGCGGAGGTTAGGTCAAGGCACTCTATATAAGGAGGGCTCGGGCGAGAGAACGGACATCCACAACACAACACCCAACTACTTTACTTATCATTGTTGCTTTTCTTTTTCTTAGCCCGTAGTTCGTAGTTCATAGCTTAGCCTAGCCTAGCATAGTTAGACTGACCTTGGAACGACCACTCCGGATCCGTCTCGGGTTATTTGTTCACTTATTCCCGCAACAAGATGTTTCATGAATATTCCAAGTAAAATGGTCCCAAATATGATTTGTTATATACATGATTTTATTAGGACATAATTTTACATCGTACTTTACACGATTCATTTTCTCTATATATTTTAATGAGAAACTAACGATTTAAATATTGCTAAATAGCACTATAAAATTACTGGATATTCCATTGGTAATTAGGCATGAAATTGACGTGGAAAGAGTAACCGAAGACTTGGTCAATTGATCTATTCATAATTTTGTCCCGACAGGTGAACAAAGGCGGACCGAAGATATGGGACTTTGACCTCAAAATCAAAGGATAAGTGCATGAAAGTTGAAGCCTCATTCAATTATTTATTTGGTCGGTAGTCAACGTTATACGCGAAATAGTCCAAAACCCAAAGCCGCTTTCCCATTCTATTTCCGTGTCGAAACAAGTGCACGCATTTACTCTCGTGTTTATGACCTGGCTAAACAAATGGATTTTTATAATCTTATAATTTCTGAAGTGTCATCGGTTCTATAGAGCTAAAACGACATTGTTGGTATATTGGTTCTATTATTTTAAAATGTTATATTTTGAATTATTTTTTTTAAAGAAACTGTCTATTGGTTCATTAGAAAATTCAACCACTACTGTTGTTATAGTTTAACCAAATATTCTGGAGTACAATTCTTTGTCAACTTACCAATATTAATATATTTTTTGATAAGTAGATTTTATTATTCGTAATATTTAAAACCTCGTAATAAAATTCTCTCTTGCAAAATTATAACGGTCGACCTCGGTAAAATCGTTAAAACCTAATTCAAATGTGATATGGAAGTCCATCGGTTCATCCGAAAAAGCAGACCCAAGGGACCTGGTCTTTGAACTCAAAAAAGCCCATCGGGTAATCCTGAAAAGTAGATACATAAGCCCATGGGTTTGCATTATCCACCTTTGAGCTAACCCTGGACATTCGACTTGTGCTTTTGTTAATCCTCTAACGAGATCTCTTCCATTCCAGCCCATGAAAGTGTACAATAATTTTATAATTGTTCGAATGCAAAATTCACATGATTTTGTTTTAAAATCTTTATCTCAATATAGAAGTTTATCATAGATATTTAGGATAGAGTCATCGGTTTTTGAGTTTCATCTTTTTATAGTTTGGTTTTTACCCTATTAGTTACTCAGACGGCTATATATAAATGCTTAATTTTGAGACTTACCAAACACCAAACTGAAATTTATATGAGCATTATTAACCATCAACTTCTCCGGTCATTTAAAACCACACCATTCTGCTTAATGTGATTACATTAGCAATTTTTAATTAGGACAAATTACCCTTAGGTCCCTAGTTTATAGTTTTATTACTCGCAGGTCCCTAGCTTTCGAAAATAGTGTATGAGGTCCCTGTTTTTCAAGAAAATATTGCTCTGAGGTCCCTAGTCACCGGATCGAGGACCTCAGACCAATATTTTGTTAAAAAACAGGGACCTCATACATTATTTTCGAAAGTCAGGGACCTGCGAGTAGTAAAACTATAAACCAGGAACCTGAGGATAATTTACCCTTTTAATTATTAGATAGATTTGTATTTACCAAAGGGCATTTTCCCAAAAACATAAGACATAACAACAATTTAACAAAATTCTAGAGTTTAATTTGTAACAAGGTATATTGTATAAAAATTTATTTTTAATGTTATCCGTTGTGAAAAATTACACAGAAAACTATAATGGAAGAAAGTTGCCGGCATAGTATCCCGGGTGATTACATTATTTGTTGGCATGATATCATAAAATTTAAAGATGGCCGCTTTATAAGTATTTTTTTAAAAAACTTTTAGGTATTCGGGCACACACTATAAAAGAGTAATCCTGGTTTTAGATGGGTGAAATTTTTGAAAAGTAACAAAAAAATTTCAAAAAATATTTAACACTATTATATTTTTTAGAATTTGAACTCCAAACTTTTTTATTTAATTAGGAAAATATCATTTATTAGGTGATATAAGTGATTGTTAGCACAAATATAACTTGATATTCAAATGCTTAGTATTTCATCAATTCTCAATTTATGACGGGACCTAAATAATTTAATTTCTTTTTCCTAATTTTTGTTGAAAAATCAAAGATACAAATATTGCCATTTAATAGGAAAGATTTGTAAAATTCTCTTGATTATCCTTCTCGTCTACGAATCACAACCATCTAACTTGGGAGTTGCAGTACATCTCACGTACTGGTGATGTAAAAGGTTTATCAGAATCTAAATTAACTGATTAAAACTTTGCCTCTGAGTAGACGTGTGACATCCCTCGGCCACATAAATGGGAACAATGGTCCAGGCTAGACTCCAGGAAAAGTTAATGGAATTTAACTATTGGGAAAAAGAGAGAGAGTGCATGATGCAATTTCAACAATTGGAAAGGAAACATCCTCCAGAAAATTGTACCATTGTTTTGTAAAATTCAAAACTTACTTTGTAAATTTATGACATATGAAAGTTATTGGGTTATACGATATATTTTTTCAAAAGGAAAATTTTGAAACCATAATTATACTTTTGAGAAATTAAAGTCTAGATATTAGTCAATTCGTCAATGTATTGGGCCGTCATATTATTGATATCACTTTATATCCATACATCTATTAGGCCGACGAGATTCTGGGTAGAGACTTTAAAAAATGAAAAATCTTCCCAACAAATATTTAACAAAATCATGTTCCAAATAACTCAAATTTGAAATCTCGTATTTATTACTTCACTATAAAATGCATCCAAACTTTGAATCATTCGCGTGGAGAAACATGCATCGGCAAGGCTACTACTTTTCCAAGCTCCTTTGGCAGCGGTGGAGAATAAAAGAGAGATGTCAACACAAGTAGACATGCACCTTATCTTATCACAAAAATGTGAGCCTTATCAAGGGCAACTATCTATCTTGATTTCCATCGCTTGAGTTTCTTTCTATTACTTAATTAATTATCTGTTCACTAGGATTTTGTCTGTACCCTAATTTTCTGTTCTCTATGAATATTTTTATATCGACTATCATTTTTACGAGCAATGAATGATCCGTTAAAGTCAACTCCAATAAAAAGGAACAGTAACTCTCCTGTCGTATTCACGAGGAGCCAACCCAAAACCTTATTAAAGATAATCATAATCCGTTATTACTTGGTCCAAAACTTTCGTTTGGGCAACATGATAATCTTAACTTTTTTCTTTTGAACAAAATTTATCTATCTGAAGTGTCATAAAAAAGAGATTAGTGTGAGTTCGATAAGCCATATGATTAATTTGTTGTGATACTATATAAGACTTTTGTAATCACCCAAAATATTGACCTTTTGTTCGGAAGAGAGAATTGTGTATATAATATATACGAGAGGAAATAAAGTTGGTTGCATAATATGATTCCATTGTTTGGGAATAAGAAAGAAAATGAGGGAGAGGCAAATATATGGATATATTCCCTATATTCGGTCCTCTTCATTTTGGTTAAAATGTGGTAAGAAAGTGACAGTAGTTACAAATCTATCATTTATCTTAATTTCAAAATTCGAATATTTAATTTTAGTGGTGGATATAACTTATAAGAGTTATTTGAGAAATACTACCATAAATATTATATCTTAATAAATCAACTTTTTATCCTTGAACTACTCTTTTTTTTTACTTTCTCCTTTCAAACTTACAAAAGAACATAATTTCTCTAATGGATTTTCTTTTCCCTATTTCTTTCCTTTTTTTTAAACGGTAAATTTTATTCCATTAACGAAATCACACCGTACATGCAAAGTATACTCAAGAAGCGATCAATTGCGCAAGAGGAGCAACTGAGACGTCGGAACAAAGAAAGCTCTCAAACTAGACCCACGCGCGAGAGAGGGTAAAAAGTTTATCGGGTGTTACTATTCACAATTTTTTTTTTAAAATGGTGTTCGATTGTGTTGGAGCACGAAATTAATGTCTCGGATTGATGACGATCTATCTCCGGATGTGCGGAAATTAGCTCGGACTCGTCGGTACGTGGAGCCCGGGCGAGAGGCCCCTCTCGCTCATGTAGGCGAGCCCGGGCGAGAGGCTCCTCTCGCCCACGTAGGCGAGTCCAAACAAGAGACTCTTCTCGCTCACATTGGTGAGCCCGGGTGAGAGGCTCCTCTCGCCCACGCGGGTGAGTCTGATCGAGAAACTCTTCTCTCACATAGGCGAGAGGCCGGTGGGAAGCACGAGCGAGAAGCCGAGTGAGAGGCCTACGGCGAGAGGCTGAGCGAGAGGTCGAGTGGCGAGAGGCCTACGACGAGAGGCTGAGCAAGAGGCCGAGTGGCGAGAGACCTACTGTGAGAGGCCGAGTGGCGAGAGGCCGAGTGAGAGGCCTACGACGAGAGGCCTACGGCGAGAGGCCGAGCAAGAAGCCTAAGGTGGAAAGCCGAGCGAGAAACCTAAGGCGGGAAGCCTAAGGCGAGAAGACGAGCGAGGAGTCTAAGGCGAGAAGCCGAGGGAGAAGCCGAAGGTGAGAAGCCAACCTGGACCCAAGCGGGAAGCTCATTTGACCTTTGTAGGCGGGAGGACGATTTCGGGAATAGGTCCACTTTGGTTGAGGAGGCCGTTAGCTTAAGCCCATTTCGGGATTCACTTTGGGCCTAACGAGATGTCCGTCTTGGGCGATGACAGACTTAGTCAAGATTTTGCGTGGTAGATTCGAGAAGGTCAAGACGATCTATATTTTCCTAACTTGAGCCGAGATTCTCAATATTTGGCAAGACTTGGTAAGTTCATCTTTAGGCCGCGATTGTTTGGTCGTCACATTTTGAAAGCTTCCTATTCGAGGACAAGATCTGCTCATTTAAGGAAGACGGCTTATACTGAGCCGAGAGGATCCTGTCATATTAGGAACAAATAACTTGAAGCGGATCTCTCGGGATTGAGACTTGGAGCCGAAGGTCTTGGAGGCAGTTTAGGATTTTCTATTCTGAAGGCACAGAGGTTAGGTCAAGGCACTCTATATAAGGAGGGCTCGGCTGAGAGAACGGACATCAACAACACAACACACAACTACTTTACTTATCTTGTTGCTTTTCTTTTCCTTAGCCCGTAGTCCGTAGTTCATAGCCTAGCCTAGCCTAGTATAGTTAGACCGACCTTGGGACGACCACTCCGGATCTGTCTTGGGTTACTTGTTCACTTATTCTCGCAACATATTTTTGGCATGCTCGGTGGGACTAAAGAGGGCGTCTGAGAAGGTGGTCTAACCTTTACCAGCCAAGATGGCCAATTACTTTATTGCTCTGATTCCTTACAAGGAGTCGATACTTTCTATTTTTCAGTCGTATGCATAGAGGCAGAATTCATCTACATCAGCTCTCTCAAAAGAGCCAGCTGAGACAAACGTTGCCTCGAAGGAGTTCTATACACCTGTCGTCCCAATGGAAACATATGCCACTTTTCGTGCTCGGAAGCTCTACAAGGAGTCTTGTAGTCACTATGAGGCATCCTCACGTATGGTCATCAATCAACACCATGAGATGAACATATCCACCAGATTAGCTATACCCATCCAACCGACCTTCGGACAACCATGGACCGGTCATATGCCTTGCACCATGGCACCGCCAATGCCAAGCGTGTTTGGTTATTATCCACAACTAGGAACCCCTAGGAGTCCCCCATACCAAACAACTTCTTACTTGGGGATGGGGACACAAGGAGTGAACCACTCAGGACACTGCGAGACTGCAAGGACGAGGGCTAGCAATCTCTAAGAGGAATTGAGCTGGTACCAACCGGCCCTGACCCAAGATTGGTCATACCCATCTAAGGTCTCGGCCGACCAAAACTCTTTCAAAAGGAGGGATGTATGCATGAATCCTTTGTTCGACTCAAGAGTTTCCAATCCTACCCCGACCCTCCAAGTCATGGATCCAGCATGGATGGACCTAGGCGAGGAGGACAACCGCCATCCCATTATTTGACATGAAGAGCTCAGTGAGGTAGACGAGCTCGATGAGGATGACGAGCTCGATAAGGATGACGTCAATCGACAAGAAGAGATCGATGAAGATGACGAGTTTGATGATGATGATGTCAACCAACAAGAAGAGCTCGATGATGATGATGTCAACCAACAAGAAGAGCTCGATGAGGATGACGTCAACCGACAAGGAGATCTCGGTGAGAACGATGTCAATCGAAAAGGAGAGCTCGATGAGGACGATGTCAATCGACAAGAAGAGCTCGATGAGGATGACGTCAATCAATAAGAAGAGCTCTATGAGGATGATATTAATCGGGAAGAAGAGCTCGATGAGGACGACGTCAACTGTCAGGTGACATTGGGATTTATCCGACGACAAGGGATAGAAGGGCAACCCTTATCTTTCCAATCTAAAGATTTCATCCCACATCAATTCTTGGAGGACCAGTCATCGATGGGTCCTCACCTTATTGCTCATGTCGCCATAGTTGGCTTCGACCGAAGTCAAAAGAGAATCCCAAAGTAAGAGAAGGCCAATCCTAATACCCGAAGGGTAAGACTCGGGGGGCAGGGACAACCGGACCCTAAGAAAGCAAAAATTGATCCCAAGACCCAAGAGGCAAGACTTGGGGGACACAGAAGGCCGCCTGATAATGATATACCAAATGCTCACAAATTCTTTCGTTCAAGGGGAGCCGATCATCATAAGCGAGGGAAGACCGACCTTAAGACCCGAGAGGCAAGACTCGGGGGGCAAGGAAGATTGTCCGACAATGGCGTTCCAAAGGTTTGGAAGTACTTTTGTTTGAGGGGAGCCGATAGTCCTAAGCAAGGAAAGGCTGACCTTAAGACCTGAGAGGCAAGACTCGAAGGGCAAGGACGGCCACCTAATAGTAGAATCCTAAGGACTCAAAACTTCTACCATCCAAAGGAAGCCGATGAGACGTGGAGGCTCTGTCATCCTCGTATCAAGGTGGACCTTCAAGATGGGTCTAACCCACGTCGGTATGCCTTTAACCGACTTGGAGATAGAAGGGTCATCCCTGATACACCAATGCGAGATGTTCTGACCAAGACCCAGAGACGTCGCCTTGAAAGGAAGATCCAAAAAAGAAGGCAAACCATCAATGACCTCGAAAGGCAAATCGCAGAGCAAAGGGTTGAGCTGGAGAAATAAAAGGTGCTTTTAGCTCGTCTATAGGTGAAGTATCATTCAGCCTCGACTCAAAGTCGGGCGAAGGATGTGAAAGCCTCTAACTGGGAGAAGGGAGATTACCTCAAGCACGTTAAAGAGGTCCGACTTAAGGCACCCACTATACTACGCAGAAAGTTGACCCGCAAGTAGGTACCCAAGGTCATGAGCGAGATTCATCCCAGGGAGGACACCCAGCGAGAGTCTATTCTTGACCAAAAAGGGTAGGAGGTTTCGGTCGACCTTGACACGAGGTGCATTAAGTTTGGGAACTTCCCAAGCAAGCTGGCAATCAATAGGACATCGGCTAGCCTCGGACAGGAGCCCAACCAATCGAGCCACTTTAAAGATGACATCATAAAAAAGGACCATACTGAGCCTCAGATAGGAGAGATTTCCTCTGTCATTCCCATGGTGGAAGCCTTCAATGGCGACGTCACCATTGTGAGGCCAACCCGAAGAATGGATGATCGCAAGAAATCTCTCTGCATCACGGTTCACATCCTTGGGGAGCTGATCGAGAGAGTACCCGTGGACGGCATGGGTGTGGTGATACCTTTCTTCATTTGCTCCTCTGCGAACGCAATAAGGAGATAGAGGATGCCAGCCCGACCGGCATGGTCATAACCAATTTTGTCGGAAAAGGGCGAGACTCGGTCTGCTCCATTCAAGTAATCCCATCTTTCATCCACCAATGTCTAATTCAATGGAAATTAGATGGGAAGGTATTAATCATGATGGCCGATGCACGCCCATTCGTGTCGGCCACCGTCTATATTGAAGTGGTCCTATACGAGAGGCATGGATGGCTGGTGTTCCTGATGTACAAGCTTAATCAAATGGAAGGTGCATTCGGTTCGAAGATCGATCAATGCCATACCCAGAGGGCAAGTACTCTGTCTTGGCCATGAAGAGTATGGTAATGGGCGACAAGGTGACTGCAGGTTTACGCCTTGTCACCATATGAGTTGGCCAAATATGTCCTCAGGACGACGGCCTAGACTTCTTTGAGCTGCACATTTTTATTCTGTTACAAGCTAGTGGAAGGAAGCCAAGCCGAAGATGAAGAACCACGTCAACGCTTCTCGCCTGACCGTACCGAAGTGTTAACGTGCAGGGGGCATTGTTGGAGTACAAAATTAATATCTCAGATTGATGACGATCTATCTCCAGATGTGCGGGAATTAGCTCGGGCTCGTCGGTACGTGGAACCCGGGCGAGAGGCCTCTCTCGCTCACGTAGGCGAGCCCGGGCGAGAGGCTCCTCTCGCCCACGTAGGCGAGTCCAAACGAGAGACTCTTCTCGCTCACATTGGTGAGCCCAGGCGAGAGGTTCCTCTTGCCCACGTAGGCGAATCTGATCGAGAAACTCTTCTCACTCACATAGGTGAGAAGCCGGTGGGAAGCACGGGCAAGGAGCCGAGTGAGAGGCCTACGGCGAGAGGCTGAGCGAGAGGTCGGTGGCGAGAGGCCTACGATGAGAGGCTGAGCAAGGAGCTGAGCGAGAGGCCGAGTGGCGAGAGGTCTACGACGAGAGGCCGAGTGAGAGGCCTATGGCGAGAGGCCGAGCGAGAGGCCTACGGCGAGAGACCGAGCGAGAGGCCAAGTGGCGAGAGGCCGAGTGAGAGGCCTACGGCGCGAGGCCTACGGCGAGAGGCCGAGCGAGAAGCCTAAGGCGGGAAGCCAAGCGAGAAACCTAAGGCGAGAAGCCGAGCGAGAAGCCGAAGGTGAGAAGCCAACTTGGACCCGAGTGGGAAGCTTATTTGACCTTCGTAGGCGGGAAGGCAATTTCGGGAATAGATCCACTTTAGTTGAGGAGGCCGTTAGTTGAGCCCATTTCGGGATTCACTTTGGGCGTGACGAGATGTCCGTTTTGGGCGATGATGGACTTGAGTCAAAATTTTGCGTGGGAGATTCGAGAAGGTCAAGACGATCTATATTTTCCTAACTTGAGCCGAGATTCTCAATATTTGGCAAGACTTAGTAAGTTTCTCTTTAGGCCGCGATTGCTTGGTCGTCACATTTTGAAAGCTTCCTATTCGAGGACAAGATCTGCTCATTTAAGGAAGACGGCTTGTACTGAGCCGAGAGGATCCCGTCATATTAGGAACAAATAACTTGAAGCTGATCTCTCGGGATTGAGACTTGGAGCCGAAGGTCTTGGAGGCAGTTTAGGATTTTCTATTCTGAAGGCACGAAGGTTAGGTCAAGGCACTCTATATAAGGAGGGCTCGGGTGAGAGAACGGACATCAACAACACAACACACAACTACTTTACTTATCTTGTTGCTTTTATTTTTCTTAGCCCGTAGTCCGTAGTTCATAGCTTAGGCTAGCCTAGTATAGTTAGACCGACCTTGGGACGACCACTCCGGATCTGTCTCGGGTTACTTGTTCACTTATTCCCGCAACATATTGTAAAGTTTTGTAAAAATGGTGTCCAAGTCGGAACAACAACTAAAAAAGTTAGATTTTGGATCAAGATATGACTTTTTAAGTCGTCATTACCAAGATCTGAATTTTTATGTCGAATTACAGATCTGACTTAAAAAATTAGATCTTGGCAGGATCCGACTTAAAAAGTCGGATGTTGAAAAGATAGACACAATTTGCTTTCGGCTTGGTGGTCAAGGTGTCAATATTTTGTTTTTGGTCAAGAAGGTGTCAATATTTTACTCCATGGTCATTGGTTCGATTCCCACTTCTAGCAACTTTTTTACAATCTTGTTTTTACTATCCAATATAAATATTATATTAAATAAATTAAATTGTAATAACTATAAAAAGAATTCTTAATATCCAATTTGGTCTAAGTTGTGGTCCTTGAACCTAAAATTCTCGAGTTTGGTAATTTTATTATAAAAAAACTTTTTTGACCGATTACCGATTATAATGGATTAAAAAAACCTTCAGCCACCTTAATTAAACAACATATTTGACCAATTACTAACAATCTATTTAATAGCAGCTTCGAGAGAGAATTTTGTTTGATAAGTATAAATTTTTTGAAATTATGATTTTGAGAATTAGTAGAGTAAAATGTTGTTAAAATATTAGTACACGATCCAATATTTTAAAATAGAGATAATTACATACAGAACCCCAGAGTATACTCAAATAGACTCTGAAGACCCTGTAGTTTCCCTACTAATTGCTGAGCCCCTGTAGTTTGGTTATTATTATACTTTCGGGTCTCTGGCTCAAGTAAATGACTCAAATATCCTTGCAAGAAAATAAAAAAAAATCAATTACCCTAGCCCCTTTTTTCTCCTTCCCCGTCGATCCGAAAGAAAAAAAATCAATTACCAAATAGAACCAAAAAATCTATTTGGCAGCGATTAACGGCGGCGGGATAAGCGGAAGAAGAAGAGGCGGTTGCGGCAGTGGGGGAGATGGAAGTTGTTATTGTTGTTGCCCGGTGGTGGCGGCGGCGGCGATGATGAGAAGCGGTCCCAGCGGTGGCACATATGGCCGATCGTCCTCCGTAACTCCTTGGCTGTTGACTCGTCGATCCCATCTCCGTCTCCTTCCCCGTCCGTCGTTCTCGTCTCTGTCTCCTTCAACGTCCGTCGTTCCCGTCTCCGTCTCCTTCCCCGTCTGTCGTTCCCATCTTTCTTCTCCTTCCTCGTCCGTTGTTCCCGTCTCTGTTTCACTTTTCCCCTTAGGTTCTTATGTTTATTTTTCCGCCGTCCTGTTTGTGTTTATTGTGTCCCGTGATTAGATGAAACCCTCTGTGTATAGGATTCTTGCGATTGTTGATTTTAGATGAAGCTAAAGGCGGTGACTTTATGGGGAGAAAGGAAGTGGTCGAAAAAATGGCCGGAGAAAATGACCGGCGATTTTAGTTGACCAGATTAAGGGCATATCCGTCATTTCAAATATAAAATAAGAAAAAATCGATTAATGACATCAGCCAGGGACCCGAAAGTATAATAATAACCAAACTATAGGGGCTCAGCAATTAGTAGGGAAACTACAGGGTCCTCAGAGTCTATTTGACTATATCCTAGAGTCCTGAGAGTAATTATCTCTTTAAAATAATATGATGAGTAAACTAGTTTTAACGTGTCATCTCGAATAAAATTTATCACTATGGCAACTCAATTATTTTATAGTTTTCTCATTGAAATTTTTTTACCCATTATAATTAAGGTAAATTATTTAGTAAAATAAAATTAAGGTAACTGATTTAGTAAAACTAAGTTATCAAAAAAATTGTCAAACTCAAGTATTGAACCTATGACCTTATGTTCAAAAATCACAACTTAGACCAAATTGACTACTAAGAATTTCTTGTCTAGTTATTAAAATTTAATTTATTTAATATAATATTTAGGGCAAATTACCCTCACGTCCCTGTACTTTGGTCGCCCTCCCCCCAGGGTCCCTAGATTTTGGAAAATAATTTTTTCGTCCTTAAGTTTTGATGATAATAGACTCTCGGGTCTCTGGAGCCAGAATATTCCTTTTTCTCCGGTAAACCCCCACCTGAAATGACCAAAATACCCTCTCTTGTTAAATAAAAAACTCATCTTCTTCCTTGCATCTTCTCCTTTTCTTCCCTGGAAACCAAAAACTAATTAATCAACAATAACTAAAATAACTAAACCAAAAACCAATTGATGAAAAACCCAAGCAACTAAAACTACAGTGGGTGTTCCAACTAAAACCCAAACATCTTCCCCGGTTGCTTTTTCTTCTCCTAACCCATCTGGGGATCTCACCCGAAAGAGCTTCTCTGCCATGAAAATCTCGCCATGGAGAACCAATTGAAATTTTTTTGACCACCATGGCTGCTCGTCTTTGTCTGTTCCACCTCCCACCTCTTTATCTCTTCCTCCCCCCCCCCCTCTCTCTCTCTCTCTCTCTCTCTCTCTCTCTCTCTCTCTTCTATTTATTGGGATTATAAGTCAAAATTAGGGTTATGCAAATAACCCTCTCTATTTTTGCGACGGTGAGAGACAAACGCGAGGGAGACCCCATCATCCCCAGATGCTCCCATGAGAATAAATCCCTTTTCTTCTCCTCCTCCTCCGGGACCTCGATTTTTCCATTGAGCCCTAACCGTCGTCATTCCACGCAATTGAGCTTCTCTGTCCGCTCGTAAACTATGACGGTCTCCGCTCGGAAGAATCAAGGTATGATAAATGTGTAATTTACTTTAGTTATGGATAAGCTCCATTTAGCTTACGTAATCTGGTTTTCCTCCTTATCGGCCTTTATTTTTTTATATTTTAGTGAATTATTCACTTGCGATCGTTTAATTTTTGAGTGGATTGATTAATCGGTTTTAGGTTTTCCGGGAAGAAAAGGGAAGATGCATGTAAGAAGATGAATTTTTTTATTTAACAAGGGAGGATATTTTGGTCATTTCAGGTGGGGGTTCACCGGAGAAAAAGGAATATTCCGGCTCCCAGGACCCGAGAGTCTATTATCATCAAAACTTAGGGACGAGAAAATTATTTTCCAAAATCCAGGGATCCTAGGGGGAGGGCGACCAAAGTACAGGGATGTGAGAGTAATTTGCCCTAATATTTATGTTGGATAGTAAAAACAATATTGCAAAAAAATTGTTGGAAGCTAGTTCGAACCAATGACCATGGCGTAAAAAATTGACACCTTGACCACCAAGCCGAAAGCACATCATGTATTTTTTCTCCAACATCCGACTTTTTAAGTCAGATCTTGCCAAGATCTGACTTTTTAAATCGAATCTGTAATTCGACATAAAAAGTTGGATCTTGGTAAGGACGACTTAAAAAGTCAGATCTTAATCCAAAATCTGACTTTTTTCGTTGTTGTTCTGACGTGGATACCGTTTTTACAAAAATACGTAAACAGTAACACTGGATAGACTTTTTACCCAATAAATACAAACATCACGTCGCATATTTTGTTAAAACCTTACGTCAATAAAATTTATTGGAAAAAACTGACGACATGTAAATTAATAAAATGAGGAATTTTTCACACCTAAACAACATCCAACAATTCACAGTAACTAACATAATAATCTCCACGTGTACCGGTTCTTTATGATTAACCCAATAATCAACGATAAGTTTTAGTTTTGCAAAAAAGAAGAAGAATAAAACAAAACAAAAAATACCGCATTGTTCCATTTATAAATACACACAATGCAACGAAGTCACAGAGAGCGACCCTCATGATCTTCCATGTACAATAATCATCAAGTGAATGTTCATTGACATGATTGCTACCTTTGACTAACAACCAGTGGTAAATAACCAAGTTGCCAAGAAAGGATTTCCACTTTAGATTCAATCATACCAACAAAGATTATAGATGACAGAGACTTGTACAATATTCCACAATATTCCATTACGTTTTTAGAACGTAGATCCACCACCAAGATAAGATTATTGCCTGGCTTCCTTCAAAAGACGACAGAGACTTGCACAGTATTCCGGAACGCCGAGGGAAACTGGTGCTCCGGCTTCCTTCAAAAGACAGAGCACTGCGACGCAATTACTTCGGAAATGTGGGCGATCTAGAGAGGCATGCAGGTCGCGTGGAAGAAGAAGTACTCCTAGTTTGTGGTCGAGTCTGATTCGCAGCTGGCTGTTGGAGTGACAAGTGACAACACCTTGTATTCTCTCGTGAATAGTTGCAAGGACCTTATTCGGCTCATAGGGAGAACAGAGGTCGTATTTTGTCATAGAGAAAGCAATAGGGTAGCAAATAAATTGTTAGATATTTTCAATAAATTTGTCATACGAAATATAAGCCGCTGTGATAGAGAGTCAAAGCCTAAACGGTACACGTTGTTCGAGTTCGGAAGAGTTGGCAACCACCAATAATTTTGGTCCAAGAGCTTTTGGAGCAAATGACTTGCAGTCACAAGTTAACTAGCAACCGCCAAAAATTAATTACCAAGAACTAAACCTTCTGGTGACTGCAAGTCGACCTAGACAGAGTCAAACTCAAGGGAAGTGACCCATACCATCAGCCACCATTGATGAATGTTTCAGGAAGTCTTTTGGTGATAAAGATACATAAATTCTGGTACCAAACTTCTATATATAGCAGATTTTATATTCCATTGTTTTAATCCAACTCCTAAGCAATCCTACTCACTTTTCTCACTAAGCAATATCAGATTTTCTCATAGTGCGTTCTTGGTCAGGTCAAGGTAGAGCAATCCTTGAACTCGACGATGGTGTGGAGGCTTTATTGTATCCTGACGACAAAAATTCATAGACCCGTTGTACTCTCGAATTTATCCAGAGGGTCAAACTATTTGTTTGAAAGTATCTTTACAAGATTCTCGAAGTCGGAGCAACACCAACTTGTTTTTTCATCTTCCAACCCAGATTTTCCAACATAAGTTAGCCTCCCTTGCTCTCGATCCCCAGGTTGGTCATTAGGAGCTTATGCACCCCCGGATTGTTGTATCCCCTCGTCATTGAGGAGCCTTCTGTTATTTTTTGTTGTAATTTAGATTCTAATGAATGAAAAGGAGCTCAGCACCCACCATTATCAACAAAAAAAAATCATTGCCTTACAAACTAGCAAATTCTTTACAAAGAAAGTAGAAAACTTCATTCATATAGTCTAGAAACACCTGTTTTTATCAGCTTTCCGGATGTTGTAATTGTGTTTCTAATTACTCTGTAGTTTATCACATTTCAAAATTTTTACCTAACTAGAATTTGAATTACTTGTCGTAAGCCGGATTCAAGATGATATAAAACTAAAAAAGAAAGCTATTCCCAAATTTAATCAAGCTACAATTTATAACCAACTCTAGCTCACGCACCAAAGACGTAAGATTTTTACTCAACTTCAGGAGAGACAAACTCTCCATGCATTCTTTAAATTATCACGACGATCCTTTTTTTCATGCTGATCCTTGCCATTAAGATCACAAGCCCTATTTAACCACATAAAAAATCTTATCACCATAGATAAACAATACTATCATCGTGAATAAACTATATAGATGAAACTTAAGCTGTGTGACACAGTCATTGACACGTAGCATTAATGCTAAGAATTTTACAACATAAACGACGTACGACTTACTGATATCACAACATAAATTAACGAAAATAAAATAATAATTAAAAAATAAAATGTGAATCATATAACTTATTACAGATTAATATGTATTAATTTTTGTATCTGATTCAAATCTTAAATTAATAAATATTTAGATTTTTTATGATTATAAATATGCTCATCATATTTGTAACTAAATATGTGATAATCTCAACAAGATTTCACAAACGAAGTTCATCCGACTAAAATTTGCACAAATTTTTATTTTGCCAACGTACTCTGATACGATATTAGAATTTTCATATGCAACCTAAATTATTAAGAAAAAGGGTAAGTAGATTTTTCACAAACAACCCACCACACTTCCGCTCTTGTTAGAATATCTAACTCCAATTTAAACCTTAAAACAATGTATAGATGTATTTTTATACTTATAATCAAATGCATTACACTTATAATTTTTTTTGTATAAGTAAATTTTTACTGTCAAAATTGAACTTGAACATCCGTCAATTCATTTTTACGCTTTATGTTATTAGATCAAATGTCCTTTTAGCACTATACTTATAACTATCAACGTGATTATCTCAAACACAAAATTATATCCAGCCAAATAAATCCAAAATCCAACAGTAGAGGATAAAAACTGTTAGAAGCACAAAGCAAACAGGTTTCCCAAGTGTGACCCACATATGTACTGGCCGGCATGTAAGAACAAGAGGACGATTAGCAAGGGAGGACCACCGGCTAAGTATGTGGTTAGGGTTCTTACTTGGTAAAGGTGGAGGGACAGGTGGGAGCTAAAGCAATAAAAAATCTACGGCTTTCGATTAAAGAATTCAGAAGATCATAGAAAAAACGTCTCAAGAGCCAAAAGTTAAATGAACAAATGACCATCTTGCTTTAAATGGCTGTTGCGCAATGGATAGGCCACTAACGAGAGATAAAAGGAAATTCGACTTCTTCTTTATTTATTTTTTTGGGTTGGAAGAATACATTGCCAGACCAGATGTCCTTGATCTTTATTATTTATTGAAGAGTTGGGTTTTTCGATATAACACTTACAAAATTGAAGTATGAATTTTCCATAAACGTAAGTGCGACTATTATTCTTTATCACCCTTTTTCTTTCGAAAAATGGATAGTCTACTTGCAAGAGCCTGTAATTCTTTCTACAGTTTATTTTTTGGTTAACTTCTACGGCTTAGTTTAGCCTTCTGATTTGTAAAGATATTTAGCCTAATGACACAGAAAGATCTATAGTTTAAATCTTGCAGAATATAATCATATTATAAAAAAATCTTTCCAACCGTTTGTAAACAGTGTCTCCGATGGACCACTATTGTTGCTGCATGATATTTCTGAGATATTATATATACGAGGATTTCTGGAGGAGGTGTGGAGATAAACTGAAGTGGGAAGACCATAAATTGGTGATGTCCACCTCACAGTGGATCAACTTTTTGGCAATGTATTAAAAACTAGGGATGGCAAAAAGATCCAGACCCAGTGGATCAAACCCTTATCCTACCCCGTGGATCTTAGGGTCTATGGGTCTTGGGTAGGGTTTGGGTTTGGGTCTATAGATTTAGATAGGGTCCGGGTCTGGATAGGGTATATATAAACCCAGACCCAGACTCTACCCATAGATCCACTAATTAGACCATACCCTAGTTAGACCCTAATTAGATCTTACTTAGATCCATATTTATTATATTGCTAAGATAATTATAATACAGCCGCAAAAAGAATAAGCGCACAACAAAAAATTAATATAATATTATTTTTTTAATTTAAAATTTCAAATAGTATATGACTAATTAAGTAATTAAACTTTTTGGTTAGACACAGAAGCTATCGAGAATAGTTAGATTACAAGAGCAAGAAGATGATCAAGAAAACGTGTTCAAAAGTCGCTTGAAAATTTAGAAAGAAATTATTTTGAAGTTGAAACTTTATATTATACAAGAACACTTATAAGTTTTAGTTTCTTATTGACGAGATAGTCGTATGTGTTTCATTTTATGTTGAACCAGTTAGTTTATAGTTTACTCTCAACTTTAATTTGAGATTATTATTTTATTACATAAACTTTGATTTTTTCTTTATTTGGATTATATTGAAATAATAAAAGTATCTTGTAAAGTAATTATCAAAAGATAGAATGTTAAAGGGCCGGACCCTGCAGACCCTATAAACCCTGGGTCTCCTAGAGGGTAGGGTATGGGTCTAACAATAAAAAATTTATAGGGTCGAGGGTAGGGTATGGGTCTAACTCCAAAAACTAGGATATGGGTTGGGTCCTACCAATACCCTACCCGACCCTACCCATTGCCATCCCTATTAAAAACGATATTAGATTTTTGCCCTTTTTGGTTTATCTAATTAAATTGGTCGGACGGTCAATTAGATCAATTTTTTTATAAATAAAATATATTTACTATTAATTATATTTAATATTAAAATATCAAATAATTATAAATATAATCTGAATTTATTACGAACATTAAAATCATATAATAATTATTAATATAATAAATTCAAAAAATATATTTTTGCCATTGGTTCACTCAAGTAAAAATTGATCTAACTGATCGAATTGGTAGTCAATGCTATCGATCACCGGTTGAACCACGATCCAAATTTAGATGAAAAAATGACAAATTTAACTCTGAGTTGCTTGAACAGCTAGTCTGACCATATTTTTTAGAACATTATTTTTTGGAACCTCTGTCTATCTCTACCTCAACGACGGCCTTCAACAATGTTACATCACCATAGCCACGTTCGCTTCTGATTCTTCAAAGTTGCTCGTTTGTTTAAGCAGTAGCTCTTTTTTTTTGGTGGGATGTTTAAGCAGTACCTTGATGGGTGCTAAGCTAACATCAACCCCACAATCGCAATGCTATTAAATTTAAGGTCGGCGTGTGACGTTATACTCCACTTTGGACATATCAAGTACCTGCTGACAGGTTCTGACCAGTGAGCAGCACCCCGACAGCAAATAAATCTGTTTTACGAAATCCAATATTGGAAGTGAAAGACTATTACCTTAATATATAAAATCAGAATACCACCAATATATATATATATAATCAGGAAAAAAATTATCTACAGTATTCATTATCTTAAAATTTTATGTTAAATATCAATATTCTAATATGAAATCCAGATTCAGTGTTACTAGCCCGAATAGCAAAAATCCGACAACACAAAAATAAATAGTTGGACCGACACGTGTGATGATGGTTTTGTAATATTGGCAAATAGGTTGGAGCATTTAGAAAATGTGTGTTGTTAATGTCTCTACAAGAAAAAATATTAATTATTTTTCTTTATCATGAAGATTTCTCTTATTTTTATTAATGAGTATCTTTTTCAATAAATGAATAAGACACTCATTAATAAAAATAGTAAAAACTCCTCGATCAGAGAAAATTATTTATTAAATAAAGAGGTCATCAAGGAAAATAATCAATGTCTTGCTTTGTAGATAAATTAATGACACACGTTCTCAAAATACACTTATACTTGTGCGTGTCAATCTCAAAATACCCTTGTCAGGGGCGGAGTCATAGAATTTCGAGAGTGGAGGCAATATAACTTGATAATGGTACAGATTAATATTCTGATTTTAATTTTTAGGTAGATTAATTTTTTTGTGGAGTCAATTTTTAATTTTAGTGAAGACATACATTAAAAAATATACTAGTTATCAACAACAAAAATTAAGTGGGGACAATTGCCCCGCTCTCCTAAACGTGGCTCCGCCACTGACCCTTGTACCCAGATCAACGATCCAAAATCCAAACTAAATAGTGCTTCCCACTATATACTAGCAACACCCAATCCGTCCTCTCTAATACCACAGCAGAACAAATTGATTTTACTGTTGCATAAGTCTCGTTCAACGTCAGGACAGGTTGGCTGATACCGTATCAGCTCGGCTAATATATTTTGATGATATATTTTTTTGCATGTGGAGAGTTCTAAATATTTTCTTTAAATGAAAATATTTTATTTATCAAATATTTTAATTACCAGGGACCGAGCCAGAAAATTTGGGACTAGAATATGATAAGTCGATAATGGGCCATTCTGATTTTAATTTTTAGGTTGATTAATTTTTTAGTGAGATCAATTTCTAATTTTAGTGAAGACATACATTAAAAAATATACCTAATTATTAAAAAAAATTAAGTAGGGCCAATTACCCCCACAACATCAAACCTCCCTCCGCCCCTGTTAATCACGGGTCAAAGTTGCACACAAAGATTATAAGAAATTTGCTAATAAATCTTGCAATTCCACCATTAAATTTCATAAGTTTTGAACCGGGTAAAGAAATTAGTTTTTCATCTGAACTTCGTATGATAATCTGTAACTTTAAAAATCAAGTAACATTATGTAAATATTTTAAAAAGTTATGTAAGAGGGACATAGATATGGACTCATTGAGACAAATTTCCTGACAGCAAACTTGATATTATAGATGCTACGCAAGCTTCAGCTACTTACTAAAGAAAAATATATTTTAGTACTATGTGGTATTACGTAATTTGTTATTAGTTCATGTAGTTTAAAAATCATCAAACATGTTCAAATTATTTAAATTTTTATCAAACTATGTCTTCCGCAGTCTCGGGCAGCTTCCGGCCCTTTCTGGACTGCCACGTAATACAAAGGTGTCTGGTGTATTGCCAAGTAGACTTTTTAAAATGTATCAAAATGGTCCATATTATATATATATAATTTTAAAATCTTTCATCCCTAGCCTCTTGAAAATATCCCGCCCCAAATCCCAGACGTGTTCCACCCAACACCTTCATCCGTTTCAATCTGACTGGTTCATGCGTCTTCCCACCCACCCACAATAGAAGAAGAGCGAGATTGAGGTTAATGCTTCACACACATAGAGAGGGTCCCTTTTCTTTTGAATTAAAGATAGAGAGTAAAAAGAAAAGACTTCAAAATTTGATCTTGGAACAAAGAATGAAGGGGGGAGGTCATCGGTGCACCGCTCGCCGCTGGGGCACAACCGCGAGTCCCACCACCCTCCGTCTTTAGCGGCGGACGATTGGGGGAACGAGTTGTGGACGCCCAATTGTAAGAAGCGTCAAAATTCCATCTTTAGGCATACCCATCTTGAAAATTTTGGTAGTCATATAGCAACGAGGAGACTTAGGTCGCCCAATTGCTTATTGAATTTCCCACTAAGACTGTTAGGTTAGAAAATAATGGTAATGGTAGCGGTGGTAGTGTGGCAGCGCGTAAGCTGTTTAGGTTATGGACTGATATCCGTATGGAGGAGAGAATTCATGTTCAGGGGATTCCCGGTGGGGATCCTGCGCTTTTTGCTGGGTTTCGTTCTGGAGTTTTTACTCCTACTTTGTGGAAGTGTTGTGGTTATGTTTAAAAGGATTTTAATTTTAGGTATAGGGAGTTCCAGAGGATTGAAGTTTGGGGCAAAGAAGGAGAGGAGCTTGCTTCGTCCGGCAGTGGTGCAGCCTGGTAAGCGGAAGAAAGCTGATGCTGGTGCAGGCAAGGACCGGAGTGCCAGGAAGAAGACCAGAGCTCCTAAAATAGAGTTCACGAGAGGGTTGAAGAGGATGGAGATGTTGGGCCAAACAGGTCTGGGTTTTGGGGCGGGATATTTTCAAGAGGTTAAAGACTGAGGATTTTTGAAAATTTATATATACGGACCATTTTGATACTTTTCCAAAAGTATACTTGGCAAGATACTAAGCACTCTTTTATGACATGGCAGTCCAGATAAGCCCGGAAGTTGCCTGAGCCTACGCGGGACCGTAGCCTGATAAATATTCATATAACTGGAACCTGTTTGATGCTTTTTAAACCATATGGACTAATCGCAAAAATATGATATCACATGGTACTAAAATATACCTTTTTCAAAACTAAATACAATATGAAAAAAAATGCAAGAATCTATCAGAATTTTCGTATGCAACCCAATTTTTTAATATAACGGATAAGTAGAATTTTTTCCAACAACATGATAATCTCACCACGCTTTCTTCAAACGAAATCTATTAGACCAAAATTTGCACGAGTTTTGCGTGTGATGAAACAAGTTCGTTTGAAGATAATAACATGCATGGGATTAATCCATTTTTATACCATGTTAAAACCTTCATATCTAACTTAAAGCCTAGATTTGTGAACTTTTTCATAGCGATGTGATAATGTATAAAAGTGATATGAATCTGGATCAGCTTAACATAGGCATAATCTAAGGCGGCCATGGATTCTGCAGAGATCACCTTGTCCAAAAATTGCTTAAAAGTGGGCGACAAGAGCTTAACTTCTAAGCAATAAAAATATAAAATATGCTCAAATAAGAATATCTCATTCCATTCTCAAATCCGTGAGAGAATTTGCCACTCACAAGACTCCTAAAATAGTTCCCTTTATCTATTCCTTTTTTTCACAAAATTTGTCATCTTCTTCTTTTATCGATCGCTTCCTCTTTTAGCTTATCTTGAATTCCAATGGCTTTTACTAAAGTCATGGCCAACTATAATTGTTTCCTTAAATTTAATGGAAGGGAGCTATGGAGGGATGGTCAAGGGTCTTCCACCATAGTTTTCCATTTCCATTCAATAAGCTCCTAGAGTGCCTTGTACAGTAGAATATAATGCGTTGTACAGGGAAGGTCGATCCACCGATAGTTGTATTCTTGTATCTAAAAATTGAAATTTATGATCAACTTAGAAAAACAATTTGTAAATTGATTAACTCTGGCAACTAGAAAAAGAATTGGATCAAATTAGTTAGTCTTGTAAGTGGTAGAGAACGAAATGCTGAAAAAGTTCTCGATTGTTCCTAAATTTCTCGAAGAAAAATAATACGATTTTTGTGAATCCAAAGTTAAAAAAAATTCTAAATCTTCCAAATGAAGGAAGGACAATGTAGAAACGTATGGTTTCATGATTCATCGAAATTGTCACAAAGATGGTCTAGACAATTCCATGCGCAAATTGTTCTCCGTCTAATTAGAATATCTCGGGTAGATAATTTATCTTGAATAGCAATCCACGATTGAGAGATAATTTAGCTGTCATAATTGCAAATTCCAACTAACTATTCAATTAAATAATTTTTTTTAAAGTAAAATTTTAGTTATTAGATCTGCTATTGAACTCTGAACCCATCAATTCCTCTGATACTTTGTGCCGTTATGCCAAATACTGTTGAGATTAAATGTGTTAGTTAGGTGTCTAACACTAATTAAATACTTCTCTTTAAGAATAGGAGAGTATCGTTGCACTCTTTTATTAAAAACTGTATATTCTTGTATACTTGTCAGCAACAAATCTATAACGGAAGTTGATATTAAAGAGCATTATTGGAAATAAATATATATATCCGACGGAAAAAATTCCATGATTGCAATTTGTGAAAGCTATACTAACTGATCAAAATATAGCCAATTTGGTTATTTCTTATAATGGGTGACATCACCCCTGCAATATCTGCTTATCATGAGTTGTTATGCGCGCACCACGTGTGGTGAAGATGCATAAGAATAAATTGTTATACATGTCCCGGATTCGAGACACTAGAACACAATAATGTTAAAATTTGGTAACATAAAAATTTAGTAACATGAGTTTTGCCATTAGTTTGATTACGTGACTTGAATTTGGATTATCGATCTAATAAATATTTGGAAAAGGATATCAAAAAAGAAAAAATTGGCATAGAGATACTATTCACAGTTTTTTTTAACAATTAGAATTTTATTTATCCAAAAATTAATCGTAAGCAGTTAAACTTACTATTTGTTACACCTTATAGTACTCGTGATCATATGTCACCTAAATAAACAAAAATATAATGTCAAACCTAAGAAGCATCGCTAAATAGATATAGATTATCTTAAGATTGTTCCATGATGGCTAGTGGTGGACACCTCTGATTTTCTCCGTCATATTAAGGAATTGGCTAGTGGTCGAAATTTTTTTTGGCCCTTTGATCCTTCGTGATTTACTTGGTGGTTTGTTTAGGTGTGACTTTGGAGTGCTTTTGGTTTTGGAGTTACCTTGTTTACGTACTCAGATATCGCATATCATCGCTTAGCGTCTGATATGTTCTATCTGGTACCTTGGGTACGGCCTCCGTGGTGTACTTTCTTTGGTAGAAATTTTAAAAAGTGAATGATACTTTACTTATAAAAAAAATTTGTTCCGTGATAACCGCGTAGATTGTTCTCGCCATGTCTATCATTTGCCGTCTCACAGATTGCCCCTTGATGACAGTTTTGACCCTTCCATTCCATTCTATTCCTAAACATTTTGCCAAATCACACGAAGAGAATATTCCGAGAGGACCGTCTCTCCTAATATACTATCCACATTTAGTTGCATGTACAGTAGTGTATCACCACTGGAAATATGGGTATATATATATATATACACACCAGTGGTGTATAGCTAAAGCATCAAAGCATCGGTAAGCAAGCATCCGAAGTTTTCTATCATTAGAAAACTGGGAATCCGGAGAGACAAAAAGGGGAGTCAAGCCAAGAAGCAAGAAAGCCAAGAAAAATGAAACTGGCGCCGGAGGAAACCAGAAAGGGTCCATGGACAGAGCAGGAGGACATCCTCCTGATCAACTTTGTCCACTTATTTGGGGACCGCCGTTGGGATTTTATTGCAAAAGTTTCAGGTTTGAAGGTGGCGGGTGAAAAACAGAAATAGGTATGGTAACTTCGAGATGAGCGGTTTTGTCAAGGAGCTTGGCTTAACCATTATCATCCTTGATCTTCTAGGTTTGAACAGAACAGGGAAAAGTTGCAGGTTGAGGTGGGTCAATTATCTTCACCCTGGTCTTAAAAGAGGCAAGATGACACCCCAAGAGGAGAAACTTGTCCTTGAGCTTCATGCCAAGTGGGGAAATAGGTTTGAGATTCAATACTAATGTTTTCATAACCCGAAATCTTCTTCTCGCTCTTTACCACTTGAATCAGCTCTCTCGGGGGCTGACACAATGGTCTATTTGTGCAGGTGGTCGAGGATTGCTCGCAAGTTACCTGGACGGACCGACAACGAGATAAAGAACTACTGGAGGACCCACATGAGGAAGAAGGCTCAGGAGGGTAAGAGGGCCATGTCTCCATCGTCCTCCTCTTCCAACTGCTGCTCCTCGTCGTCGATCACCACCGCGACAAACCCGTCCTCGCCTTTCCCCGAAGCTGGAGAGGCCGGTTTCTACGACACAGGAGGGGTCACGCCAGTGGCATCAGCAGGACACATCGATGGAGCTGATCAGAGAGGGTACTCAATGGATGACATATGGAAAGATATAGAGACCATAATTGAACCCGACTTAGCTTGCCTTCCAATGGCTTCACCAACCTGGCAGTACTTCCCGGACACCCTGTGGAGGATCGAAGACGAGGCGAGCCGGATGCTTCTCCCTTTCGAGCACGAGGCCTCCGCCAATCTAACTGCAACAATTCTTTGATTGAATTTGTGGATAACGTAGTAGCTGTATGATCCGAGGAAGCTCACACTCTGTACAGCTGGAGCTTCCTCTGTGTTTTTTTCAGTTAGATCTGTAACAATCTTATGCATAACCTACGTGCTTGTGTCGTGTCCAACCATGCATGTGTAATAGATCACCCTGTTTAAGCCCTTTATCTTTCTGACTTGTTCTACTAGCTGCTGTTTCAAGATTCTGATGAACTGCATGAAAATCTCGAATCCGGGTCGAAATTCAAGGTTCGAATCCGGGTCGTGGACTACAATCTCAAATCTTCAAAACTTGCTTTACCAATTGAGTTAGGCACGAAAAGATGCATGAATTTTTCGTATTGATTGGTACGAACAAGAAAATCTCGAATCCGGGTCAAAATTTAAGGTTCGAATCCGGGTCGTGAACTACAATCTCAAATCTTCAAAACTCGCTTTACCAATTGAGTTAGGCACGAAAAGATGCATGAATTTTTCATATTAGTTGGTACGAATAAAACTGTATGAATTTGTTCGTACCGATGAATACGGATCCCATCAAAGAACAGAGACGGGCCAGAGTATTGATTGTTAATTTGTCAACAGTTATAACCATCCCAAAGGTTCATAATTTTTTTCCAATTTAGAAAAACACCAATTTGTTAAAGGATGTTATCGTTTCTTCAATCAATGAAGTCATCAATTGAAGAGTTCAAAAGAAAGGGGAGAGTACTAATGAGTATTTGTCTAAGAAGAGATTTGTATTCAATTATGAAGATTTTATATTCCAAATTTATGAATTTAAATATTTTTATTGGTAGAATAATTCCTAAAATAGTGTCCAACAATACTTAAATATATGAAAAATTCAAAAAAAAAAAGAAGGAGCGAGGGGAGAGATAGAAAAAGAGAAGATAAAGATTGGGCAATCCTCACTTGTGGCTTAGACGAGCCACTTTGACAAAACTGGCCCGCAGGAGCACTAATGTCAACACAGCACTAGATAGCCCATATAGAACCCTTAACTTTAGGGGACTAGTTCGTAGAAAATATACATTTTACTTATAAAAAAAATCCTTCGTCACAAGGAAAAAAGGTTCCCCTTGATACAAGGAAAAAATAAATCAAATTTTCACGCTGAAGCACTACCGGTTACTTAGACCACCTGCAGCAGCGAGTTGTATGCTCGCGCGGGTGGTATTTTAATATTAAAACAAAGAATGACGTGGAAAAAGGGGCGCTCGGTCGCGCAATGGAGCCTGACAGGCTCTGTGCTCGCGCGCGGTAATTAAGTACAGTCAGCTTTTTTTTCTCTTATCTATCTATTTAGTTCTACTTGTCATAATGTTATTCGTAAAAATAAATTTTTTTCTGATAATATTTTCGTAGTTATCTAAACTGACCTTATCTTTAGCAAAACTAAAAAAATATTATTATTTTTCAAATCTCTATAAATAGAGTCAAATGTTAACATATTTTCATACACCATCTAAAATTCTCTCTTCTCTCACTACATAATCTCTTCTTTTAATTATGTAATTTGAAATTCTCGTATTCATAATTTATCATTTCCGGCTTCTATTTGTACCTAGAGTATTTCTATCTAATTTAGTATTCCAAAAAATGATAGTAGATAATATGTGGATGAGAGAGAAATTAATTGTTTATTCTGTGAACTGGGTTGCTGCTGTGGATAAGAAAATATGTAATTGGGTTAGATTGAATATAGATGAGAGAAAAATTAATTGTTTATTTCGTAAACTCGGTTGGGTGGTTAATGGTGTGGGTAGTCTTAGAAATTCATCCCTAAAAAAAGTGATTTAGAAATTCGGACCATACTATTCCAAGTACGTTGAAGCACTACCACTTCACATCACAAAACAGAATTTTCACGCTGGTAGGATTGTTCCCAACAATTTTTACTTGAGCCACCGAATCTACCCAGTTACTTTAAAACGCAAAAGCTACTAAAAGAAGCGATCAGGAGTACAAGAAGGAACAAAACAAAAGTGCTTGTACCCTTCCACTTTCGGCAAAAGGACGAGATTCTCACTTAAACAAACTGCAACTTGCTCCTCCTCCACAAACTAGCACAAATTTCTTTCACCTCTTCGAGTTTTTTTCCCCTCAGCATCTGCACACCCCTACGTTGATTAATTCAGGTTTGAGATCGGGTGAGACATTTAAAAGATGGCAAAAATTTTTTAACAAATATTTTACATTGTTGCGTTTCCAATTATTTGAACTCGATATTTGACCTCTTCTAGTTACTCGAGGTTTTGACAGTGCACCTTTTATGGTGCTGATAAGCGCAAACCCACATCCTTATTTGACTATTTGCAGCCACCAAACGACAAAAGGCAATAAGCAAGGAGATTCGGGATCATCTTTCCCCGCACCACAGGTATAACCACTTTGGATGGTCACAGACAAGCTAGTGTGTTTAGCTATTTCTGAGACTTACGTAGCGGCTTTTTGGCTAAACAACTTCATCCTGATTGGTTAAAAGTTAAAACCTCTTATGTATGGTACAAGAGTTGTATATATGGCGAGTTTGTTTATAATTGTAAAAAACTTACTAATTCGTATAGAATTTTAATATAATATTATAACTGGTTAATCTATTGGCCCGTTGTTGCTCAAATGACCATATGTAACGGTACGTAAACTTGATAAACCTCGTTTGAGGGAGAGAACAGGAGCTAATTTCTACTTTTTTCCAAAAACTTAGCTCATCTGCTGATCAATTTGTATTTGCATCGATAGGTTGAACGAGTAAATATCAACTTGAATGAAAAGCAGATCAATCGATAGAGTAGACATTGGCCACTTTAAATGGTCTCCGTCATCGAGAAACCAAAAGCCAACTTGGAAAGAAAGGACACATCCAAAAAGTTTTTGTCTCAATAGTATATGCTCCTCCACGGCTAGGGGAACACTGGGGAAAGCAAAAGCAAGGGCTCCTCCATATATAGTTCTTTGCACGGTGGCCATCACCAATAAGACAAACTTCACAACATCTTCCAATCTGGCCTTTTTTCTTCTTTTAATGGCTTAAAGCTCTTCTCACACTGAGTTGGTGTCATTAACAAGGACAAGCACTGAGGTCTCAGATTCGAGTTACACATCAATATTAAATATGTATTGGGACAATGTTATTTTTTAAAAATTAACCTAACAAATTAGTGGATCTAGTAAGTATTCGATAACCGCTGTAATAAAAGAGTGTCGTAGAAAATAATTAAACTAAAGGAGAAAAAAGCGAGCAATTAGAGTTGCATGAAAATCACACTCTATTGTCTGAATTACACATGAATATCTGTGTTATTAAAAATTTGGAGAAAAGTATGACATGCTATAGTATTTACCAAATCATTTTTTTTGAAAAGGTAGATGTTGTATTACTCCAAAAGAGAGATTACACTATGTATGGAAAGGTACATAAATAGTACAAAGTAAGATTATGACCGATTTGCCTAAAATTAACCACCTTGAATTAAACGCCTAAGATCAAGCACCAAAATTGTTTAGCTAAGATCAATCTCCTAGAATTAACTACCGCCTAGAGTTAAGCTGCCATCAAGACGGTCATAACACCTTGGAAAGATTATAGTCCAATATCCTCCCCCTTAGTAGTTTTAAGAAGATATTACAAATTTCCTCTCTAGAGAGAAGGCAAATCACGCAAAGGAAACCCATGATGCACGAAATCAGTATTTGTAAATTTAATATGGAGTAGATAGAATTATAAAAAAAACCTAAAAATACAAATTTATTGTCGAATGTCGATTTCGAGTTTTCTTTATTTTTTAACATAAAAATATATTTGTTGGCTGGGAAAGAATTTTGCTAAGTATCTTTTGCGATAAAAAAAACATTTATGCTCACCGATCTCATAAACGATTTATGCTAAGTCGTTGTTTGTATAATCACTTTAACTAATTTTGGTACGACTGTTTTGCAATAAGTACGATTGCAATATCCTATGTGGCGCTCCACATGTCGGAAAAGCATTGGCCAATATCAATATCCTCTGCAACTTATGGCACCTGAGTCAAGCCCAATCGCCAAAGCCCACCACAACAGAAGCCCAGAACACAATGACCGTCGCGGGCAAATGCTCGCAAGCCAAGATTCCGCCGGTTAAACCAACTACTTTTCTAAATGACATTTATGGTCACTATTGTTTTACAAATTTAATTTATGATCAGTAAATTTTTTTAATCTCTTTCTGATCAATAGTCGATATCAAATCTGTTGTATGATTAGTCTAGTTAACTATAAAAATTCTAAAATTTTCAAACATTCAGAAGTTTTTCTTTCCTCTCCCCCTCCCAATATCTCTCTCTCTTTCCGGCAAAGAGCCGCCAGATATTTAAATCTGAAAAAATGGACATCATATTCAAATTGAGAATGTCATATACTTTGCTCATACTTACTTAACGAGCATGTCACCTTTCAGGTCTCGCGGTGACGTATTATGTAATATGGTCACCAACTACCAAGTGTTCAAGTATATGAGAGTGACTTAATATAGATCATGAAATAAAAATTGTGAAAGATAAGAGACCATTGTGTGTCTTTTACCCCTACTACTGCTCTACACCTTCCACTACCACTCGTTCCCATATTTCCGGAAAAGAGAGAGAGAGATGCCTCTGTCAGTTGCTAAGCTCTATCTCTTCGCTTACAATTCCCTTCAAGCCTTAGGATGGTACCAATCTCTCTCTCTCTCTCTCTTCCCTTAAACTTCCCATTGAATGTGATATAGCTTTGTTGTGTTTTGTCTTCAAATTGGCAGGGCAATTGGCCTGTTTAGAATATTGGGGAACTTGGTATCCACCAACTCACTCTCTGGAGCTTATGCTTCCTCTGGGGAACTAATATGTATGATCCCCAACCCATTGTTGGAATTTAGATAATTGTTGGGTTTTTGGTGACTAATTGGGGTTTAATTGTGGTTGGTGAAGGTTCTTTGCAAGTTGCTGCCTTCTTGGAGGTGGTACATGGGGCTTTAGGTGTGTTGCTTTTGTGGGTTGGTTGGAGATTCAATTTTGTGGAATTGGGTTGAGTTGAATTTGATATCTTTTGTTTTTTTTATAATGTGTTGTTGTGTGAATGTGAAGGGATTGTTCCAAGTGGAGTTTTGTTTCCACTTATGCAATGGGGAGGAAGGACCCATTTCGTATTGGCCATTGTTCGGAAAATCGACGAGGTCGGCTTCCCCGCCCTTGTAATTCGGATGAATTTAGCTACAAGGAATTGTTGCGAGTGGATTCGTTTCATTTCATTTGTGGAATTCATTTACAAATCCTTACATGCTCATGTTTGGTTGGATCATAGAATTCATTTGCACGTCTGTTGGAGAATCCCGTATTGAAAGTAGAAGGCCGCCTACCAGTTGCCTCAAGATTTTGGGTTGAATATAGAGATTCTAATATGATATTAGAGCAGATAGATCACGTGGCATATGAATTCCAATGTCAACCAAACAAGAAACCTATTTTTTTACAAATGAATTCATAAATGAACTTCTTATGGAATCCACTTATAAATGAAATGAAATCATAATTCTTTGGCAACCAAGCATAGGGTACAACAATCTGCTTCACCACATGATGCCTGATTATGCAGCGAAATGAACTAACTGTTTTTGTTTGGTTCATTGAAATCATGTAGGTCCAGAGATTACCCTCAGTGTTTGTAACCCTTGTAGCTTGGAGCCTGAGTGAGGTTAGTTGCTTGGCTGCTGCACTCTTATCAATGCTTTCTTGGTGTTATCTGCTGTTTCGGTTAATCTATCGTTTGGTAGTCGTCCTGCTGGTAGCATGTGTTTGCCTTGTAAGTTTTAAAGTTGTAGTGTATGCTTGACAACAAGTCGTTGGGTTTACAAACAGAAGTAAGCATCATAATCCGAACTTATGATGAAGACAACAAATTGAGGGAATTGCAAGGGAATCTCTGAAAAAAGAGATGAAGTGACTTCGTTGGTCACTAAGCTTGTTTGATGTTGTGAATGAGGAATTTCTTGTTATTGATGTGTAGGAAAAGAGAAAAAAGACACTAAAATCTCATGAAATTGGCTCCAACAGATTTAAGTGCATGGACTTATGTCTAAATGTCACTAGTCCGAGAATGCATTTTGCGGTCTTTTGTCTATTTTCAGATACTTCATTCAGGTTGCTGTCTGATCATAAAACTATATCTGAGCTGTAAATGTCCCCGGAGACTCCTGAACTTCATATTTGACTTCATTCCTCGATTATAATGTTCAATGTGTGAGCTTTTTCAAGTGAACTAGGCCCTTGGATATCCAGTGGTTGTGTTATTGGCCACCACAACATCTCTTCTGCGTCGTTTCTCCGTCTTGTTTTGTTTGTCATTTCACGTCTTGGAAGAAGCTTTGGAAATGAATTGGAGTGTTTTCATGGGGACAGGTTATTAGGTACTCTCAGTATGCTTTGAACTGCATTGAAAGCTGCCCGTCTTGGGTCACTTACCTCAGGTTTGGTTTGGTCTGATCCTGCATTAACCTTCATTCTTTAAACAGCATACCCAATTTTTTGTATGCGCAAAGTCAATCGCTATACTTGGAACACTCAAGAATGCCCTTGAAAAGATTAAAACTGGTACATCGTATTCTATAAATGCCATCTTAAAACCAAATCCTGTAAGTATAACTATGGCTTTCTTGTAGGTATACCGCATTCATTGTGCTGTATCCCGTTGGACTTTTTACGGGTGAAAGTAAGTGCATATTGCCAGAATGAAACTCTTCTGTTTCTCGTACTATTCGCTTGTACCTGTTTATGTTTCTGTCTCCTCGAGCACTACCATAATGTCATTGAGAAGTCATGATTCTGCAGTGTTGCTGATGTATCAAGCACTACCATATGTGAAGGAGAGGAACCTCTATGCAAATTCTTTCTCTGCTCTCCCATTCAGCTATTACAACTTCCTATGTGTAAGTGCGGTCTCTTCTCAACTGAACTTGGATTTTTTCGTTTCTTTGATTCTGGCTTCTTGTCATTCACGTTACTTGATTTGAGTTACGCTTCGTTTGCGCGATCTACGAATGACATCGATCAAGGTAAAGAGAGATCTTACTCTAATTGGCTTCACTGTGTAATGGTTGGTCAACACATGTTACTAGGACTCTGGACAGTGATTTCCGTGTTGGATCCTCTTTTTGCTGTAATTGAGATAATAACCGCTGCCCCGAATGCAGCTACTCATGGTTTCTCACCAAATACTAGGAATAGGACCATATGTTGTTGAAATCCACATCGCTAGTTGCGAGTATAATGACTTGTTTATAAGTTTGAAAAAAGCACCTACTAATTGCGGAATGTAGCTGAAACTTCCATTGCGGAAACTGTCATGAAAGACTGCATTCTGCAACTCTTTATGTTCGGCATAACTCATGCAAGCGGTCGCGGATTTTGTTCCGCTTTATGTTGCACACTCTGCATTTTCATTCCTTAATGTACTTAGTTACTAGCATTGCTTATCGTGATGATTAACATCGAGGAACTGCTTCGGACCAGGCGGTGCTTATGTGCTACCCCTTCCTCTGGTTCAATCTGTACCTGCACATGTTCAAGCAACGACGGTCCAAGCTGGGAAGACGGCAAGACAACAAGAAGAAGAGATGAAGTGAATTCTGTTTTGTTACAGCTTGGTTTTTTTAAGGTTGAGCCACTTATTTTAGGTATAAACTTCTCAGCATCTTTCTGTAATTTTGAGGGAGTCAAGAGTGTGGGTTAGTTGGTGCTAGCCTATGTCCAATGCTTCCTTGTATTATTTGATGGCTGACTTATCTTATTACATGATGGAAAAGACACACTATATCAGTATAGTCATCCCTTAAATTGGAACCCGACATTACCCAACTTTAAATACTATAGTCGTTAAAAAAAATTAAAGAACTATATTATCCCCTCTATTTATTTTTTTTCTAATATTTGTATTCAGAGTCGAGTACTATCAAATAAGAAAGCGGCTATTCCAATAATATATATTACATTCGTAAAATTAGAATATAAAATCTCTTTAAATAAACTTTAAATTTCTTATCACAAACTCTCATTCATCCCATCTTTTTTATTCCTGAACGGCCCTCTAATTTGATTGGCGGGATAAATAATGAGCTCTGAAACCAAAAGAATTGCCAGGAAAGCCCAATGGCACAAAACGTTGTAAATATTTAGGAGATTCAATGTTGAAACTTTGGCAATGTCATAATGTAAAAATTTACCTTTCAAAAAAACCAAAGAACTACGGAAAGCTAGCAACGTGTTTAAAACGTTCCAACGAATATACATCGATATCATTTGGTTAAATTATTATGTCACTAGTTTGACGTAAAGAAAGATTTTATTTCTGACAGTTATAATCGTAGTATAAAAAATTATCATTCAAAACATTATAAAATTGCTACTAGTTGGTGTCCATGTGATTTCGTACCCTCTGTTGGAATTGTGACCATGAGGTCCTTCTTAATAAATATGCGATAATGGTATACATTTCCCGAGCCATCTAACTTGATAAATTAAAGGGCAAATTACCCTCACATCCCTGTACTTTGGTCAGCCTTCTCCTAGGGTCCCTGGATTTTGGAAAATGATTGTCCCGTCCCTAAGTTTTGATGATAATAGACTCTCGGGTCTCTGGAGCCGGAATATTCCATATTCTCCGGCGAAACTCTACTTAAAATGACCAAAATACCCTCCTTCAACCTTCAAACTCCATCTTCAACCTTTAAACCCCAAAAATAATTCAACTCTAAACCCAGAAACCAACCCAGAAAATGGAACCGTCTTCATCCCTCTCTCTCTCACAAGAACATCGAGAACGTTGCAACCGTCCTCAGAAAATGGAACCGTCAACAGGTCAGAGCGTTATCGAGGGCCCCACCGTCCTCAAGCTAAACTCGGCTCGAGGCGGCTGCCTTCCGTCGTCCATGGCCTCGCCGTCTCCTCCCTCCCCGACCTCGTCGGCCCCTAGATGATTCCCATTCTCTCGAATTCAACCCCAAAAAATGAGTTCATCCTCCAGCAAGTTCAACCCCGTTCTCTCGATTTGGATTCAAAAATCACTCCAGCAAGTTCATCCTCTTAAAATAACCCCTTCCTCTTTCCATTAATATCGAATAAAAATTGACAGATGAAGTGCCTGTAAATCCTCCCAATTTCATCCTCGTCGATGGCGCAGAAGGAGAGGCAACGGAGCGTGGCTCCTGGGTTTTGTCCAACCCTAATTCCTTCAAATTGTGACATTGGTCATCTTCCTCACCCCATCGATTGTGATGGATTTCTAGCAAATTTAAGAAACCAACCGACGATGGCAACGGCTAAAGGGTTCTCACCAACGGACGACAGCGAGCGGACATGTGGAACTCATGCTCGAGTCCATCTCCTCCCATCTGGAACTCATACTCGAGTCCATCTCCTCCCAATTCCCCTCCGACTTCGATTTGGGGATCTCCAAGAGGAAGCTGCGGTCGAGGGAGTGGGTAGGGTCGTCCAAGAGGAGCTTGAAGTTGTTGAAGATCTTGACGGTGCGGCCGTGCTGGAAACCAATCACGACGGTAGATGTCGGAGCCACCGAGATGACCAAGCTTGAAGGAGGTTGAAATAGATGAGGTTGTTGTTGGGAGATTTGAAGATTGAAGGAGATGAAATTGTTGTTTGAGATTTGAAGGTTGATGAAGTTGTTGTTTGGAAATTTAAAGGTCGAAGGAAACAAGGTTGAAGTTGTTGATTTGGGGATTTGTTTATTTCCTGGGATTAGTGGATGGTTGGTTTTTATTGTTATTCTGGTTGATTAGTAAGATTTAGTTGGATGATTTTCTGGGTTAGGTTAGAGTGTTCTTTTTTATTTTCAAAGGTTGAAGATGAAGTTTCAAAAAAAGGTTGAAGATGGAGTTTTATTTTTTATTTTTTAAGTGCAAGGGACATTTTAGTCTTTTTAAGTGGGGAATCGCCGGAGAATATAGAATATTCCGACACTAGGGACCCGATAGTCTATTATCATCAAAACTTAGGGACGGGACAATCATTTTCCAAAATCCAGGGACCCTAGGGGGAGGCTGACCAAAGTACAGGGATGTGAGGGTAATTTACCCATGATCAATGCGGCGGGCATCGAGATATTTCAATTTTCAACGCCTTATTCAGAATAGAGAACTACCGATTTCTATTTTTATATTGATATTTTTTTAATAATGTCTTTTTCGTTCAAAATATGTAAACTCAAAATCTGAATAGAAATATCTAAAAACCAATTGGTGGTTGAACTTTGAAGGATGGGAATGGTAGGTTTCAATACAATTGTTGAGCCCTACTAAATTATGTCAATTAGCCGCCAAAGAGCATCTACAATTTGGCGCATTTATATGCTTATGCGAATCTCTTCAAGCGACAAGGTTTTTTTCTCTCTCACCATTTCTTTTAGAAAGTTGATTTAATAGCCTTTTTCATTTAGATAACAGGATTAGAGGATATGAGACAAATGTTCATAGACTTGCAATTTCCATTGCAATCTGTTAAGGTGATGGGAGAGATGATAAATTTGGTTATCTTGGTTGTAATATTAGTTTCAAGAAATAACAAAGATCCAACCGAATAACTGCTAAAGAAAATGTCTGCTAATAAGCGTAGAGCTACATGCAAAATACAGTTCCATTCTAACGAGTATTGTGATAAACGAAAGGCACATACAAAATTTAAAATTATAAAATTGATGGGGCAGCTTCTTCTAACCAGGCTCATTTTTAAGGTTTGTCCATCTAGATGGTGTCACTTTTGTTATCGAATCTCCGTGGACGTTAATTTATGAATCAATTATAAAATTGAAGTACAGCCTTCACCTAAAACTTGTGACGAATGGTCAAACTACAAGAAAAGAAGCAGTTGGGTCAATTTTTGTTTTTTATTTGTAAATTTTTATACTATGTATACATTTGTCAATATTTCAACCCTGAACTTTCAAAATATTATTTAGAATTCGAACATAGATTATCTTATGAGAAATGATATTCTATGTTAAGAGTTCGAGTATTTGCTTTAAATTTTAATATGTCTTAGGTAACTTATAAATATCAGTATATCGGATAGTTTGAACACAAAAATCGACGAAAAATACGGAATACGAAAACAGAATCAAAATTAGAATATTCCAGAAAATTCCACATGAATCCACAATTTCAATTACAGAGAAATCAAAAAAGAAGACCAGATACAAAGGAAAACCATCAACATGAAAATACAAATTACATGGACACCAAACACAATCCCACCGACTATTTGTATAGCCGATCTAAAATATGACCCGATAGTTCTCGACTAAATAGACAGAGGACAAGACTCTAGAAATCCGTGGTGGGAAGCTGCTCGTGGGTGGCGGGGCTAATGAAGAGCGTCTCGTAGACAATGGCGGCAATAGCGGACCCCACGAATGGGCCGAGCCAGTAGACCCAGTGGGAGTCCCAGGTCCAGCTCACGACGGCCGGGCCGAAGGAGACCGCCGGGTTCATTGAGGCCCCGTCGAAGGCCCCGCCGGCCAGGATGTTGGCGCCCACGATGAAGCCAATGGCGATCGGGGCAATAGTCCCCACGTTCTTG
Source organism: Hypericum androsaemum (assembly GCA_963995505.1). NCBI lineage: Eukaryota > Viridiplantae > Streptophyta > Magnoliopsida > Malpighiales > Hypericaceae > Hypericum > Hypericum androsaemum. Next base: position 3,681,120 of record OZ023186.1, on the reverse strand, counting down.
GCGCTCTTGGGGTCCAGTGCGGTGGCGTATACGGTGTACACCAGCCCGAAAGTCATCACGATCTCGAACACCACCGCGTTCCAATCGCCCACTCCGGATGACAGGGAGAACGCTGACGTGGTCTGCATCGAAAACCAAAAATTTTGAGTTCGAATTTTACAAAAGTGTTAATATGAGGAAAAGACAGTTCAGGGTTTAGGGTTAATTTTTAGGTCAAAGTATTACCAATCCACCGGTGGAAAACTTGAGAAGCAAGCAAGCGACGACGGATCCAAGGAGCTGGGCAATCCAATAGAAGACAGTTCTAACGAAGGTGATGTGGCCGCCGATGAAAGCGCCGAAAGTCACGGCCGGGTTGACGTGGCCGCCAGAGATGTTCGCGGCAATAGAAACCGCCACGAACAGTGCGAAGGCGTGAGCCAATGCAGCGGCCACCAGGCCGGCCGGGGTGGTCGCGGCGTCGCTGGTTAGCTTGTCTGCCAATTCACAAAAGAAAAGTCAGAGATAAAAATATCTCAATTAGAAAAAAAATGTTCGATAAATGTAAGATTTATAGTCCAATTTTTTACCCTTGTAATTGCCAATTATAACCCGTTTGATTGTGAACGAATGTTAAATCAATAATTATCGTTAAAAAATGAAATAAATCTATTTTAATATCATGTTGAATTTGATAATTACAAAATCAAATAAATATTGAGAACAAAGATTAATGAAAAAGACGAGTCCGGGTCTTACTGAATGCCATGCCGGAGCCTTCACCGGCGAAAACAAAAATAAGCACAGAGATAAACTCGGCAATGGCTGCCTTCACTGTGTCAGCTTGACCAAATTCGGCCGGAGACCCCAGTGCAATGCTAGAGAGAGGCATTTTCTTTCCTTTAAAAAAAACGGCTCTCGGAAAAAAAGTTATTAAATTTTTGGAGCCCAAAATTTGATTTCTCACTCTCTGCTCTTTCTGTTTGTCCAACACTTGGTTAGTGAGACAATTTATATAGGAGGAAAATGAAATGAACCACAATAATATGGCAACCGGGATAGTCGGTCACCGGTTGCCCCGGTGTTTTCAACGAGGGAAAAAACAAGGTGGGGGTGGCTTTACTTTTAGCTCACCTGTCATCTTCCAATAGGCGGGCCTCCGATTTGTTCTCAGCGCGCCACGTGTATCTCTGATGTGACGCAAACCGTCCAATAGGCGCCGAAGAAATCGGATTGGAGTTGGTAGTGTACTGGTGGGTCCGGCAAACGATAAAAGTTTAAAGTCCACTTGTAAGACACACTGATATCCGGTGATTTCTCTTGACTAACAAACACTCGTTAATTCCAGTTATTTGAACTATGTCAGATGTTCATTTTATCTATTTGTCATATCAATTATTAATGGATAAATTATTTTCAAGTTCCTGATCTTTGGTCACCCTCTCCTTAGGGTCCCTGGCTTTTAGAAAACGATTGTCCCGTCCCTAAGTTTTGATGATAATAGACTCTCGGGTGCCTAATGACAGAATATTCCATATTTTCTGGTGAACTCCCACTTGAAAAGACTAAAATGCTCCTCCCACTAAAATCAAAAAAAATATCTTCCTTTTCCACTTCATCTTCTTCCTCTAACTTATAACTAAAACTCAAACCCAATGAACATCAAAACAAATTTGTAGGTTGCTAAAAAAAATCTTCCCACCCAAATGCCTCACGATTGTGAAATCTTCCCACCACTGAGCCATACTCCACATTGTGAATCTTTATCTTATTCATTGAAACTAGACCATTCTAAAAAGACTAATAACAAGAAATTAACTTCAGCGTCTACAATTTATCTCATCAATTACAAACCCAAAACTTTACCCACTGCATTAAACAAGTTCAAATCCAAAGACGAGAAAATTCTATAACGTACATGAGGAATAAAATCTTGAAACAATAGATCTAAAAAGACAAGTACAGGAGGATTTTGCCCTCTTCTCTTCTCTTCTCTCGGTGTTTTTGAAATTGGATTTGATGCTTCAAATCTCTTCCTTTCCTTTCCGGATCTGGGCCGATTCCGAACTCCTAGTCACGACGGAATGCTCGATTGAAACAGAACAGTTGATTTGGAGCCCGCGTGCCTCTCCCCCTTGGTTTCGTCCAACTCCAATTCATTTGGGTTAGGAAGATAACGTCGATTCGATTTTGAACGCTCGATTCGATTGGAACGCTCGAGGAGATAACGTCGTGGAGGAATTTGGCCAGATGGATTCCCAGGAAGATGATTTGATTTCTGGGCTAGGAAAAGGAGATGGTCATATGGGTTCCTCAATCGTGAGGCATTTGGGTGGGAGGATGAATTTTTTTTATGTTGATTGGGTTTGAGTTTTAGTTAAAACTTAGAGGAAAAAGATGAAGTGGTGATGAGTGTGTAAACGCTCAGTTATTTGCTAAGTAGTTTGTATATTTAAGTCGTCGTTTCGTTTGTTTTATTCTCACTCTATTAAGTTTTTGGTTGTTTTAATGCTTTCGTATGATGGAGTGGACTTTTACCGTTCGTGATATATTTTGTTAGGAATTTGGAGCGGTTCGTGGGCACGTGGATCAAGGGTTGGACGACAGAACGACGCAGGCGGGAGCTAGCGATCGCTAGTCGAGCTCCCCGTCGCCAGTCGACTAGCGATCGCTAGTCGAGCTCCCCGTCGCCAGTGGACTAGCGACCGCTAGTCGGGAGTTACAGAGATTTGCGAAGACGCGAACTGGCGGCCGCAAGTCAACTAGCGGTCGCCAGTTCGCCCAAGGCAGCTTTAGTCGGGCTTCCTATTTAATTGTGATTTCGGATTCGCTTAAGGAATTATTCGACTTTTAGCCTCCTGTTTCGGCTTTAGGACTTAAGTTATAATATTTTATATTATTACTTGACCGACAAGACTTCCAATTTAGCTTAACCTCCTCTAGGTTTTCCCAATTTTGAGAAAAACTTTTGGCTATATATATGCCATAGCCTATACGGTTTGGGACGATTTTTGTACTACGGCAACTGGGCACAGCTTGGAGCTTAATAAAAGTCACGATTCTAATTAACTACGGGGAGAAGGGTTGGCAAAGCTTGATCATCACGACTAAGCTTTCTCTTCCTCTATCTTTTATGTTAATTGATATCATGTTCTTCGTTAATCTTTTGTGCTTTGTTAACATGATTAGCGAGTAGTTCTCTTGCGAGTGCGATGCCCTAATTATGTGATTACTCGTCTATGTTAGCTATGGTTTGATTATCTTTCGTAGTAGTTGTCAATTGATGATCTTAATGCTTAATCTAACTTGATCACTTAGATTATGATTTTAGTTGATAATGATGGACCGGAAGGCATTAGAATCAACGGAAGAGTCAATTGACATGTCGTAAGGTATTAATGAGGAATCTTGATACTAAGGGATAACTCGATAGGAGTTAACTTCATAATTGAATTTAGTTTAATTCTTGGTCTAATTAATGAGCAGAAGCGTTGATTAGTAATCATGAACTATTCTAGCTTAGTTTTGTCATCCTAATGAGCGAAAGCGTTAGGGAGATGCATTAGAACACTCCGCGTACTAGTTAGAACTTCATAAAAACCATAGTCTCGACATAGATGGGTAGTCCATAAGGGTATCGTGCTCGTTTATCTCCATTGATTTATAACTCGTCTTTTATTTGCGTTTTCGATCTCGTTTATTTACTTGCGACCTTTCACAACTTTATAAAACTTTAATTTTTCTGCTTCACATAATTACTTGTCTTGATTTCGTGTTCAACCCTCAGTTCTAAGAACCTTACTTACCGTTATACTATTTGCTTGTGCGTTTAATTATTTGCAATTTTGCGTACATCAAATTGGCGCCGTCGACACGGAACTGAGATTTTAGGACATAAACTTAATAGCAATTAGTTTTTTGTGGCAAACTTGCTGATTTCGTGTGATTTTTTTTTCAGGATTCTCTAGTGCATGCCAAGAACCCGGAGTGAAGGACTAGACCTTGACATAAACACTGTGCTTGAGGTTGACATCGAAGTACTCGAAAGGGTAATTAGGCATGAAAAGAGGGACCAAGCGAGAGCAATGGCACAAAATCAGGAAGACGGAGCGCTCCAAGCTGTAGGGGATGCTCCACGAAGAAGGACGCTGTTGGAATCATCTGTTCCTACATGGAATGGAAACCCTAATGGTCTACAACAACCACCTGTAGGTCCCCACTCTTTCCAGTTTCCAGCAGCGATTGTCGGACTACTGCAAAACTCGATCCAATTTGGTGGCTTGCCAAGCGAAGATCCTCAAGACCATCTATCTCGATTTGAAGATATCTGCAACATCATGAAATTCCAAAATATCAATGATGATGTCTTGAAGCTGCGCCTCTTTCACTTTTCTTTGAGAGATCGAGCTCGTGCTTGGTACAATAAGTTAAAAGGAGAGACGATTCAGAGTTGGAATGATTTGGCCCATGCTTTTCTTCGGAAGTTCTTTTCAATGGCCAAGTCAGCCAAGCTCTTGCGGGACATAAATACTTTCATACAAGCTGATGGGGAAAGCATCTATGAGGCTTGGGAGCGGTTCACTGATCTCCAAAGTTCCTTCCCTCAACATGGCATAACTCAGGAGAACCTCATGAAGATCTTTTACAATGGGTTAGATGGCCCATCCCGTGATCATATTGATGCCTCCTCTCAAGGGGTATTCCTGAGAGAGACTGCTGATGAAGCTGCTCGCTTAATGGAAGAGATGGCTGAAGTTAATGGTATGTGGCCAAAGGAACGTACCAGGCATCCCCGTAGGGAAGCGACTCGAGGGGTACTTGAAATGGATGCCAATATGAAGCTTGAAGCTAAAGTTGAGGCACTTACCAAAAGACTTGAAGAATTGACCAAGGGCAAGGAGAAGGCAGCTGCAGTACAAGATATGTGTGAAATTTGCAAAGAATCACATCATACCGACGATTGTCCTCAGTTGGTGGAGGCTCAGGCTATCGCTGATAGACAACCACCAGGTTTGGGATACTCAAGGCAACCTAATGCTCAGCCAAACTTCTCTCGATTTGGTCAGCAGGCAAACAACACTGGTGCTCAGCAAGAACTCCGGAAGCCATATCTGGGAGATCAAGTCAAAGCAATGGGTGACAAGATCGATCAGTTGGTAGGAGTTGTCCAACAATCCATTCAACAACAAAGTATTACGGTACAAAGGATGGATCGTTGTGAAGCACGTCAACAAGAGTTTGAGACATACCTGAAAGGGCAGGCCACACAGCTGAAAAAGATGGAGATGGAACTCGGAAATTTGGCTGCAGCAAATACTCAAAGACAAATTGGCTCCCTTCTGAGCAACACGGAGGCCAACCCTAGGGGAGATGCTAAAGCTATCACCTTAAGGAGTGGCAAGGAAAGAGAAGGAACCACCAAGACTACTAAACCCCCCAAGGGGAAGGAACCCGAGAAGGAGAATGAATCTGTGCAAATCGAGCAGGAGGAGGAACTCTATGTTGCCCCACCACCAAAGGTCCCCCCACCGCCGTTCCCTCAACGACTTAAGAAGCGACCAGTGGTGGACGAAAAATTTATGAGTTTTATCGAAAAGATGAAGGGTATTCAAATCAGCGTGTCCTTCCTGGAGATGCTAGACCAAATGCCACATTATGCCAAAGTCCTCAAGGAGCTCCTCACAAAGAAGAAGAAGTGGGACAAGGAGGAAATAATCTCTCTGACCGCAAACTGCAGCTCACTCATATCCAAGAACTTGCCAGCTAAGCTTAAGGATCCAGGGAGTTTTACTATACCCTGTTGTATTGGCGATGTCGAATTTGCTCACTGTCTCTGCGATCTTGGGGCCAGTATTAATCTCATGCCTTTGACGGTTTTCAGACAACTTGGACTTGGAGATCTCAAGCCCACGGAGATGCGCCTTCAGCTAGCTGATCAAACGGTCACAAGGCCGCATGGAATCGCAGAAGATGTGCTAGTCAAGTTCGAGCAATTTTATGTTCTAGCAGATTTCGTGGTTTTAGATTTTGACCCCGACACGAATTGCCCTCTGCTTCTAGGCAGACCATTCCTTAACACTAGCCGCGCCCTGATCGATGTCAATGGAGGAAAGTTAACTTTACGAGTTGGCGACGAAGTAGTGGAATACCAAATGGCCAAGGCAATGCAACACCACCAAGAGGATAAAGCTTGCATGTGCATCAAATTGGTGCCTGATGAAACTTTTGGTGTTGACGAACAATGGAGCTGGATCATTATGAGAGAAGAAGATGAGGAATCTTTTACTCAAGCATGTCAAGTTGAAGAGGTCGAAGAAGATGAAGAAGTAGACCAGGTGGAGGAGAAGTTTGAACTAGAACTCTATAGAGGGGCTCCCACACCACCATCCACCTTTAAGGCTCCTACTTTAGAGTTGAAGGAATTGCCCCCTCACCTCAGATATGCCTTCTTGAAAGAAGGAGGACGGCTGCCCATCATCATCTCCAACAAGCTCACTCCAGAGCAAGAACAACAAGTCCTTACCTTGGTGAATAAAAGGATCAAGGCCATAGGATGGCAAATTTCAGATATCCAAGGAATCAGCTCCGATATTGTGATGCATCGCATCAATATGGAGGAAGGAGCCAAGCCCAAGGCAGATCGTCAAAGGCGACTCAATCCCAATATGAAGGAGGTCATGAAGAAGGAGGTAATCAAACTTCTCGATGCTGGAATTATTTACCCTATTTCAGATAGTGAATGGGTGAGCCCCGTCTAATGCGTACCCAAGAAGGGAGGTATGACAGTACAAACTAATGAAGAGGGAGAGCTCATCTCAACCAGAACAGTTACCGGATGGCGGGTGTGCATTGATTACAGAAAGCTCAATGCTGCTACTCGCAAGGATCACTTCCCCCTTCCCTTCATCGATCAAATATTAGAGCGCATCGCTGGACATGCTTATTACTGCTTTCTCGATGGCTACTCTGGGTATAACCAGGTAATCATCTATCCTGGAGATCAAGAGAAGACGAATTTCACTTGTCCCTTTGGCACTTTTGCCTACAGGAGAATGCCTTTCGGTCTATGCAATGCGCCCGCCACCTTCCAACGGTGCATGATGGCAATCTTTTGGAGAATGAATGAAGACATCATGGAGGTGTTCATGGATGAATTTTCCGTCTTCGGAGATTCATTTGAGGGCTGCCTTCATAACTTGGATAAAGTACTCCAGAGATGCGAAGAGAAGAGACTCGTGCTCAACTGGGAGAAGTGCCACTTTATGGTCGAAGAAGGCATTGTGTTGGGTCACAAGATCTCCAACAAGGGCATTGAAGTTGATCGTGCCAAGACTAAAGCAATAGAAAAGATGCAACCACCCACGACAGTCAAAGGCATCCGCGCCTTCCTCGGGCATGCCGGGTTTTATCGCTGCTTTATTAAGAATTTTTCTTCTATTGCGAAACCCTTGACTAACCTCTTAAATAAAGAAGTCCCTTTTGAGTTCAATGATTCTTGCTTAAGTGCTTTCAGGACACTCCAGATGGCACTGGTCACTGCCCCGGTCATCACTTCACCATCTTGGGACCTCCCATTCGAGCTCATGTGCGATACCAGCAATGATGCATTGGGTTGTGTCCTAGGCCAAAGGAAAGATGGGCGCTTACATGTCATCTACTACGCCAGTCGCGTCCTCGCTGGAGCCCAACTCAACTACACTACCACAGAAAAAGAGATGCTCGCAGTGATGTATGCTTGCGACAAGTTTAGGCCTTACCTACTAGGCTCGAAAGTCATCGTCTACACCGACCACACCGCCTTAAGGTACCTCTTTGCAAAACAAGATGCGAAACCCCGACTAATCTGTTGGATTTTACTCTTGCAGGAGTTTGACTTGGTGATCAAAGATAAGAAGGGTACGGAGAATGTGGTCGCGGATCATTTGTCTCGCCTAGAGAACAGTGATGGCATGGACAAAGAAGGGAGGATCCTCGAGTACTTTCCAGATGAAGCCTTGTTCTATGTGCAGTCAATAAGACCTCCATGGTATGCAGACTTTGCCAATTACTTGGTGAGTGAAGTCATGCCCGAAGACTTGAGCTACTCGCAGAAAAAGAAGTTCCTCAGCGATGTTCGCTTTTACGTGTGGGATGAGCCATGCCTTTTTCGCCGTTGCGCTGATGGCCTTCTTAGACGATGTATTCCGGATAACGAGATACCATCTGTCCTCCAGGAATGTCATGGGTCAGTTTACGCTGGTCACTTTGGTGCAACAAGGACGGCTTCAAGAGTGTTGGAGTGTGGGTTTTATTGGCCCACCATTTTCAAAGATGCAAGGGAGTTCGCAGAACGTTGCGATCGCTGTCAAAGAACGGGAAATATTTCCCGGAGGGACGAAATGCCTCAGTCAAGCATATTGGAGGTTGAGCTATTTGATGTATGGGGGATCGACTTCATGGGTCCTTTCCCTCCATCTAAGGGCAACAAGTACATCGTTGTTGGAGTCGACTATGTCTCTAAGTGGGTGGAGGCCTGGGCCACCCCAACCAACGATGCCAAGGTGGTCTTACGCTTCCTCAAGAAGCTTTTTGCCCGATTTGGTGTTCCTCGCACAATTATCAGTGATGGTGGTTCACACTTTTGCAACCAACCTTTCGCCATACTCTTCAAGCGCTATGGTGTCACTCATAAGGTAGCCACTCCTTATCATCCTCAAACTAGTGGTCAAGTTGAAGTTTCTAATAGGGAGTTGAAGAGGATTCTAGAAAAGCAGGTGAGCTCCGCCCGGAAAGATTGGTCTTTAAAACTAGATGATGCACTGTGGGCTTACCGCACTGCTTTCAAAACCCCGATTGGCACGACACCCTATCGCTTGGTCTACGGTAAAGCATGTCATCTTCTTGTAGAGCTCGAACATCGGGCCTTTTGGGCGATCAAGGCATTGAACTATGATTACAAGCTTGCTGGAGAGCGCCGCGTCCTTCAACTCCACGAACTTGAGGAACTCCGCTCAAGTGCTTTTGAAAGTTTGAGATTGTATAACGAGATCACTAAGAAGAGACACGATGCTCATATCGGCACAAAAGACTTCCAAGTAGGGCAGCGTATACTGCTATACAACTCACGCTTGAAGCTGTTCCCTGGTAAGCTAAAGTCCAGGTGGAGCGGACCCTTCGAAATCGTTAACATCGCTACACATGGAGCCATCGAGGTCAAGCACCCGGAGGGACATACGTTCAAGGTCAATGGCCAGCGGTGCAAGCCGTACCTTGGGAATGACGTGGAGCGCGCTCGAGCTGTGCACACGTTACTCCCGCCATCCGCCCCTTAAACTCAGGGAGTATAAGTCAAGCTAATGACTAAAAATTAGCACGTTTCGCATTTTAATTTCTTTTCGAGTTTATTTTTGCGTATTTTTGCTTTAGTAATTTGGTTTAATTCTGTGTTCTATTTCTGTAGGTGTAAAAAAAACAAAAAAAAACAAAAAAAAGAGAAATAAAATCAACATCGCTTTGCGGCCGCCACACAACTAGCGATCGCTAGTTGATCGCCTTGCGACCGCCAGACAACTAGCGACCGCTAGTTTCCGGACTTGCGACCGCAAGTCAGTTAGCGGTCGCTAGTCCGTGAAGCTCGACTTTAAAAGCGCAACAGAGGAGAAGAGAACCAAGGGGGAGAGGAAAAAGAGGAAACACACCCACACCACCAAAACGAAGGAGCGGACAAGAGGAAGCACGCACCGTGACCGCCAGACGACCGCCGGTCTGCCTCCGCTCGCTCACGATCCATCAGACTTCCGTCTCCGACCACCAGGGACCCCGGGCGCTCACGTCAGAAAATGGGTACAACCCTAATTTTTTTTTGAGCCTCGATTGCCGTCCACCAGAGCTCCTACACCACGGGCCCCTTTGAGCATTATTACTCACCGTGACGAGGCCTACGCCCCGACGTCACCAGCTCCACCGCCGCCGCCGACCACCGTCCGGCATCACTCCGGCGACCGTCCGGCGACATTCTGGCCACTTCTCGCACATTCTGGTTGCAACGATGACTCGGACAGCTGGTACGAGCAAACAGCAGCCGCCACCCGTAAAGAAGCAGAAACGAAGGGCATTCACACCTCCACCATCCTCACCGTCGCCATCTCCTTCGCCACCGGCATCCCCACCTCTCGAGGCTTCTGCCGGACAGAGCGAGACACCCTTCCCATTGCTTCATGATTGGGAAGTTGCCAGGTTTTCTAAGTTTCGCGCACTTCGTTTGCATACATATAATGTGATTGAGTGGGATGACATGCGTACGCTTGGTATTGATGTTGCCCTTCGCGCTGCTCTACAGTCTCTAGGGTGGGAGTATTTTGCTGATAACTTTGTTCCTGCATACCTTGGATTAATGTCTGAGTTTTACACTACATTGGTCATTGCTGAGAATAAGTTGTCATTTTCTGCCCGTCTGTTTGGGAAACCATTTACAGTTGATGAGCCACTTCTGGTTGACATCCTGGCTATTCAGTCGGGCGGGGGTCCGTTGGATTTTTCCACTGATGGGGAGGCGGATCGGGCATGGTATGCCATTACTGGCTTTCCTGAGTACACCGCTGGCCATGCCCCTTCCGCCCTCATTCGTGATCCACATATGTCTGTGCTGCATCATTTTATGTGTCTCGCATTCACTGGAGTCAATGAGGAAAGTCGAGTGACCCGTACCCAGTTATATATTCTGCATTGTGTGCGTCATCGGACTGCCTTTAGCACATTTAATTTGATCATGGAAGTTTTCAAGAAAATTATAGCCGGGCACCGCACGTTGGTATTTCTGGGCCATATAATCACCCGCATTGCGGAGCACTTTTTCCCTGATGATCTTGCAGGTTCCGCAGGCGTCCCTCGGCCTCCGACTGTGATTAACATTCCACTTCTCCGGTCATGCCAGCTCATCACCAAAACCATGCGGAATGGCCAGGAGGTGGTCTCTTACAAGGAATGGAAAGACCGGAGGACGGTGAAACGACTTCTCCACGATCAACCTGCTCAGCTCCCCGCTCACCAAGCGAATATCGTGGACCTGACCGAGCACGTGACCAGCTTGGAGATTCGCATGACTGAGATGGCCACTACCCACGAGGCCCATTGGCAACGGCAGCACGAACACGCTGCTCGTTTGGAGGTGGCTCAGCAGGAGCTCCTCGATCGCTACACCTCTTTGGCTGCTACACAGGACACCTTCTACCAGGAGCAGCGGCAGTACAATGACCGAATGGCAGCTACCCAAGCAGCCCACTTTGCGGCTCAGCAGGAGTTCCACACACGAATGGAAGCAGCTCAGCAGGCGCAGCTGGACTGGATGCGCGCTAACTTTCCCTTTCCGCCGCCACCTCCGCCTCCTGCTTGACAGGGTAGTACCAGTCTTCTTCCCTTTCTTCTTATTTGTCATCTATTGTCGAAGTGTCTGTTCTGTCTTTATGGTCTTTGTTCCTCTGCTGTGCTGTTTGTTTGTGTCTTCCCTACATTGCGGACAATGTGTTTAATAAGTGTGGGGGGGGGGGGGGGGGGGGTCACCGTGCATTTTCATTTCGGTTTGGCGTGTGTGATCGAGTTTAGGTCTGAATTTAGGAGTGTGTTTGTTTGTGTCTGTGAATGAAGTGGTGTCAAAAGCAGATGATGAGTCTTCCCCCTCAAATTTTGAACTTTTGTTAGGAGCTACATCCCATACCATGTTAGGAATCAAGTTTGAGTACGATGAGTAAGGACGTGTAGGAACAACACCCTTGGTTGTTTAGGTTAGTGGTTGCACTTGGTAGATTATACTAGCGGCATTGATGAGTGACCTGGTGAGATGTTAGAGCCGAAGGAGGAGACAACCGTCTCTGCATAGCATGAGGTGCCTACATTGCTCCGGTCATCGGGTTTCATGCCATCACTTGGTACCGTTTTGGTGGTGTGGGTGTAAGTGACAGGACGGGGGCCATCTTTGATATTGAGCCTAGAGCCTTAGAGCCGAAAACCCTTTATATCCTTTGTTTACACCCGTTGAGCTTGAACTTTTTCTTTGAAATATTATATGTAAGCCCTATATCCACAATCTTACCCACCTTTGATCACTTTGGTCCGAGGATGCATTAGGTCTTAATCTTTGGGGTATAATTGTAAGGGTTCATTTGATAGAATAGCTCGGGAATAAACAATGGGGGTAATGGGTAGAATTGAGACCAACAAAGAAGCCGAGACCAGTTGCCTTTGATGTGTAATGTGAGGAATTTCATATGATTGAGGAAGGTTATGAAAGAAAGAAAAGAAAGAAAAAAGGAAAAGAGGAGTGAAAAGGAAAAAAAGAAAAGAAGGTGAAAAAGTGATGAAAAGGGAATGTGAAAGTTGGAAATGGAACAAATGTTTAATGATGGAAAGTGGAAAGTTTGGAAAGAGGTTGGAAAGTGAATAAATGGCACGGCTCGAGCTAAGTGGTCAATAGGATTTGGGTGTAATCTTGGGATGAGTGTGTAATAGATATAGTGTGAGGTATTTAGAGTAGACGAGAGCTAGAACATTTTTGTGAGCTCCTCGGCCGGGTGGTTTAGCTACTTCCCACATATATTATCCTCACCTGACCTTAACCTCATTACAACCCAATGAAAAGTCCCCTTGATCATGAGCCCCACATTTATCGAGGCACCACTGAGTGAGACGTATGAAACTTTGAGATCCCGGACGTATACGCGAGTGATAGGTAGTTGACTACTCATATATGTGAGCTTAAATTTCTGAACCTCTGAGTGGTCAACCTTCTAGTGTAATCTACTAAGTGCGAAAACTGGGTTAAACCATCAAGGATACGGTGTCTACACGTTCTTACTCCTTGTGCTCAGGTAAGTGAACTACTTGGTTATGGGGTGGTGTTTTAATAAGAGTTTGAAAGTTTGGGGTGTGTCTGATGCGCCTTACTTGAGGACAAGCAAGGAAATAAGTGTGGGGGTGTGATGAGTGTGTAAACGCTCAGTTATTTGCTAAGTAGTTTGTATATTTAAGTCGTCGTTTCGTTTATTTTATTCTCACTCTATTAAGTTTTTGGTTGTTTTAATGCTTTCGTATGATGGAGTGGACTTTTACCGTTCGTGATATATTTTGTTAGGAATTTGGAGCGGTTCGTGGGCACGTGGATCAAGGGTTGGACGACAGAACGACGCAGGCGGGAGCTAGCAAATCCCCGTCGCCAGTCGACTAGCGATCGCTAGTCGAGCTCCCCGTCGCCAGTTGACTAGCGATCGCTAGTCGAGCTCCCCGTCGCCAGTTGACTAGCGATCGCTAGTCGAGCTCCCCGTCGCTAGTGGACTAGCGACCGCTAGTTGGGAGTTACAGAGATTTGCGAAGACGCGAACTGGCGGCCGCAAGTCAACTAGCGGTCGCCAGTTCGCCCAAGGCAGCTTTAGTCGGGCTTCCTATTTAATTATGATTTCGGATTCGCTTAAGGAATTATTCGACTTTTAGCCTCCTGTTTCGACTTTAGGACTTAAGTTATAATATTTTATATTATTACTTGACCGACAAGACTTCCAATTTAGCTTAACCTCCTCTAGGTTTTCCCAATTTCGAGAAAAACTTTTGGCTATATATATGCCATAGCCTATACGGTTTGGGATGGTTTTTGTACTACGGCAACTGGGCACAGCTTAGAGCTTAATAAAAGTCACGATTCCAATTAACTACGGGGAGAAGGGTTGGCAAAGCTTGATCATCACGACTAAGCTTTCTCTTCCTCTATCTTTTATGTTAATTGATATCATGTTCTTCGTTAATCTTTTGTGCTTTGTTAACATGATTAGCGAGTAGTTCTCTTGCGAGTGCGATGCCCTAATTATGTGATTACTCGTCTATGTTAGCTATGGTTTGATTATCTTTCGTAGTAGTTGTCAATTGATGATCTTAATGCTTAATCTAACTTGATCACTTAGATTATGATTTTAGTTGATAATAATGGACCGGAAGGCATTAGAATCAACGGAAGAGTCAATTGACATGTCTTAAGGTATTAATGAGGAATCTTGATACTAAGGGATAACCCGGTAGGAGTTAACTTCATAATTGAATTTAGTTTAATTCTTGGTCTAATTAATGAGCGGAAGCGTTGATTAGTAATCATGAACTATTCTAGCTTAGTTTTGTCATCCTAATGAGCGGAAGCGTTAGGGAGATGCATTAGAACACTCCGGGTACTAGTTAGAACTTCATAAAAACCATAGTCTCGACATAGATGGGTAGTCCATAAGGGTATCGTGCTCGTTTATCTCCATTGATTTATAACTCGTCTTTTATTTGCGTTTTCGATCTCGTTTATTTACTTGCGACCTTTCACAACTTTATAAAACTTTAATTTTTCCGCTTCACATAATTACTTGTCTTGATTTCGTGTTCAACCCTCAGTTCTAAGAACCTTACTTACCGTTATACTATTTGCTTGTGCGTTTAATTATTCGCAATTTTGCGTACATCAAGTGGGAAAGGAAAAAAAATTATTTTTAGGTGGGAGGAGTATTTTAGTCTTTTCAAGTGGGAGTTCGCCGGAGAATATAGAATATTCTGGCACCAGGGACCCGAGAGTCTATTATTATCAAAATTTAGGGACAGGATAATCATTTTTCAAAAGTCAAGGATCCTAATCATAGGTCAGGGACTAGAGGATAATTTGCCCTTTATTAATTTTATCTGTGTATTTAAGTCATTTTACTAATTTGAGAAAAAAAATGTGGCAAACTATCTAGCATTTGGATTTGAATCTTGACTTAGAAGAGATTGACAGTGTCCAGATTGAGATTCAATGATATGTCACAAGAATAAAATTAGTGATATGACATGATACTCGAATAAATTAATGATGTGACATTTCAAATATTTAGGATCATCCGTTGTCATTTGATTATCAGTCAGGTAAAATCTCTATCAACTCGTCAAAGGTTTTAGAACCATGGGTAGAGATGTGTCAAATGTGGCAAACTATATAGCATTTAGATTTGAATCTTGACTTAGAAGAGATTGACAGTGTCCAGATTGAGATCCAATGATATGTCACAAGAATAAAATTAGTGATATGACATGATACTCGAATAAAATTAATGATGTGATATTTCAAATATTTAGGATCATCCGTTGTCATTTGATTATCAATTAGGTAAAATCTTTATCAACTCGTCAAAGGTTTTAGAACCACGGGTAGAGATGTGTCAAAGTAGGAAACTAAAATAAAAAGAAAGTAGAGTTAAAAAAGATTGGACGGAAAATTCAATAATTTTTTATTTAACAATCTAGGAAATTGAATTTTTTCATAGGAGTGAGAATTTTTGAAAATTTGCAATTATCAAATAGATACAAAATATCCAAAGTGTTTTTTATATTTAAGGGGAAAATGTAATTAAGTAGCCTAATTCAATCAATAAATGTCTCTTTCCTCGTACTTTCACCTCAAATTCCAAAGAATAAAAAATTGAATTATGTGAACAATAATTTTTACATTTTTTTTCAAAACACATAAATACCATCATATTTTTTTAACTTTTTCCTTCCCATTTTTTCCATTCCAATAAAGGGTTAATATGGACCCATGCATCTTCACCATTTACATATTAGACTAATTTAGATTACCAAACAAAAATATTAATTTGGAGTCGAATATATAAAAATAATGTAACGTTATATTAAACAATGGTTGACTCTATTCACCATTGTTTTCAAAAACGACCCGGAGCTCAACCCGGATTTTCTTCCGAACTCTGGGTCAACCGGTCTGACCGGTTGAACCGCCGGTTGGACCGGACTTTTTTAAAATAAAAAATATTTTTAAAAAATTATATATGTATAGTCGTATATGTAATTACACTCACACCTCCAAAATTAATGAAATACATGCACAAATAGAATCAAATACATGTTTCGGGAAAGTTTTTTAAATTTTAGGGTTGAAAATCAGAAAAAATGGCAAAATTCGTAAGTTTAGGCTCGATTTTTCACTTTTTTGCCCAAAACCTAACGAACCGGGATTTTCCGGGTCACTTTTCCGGTCCAACTGTCCGGTCCGACCGGAAAATCTCCGGTTCGCAAGGTTGGCGTTCTGACCATGTTTTTGACCTGCTAACCTTTCCGATTCACGGTCTGACCGTCGGACCGCCGTCTCGAAAACAATGCTATTCACAACATTTGAATTCCAAACTCATTAAAGGAAATCAAATGTGAACAACGTACCCCAGCGATAGCTCCCCGCTAATGATTGTTTAGTTGTTAATGACTTTTATCACCGACCATGGATTAGTTAATCATTTGGCTGACGTGGGCAATTTGGGAGGATTAGGTTGGACAGGGCAAGCTTCGTTTTCTAAGTGCATAATCAGTCTTAAATAAGTGTGGTTAGTGGGAATTTAATAAATCTTCCACATAATCCCGTCGTCTGCTTAGTGGTGGGTCGCAAACCGACGTTGGTGTTGAGAAAGTCACCGTTATGGCTACGAGGTTTTTTCCTCGAATGCTAATCCATTGTAATTTGGATTAAGTACCTTGTAAATTTGGGTGTTTGCCCCTTAAATCATTTTTAAATCACTATCCCGTGATTTAAAAATGTTCGGTTGAATGACATTGATGTTTTTAATTGACAACAAAAAAAACCATAAGAATTTTTGAACCAAAAATTGAAAAATATATCAGAAAAATATTCATATAAAAAGTACAAGATAAAGGAATATGTGTTTTTTCACTTTTTTCCAAATTATTTCTTAAAACAATTTAAACCAATTTCTTTTCAAGTTACATTAATGGATATTTTTGCCCAAAAAATTATTGAAATAGTAAGATGTTAACTAAAAAAATCTCTATTACCGTGTCAGACTTTTTAATGTACAATTAAGTCAAATCACAATGTATTAAAGTGGATTGTTTTGTGTCACAGCACCTACAAAAAGGGTGAGCTTATAAGCCACATTTTTTAAAGATTTGACTGTGTACATCTTTTGTACGTACATATATGAATGAACGTAGGACTGTAATAATTATTTATCTCACCAGCCGCAGAGTTTGGATAAGTACGTAAAACGCGAAATGTCACGATCATCTTATAATTATTTTTTAATATCAAATCTTATGATTCATTTGGACATGGGTAACTATGCATTCTGAGTGATTACGTAACTTTTGTGGATGGGTATGCGTAAGCTCGGATGGGCCTACATAGAGCTACGGTTTTTTATACGTAATCAAAAGTCACGCTGAATGTGTACGGGTGCACTACACCAAAAAGTATCGCTAAATACTTTGAATCGCCTACGTAGAGCTACTTATATAATTTTTTATAATTTTGAATCACCTACATAGAGCTACTTATATAATTTTTTATAAATCTTACCTAATCCAAAATCGAATTCTAACGAGTATTTTTTTTGATAAGTAAAGATTATATTCAATCACCACGAAAGTATACATCACACGTGCCAGATAACGATAATCAAAATACAACGTAGTGATTAGTGATATCTGGAGTCAACACCAAGTGTCATAAAACTCGTAACCAAAACCAAAATAACCCAAATCAAGGAGGGTCAAAACTCCGAAAATGGTCCAAACCACAGGCAGCGGCCTTGATCACTTTGAGAATTCTTTTAGTATCCTCCTCCCATCACCATGTACCTCCAATCTGACAAGCATCAAGCTAAGGCTTTGCACCGGTGAAGGTTCTACCTGGGAGAGTGAGGTTTAAGGCCTCAACATACACAGCTTTAGAGCTGCCGCTTTGGTCGTAGGTCTTCGAACTCGACAACTGATTCTGATTGGGGTCAGAAGTAGAGACTTGCTCTTGGAAGCTGGTAGATGCCTATCCAAGACAGGCAAACACCCTACCTCCAAGAACGAAGAGAAATCAACGTTCGCCAAATTCTAACGAGTATTTGAATACATGAGATACAACTAGGATAATACATGTCCTAAAAACAATTTCGGTATGAAAAATTAATAGCCTAGAACCTTTTCCCGCCGTGACCAAGAGCATCTTTAACCAGCATTCGAGCATCAAGTCAACGACCAAAAAGTTGAAACCGTGATTAATGACAGTAACATGTTAATCCTTACAAAAATGACAGTAACATGTTCGTGATAAGTAATAACGCTACAACTGCAAAATCACCGTGATTAATTGGTGCATTGGATCCGATCGCGGAAAAGCTCAATTGAGTTGTTAGAAGTTGATTTAATTAACGAAATTTTGTGATGCGGGCACTTGGTGGACTTGGTTTTTTCTCCATTTAAAAATGCATGCATAAGCATGAGAGGTGATCGAACCGACCAAGTGTCGTTTGCATTTTCCTGCTCTTTCGTAATATTTTTTGATATGTTTAAAAAGATTTAAATAAATTGATTTGTATAGTCTATATTAACTATCTTTTTCTGGTAAATATCTTGAAAGAATTGTAAGGTTAAATGTACTTTACTAGCAAGAAATTTTGAGTTCAAATTTCTTTTAAAAAAGTAGTGTTATGTTTTTGTTGACACAGCTTTATCACTATTCAGAATTTATATCTAATTTGAATATAGATTTGTTGAGTGAGTATATATCAAGATACCAGTTGGTATCAACAAAAAAAATTAACCATACGTTATCTCGTTCTTTTGTCTCCGCATGTTTCCATCTTGTCTTGGAATATGATTGTTAAAGAATTTCCAGATCTCAATTTTCCTCTTATTTTACATTTACAAATCTTATCTTGTTATTACTTAATTTCCGGACGGCTAAGTGGTCTACCTGGATCATTCAATAATTAATTAATTAATTTCCACCTACTCCTGCTGCTATTTCTTTGTCAAGATGATGGAAGGAGAATGTGCGCTATACAGAATTCAAATTAATGAAGATCTTAATTACCCATTTTTAGAATGGGTTCACATGAGATACATTCTTCCATTCAAATCGGAATAAACCATTTTTTCCAATGGAAACTGCGAAACGACTGAATAAAAAAAACATGGGACTAATTAATCATACTGGTTTAAACTAAAAAAATTTAAACACAAAAGAATTGTTCTAACTCAACAAGGCAACAACGTTAAATACTTATTGAAAATTTTTTATCATTTTTTAAAAAAATTTATCCGACTCAATTCTAAATTATGGACTCAATAAATATCCAAATAACACTTGGAATCAAGCAATCAAAAAACTTAAACAGTCTAGTACAAAAAGAAGATTGAAACATTCTAAAAGTGTCAGTCGCAAAGCCCAATTAGGGTTTCTGCTTTCAGGTGCTGGCCCACAATAAAAGCAACAGGCCTGGTCAAAGGGGCCCAAAGGTAAAACCGCACCTGGCACCTGCTGCCTTTTCTGGGTTTTCATCTTCCATATGGGCCTGGCCCACTTACCAGTTTAGGCATGTTATCCATTGTGATACATCGTCCAACCCTATTTAGGTAAAAAAAAATCCTAATAGTGATTACTCTATTAGTAACTCGGAGCATCACTCTTTTAAAATTGAAGCGACATTAATATTAACCGTAAACAGTAATTACCTGTGTACAAATTCCTACTAGATTTGCTTGAAATGAGCTCATTTGCTGTTTTAACATGTTTACTTCCACTACCGACTATCCTCGCCTTCCTCCGGCTTAGAATCGGCATTCTGCTCAGGGTTTCAAATTTCATGATGGAAACTCAACACAAAGGTGCTCTCGTTGTGGGACTCAATCCAACAGTTTACGACACAAGCTAACAACAGTCATGCACCACATGTGTCTGCGTTCCCGAGGGAATCCCCCTTTCAAGTGGGTTCGCGGCATGTCAAGCCCTGACTCAGATGAATTAGTGAGAATTTTTTTCTTGCTTATCTAAGTTTCAGATTCGAGTCACTAGAAATATATCAGTATTAAATAATTATTGCAAAAATATTATACCGAGCTGAAACCTAAATTAGTCGGCACAATATATTGGATTCGAGGCAATATAGATCAAATAAAACATGTTAATTTCCACTATTACCTTTTTAGGCCCATAGCTAATGAAGCTAAATCATTTAAACCGAAGTGCTAAAAACGCTCTCAGTTATTCACTGTTTTTATTATTTCGTACGCGTCATCATACTTGCGCGCTCGATTGTAACTTATATTATTATAATGATTAGATTTAGATTTTCGAAATAAATAACAACCCAAATTTTGGGATGAATTATACCTAAATAAATAAAATATTTATAAAGTATAAACGTATTTAGTACCTGACCCGCAACACATTTACTATAAATTAAGTACAATTCTATTCAAATATGGTACACTATGAAATGCATCAATTTTAAAATACCTTCATTCATTTTGATCTAAAAAGAATGCATCCAATTTACAATAAACATCACCGATTTTGAATGTATAAAAATGCACCCAGTTTAAGAATGAATTTGATTTAAATAATATATATTTAATTAGTCATCTGTACTCGTTCAGAACATACCGAAACAAACTAATTCACATGAACTTAAGTCCTTGAACCCAAGGAAACAAAAAGCAAGTAGTTGTGTCATGTTTCTCTCATTGCCGGCTTTGTACCTACTCACCCACCAAACTTCCCCCGCCCTATTAAAAGGCCAATTATTATGTAAAGCCGGAGCCTTGATTTTGGTTCAAACTTTGAATCTCCATTAAAAGCACATCCAAAGCTCATAAATATCCCCCAAAATTTATTGCGATTCGGTCAAAGAAAGCACCTACCTTTTTACATGATTAGTCAAATAAGTGTGGAACGATGTGAAAAATGATTTGGCTAGAAATGGAATGGAATTGCATGGAAGTCTCAATTAATGTTTGAGAATCCTATGCCTTTACTCGTCGAATGCTATCCGGACAATGAACTGGTCAATGTTTAAGAGAACTCAAGATGTTACTTTGCCCTAAAAAAGATGTTACTTTGTATTACCATCATGCATGTTACTGTTTCTTTTCGACAGTGAGGGAGGTTTGACCCCTAGTTTGAAATATAATTGTTTATTGGTCGATGAGGTTTGAAATTATCATTTTTAAGAATTCAAACCGACAAAGAACTTTTTGTCTAACTCTAACACCGAAAGAGAAATTGATACTACTTCTAAGTATGTACTATCGGAGTGGAATTGATTTTAGTTGCGTGGTAATCTTTAAGGTATGTTTATGTACAAGTATTCATATGTACAAAAGATCAGTCCTTTACTTTGTCAATATTTAATGATAAAATTATGTGTACAAAGTTCGGGAATGAATTTGCCGTCGTTGTATGATTGACCGATCACCTCGAAAAAATAATTCCTTGAAAGCAGAAGACAGGACCGAAATATGCTTTCCCGTAACTCAATTTCGGCCAATGTAAACATAGTTCCGATGTTCCAAGTCTATCCAACCTTAAATAATACGCCTTCCAGAACTGATGGAAACAGATTGCATATAATATCCTAAATCAAGTCTTCATGGAAGAGAGAAAAAAGAAATGGAAGAATATCTATCCCACGAGACGTGCAAAAAACTATGTTTGGAGGTCAAGAGAATTGACAAGACCAAATTTCTATTTTTTTTGGAATGGCAATGTAATAAAACTCTAGTGTATACCCTAAAATAAATTGTAGTGTATAATATCACAATTTAATTGAAAATTTTAATTAAAATCCACGGCTGCTATTAACAAAAAAAATTACATTCAAATAAAAATATTCGAATTCGAGACTTAGATTTTGAAGTTCATTACAGAAAATTTTGTCATTTTTGTAATAAAATTTAATTAAATACTAATTAATTAATCCAATAAAATATTCAGATCTTGAGTAATTTCAGAGGAGAATTCTGACACTGTAAATAACGTTTTTCGAGAGGAAAAAACCCCGTATGGTACGAAAGTTGACTTTAGTTTCTAACTTTTTCATGCGAAATACCTTATTTTTGTTAATTAGTCCTACCACTGCTTCTTATTCTTGCATTACACCTGTGGCAGTCAATAAGAATCTGCCTTTAATTCGATCTATCAACCTTGTTACACAGTATCTGAAGGTTTGTTAACAAATATATTATGGTCGAAATATCTCGTATCTGACTATTCACTGACATTCATATTTAAATCGGATACGATTTCAGGTAGTGATAAAATTCTTTATACGAAATTTTAAGATGGATGTGTTCTTCTGATTCAAATCCAAACAAAATGACGAGTGTTATCCGTGGGAAACTAAAGGTGGACTTCTAAGTTCTATTTTTAGGTAGACTTTCATTTTCTGAGGCACCGGCACGGTTATCCCTTGCACCAAATGTGTGCAAGCTAGCCAGTTATATCCCTATCATCCAAATCGATGGAATTGACCTCTTAAATATTCCAGTAGGAAAGTACTTCAAAACAATATTCCATTAAAAGACAATATTCCATTAAAAACATTATTTGTAATGCGTGCAATTGGCTATAACTTGGATGCCATTTTGTTCAAATTAAATAATTCTTTAAGCATGTGTAGTTCTTATTAAAATAAATACATTTTAAAGCGTATGCAAATTAAATTGAATTACCCTCATCCAAAAAGACGTTGAGAAAATAAATATATCGATGCATCGTAATTGTTTTTTTCAAAGTAATTGGGTTGGAATTCTAAAATATATTGACGCATCGTAATTTTTTTTCAATAAGAAAATCAAAACACAATATGTATCTAATTTTAAATTTAATTTACATATTATGAATAAAATATCTAACTTAGGTTTAACTATGGTCAAATTATGTTAGGTACAACGTCAAAAGTAGACTCATATTATCCATGCTTGGTGAGTAGGATGGTAACAAATCTTACCTCGTTTCCTAGGGATCATTGGGTTAGTTCCCACTCCTTGAAAAAATGGAAAATTTTTGAGGTTTAGGTCAACCCGCCTAAATTTTATTGACAAAAAAAGTAGACTCATATTCTTACACTATCCTAAGACTAGTCAAATCTATATATTCTTAAAGCAGGCTAGTCTGACTTACGAAGTATGAGTATTTTTATGGCTAGAATCTGACCCGCGGAGTACGAGTAAAGTTTTTTTATCGTCCTTAATGGAAGCGAAGTGAAGTTCCTTCATAGGAGGAATCTTAGTTTATCTCATATTTGTCAGATTTGTTTGGAGGCGGATGCGACTGTTATTCACATACTTTTTGTTTATTCGCATACGAGGGCCACTTGGCACTCATCTTGTCTTGGCCATCTTTTTAATTCTATTGCTCATACCAGTTTTGAAAGTTGGCTGATTTTTGCTCTGGATTTATTAAAATCTCTGGATGATAGTGGTTGGGGTGTTTGGCGATGCATTTTTGTTGGGGTGTTTGGCTATCTAGGAACAAATTCCTCCTTGAAGGGGCTAAAATTGATCAGATGGGCACTTCTTTTCAAGCTTCTTATTTCTATAATGAATTTTTGCAGGCTTTAGGTACTGATTCGAGGGACCTGGACAGATTTGAAGCGGAACAAGTTTCATGGACTGCTCCTCCAAATGGAGTCCTAAAATTCAATTGCGACCTTTTTTGGACGGAGGCATCATTTCCTTCTGGAATCACTGTGATTGCTTGTAACCATCTCGGCCTTGCTACTGCAGGTCACCATGATTCGACGGTAGCCTATTCTTCGCTTGAAGCAGAACTACTTGCCATCTCCATGACGCTTTCCTTCATCTTTTCGGATTTTTCTTCTAGGCAGACTATTGAAACGAATTGTAGCCTCACTGCTATTTTTATTTCTGATCTCTTCTCGGCTGTCTTCTGAAAGTTGAAATCTTTAGTTAGGAACATTCGTCAATCTTTAAAGCAGTTATCATTTTGTAGGCTTCTTTTTTATCTCTAGGGTACAAAATTATGTATTTAATTGGATTTGTAAATGTGCTAAATTATATCTATTTTTTTGTAATTGACTTCGGAATTAGAACAATCAATAGAAGATAAGTTAAGCGTAGACCGGGTAAAATCCTATGTTCTATACACCCAAGCGGTTATTCTTTCTCCGAGCTTGGGTTATCGAAGACCTTTCTTTTTTTTTTGTTTATTTCAAAATCTTTTTACGCCAACGTTATGGAAGTTCCTCGATTGTGTGCGGCGGACTAATATCAAAATATCTAATGGCTAAGATCTGGAATTTTGCGAACTTTTTTTTCGTTTTCAATAATTCACAAAGTTCAGAACTTTGTATTAAAAGAAGAATAGAATTAGATGTACTCTTTGTTCACATATTTCCCTACCTACGGATGGGCCATGTGCTACCGTAGCTGGGACGTCCAAAGGGGTTCGTGCAACGTAGGGATCGCGCCGGGGTCACGTATGTGACTTCCGCCTCCTTGGACTTTGTACACGTGTCGTCCTCCCGAGGCCCCCACATGAGTAGTGTACCTAATGCCCCATGTGCAAAAGGTCCACTAAACGACAATCTAGTCGTCTACCTTCTAATTTCCTCACTTAAAGCCTTAAGATGAAGACGTTTGACTAAGACTGGCTATTTCCGTAATTCGATCTATTGGGCGATAGTGATTTAAATTTTTTTTTACTCAGAAATACTATGGAAATGTATTTTAGCAGAATCTACATCAAGTTTTTATCGAGGTCCATGTTACAACTATAGCCGAATGATATATAGGGGTATATATACATAGTATATAGTTGCATGGCACTTTGAAGAAGTGTCAAATAAAGAGGAGACAGTAGCCACTTTTACCGCCTCAGCTTCCTAACTTGTAACGACTTTACCTGCCGACCTAACCATGTGCAACAAGAGACCTAGGAGCTCGCTCAAGAGGGACACAGAAATCTGGAGATTTTGGCAACAGTTTAATTACTAGAACGACGAGACGCCGGTATTGCAACGCTATTTGGGGAGGCACATCGGCATAAAACTGGTCTAAATAATCTATGAGACTTGGTCTAAGTTATAAGAGTTACTCTTTAGAATGTAAAAAAAAATTTATTGGAAGAGCCTCTTATTCTGTATCGCAATTACTACTATTGATCTATTCGGAGAATAATAGTCAAAATACACTCTTGTACAAAAAAATTGTCAAAATACATGTAGCATAATGTTGTATGAGTTATTCTTACGAAATATTGCATATCTTGTTAAAAGACATTTGCCCGAACGACACTTAATAATGAATCTATGGATTGATGAAAGTGTAATCTTGATTTAAAAATTTACTTTCAAAGAAAGTTCCGTGTACCAAAAATATATTATATTAATATTAAAAATATTTTCGTTTAAAACGTTAGTGATATACTGATATTCGCTTAACTTTATCAGTTAAGAGTGAGGCATCGGTCATTACTACCTATTTTTTAATAGGTCTTACCCGATTCGAAATTGGATTAGTCGGTCCAATAGATCGGATACCAATTGGTTAAAAAAAAATTATTTTCTAATTCATGGAACAACGTGCTTCTGATTTCTAGATCCATCATCGGAGGCACGTCGGAGGAGGTCATTGTCATCGTCGGTATAGACAACAACGCTGGTTAGCACGACCGGCCGGGAGTTTTGATTATACATACATAAAGAAGAGAACCTTTCTAAAATATAGGATTTTTTAGTTTATGAGTCTAAAGTTATATTTGAGAGGGAGAGGAGTACCTAGCGAGGGAAATGGTCGGTAGAAAGGTTCGTTAAGATTGTCATATTACTAACTCCAAGTGTGGTTACTTTATCTATAAAGTGTTGAAAATTATTAACCTATTAAAATTTTGGTCGGAGATACGAATATTTTAACATAGTATTAGAGAGATTAATTTTGTGTCCTATTATTACTTGCACAACCCCATATCATGACACATTTTTAAGTCTAAGGTTGTGCAAAGTTTAGTTCGATAGACTTTATTTTTTTCGAAGTAACTTTTTAAACTAATACTACGTCTACAAATTCATTGTCACACCTCGTGCTATTAGGACAACTGTCATCTAGCTATCATTCATTTGAGAGTACGCCTTAAGATTACTTAAAGTAAGCAGGTATTGCTAAATGTCTATTGAAAAAATATCGGGCATTGATTTTACATTTTTAAAATAAAAGTACTAAAGTGAAAATGCATCAATCACATGATAATAAAATGAAGTTTGATCTTAATTTCGTTTAACAAGTCTATTATCTGTAGAATAAACATATAAATTTGCGCTGGTCGTGGGTGGATAATGACATATCTGTGTACTGTCTCAGTTACTTACAGAACAAGTATTTAATTGTCGTTAGAAAACCAGGCAAGGTTCAACTTATAGAGGGAACCAATTGACTTAAAAAAAGATTAACGAATGATATCACAATGAAGTTAAAACACGCACACACATGCGCAAGAGAGCAGGGAGATACATTGCATTAAAGAGGAAGGGAATCTTGTGCTAACTTTTATTTAAATTATGTATGGCATTTTTTTGTCGTGAAGCGGGGATCTTGTTGTATGTAGCAGCTCTTGCTTGTTCTTGAGCACCAATGGATTTGTCTGTTGGTAGATTTGGAAAGTCAGATGTGCTGCAATTTTTGATGGAACACGACATAATCCAGCTAGGTCACCTCTTGCACATTTGCCTCATTGTAATCTTAGGTTTACTTCGAAGTTGGCAAATAAAGTTACTAATTAGATTGATACTAGAATTAGATCTAATCAATGTTCTTCCAATGGGTCTGTCCACCCTCCTCGAGAGCTTCAAGTTCTTATATACCAAGACTTTTCCTCGCGAGGGCTTTATATATATATATATATATATGTATATGTGAAGTTTGTTTGTTCTAAAAAAAAGCAATGTTTGAATCAATTGGACGCAGATAGTCTCAAATTAAAATTTGATATAATTTAATTAGTTATCTTAGAAATAATTCAATTGGTTATTTTATTCGTATTTTTTGATGTATGACTAAGTTTACAATTTTGCAAAGAAGCAAAGTTTGATCTTGAAATCATCTTATCACTATATTGGCACATAAACACAAGCTATACAGTAATTGGAATAATTTTGTAAGGTGAAGAGTATCGAAGCCGCTTGTCGGGTATAAAGAAAGAAAATTCTTCCCTCGTCCAAATAAATAAACCTTATACATGTTCATCGGTTTTTTTTTTGTCAGAACCGAGGTTGGTGCTCTGTTAAGACATAAAATAATTCTCGAAATTAATAATTAATAGAGAAATAGATGGGAGTTTTTGTCTTTTCTTTTTTTTTTTGGGAGTTTTTGTCTTTTCAGTGACTAGGCAAAACTCTTCTGGCTGTTGACATATTATTTGAGGACATGTGACATGTGAAAATGCAAGACAACAACTACTATGTGCCCTTTTTTTGCGAATTAATTACTCATAAGTCATATCATATTAACTGTGCCCTGTGTCTTCCGTTTATATAAAAAAAAAGTGTGTACAATAAATAAATGTACTATGGTTTAAAAAAATGTAGTAAAAGCTACAAATATATTATGATGTTGGTTTGATTAAGTCAGCTAGTTCGTTTGGTTCAGTTTTCTCGGGCAGTTCACATAACGCAATCTAGTATAGCCCCTAGGAAGATACGATAAGAAAATAGATTGATAGATCCAGCGTCCTTTATTAACCAACTTGCAGTATTTTAAACATATTTATAATGAATAATTTTAACGTGATCTTTTTATACTAATTAATAATTTTGGATTTTTCAATAAAATATAGGAAAGAAAGTAAATAGTGTATGATTTATTATAATTTAAAATTATGAAATATTAATCATTGAATATGTGAAGCCATGAGAGTAAGAGAAAAATGATTTGCATTTTGTTCCAATTTAAGTAGATGTTCGGAATTTGAACATTGGAAACACAATTGTGCTAAAATTCAGTAATAAGAGTATTGTTACCTTTTGTGATTCGACCAGTCTCGAATATAAATTATCAACTTAATAAGTATTTAGATATTATGTAATTTTAAAAGAATTAAGCATATTTTCGAGTTTAAGTTATGATTGCCTTAAAATTTGATGGTGAGCAATTTGATATCTATTGTGGTGTGAACTATATTGAATCTAAATTAATTGATTAATAAGTATCTCAATAATTGACTTTTACACTAAACAATAATATGCTTATTAAGTCAATTGATTTAGCTAAGAGAACCCGTCAAAAAGAAAGACCACAATTTTTTTCATAGGAAAATTTGCTTTATTAAAATATAGTAATATAGTAAAACAATAGTAATTACATTGATGCACCGTGCACCCTCGAGTGGTCCCAACCCTCGCCCGAGTATTGACGCTCCCCATACAATTATACGGGAGTTGCAACCGATGTCTCATTAAAAATTTTCTCATCGCAAAATTTCAATAAAAAAAATGATGAAAAGAAAAAGACGATAACACTGCGATACAGTACAGTAACAAACACTCGGAACAACCTAATAGCAAAGAGGCTCGCTATTTACAAATTTCCTAGCCAAAATTAACTAGACTAATTAGATAATATTACCTAAGAAAATCCCAAAAAAGTTGCAAACCATTCAACATGGGTGACTATTATCCCACCTTCTAAAATTGAGGGAGCTAAGATCAGAGCCAAGACCAATAAACAATAATTACAACAATTACACAGAAATTTCAGTAGAAGAAAAAGAGGTTCTCCACTCTCCTGAAATTAATATTTCTCCTTTTATAATTAATCTTCTGCACCATGTTTTTATACCATCTCATATATTCATATATTCAGACGCTCGCTATATCAACTAATCCAAATTCAACGGTGGAAAAAGTTTGAGCCATGTTATTTCACCACCCGGGCTAGAAATGGGAACTACAATGGCGTTTTTATTGGACCTCAAATGCTCAGAGCCACATCAGGGAAGCCAGCAAGCGTAATTAACCAAAAATAAATTATGGGTTTTCAAAAATATGGAAACCCGCCTTTTCTGAGACCCCTAAACCGCGTAAAATTAAGAACAATAAACCATAAATCTAGGGTCGTTCATTTAGGAAATACCATTTTATTACACGCACCAAATGGTAAGAAGAAAAAAGGAATCTGTTTCACGTAAATATGTTATTTCCTTTTCTTATTTTAAGGCCCCAGCCACACTAAATAGTTTTTTTATACGTTATTGTTTCTTTTGGACCTTTCTGGGTGGTTAAAGATAGAATTTTTTTTTCTTTCATATTTGTTTAATTCCTTTTCTCAAATTTTTCGTCTTTACGCGAGCCGAATTCCTCTTATAAATTACCAACTAATCACCATTGTTGAACCTCCCCCCTTCCTTCCCCTTTCTCTCATCTCCTCAATTTCCTTCCTTTCCACACTTTTTGCCACTTTTTCCGATCTGGGTCCTTCCCTAAACCAGAAAGAAAGAAAATGGATGAGTTGGGTTGTGTTTGGAAATATAAAGAGGTGGGTTTTGTTTGGTCTCCCTTGCCCAATTCCTTGTTTGGTATTTCTCAACTCTTTTCTAGTAAAGTTTGGAACTTTTGTGTCGACAAATTTAAAGTTTGTGACTTCGAACTTCCGGTGAATGTGAAGTTTTTTTCTTTAGGTCCTTGATATGCCATGTTTGCTTGTTTTAATTGTTTTGCCATGTAAGTTTTATTCTTGTTCTGTTGGAATTTAGGACAGTAGAAACTGGTTTGGTCTTAATAGGAACTTGTGTTTTGATTTGATGAAGTGTCCATTTTGGTTTTCGATGTTGGTTTTGTTTTGTGCTGTGTTTAGCATTATGTTCCGCCATTAATTTTTCTTAATTTCTCTCTCCCAGTGGACAAAATATCTCTGTTTGACTTGAAGAGCATTGGCTTTTCATGGACCCAACTTGTGATTACTATACAATTACTTTTAAATGTTGACCAATCTTACTTTCATATGATTGACCCATTTTGTGTTTTTGTTTTTGTAGAATGTTGATGATCTAAAGCAGAAGCTCTTTTTTACCACATTGGAACTGGATTCTGTGAAAGTTCAGGCTAATGAGGAGATGAAGAAGCAAAAAATGTACGTGGACCAACTAATTGAGCTCCTAAAGCTTGCTTACCAAGAAAGAGACGAGGCTAAAGATCAGCTCCAAAAGCTTCTCATAAATTTTGTACCTGCTAATTCCACTAAGTTGCAGCACCAGGTGCCTCTCCAATCCCTACCTGCAAGAGCAAACTCAAGCATCACCGAATCAAATAGTTTGTCCGAGACTTACAATCGCCATTCGCACGGGTCATCTCCCGTGGACTCGTTTCTTGATGCTGTTTCCTCGCCCGAGTTCTCGGGCATGAACATGGCTGATTCAAGTCACTTGGGGTTCGTTAATTGCCCTGCTTCGGCTGGTTTGGTGTCTCCTTCTGCTGTCAATGTTGATCCTGCTGATGTGTTGATTGATAGTCTTGTAAAGGGAATAGACTTGCCTCCTAAAGGTGAGCTTTTGAAGACTGTTATGGAGTCTGGCCCTCTCCTGCAAACTCTCCTTGTCGCTGGTCCCCTTCCGCGTTGGAGGAATCCTCCTCCGGTGCAGCCCGCGAAGATTCCTCCCGTGTCCATCACGAACAGTGAGGCCATTGGCATTACTAATCTTAAGCCATCTGCAACGAACAATTGCATTGCTCCCAAACCGATGACATCGAATTCTTGTGTTCAGACGAGCAGTGGCTCTTCGCGACTATGTTCTGCGTCCTCGTTAAATTTCGGTAGAACTGTCTATGGTTCGGGGCTGGAGAGCATCCTTTCCATGGATTCTGGTTTCATCAATCAAGCTCCGGCTTTCAAGCGGCAGAGATTTTACTGAGACCGAGGTTGCGATTCATTAGGGATTTTTGTATAGATCATATTGGTGTGGTTACTGATGTACATGAAATGGATATCCTTTGGGATTTTTGATTATATACCAGCTTTACTTGGTTTATTTACTTCATTGAGCATGAGGTTTTGAGAAATAAACTGGTGATTTTACATATTGGATTGCTGCTTAAACATGACATAAATTTAAAGCAAGACCCTTTTTGCTTGCAATTTGATGTTCGATTTCCCGGTCATCTGCAGAAAGGAAGTCATTGGAGTGGGCCTGCAATTTTTGACCTCTTTCAACAATGAGCGTTTAGCTGCAGGCTGAAGCTTTGCATTCTTTTTGTAGTGAACCTCATTGTCTTTACAATTGAATTATAAATCTCCAAAGTTTGTTTACCATTATTGTTATTGTTGCTATACTGTTTAACTATGCATACATCCTTCCTCTAAACTAGTCTGGCATAAGGAGGAGACAAAGGAGTAGTAGGAATTGATGGAGGTACAATGTTCAATTTATTCGACTACATTTTTTGGGTTAATAACACATGTTATCCGAATATCCACTCAGCTGAATATTCTAGGTTTGAATTGGGTAGGACTTTAAATGCGTTTCTGATGCAATACTTTAATAACTGGTTACTCCCTAATTCTCTATCTAGACATAGTGTTAGAGCCGAATATTGTTGTTGTTATCTTGTCCTCCTGTTAAATTGTTATTCAATCTGATTGGTCTGATGAATGAAGTTAAATTGATGAAATGAGCACGTCCCTTCTGCAAATCTTAGTTTTCTCCGTTCTTGTGATCACATTTAAGTAACAGATCCAAATTATATTTACTTGCCAAATATGCTGCTAGGCAGGATTATAGAACTCGCGTTCGGAGTTATAGATGAATGAGGTCTCGAGTTTGAGTCATTACAATGTTAAATACTTGTTAGATTATCTTTGTCATTGTTTAACCCGTATTAAACCTGGATTAGTCGATTATATATTCTCTAGGCCGATGAAATTCTATTTCTTTCCAACAACTTTTGTATCTACGTCCAGGGGTCACGTTGGTATAATCGACAAATCCTCCGGTACCAACTGGGCGCCAAAGACGAGCTCTTTAATAAGAAAGTTTGTCCTGAGCAGAACCCAGTTCATTACATCCCTAAGCGTCCAACCTATGATCTTGTTTCAGATTTGTTCAGAGAAACACACAGGAGCAAAAGGATATGTCTGTGGATTGTAAAGGATGGGATCCGAAAATCGTTTTCTCCGTAGTTGCTGTCTGTGTTATTTTCATTGTGCTGAGCTACTACAGGATACTGGAACGAATTCTCTTCCCTAACCGACGGCACGTTCTAAGACCGCCGATCAACGGGGCTAACTTTGATGGTGTCGCGTTGCAGTCATCCAGCCACGGGCTGGCGTTGGCCATCACGCAATCTCTTCCGATCATTCAGTTTAAGAAGGGAGCCAACGACGAAGAACAGCCCAAACCGAGCAGCGTGGACTGCGCCATCTGCTTGGTAGAGTTCGAGGACGGGGAATGGCTTAAACATCTGCCTACCTGCAGGCATGCCTTCCATATCACTTGCATTGATGCTTGGTTCCAGAGTCAATCGAATTGCCCTCTCTGCAGGTCGCTTGTCTATGATTATTCTCATCCGATGATCACTTGTCAAGTTGAGTCCCCTGTTTCAAGCCCGACATTGATCCAGACTCTGAGGAGAGAAGATTTTTCCCGAGAAAGAGAGCGTCATTATCAGATCGCACGGACCGACATACTGCAGAATTTAGACGTTAGAACTGATGTACCAGCTGCTGCAGTTGCTCCATTCCATTAACGTGGAAGAAATTGGTCAGGAAAAACAGCAATATTTTTTTGTAAATCAAAGGAAATTAAAGCAAGGATGCTGATGATGTGACCAATTCTCAGGGTACTTGAAATGAAGCGAGGTCTCCTGCAAATGTTGGACCACCTACCGTATTTGATGTTATTGTACTCTCAGATCCCTCGTTAACGTAATTTAATCATTAAGATTGATACTGTGTTAGTTACTTTCCAATTTAAAGGAGACCACCATGGTCTTCTTTAACCACTAGAATATGTTGGAGAAGCGTCAAATTGCGCATTTGGACTGGCGCGAAACCAACCAGGCCCGAGTTCTTAGCAGTGTGCAAAGAACTGGCAATAAGAGGCATAATCAAAGTTTACTTCAAGAAATGGGCAAAATCAAAGTTTACAAGCTAAGCTAATTTCAGAACTGCCCAGCCCAAGATATCCCAAAATCTGGTCTGGTTTCAAAGGTGAAAACAAATTTGCAACTCTCACAATCACAATTTCAAGAACAAAACTAGATGATCCCGATTTTGTTTGCGACGTCCAAGGCATCATAATCGGGAGTCAATCTAACATATGCCTTCTTTGTTCCATCAGGCCTGCATGACAATTAGGCTTTCCTTGTCAGAACTGAAAGGCATTAGCAGTAAGTTGCAGCAAGCAAACGAATGTCAAAAGTACGAAGGTTTATTGAATATCTACAGAAAATAACAACACATCTCATCTACAACTAGACAACAGCAAATGATCGAGTCTATCCAGCAGGAAGTGCATCTATCTAGTGTTCTGCAAATTATTTCAGAGATTACAAGTAAGATAACACCTCATTTTGTAATATTTAAGCAAGCAATAGCCAAATATTAAACATGCGAACACAGAGACCAACTAGGCATAAAGAAAATTGAGAAAATGTGACAAGGACTTCGAGGCAGATCATTCAGCAGGAAAGCATAATGCAGGTTGAACAGCATATGTATCCTTCAACTAGCTAGAATATATACCCAAAATAGCTCAATTCAATCGAACAAGCTAACAGACAACTCAATTTGACACCAAAAGATGATGTGTGTGGTATTATCTCCAAATGAATCAACAAAAAAAATAATGAAAATATATACTAGATAACCGGAAAAATTGAACTCTTCAAAGGTGCAACTCCAATTTTCCAGAAAACAATCAAACAATCGTGCAGTAGAAAAGATGAAAAAAAATCTAACAGTGGTCAATAGGTTCTCCAAACATGCAGCCAATCCACATTTATGCATATTAAAGGCAGCAAACCACCAATTACATACACTGCGTGGCAACAAATCACGGGATCGTTAAAGAACCACAAAGCTGAACGCTACTGCAAGGAAAATCTTTACCTGATCAAGGTGTTAACCTTCTTAGCCTGGATGTCGTACATCTTCTTGACAGCATCCTTGATCTTCTTCTTGTCAGCACGGAGGTCAACAATGAAGACGAGGGTGTTGTTATCTTCGATCTTCTTCATGGCAGACTCGGTGGTAAGCGGGTACTTGAGAATCTGATAGTGGTCAAGCTTGTTCCTTGGCGTTGAACTGATGCGCGGGTACTTAGGGTTCCTATCCTTCTTCAATGTCCTCGGGCGGTGGAACGTGACCTTCGTCCTGATCTTCTTCCCGGCCTTCTTAAACGCAGGACCCGACTTCACTGCCTTGGCAGCCTTCACGGCCTGCGCCTTGGCATCACCCTTCTTCTCTCCTGCCACACAAACACAACCACCTCAAATATACACAAAACCGGACCGGAAAACCGACATTCTCCATCGAAACCCCGATTCAACAAACCAACCGCCGTCAACTAAATCCAACTCTTTTAAGGTCACAATCAAAGAAATAACCGCTGCTTCTTCTCTAAACATTAAAGAAATAAAACAAACCAAAAACTACAACCAACATAATTTTAGCCAAGGGAGCGATGTGGGTTACCTTTGGCTGGTGGCATTTTGGTCCCGCTTCGACGATACTTCGGCGTATCTAGGGTTTTGGAGATGGGGAGAGGAGGTAGGTCTAGGGTTTTATAGTGGTTATACCTTCATGGGTTATGGTCCGGATGTTCCCTCTTGGGCTTGTATTTTTAGTTTTTTAATGGGTCAGGCTGATGGGCCTTTTCTCCCCTTTATCCGATTTTTGCATAGTCGATTGGTAATAGTCACCACATTGTTTAGGAATCTACCAAATACACTTTACGTTTTTTTTTTTGCAAAATAATACACTTTACGTTATTTTTTTTAAAAGGGCAAGTCCTTTTATATAAATATAAAAATAAAATACAAATACGTTCTAAAATTATCCTACTTGCAACTCAGTCTTTTAAAGTAAAGGTTTATCTAGTTCATTATTGTGATGGTTACTACTTAACATTAAATTTCCTTTTTCAAAATTGCTACTGCCACCTCAATAAAACTTTGTCATGGTAAAACTTGTGTACACATCGATTTATGCTGCGGTCATAGATAGACACAGAAAATTAAGTAAAAGATGTAATAACAGAAACTCTAAAAATGATAGCTCTAGTCTAGTCACCAAAATAGAATCATATTATTATTATTTTTTGGTTTAACCAATTGGTATCCGGTTCATTGGATTGACTAATCCAATTTCGAGCCGGGTAGGATTTTTAAAAAGTGGCAAAGCTCTCTCAACAAATATTTAACACTGCTGCGTACCCAATAACTCGAACCCGAAATTTGGTTAAGCTAGAACAACTCTCTCACCAGTTAATCTAATTGTTTGTTGGTTCCCGTTTAGTCATGATCTAAGCTGGAACAACAAAATAGAATCATATTGCCGAGTGATATGATTAGTCGTTTGAGTCATGATATTAATTTGTTTAGTTAAAATCCTTTCTATAAAAGAGACGAAAGACCTGACCAAGATAATGTATTGTTTTCTTGCTTGTTGGATAAAGGTGCTGAAAATAAATAAATGGGCATATATCCACAACCAGAGGTTGTCTTTTGTTCATTTTTTTGGGTCAAGTCTTTTGTTCATTTTACATGTAAGCATAACGTAACAACTAACCAGCAAAACCTGGACCAATCATATCCCAATGACCTGACATCCTCAATAAATAAAAACCTGCTTCAAGCAATCCATGTACTCTGTGTTACTTCCTTACCCTTCATGTCCTCACATACTTTGCAGTTCAAGGTAATGGATTTAACGATTTTTCACGGACAAACTTTCTCATGCAAGTTATACGTGATTCAAATTTTGGTCAGAACCAACTTTTAAACTAATATAACGATCAAAATTTGATTCACCAAAGTTGATCGATTCAATGCAAATGATTGTTTCAGCATCCACCAGGTTTTTGGTCCTCCTCATGGTGCAAGAGTAAGCGTGCAGAGGCACAGGGTGACCAATTGGGCCATCGAAGTGACGGGAATCGGACCGGCAGGCGACAGCTTCGTCGAGGGAAATCCGAACGGCTCCCTGTTGGGTTCTTCCGATGAGTCTTCCCCTGCCCCGTTCGGGACACTCAAAGCGGAGATCACGCCTGAGACGATCGACTTCTTCGTCAGCGACGCCGAGGGTGATCCTGATTGTCCTACTGAAGGGTACTCCTCCATTGAGCAGGCACTTGATGTCTTGCGCCAGGGGAAGGTGAGTATTATGAGACCTTACTCGTGAGTCCATTCTGTTTAAATTTGATAAAAAGTTTTCGTGTTGGATATGAAAATTTCGTACCAATGTTCCGAGTTAAAGAAAAGTACACGAAAGTTTGAATGCTTAGCTTAACTGCAAAATTTGTTAGTTTGTCATTGTTGTAGATGATGAGAATGGGGATATTGAAGGGAACATGGTAATGGCGGCTTCCCTTACGAGCCCGAAGCACGTCGCATTCATGACGAAGCACGGATCGGGGATCGTGTTGGTTGGTATGAAGGAGGAAGATCTTGAGAGGCTGCAGCTCCCTCTGATGTCACCAGAGACAGAAGATGAGGACTCCTCTGCTCCCACCTTCACCATCACTGTGGTAATTCAACTCATTAGAGCTCATAAGTTCGGTTTTTTATAAATGAATTTGTCTATTAATATCGATGTGAAAAGTCGCTCTAGCAACTTATAAACAACCCCGTCATACTTGTAACTTGCAATAGTCATCCCAACATTCTTTACATCACCTTAATACAGTAACGAAACTTATAAACAAACTCGCCATACTTTTTTTTTTAATGATCTAAGAGTTTTGTCAGTTTTTGGCCTAATAGGATGCTGTAGTTGGGACATCCTCAGGAGTATCTGCTTCAGACAGAGCAAAGACTGTTATTGCTCTTGCATCTCCTGAATCCAAACCAGAAGATTTCAGGAGGCCAGGACATGTGTTCCCGCTCAAGTACCGACAAGGCGGGGTCTTGAGGCGAGCCGGGCACACGGAGGCTTCTCTAGATCTGGTCATGCTGGCCGGACTGCGGCCGGTCTCCGTCCTTTCGACTGTCGTTGATCCAGAGGACGGATCTATATCCTCGTCGTCCGGTCTGCGAAAACTTTCTCTAGAGCATGGCATGCCAGTCGTCTCAATTACTGATCTCATCAGGTAATAACACATATAACTTATCGTTTTAAAGTTTTGGACTAGATACGAACAAACAGTTTGTTCATGATCATACTAGCTGCATTTCGATCCAGATACCGAAGAAAGAGGGAGAAGCTCGTCGAGAGGATCGCTGTGTCTCGCCTTCCGACAAAATGGGGCGTGTTCCAGGCCTACTGCTACAGCACAAAAATAGATGACACAGAGCATTTTGCTATGGTCAAGGGAGACATAGGAGATGGAGAGGATGTTCTGGTACGAGTCCACTCGGAGTGTCTGACGGGCGACACGTTCGGATCCGCCCGTTGCGACTGCGGCGAGCAGTTGGATTTAGCAATGCAGCTGATCGAGCAGGCCGGCAGGGGCGTGGTAGTGTACCTCAGAGGCCACGAAGGGAGAGGGATCGGCCTTGGTCACAAACTCCGAGCCTATAACTTGCAGGACCAAGGCCATGACACCGTCCAAGCCAACATTGAACTCGGTTTAGCCGTTGATGCCCGCGAGTACGGCATTGGCGCCCAGGTCAGATATATATAAACCAACGGTAGTTGATCCGAGTTATATTTTCTCGAGTTCGAACTTTTGAAATAGCAGTTCGTACATGCAGATTCTGAGGGACATAGGAGTGCAGACGATGCGGCTGATGACAAACAACCCGGCCAAGTTCATTGGATTGAAAGGATACGGGTTGGCGGTCATCGGGCGGGTTCCTGTGTTAACACCCATCACAGAGGAGAACATGAGATACTTGGAGACCAAGCGAACCAAGATGGGTCATATTTATGGATCTGATATATAAGGGCGTTTGATTTGAACGAGTAAGAACGAGTCTCGGGATCAATTAGCTTTAGCGTTAAGATGCGAGTATTGGAGAAAAAGTTTAGTTTCTACACAGCACGTAAGATTCACGAGAGTATATAGAAGGACGCCAATTCCTTCAACGTTTCCGGATTGGAAACAATGTAATTCCATGACGAAAAATATATTTTGCTAATTACATGAGAAAATAAAGTATGATTCAATTCCTATCTTCGTTCTTGGAACTAAAACAAAAGTTTCAGAATTGATCAAAACTCCTTTTAAAAAGGAGTTAAATATGTCAAAATGTTTAATCTTTAGTCGTGACTATATTCTTAGTTGTGACAGTGTTAAATACATAAATTTATAAAAATTAGGGTTAATTTACCCTTTAAAATTATAATATAGTATTAGATGAAGTTGATTGCGTGATGCGTTATTATTCTACTTAATATTATGATAAAGTTAAAATTCATGGAATACACTAAGTTTTGAATTGAATATAAAACTATGTTAGATGAATTTTCTATAGATTGCCGAATTGATTCAGGAAAAGAACGATTTTTTTGATCAAATAAAAAAAAGGAATGGCGAACCTGTACACAGTTTACATGTCGCTAATTGTTGCATTAAAGAATTCGATCGAATCATTTAATCCAAATCAAATAGTAAATTCCCTTTTCCAACGACAGTGTCACGTAGACGCCGTTGACCGTCGGATGACGTGGCAGTCGGTGGCGAAACTCCCAACGGCAAACCATAAAATTCGATATTAAAAAATTAAAAAGGACGAAAATATCACCGGCGCTAACGAAGATCAAACAAACAGCTCCCTTCTGCCCTTTCGCTTTCCCTCTACTTGTCTAACTAAACCCATAAAAAAGGAAGAAAAAAAATAATAAACGAAAAATAAATTCAGTAGCCGCCCCTCTCCTGACCCGCCACGTGTCCCTCTCCTCCCCAATCCCCGGCCTCTTCTTCCCGAGCATGAGGCGAGCCTGGTAGCGGTCGGTTTCCGAGAACAAATGGCCGATCCGACGTCGTTGACGGCGGTCAAGGAGAGCAAGCTATGGAAAGGGGCGTTCGCTGTGGGAGGCATCATGAGCACCCTCGTCGTCTACGGCGTTCTCCAGGTACGAAAAATGTGATCGTTCCAATTAATCGTAATTTTAATTAAAAGCTAAGCTGATGCTTCGTTTTGGCGTGTGCGACGTCGGATTGGCCTCTCTCTCTCTCTCACAGGAGAAGATAATGAGAGTGCCGTACGGGGAGAACAAGGAGTTATTCCGGTTCTCGCTGTTCCTTGTTTTCTGTAACCGCGTCGCCACCTCCGCCGTCTCCGCCGGCGTTCTAATGGTGAGCGAGATATAGTATTTTCCGGTTTTTTTATATTTAATTGGAAGTTCTTTCGGTTGCTAAATTTGGATACGGTTTTAGGCGAGCAAGAAGGCGATGGATCCAGTTGCTCCGGTGTACAAGTACTGTATGATATCCGTGACGAACATACTGACTACTACTTGTCAGTACGAGGTATTGCTGATCCCGTGCGAGTAGGTAGAATCTTTTGTTGTTTGCGTTGGACGCGACGCTGGCTTCTGCATTTCGTCGGGATTGAGAGTAATGTTGTTGTAATCGGCGCTTGGTTTCGTGTGTTCCCTTGCAGGCCCTCAAGTATGTCAGTTTTCCGGTGCAGACGCTTGCTAAGTGTGCGAAAATGATACCTGTCATGGTATGCTTATCTTCTGGTGCCTATTTATGCTGGTAGTTGAAGCCATTTCAGACTTGTGTACTGAGGTTTCTCATTTTCCGTGTTTCTTTGTGCCGCCTTATCTCGTGATTTTGTTCTTTGTCGTGCTCAGCAAATACTTGCTGCGGTTCCTTGTCTGAATCCCGCGTTAGCTTAGTAGCAGTTTGCTTGCTAGATCCAACTGTGCAGGAGCAATATGACATTGGCTGTGAACTTTCTTTAAGACATGATAAGACAATATTGTATTTCCTAAGTTTAAGAGGATTGTCTTTGAGATAGTATGGGAATGAATACCTTGATCTTTCTAAGTAGCGGTGTTCAATACCCAGTTTCCTAACCTTTTGGTAAGACAGCAAGCCCACGATTTTTGTTTAGGCGTTAAACTGTGCTGTAGCCTAACTTACTGGAATTTATCCTGTGTAGTAAGGCTTGCTTGGGAAGCCTCATAAAGCTCTCTCTTCTGGTTACAAGAAGATTGAACTTATGGTTATCATTGTTTGACAGATTTGGGGCACAGTTATCATGCAGAAGAGATACAAAGGCACAGATTACTTGATAGCTTTCCTAGTCACACTTGGATGTTCAGTTTTTATACTGTTTCCGGTAACAATTCTGTGCTCTTCTTCTACTTCTCAGTGGCTCTTTTTTAGCGGTTTCCCCTTTACCATATTTTTTAAACACAGACGGCATTTAAAAAAAATATGCATATAATTCTGTTTAAGCAATGTCTCCATCTGATTTCCTTTGTTTTATTCTTGTAGGCTGGGAGTGATATTAGTCCATACAGCAAAGGCAGGGAAAATACAGTGTGGGGTGTCTCGCTGATGCTTGGTTATCTGGGGTATTAACCGAGAGCTGTCTCTCTGATCTCAATTCTCAAGGATAAAATACTTACCTGTACCATTAACTTCTTGTTGCTTTTACACTAAATCTGGCATTTTGGCTAGTCCAGTCCTGTACCATTATCATACGCCGCAGGGACGGATCTTTTATGTGTTACACTCATGTCCAAATCTGTTTTAAGCTATTTGCATGCAAGTTCAAATGGTGACAATTTTCTCACTTCTAAAATAGATATTTTCCTTGATCTGTGGCTGAGCGACTTTGTAAAATTTGTCTCTTATTACTGTCGCTCTTAATTTATCTTACAGGTTCGATGGCTTCACAAGCACATTCCAGGATAAGCTATTTAAAGGATACGACATGGATATTCAGAATCAAATTTTTTACACTACTTCATGCTCTTGTATTCTCAGTTTGACTGGTGATCTCTCTATCTCTCTCTCAATCTAGAGATAAACACACCCAACAAATTTCGTGCAGCCTTATCTCACTTTAATTACTGATGTCATATTGTAAATGTAGGCCTGATGTTGCAAGGACATCTTCTCCCGGCTGTAGATTTCATTTACCGCCACCATGATTGTTTCTTCGATGTTGCCTTACTTTCAACAGTAAGTAGCCTGATTTCAGTCTCATATACCCAAATAGAGCACCCTCTCTCTTCCAGCATACGTTCTTATAATTCTATTTATTTAAGTCATTGCCTTGAATTAATATCATTTCTTGCAGGTGGCAACTGCTAGCCAATTTTTCATCTCCTACACTATCCGCACCTTTGGCGCTCTGACCTTTGCTGCCATAATGACTACACGACAGGTAATCTGGAATT
Organism: Hypericum androsaemum; assembly: GCA_963995505.1. Taxonomy (NCBI): domain Eukaryota; kingdom Viridiplantae; phylum Streptophyta; class Magnoliopsida; order Malpighiales; family Hypericaceae; genus Hypericum; species Hypericum androsaemum. The sequence continues at coordinate 3,639,843 of OZ023186.1, read as the reverse complement.
CTCTCGAATCGCTTTTGGTTTCCGATTCCTGTAACAACACAACAGTGTCTTTCGTTGCCAACCTTTCTGATGTGTATTGAAGCTGGCGAGCATAATGCTGTCCTGCGTATGGTTTTCTCATCCGCTTAGCTGGGAGCAATGTATTGGAGCCGTAAGCTTATCTCCTTCCGAACCTTCAAAATCACTCGGATGGTCCTTTAAGCTTCATGGTACTAACTATACTTTCGAACAGGTTATCGTTTTTGGTTCTCTATACGCAAAGAACTTCATAAAAGGCCCCGCGCCAAAAGCTCCCCCGACGGAACAAGCACAAAATGGAGCTTCAAGTGGGCAGAACCCTTGACCACTTTTTCTTGTATACCATTTTGACTTCGAGTGCTGCCTCTAATTTTCTAGTGATGGTAGCCCAAAATAGCTCAGGCGATTTTCTAGTGATTAGTCGTGTTTAGGTAGCCAGGAACTACAGGTAACGAAAACTATCGAGTTTCGTTCACAGCTGATAAATTTTGCAGCAGGAAAAACACGAATCTTCTGGTATTACAGGAAGATATGGTATCTAATTATCTAGTTATTTCATTATGATTTTCTATACTAAGTTATTTTTGACCATTGTAAAATTTTACGATTATTAAGTAGATATTTTTCTTTTCTTTTCTTTTTCTTTTCCATGTATTGTGCACATAATCTGCCTAAGGGTAGTGAAGACTTCGATTAACCATATAGTTCCTATTAATCTGCCTAAGGGTAGTGAAGACTTCGATTAACCACATAATCATGCCTATTAATTTAATTTCCTGCATTGTTTTCAAATTTCTGCACAGATAAAAAAAAATCTGAAAATCAACAATTTTTTAGACAATTTAAAAGAAATAAATTCTGAACTCTGTCCTGGAGTTCAGAGAATAATGCAAAAAAAATTAATTATAGAGAAGTTGGCAATGTAGTGGCTGTAGTTTAGTGGTTAGAATCCTACGTTGTGGCCGTAGGGACCTGGGCTCGAATCCCAGCAGCCACATCTCTATTTTTTGCTTTTTGTTAAAGTCAGTTTTCCTATCACCGCGAAGCAAATATCAAAATTATATAATATTTTTTTAGGGGTTAAAAATTATATTATATGTATATAAGCATGGGCCATGTGACCTTTGGAATATGCTTTAATCCTTACGCAAAAATATCGAGACAATCATTAAAGAAGTACCCACTTCGTGTTTGTTTAAACGCAGTGTCACCATCATCTAAATCTGATGGAAGAGGTATAATTTAATTTCTCAAATTCGAATTTTCGAAAAAAAATTACTAAAATATATATTAAATGTGTCATTTTAGGCACATTATCGCTAAGCATAATATTACCGTGGATTTTTTTTGGGTGATAATAATAATACCGTGGATCACGCATGTAGTTTGCACGTTCTGTGCCGGGTTTTGGATTCAGTAGGGACTACATAGAAGTTGTCCATACGGAGGGGACGAAATTATGACCGTTTGATTTGATAAATTTTATCCTTCCCCGATCTAATGGTCCAAAATGATTGAGGGCATTATGGGTTTTTAACCCACAAAATTTTTAACCCCCAAATTTCAAACCAAGGTTAACACCCACCCACCCTAGCTGTAGCCCACGAAGTCCAACATTTATAGCCCTCTTCCTCTTCATCTTCATCTTCATCTTCCTCTTCCAGAACTGTTTAAAAAAAATCTATTTGAATCCTATTCTCTCTATCGGTGATATTGTCTCGTCTCTCCCACTTTCTCCTTCTTAATTTGTGTTGATGCAATAAGCTAATTGAATCATGAAATTTTTTTAATTACTCGAAAGTTTCTAAAAAAATTGGAGAGGGAAGAGGCGAAGAAGAGGATCGTGTGGTCACTATTTGCATCATTGGTTTATTTTTTTTGTTGGTTTAGGTGGTGGCGCGAGGTTCGACGCGTCGCAGTATGAGTTCTTCGGGAAGCAATGAGTGGATGAAGTGGAGCTCGGCAATTTCGAGGAGGAAGAAGTGAACAGGCGTCGTGCCTCTAACACAGGAGACGATGCCACCGTTCTCCTTGATTTTCTTCGTAGCCGGGGTGGTACTTGTCAAAGAGGATACAGTGGTGGTGTCCTCTAGCATTACCACGGCCTTTAGGATACTTCCTGTGCTTCCCGATACAGCCGTAGTCTGGCGTTACCACGGCCTCCAGGATGCTTCATGTGCTTCCCGATATAGCTTGTAGTGGTTTAGCGGGTCCGGCGATGGGGTTGCCTTGGCAGTAGTCAGGAAACGCAGGCCAAAACCCAGGAGCTGCAAACCTTCTTCTCCTCTCGAGTTGCATCTATTGTCGGAAAAGGAGCTCGCATTGGTCCAGATCTTTCACTTGCGAAGTACTAGATCCGCGTCAACACACATCTAGTCTAGCTAGTGTTTGTCAAATTTTTAGGGTTCATGTTTCATCTTTGTACCCACAATTTTGGGTTTTGTTTTGCTTCTGTATCCACTTGGTCTTTGATTTTGTTTTGATGTTACTACCTCTGCAACTTTCATGGCCGTACCTGTACTCTTTGGTGTTGTTTAATAAAGTTTATTATACCAGTTATTCGATTGATTGAATTGAATTTTGATTGAATTGGATTTTTGGTTTAAATAATTTTAGTTCTATTATTTTTAGTTTGATTAATTTTAGTTTTTGGAAGTGGCTCATTGGCAGAAATGGAGAAGGTTTGAGGTTGGAGATGAAACCTGAGGGCGTAATGCCCTAGACATATTTATATTTACATGATACCATAAGATTATAATATCCATATGCGGATGATAATATATGTAAACCAGTATCACATCAGATGGAAACTAATATCATATCAGATGCAAACCAATATCACTACACATGCAAACCAATATCTCCACACATGTAAACCAATATCAGTTCACATGCAAACCAGTATCATATCCGTTGGAAACCAATATCAATTCACAGGCAAACTAATATCACAACACATGCAAATCAATATCAATTCACAGGCAAGCTAACATCGTTACACATGCAAACTAATATCATTATACATGAAAACTAATATCACTACATGCAATTCAGTATCACATCAGATGCAAACTAATATATCTACACATGCAAACCAATATCACTACACATACAAACTAATATCTCTACACATGCAAACCAATATCACTACACATACAAACTAATATATATTTGCATACAAACCAATATCATTTCACAGGTGAACCAATATCAATTCATAGCCAAACCAATATCGCTACACATGCAAACCAATATCCAGACACATGCAACCAATATCGCTAGACATGCACACCAGTATCATTGCACATGCAAACCAGTATCAACTGAGAGACAAACCAATATCACTAACCAGACGAACCAAAGTCAATACAAACCAAAAAAATCTACAAATAATTTGAAACCATAAATAATTTCATCTTAATACCAATATCATGTCATTTACAGAACAATGTCACCATAAATAGAACATAAACATATCTAATACAAGCCAATTTCTATTAGAAAATATGCCTACAATATAAGTAAAAAAAATAAGGCATAATCGCTATCCCCTAGGCGACTTCCTTGATCTTGTATAAACCTTTTTTCTTCTTCCTTCATGCCACTCCAATGCTCGGGTCAATACGTATGGTAGTAAAAAATTATCTGGCTGTGCAATCAGATCAAGACAAATACTTTTATTAGATTAAAAATGTAAACCAATATCAATACAAATGCAAACCAATAACTGTCCAATTGCAAACTAATATCAATTCAAAGGTAAACCAATATCAATACAGATGAAAACTAATAACTGTCCAAAATGCAAACCAATAACTGTCCAAATGTAAACCAATATCAATTCAATGACAAACTAATATCAATACAGATGCAAACCAATAACTCTCCAAATACAAACCAATATCAATTCAAAAGCAAAATAATATCACTTCACATCAAAACCAATATCACTTCAAATGAAAACCAATATTAGTTCTAATGAAAACCAATATTAATTCCAATGAAAACCAATATCAATTTCAATGAAAATCAATATCAATTCAAAGGCAAACCAATATCAATACAGATAGAAACCAATAACTGTCCAAATGCAAACCAATAACTGTCCAAATGTAAACCAATATCAATTCAATGACAAACCAATATCAATACAGATACAAACCAATAACTATCCAAATGTAAACTAATATCAATTCAAAAGTAAACCAATATCACTTCTTATCAAAACCAATATCACCTCAAATAAAAACTAATATCAGTTCCAACAAAAACTAATATCAGTTCCAACGAAAATAAGTATCAATTCCAATGAAAACACATATCAGTTTCAATGAAAATCAATATCAATTCTAATGCTTTATCAATAAGATGCATACAAATAAAAGATGTTTATCGATCTCTTACTCACCTCATTCTCTCCCCTTCTCTTCCTAGTAAACTTCTTCTCCCCAACACGATTTTCCTCTATTTTTTTCCTGGCTCTCCTCCTCATCCTCATGTACGTCCTCCTCGTCTTGATCGTACCAAAAAAGTAACCGCCTTCAATCATTCGCACCAAAAAAGCAACCCCCTTTAACACTAATAATCAAGGGTTCGCTAGCAATAAAGAGAAAGGGAAGGAGAAACTGATAAACTTACAGAGGTTTCAGATTTGGAGTCAAAAGAGGATAGCCCTAGCAGTTGACGGGTCAGCTTTAGAGTCCGAAATCTGTTAGGTCGGGTAAGTTTCTTCGATGTCGTCGGTCGGCTTTTTCAAGGTGCAATCGATGGCTTTTTCTTGGAGGAGAGAATGAGATTCAAATAGATTTTTTTAAAACAATTATGGAAGAGGAAGAGGAAGATAAAGAGGAAGAGGGCTACAGATGTTGGACTTCATGGGCAACTGTGAATAGGAATGGGAGATGAAACGTTTCAGTTGCGTTAGTTATTATTAATTGTAGTTTGGTTTGCTTAATTATATTTTTCCACTATTGCACCTGATTCTATTATTATTACCTAGACTGACAATCTCACTCTCTTTGATCTATTTCAATGGGGACAATCCTTGTCCCCACTGAATCTGACCCCTTCTGCCGTTAGCTCGTAAGTCTTTTTCTTTTGGCGCAGACCTGTCTCGATTCTGATTGGTTGTGAATCTCGATGCTGACTCGGCAGACCAATTCATTAATTTTTGTGTTTTACACTAGCAATTAATATAACTGAATAAGATAGTCTCGTTTGAATTTGTTATCCACTAAAAAATGGACTAGAATTAAGTAGGGACAAAGATTGTCCCCACTGAAATGGATCAAAGGGAGTAAAATATATGATCAGGGATATTAGTGAAAAACCATAAATAATCTAATAGGTTAATGAAAATGGTTTAGTGGAGGGAATTAATTTCGGCTGATAACATTTTGACAAAACCAAAGCTGGGACGTTTGGTCTACCACCGCCCCAAACCCAATAATGACTAAACCAACGCAGACAGCGAACGCACCTTCAACCTTTCGTCTCGCACTCTGTTTCTGTTTCCAATTGCGCTCTCTACCATTCCAATTGAGTTTGAGCTATCACTTCCGAAGTTGCATTAAACCATTCAGACCAAAGCTTCCGTCTATGGCTTCAGCAAACATAAGTCGAGAAAATGAAGATGAATGCTTAGATGGTGAAACAAATGACATCTCGTTAATTAGAGGTAAATACTAGTTGTTTATTTCATAGAAAAATTTAAGTTCAAAAGCTTTTTAAGCAGTGGTGTTCGAGTTTGGTTTGCATATTCATATTCTTTTAATTATATTTGCTATGTTGTTATTGATTTTGCAGAAACACTAGCAAGGACCACCACTGGTAAAATTGTAAATAATGAAACGCATGTTAGTGGAACAACTGTAAACCAAGATACCCAAGAGACATGTTTAAGTGACAATCAAAACGGTGATGGAATAGAAGGTCTGACATTAGTTTTTATTTGCTCTGACATTGGCTTGTGTTGTGATATTGATTTTCTTGTGTTATGACATTGGTTTGGCTGTGTTCTGATATTGGTTTTGCTTGTGTTGTGATATTGGTTTTCTTGTGTTATGACATTGGTTTGCAGGTGTTCTGTTATTGGTTTGTATATTTTCTTATATTAGTTTGGATAAATTCTGATATTGGTTTGCTTTAGTTCTTCTATTAGTGTGGCTGTGTTCTAATATTGGTTTGGTTTTGATTTAATATTGGTTTACATGTGTTCTGATCTTGGTTTGAATTTGGAAAGATATTGGTTTTCATCTGTCTTGATATTGGTTTGAAGGTGTTCTGATATTAGTTTGGATGTGTTTTGAATTGATTTGGATGTTTTCTGATATTGGTTTGATTATGTTGTGATATTAGTTTTCCAGTGTTGTGATATTGGTTTGAACGAGTAATGATATTGGATTGAACATATTCTGATATTGGTTTGGATGTGTTCTGATATTGGTTTGCTTATGTTGTGATATTGATTTTCTTGTGTTGTGATATTGGTTTTCTGAAGGTGTTCTGATAGTTGTTTGTTTGTGTTGTGATATTGATTTTCTTGTGTTGTGATATTGGTTTGTATGTTTTCTAATATTGGTTTCCTTGTGTAGTGATATTGGTTTATATGTGCTCTGATATTAGTTTGGACGAGTTCTGATATTGGTTTGAATGTGTTGTGATATTGGTTTTCTTATTTCGTGATCTTGGCTTTAATGTATATTTTTGAAAATCATTTTAAAATGTTTCCTTGTGTAGTCGATTTTGTAGTGACACCAACAATGACCACATCAAAGAAAATACTTGAGAAAATAGAAAAAAGAGAATGGTGGTCTACAATACAATTTCAAACAGTGGATGAGACTCTAAACTTCTACCTTTCTTATGCCCACAGAAAAGGATTTAGTGTGCGAAAAGATTATCAAAAGCCTAAAAAAATCAATGGTGAAAAGACTGCAGAGATACATTATATCAGATATCTTTGCAACAAGGAGGGCATTCATAGGACGTGTGAAGTCCCTAAAAATAAAACTGCTCAAAAATATTCACGAAGGGAGGAAAGAACAGGGTGTGGGGCACTGATCAGATTTTACCTTTCAACTGAGAAATTATTTTATTTTATAAAGGAGTGGGATGTACAACATAACTATGATCTTCTCGGCGGAGAGTTAGCTTACATGCTAAGATCCAACAGGAGAGTCAATTCAATGCAGCAACAAATTGCTAAAATAAACAATGATGTTGGCATTCCGCTCAGGTCTTCTTATGAACTGATGGCAAAGGTAGTTGGAGGAGCAGAAAAGCTTGGGTTCCTTCCTATTGATTTTAAGAACTATTTGGGCACACGACAACAAAAAATGATAAAATTAGGTGAAGCTACTTTATTACAAGAATATTTTAGAACTGAAGCATTTAAGAATCCGTCTTTTTATTACGAAATTAAAGTGGACAGTGAAGAAAAAATTGCAAACATCTTCTGGGCGGACAAAAAAATGAGAATGGACTACAAGATCTTTGGTGATACAATCTGTTTCGATACCACGTACAGAACCAATAAAAATTACCGTCTATTAGGTATTTAACTTTGATTCTCATATTGTGAAGTAATATTGTAAGTGCAATGATATTGCATATGTGCTGATATTTGTTTAAATCTAATGTGATAGTGGTTGTCATGTGGTCTGATAATGTTTCAATGTGATAGTGCAATTTACATGTGCAGCAATATTGGTTGGCATCTAATGTTATGATTGTTTCAATGTAGTGCATTATTGCTGAGTGTAAAGTGTGATCTTATTGGTCTGTTTCTGATATTGGTTTTGCAAGTCTTCTGATATTGATTTTCACGTGTGATCTTATTGGTCTGCTTCTGATGTTATACTGGTATTGGTATAAAGTGATACTGGTTTTCAAGAGTTCAAATATTGGTTTATCTGTAAAGTGGTACTGGGTGTTTCAATGTAGTGCATTATTGCTGAGTGTAAAGTGTGATCTTATTGGTCTGTTTTTGATATTAGTTTTGCAAGTCTTTTGATATTAGTTTTCACGCGTGATCTTATTGGTCTGATTCTGATGTTATACTGGTATTGGTGTAAAATGATACTGGTTTTCAAGAGTTCAAATATTAGTTTATTTGTAAAGTGGTACTGGTTTAAATTTGTTGGGCATATTGTTGTACAGCTCTTTTCGTAGGTTTCAATCACCATCGCATGATGTGCATTTTCGGAGCAGCTCTTTTGTTCGATGAGACAACAATATCTTTTCAATGGTTGTTTCGAACATTCTTGAAATGCATAGAAAACAAAGCGACCAAGACCATATTCACCAATCAAGCCCAAGCAATTGCTAACGTAATAAGTGCAGAATTGCCAGGTACATACCATGCGCTATGCACCTGGCACATATTAGAGAATGTTAAGAAAAAGTTAAGTCATCTATGCACAAATGAAGTGTTACAAGCATTCAATTATCTGATATACGAAGCTGACGATGAAGCAGAATTTGATTATTTCTGGAATAAAATGATTCAAGAGTGCTTCCCATCGGGAGGGCACCGATGGTTGGATTCCATATATCGATATCGAACACAGTAATCATCAGCTTGGGTTAGGGAATATTTTACTGCTGGCATGGTGACAACACAAGTTGTTGAATCTTGCAACAGTGTTGTACAAGGGTATTTGTAATGTGATTACAACTTGCTTGAATTTTTTACACATTTCAACAACATGATTAATGGCAAAAGGCGTGCAGAGAGGATGGCTGAGTTCGAAGCAAAAAATAAGTTACCGAACAACCGACACAAAAGTAGCTCGTTGGTTACATCAGCAGAGGTGTACACACATAAAATATTTGAAAAGTTCCAACAGCAATATGAGGAATCTTGTCGCTACCAAATTGAAGTACCTTTGGATGGCCGTCCTTTGATAGGTAACAAAAATTTAATATTACACACTCTCGTCGCATATTTTATATTGCTTGATGTATCACACGTAGACTGCAGGTGATGCCTCTAAATACCGTGTCTATAAGCTTGAAACAAATGGAAGTAAGATTGATGTAAGATTGGTGGTAATTCAGAAGACAAACATGGTACTTACATGCTCGTGCAGGCTGTATGGAAGCCTTGGATTATTGTGCAAACACATACTGAAGGTCATGGATACTTTGAGTGGCTTCGCTAATTATGCTGAGTTCGGCACAGTGATAAAATAGTGGACAAAAAATGCTAAGGATGGATTAGATATAACTATGGAAATCACACTGCCGGAAGATAACTATGCCCAATACTACTAGTATCTAACGCAAAAAGATGAATCATTTGGCAGCTCTCGTATCTATGGATCCAGATGCAATAAAATTTGTTGACGAAAATTTGAATACTATGATTCAACAATTCTCATATTGTAGCATACAAGGTAAACATCTTAATCACATTTTAGTTGAACGTTGAACTTATATTGTAAATGAATGGTAAAAGTATATTGGTTTGCATGTGCTGTGATATTGGTTTGTATATATTATGACATTGGCTTGCATGTGTTCTGATATTGGTGTAAACGTGTTCTGATATTGGTTTCAACGTGTTCTGATTTTAATTTTAAGGTGTTCTGATATTGGTTTGAACAAATTATGATATTGGTTTTCATTTGATCTGATATTAGTTTCCACGGGTTCTGATATTAGTTTTCATTTGATCTGATATTGATTTCGACGGGTTCTGAATATGCCACAACTAAAACCGTCTGGTTATTTCAGACAATTTGATAGGACTTTTTATTCAAAATCCATACCATCAATCCCTTTGATTTTTGCCATGAAGGGAGCAATATAATCTTGTATCTTTAGCCCAATACTTGAGAGGATGGCAGCCTTCTCATCTACAACACTAAGACTGTCCAAAATGTAACAGCCCTTTGACAATGTATCAATGACAAAGACAGTAAAGTATTGATTATTACAGTATGGCAAGATCCACTGTCACCAAAAAGAGAAAATATATATTAACCAACGTACTTTTGCAACCGAAAAGAAGTATTCTATAGAAATACAGTAAAAAATGGAAACCAATTTCTCAATGACTTACATATGGAATTTCATAGAGGTAGTACATGGCATATGGATAAGCCATTTGAATGGTATGGCATAATTCATCGCAAACAACTTGTCTTTGTTCCTCGGCCTCTTGAGTTTCAACGTCGGGAAATGTGTACCGTAGAATTGTGCCCTACAATATATTAACGAGATGATACATGTCAACAATTAAAACTGAGAGACAAAGGTATAGTTCAAGATGTGTTCACACGCAAACCAGTATCCATTCATAACCAAAGCAGTATGTAGTTGAACTAGAAATTCAAATCAGTATACATTCAATCTAAAACCAGTACCAATTCAGGGTGAAACCAGTACCAACTCACATCCATACCAATATCAATTCAGGGTGAAACCAATACCAATAAAACCAGTACCAAATCAGGGTGAAACTAATATCAATGGACAATCAAAACTTTAAATTAGTGTATAACTTATGAAGCAATAAAAGAATACTAACAATAGTATCGATAGGGAATACAATGCGATCAATACGTATGTTCATATTATGCACACGTCTTCCAAGAAAGCATCCATACGCATCCACAACTCTGGAAGAAATCTATTGTCTTCCCTGAAGGGTTTCAAAATCCAGGCGTATCAAATGCTTACAATGGTCAAAACACAGTTGCTCGCCACTGGAAAAAAAAATTATATTGTCAGAAAAATATTGTCTGCAAAAGATAACTATTAAATAATATAAGACTTACGGTATCGAATGCAAACCAGTATTCTATCAAATGGAAACTAATATTGTTTCACAAATAAATCACTATAGCTTCCAAAAAAAATCAATATCGTTTCACAAGAAAATCAGTATTCTACCACATGCAAACCAATATCAACTCGAAAGCAAAACCTGTATTCTATGAAATGGAAACCAATATCAAAGGGAGTAAAAATATGATCAGGGGTATTAGTGAAATAAGACTTACGGTAATTCTTTTGCTTTAGTTCTGTCGTTTGCATACTTGACAAGAATATTCTTTTGACCACTCGTCAAAGACTTAAAACAAGTCTTTGCAGCCTCCACCTTCTCATTTGTTATGATGAAATCACGAGTGAACTGTCTGAGCGGTGCATTGACGAAATTGGTACCTCCAATAATCTCAAAATTATCGTCATCATCAGGCATTACTATCGACTTCTTGCCCCTTTTTGGTGCCGGCACTTTCTTGCACTTTTTTGGTTCAGGGTCCGTATATGGAGCCCTGAGAGCGTGACTGGCTCTCGTCTTTCTCTTATGATCAACCACACTAGTGTGATCCTTATTAGGCAACACTATTGGCTCTGGTTTACAAACTTTGTTATGAACATCCTCCATAACAGACGGACCATCCGAACCATCTGCACCACCGACTGCAAACTTATCACATGTAAAAGGACTTGATATGTTAGCCAACTCACAGGCATCTTTTGCCGTACATCGTATGATGGCCCACTTATCATCAGGATGAACATCCTCTCTACGCTCATCATCATGACTACTTTTATTCGCATTGACATTATCCTCACCCTCGCCGCACTTATCCTCTTGGAGCTGGTCCGGATCCTCCTTCTCATCTATCACATCCATCTCATGATTGCCCAAAACCTCCTCCTCATTTCCCAACTCCTCCTCCTCATTGCCCAACTCATGGTCATCATTGGCCCCCTGCTATCACACAATAAAAGGGTATGATTCCAACATCAACGGACAACAAACCAAATGTCACATTAAATGCAAACCAATATTACCTCGAATGCAAATCAGTATTCTATCAAATAGAAACCAATATCATCGCATATGTAAACCAATATCGTTTCACAAATAAACCACTATAGCTTCCAAAAAAACCAATATCGTTTCACAAGAAAATCAGTATTCTACCACATGCAAACCAATATCAACTCGAAAGCAAAACCTGTATTCTATGAAATGGAAACTAATATCAATTGATATGCAAAACAATATCGTTTCAGAAACAATCCAAAATACTGTCACAAGCAAACCAATATCATTTTCATGTGGTAATGTGAAATATTTTACATGCCAAAACTATATCCATCCAAAATAATAAAAAATAAGAACGTCCAAGAAAAAGAGGGACACTCACAGCAACATCTTCCTTCACAACGTTCTCCTCCTTATCCTCATCACCATCTTTATCAACACCCTCTCCTACCACCCTGCTTCCTTGCTCCGTAGTCTGTCTATCGTCAATAAGTAACTTCACCATATTAATAGATTCATCTACAGCTTTCCGCCGAGCATCTAAATTATCTCGCTCCTGGATAAGCTTGTAAGCTTGTTATACCTTGACATCTGGGAGAGTTGCTGAACATAATACCAGTATTTCAAGGGTATGACCTCTGATGTTGGGGGCACAAGAAACACGCCTAAGGCATAGAGAATGTAAAGTTTAGCCCAATCATAATCAATTATACCCTTTTTGCCTTTCTCTTTCAATGCATTTTCTATATTCTTCACTCTAATATAATTGGCATCAGACGGTGCCAAACCCAAGCTGTCAGCCTCTAATCTATAATAAATACACGACAATGAATATTCCATAATTATAACAAGGAAAAAATAATAAAGTAACAAAATAATATCCGGAAAAATTTATTTATAAGAATAACATTGTGCCAAGTATAATTAAAATAAACTGAAAAGAAAAAATATATAATTGGGGGCCGAGGCTGATTGTCAGGGGCCTGTCGACTCCCAGAGGCCGCGACTCAACCCCTTTTTCCATCCATTTATTTATTTTATTTTATTTGGACTGTAACAACCCGGCCCGCTCCCAGGGGCACGGGTGCGCCTAGTAATAATTACAATATTTTCTTGCTACTATTTTTTAGGAAATCAGATTCAGTGGGGACTACTTAGTGGATGTCTCCACGGAGGGGACTGATTCTGGGCCGTTCGATTTGATAATTTTAATCCTTTCTTGATCTAATGGACTAAAATTGTTGAGGGCATTATTGGTTTTTAACATTCAAGTTATCTGTGCAAGCTTCCCGCCCATCCTAGTACCCGTAACCCACGAATTCCCAAAATCGTAGCCCTCTTCATCTTCCAATTTGAAAAAACCCATTACCCACGAAGTCCCAAAAACCGTAGCCCTCTTCATCTTCCAATTTGAAAAAACCCATTACCCACGAAGTCCCAAAAATCGTAGCTCTCTTCTCCTCCAAGAGTAAGCCCTCGACAGCACCTGAGAGAACCCATCTTACCACATCTAGCCGAGGAAGCCATCGGCGGCACCTGGTGAAATCCACCAGGGCGTAACTCCCGTCTCCCGAGGAAGCCATCGGCGGCCCCTTGAAAAAAAGTCATCGACGGCACGTGGAAAGAGCCTACCGACTACTTCGACCCTTCACCCGTTAGCCCTAACCCCTTGCGACTCGAAACCGGTAAGTTAATAAGTTTCAACCTCCACATTGATCTCTTTCTGCTGACCCTGGTAAGTTAATCAGTTTCCCCCTTCCCTATCTCTTTTTGGTTACCGTCCCCTTGATTATGCGGTTGAAGTGGTTACTTCTTGGTGCAATAGGTTGAAGGAGGCTATTCTGTGGAATAGGAATAGTATCTATGTAAAGAGATGGTTGACAAGAGGAGGAATAACACAAGGTAAATTTTCAACTTGCTTTTGTTTGTGTTCTTGTACTCTTATTGTTGTTATTTCTCTTTTTTGTGTTATCTAAATTATTTACTTATTTTCGAATTGGAAGAAAGGAACAGGTCAAGATGAAGCGAAAGGCGGAGCGAAGAAAAGGTACTAATTTGGTATTATATTGATTTACATGTGCATTGATATTTGTTTGCATGTAGTTTTTACAGTTGAAGATTAAGAAGAAGGCGGAGGAGGAATTGTTGAAAGATGCTAAGAAGGCCGCTGAAAAAGAAAAGGTACTAATTTCCTTTTTTTTTGTAGTATATTTTGATGTACCCCTTTTTAGATGAAGGAAGGCTCATTTATTTATATTTGTATTTATATTGGTTTGAATGTGAAGTAATTTTGGTGTGGATGTGAGTTGATATCGATTTGGATGTTAATTTATATATAAATGAAAAAATTGATAATAGATAATATGTGGATGAGAGATAAGTTAATTGTTTATTCCGTGGTCTAGGTTGGGATTGGTTGTGGGTGTGTGTAGGAAAATATTTAATTGGGTTGGGTTGGATTGGATATGGATGAGAAAGAAATTAATTATTTATTCAGTGACCTAGGTTGGGATGGGTTGCAGATGTGGGTAGTCGTTGTGTAATTTTTTGGTGGCCTAAAAATTACACATAATGAATACTACTCACAAATTAATTACACTTGCAATAGATACTTATCCTAACAGTTTTATCATCCATCTATATTTTCTTAATTTATAATATTCAGAAAACACGGTTGAACATAAGAAAAAAATTTAAGCTTACTTTTCTAATAACTTTTTTACATTCGTACGACTTGGATCAATACTCATACTTTTAATTGATAGTTATCATAAGGGTTTCACCATCCATCTATATTTTTTACTTTATAATATTTAGAGTCAAACATGGTGGAATATAAGAAAAAAATTTAAGTCATTCTTCTAATAATTTTTTTACATTTGTATGACCTGCACTAAAAATATCTTAGCATCTACTCATGGACTGAAGGCCGAGGTTGGATTGTGTGCTACCATTAATAGAGTGAGTAACACCATTGAGGATTCGATCTGGACTGTTAGATGAAAGAAGATGCACGTATTTTTAATCATACAGTTAGAATTTACTTGGGTGAATACATGACATTTTTGATATTTAACATTAAATCAGATAATGGCACAATATTTGACAAATAATGGTAAGTCTGTGTTATACATTGGTACATCATGCGATATACACTTGTATTTCAGTGTCAGATAATAGTGTAACATGAGACATACAATAATGCAACATGTTTTAAAATAAATTTACAATGGTGCAACGTGTGACATATATTATTACATCATACAGCATACACCAGTAATTCGGCGTCACACAATGGTGCAATGTACTTTAATTATAAAATTTCAAAATTATTTTTATGTAATTTTTGATATTACACGTTTGTCATCACGCACGCGGATCCTTTTATGTTGTCTGTACCTTGTTGTTGGTCCTAGTAATACTAAAGCTGGTCCCGGTGAGTGACACGTATTAGTTTCTAGATCATCCAATTTTGGAATTTCTGATTTAATTACGATATTTTCTCAATTTCCAATAGAAAGTCATGCAGTAACATTTTAGAAATTTATTTAGATTATATCCACACGAGCAAAATTTCTCTCCTTGCAAATTGCGCTTTCAAGAAATTATCCACAAACCAGTCTGTGCTTCATTAGTTATCTTTTTTTTTTGGTTAAACTTCATTAGTTATCTTTCACTTTCTTAACTTTCCATAGATAAATAATCTCGAACCATAAAATATATCGACTCCTGGACTAAAAAAACAAGAAAAGAATAAATTCGGGTAGATATTTTCAAAGCCACTTCGACAGGGAGTAATGAGATCGACAGTTGTTTGAACTCGGAAGAACTGGCGATCGCCAATAATTTTGGTCCGAGAGTTTTTTGGAGCAAATGACTTGCGTTCGCAAGTTGCCTTGCGACTGCAAAAAATTAATTTCCTAGAACGATTTCTTGTAACTTGTGGTTGTCAGTTAACTGTCGGCCGCAAGTCTGCCTATCAGATTTAAACTTCGTGCCCCATGAGTTTAAACTCAAGGGAAGTAACCCAAACTATTAGCCACCATTGAAGAACGTGTCAAGGAGTCTTTTGGTGATGGAAATGCATAAATTTTGGTGCCAAACTTCTATAAATAGCGGATTTTATTTCCCAATGAAGGAATCCAACTTTCCTAAACCTTCCTACTCATCTTCCTCCAAAGCATCATGAGAAATTCTTTCTAGTGTATTCTTGGTCGGGTCAAAGAAGTACAAACCTTGAACTCGACGACGGAGTTGGGGCTTCATTGAATCCTGAGAGCGATAATTCACTGGACCCATTGTACTCGCGAAATTCACTCGGACGAATTATTCATTTTAAAGAATCGAAAGATCCTCAAATTGAACTCAAGGGAAGTAACCCAAACCATTAGCCACCATTGAAGAACGTGTCAAGGAGTCTTTTGGTGATGGCATTGCATAAATTTTGGTGCCAAACTTCTATAAATAGTGGGTTTTATTTCCCAATGAAGGAATCCAACTTTCCTAAATCTTCCTACTCATCTTCCTCCAAAGCATCATGAGAAATCCTTTCTAGTGTATTCTTGGTCGGGTCAAAGAAGTACAAACCTTGAACTCGACGACGGAGTTGGGGCTTCATTGAATCCTGAGAGCGATAATTCACTGGACCCATTGTACTCGCGAAATTCACTTGGACGAATTATTCATTTTAAAGAATCGAAAGATCCTCAAATTGAACTCAAGGGAAGTAACCCAAACCATTAGCCACCATTGAAGAACGTGTCAAAGAGTCTTTTGGTGATGGAAATGCATAAATTTTGGTGCCAAACTTCTATAAATAGCGGGTTTTATTTCCCAATGAAGGAATCCAACTTTCCTATACCTTCCTACTCATCTTCCTTCAAAGCATCATGAGAAATCCTTTCTAGTATATTTTTGGTCGGGTCAAAGAAGTACAAACCTTGAACTCGACGACGGAATTGGGACTTCATATAATCCTGAGAGCGATAATTCACTGGACCCATTGTACTCGCGAAATTCACTCGGACGAATTATTCATTTTAAAGAATTGAAAGATCCTCAAATCTCGTGACATTCCTACCACATTTCATCCTCCTACCCTAATATTTTGAAATTCTTTGTGGAAGAATATTTTTCGACAAAATAGTTGTTATATATTTATTGTGTATAAGTTTTTTTATAAGTAACATCTTACCACAAATAGCTTTGAACATCGTGCAAACAGCAAACTACCCCATTGGGATATTTCTTCAGTGATTTGTTTTAACTCAAATTTATTTTAATTGTGATACAAACATAACCTTTTACAATTCCACGTTCTACGGTTTGTATTTGAGTTGATTTATTAACGTACAAAACGAATGAAGATGACTCATCCAACACGTGAATCCGATTTGAATCAAAATTAATAATTACTACAAAAAGTTAATCTCAATTATTTTATTTCACTCTACCCGCATTACCAAATATAGTAATCACAAATAAAGACCCTAATTAATAATTATCCCCACACCCGCATTCCAAACTCTATCCAATTCCCAACAACAAATCCCATTTCAACCTCCTACCAAAAAAGAGGGAAAAAATCCCAATTTTGTCTCCCTCCCCATCCATATCGAGAAGATGGTTAAGATTAGGATAATTATTCAGTTATATTCTTCCCAAAAACGAAGGCCCGGTAAAAAAGAAACAGATTTATCAATTTCTCAACTCCGAAGAGTCAAAATTCCACCAGAATTCTTGCCTCTCCCCGCAATCTCCTAACCGAAGAACCTCTCCATCTCCCTATAAATACCAACTGGGTCTCTCCCTTCTCCTCCCACAATCACCAAAGATCGAAGCTTTTCCTTTGTTAGTTCTCTGTAGCCATGGATATTGATCTCACTCCGCAGCTGCCCAAGAAGGTGTACGGAGGGGACGGTGGGTCCTACCACGCCTGGTGCCCTGATGAGCTGGCAATGCTCAAGCATGGCAACATAGGGGCGGCCAAGATCGCCCTCGAGAAGAACGGCTTCGCTCTTCCTCGATACTCTGACTCCGCCAAGGTCGCCTACGTTCTCCAAGGTAGTCCCTTTATCAACTTTTCTGTTGCTTCTATTTTCTTTATGGTTTGTTTATGGGTCTACAAGTTTTGATCTTTGTGGTCTTTTTCAACTAAAAATTTCCATCTTTATGGTTTTAATCTATGTTAACGTATCACACCTCAACGACTTGGTGGTGGGTCAATTCCTAGCTCTCGCATAAATAAAAATATATAATAAAGTTTAAAACTGTTTAAGGTCTCAGAATTTGGAAGTTTATCAACTCACCTAAATTTAAATTCATAAAAAAAATCCATGTGTCTTTGTTGACAAGGTTGCATGCGTCCTTCAAGGCACTTGCTTTTTTTCTGGGTCTGGACTCGGATCTGTTTCTGGGTTCTAAAACTTGTGATCTTTAAGGACTACTCCTAGTTGGGTCACTAAAAATTTGTTCTTTTTGATTATTTGGTGAGATGACTTTAGTGTCTTGATGAAGATTTTGGTCTTTGTTGACAATGTTGATGTTCTATTATTCTTTTGGACGAAGGTTGGTGTTTTAGTCTTGTAATGATTTGTTTCTAATTCGTGGGAATCTTAAAAGGTTTTTCCTTTTGTGTTCTTCGTAAATGCCAATCTTAGATCGGGATCATCTAGAGATTTTGATTCTTGAAAAGATTTCTTGTGTCCAAATCTTATAAATAAAACAGATATTATTGGAGAGCGTATTTGACTATGAATACTAGAGGTGTTGAAATGATTCTTAATAGAACTCACCTACATGCAAATACCGCTGTCTCGAATTTTTAGTACTTTTTTGTTTGTTTTACTTAATTTTCTGCTCTGGGTGGATTTTTATTTGTGGGTAGCTTATTTGTTTCCCTTGGATATGCAATTTCAGGACAGGGTTTGGCTGGTATTGTCCTGCCTGAGAAGCCAGAGAAGGTGGTGGCTATCAAGAAGGGCGATGCAATTGCCCTGCCTTTTGGTGTAGTGACATGGTACTACAACAAGGAGGACACTGAGCTGGTTGTTCTCCTCCTCGGAGATACCAAGACGGCCCACAAGCCCGGTGTCTTCACCGACTTCTTCTTGACCGGCTCCAACGGCCTGTTCAACGGATTCACTACCGAGTTTGTGAGTCGCGCTTGGGATTTGGATGCTGATGCAGTCAACTCGCTTGTCAAAAGCCAGACCGGCATTGGCATTGTTAAGCTTGATGCATCCCATAAGATGCCTACCCCGAAGGACGAGAACCGCCAAGGGATGGTGTACAACTGCTTGGAAGCTCCATTGGATGTTGACATCAAGAATGGCGGGAGGGTTGTGGTCTTGAACACCAAGAACCTTCCTTTGGTTGCTGAGGTTGGCCTCGGGGCGGATCTCGTGAGGCTGGACGGAGGTGCCATGTGCTCTCCTGGTTTCTCCTGCGACTCTGCACTGCAGGTGACCTACATTGTCAGGGGCAGCGGGCGTGTCCAAGTTGTCGGGGTCGATGGTAAACGCGTCCTCGAAGTCACCGTCAAGGCGGGAAACCTGTTTATCGTTCCGAGGTTCTTTGTGGTCTCAAAGATCTGTGATCCTGATGGCATGGATTGGTTCTCCATCATCACCACTCCCAAGTAAGCATTTTTTTCGTCTTCGTCCTGCTGCACTTCTGCAACATCTGCATTACTTTTCATGAACTAATCCATTGTTGATTTGCAGCCCCATCTTCACTCACCTGGCCGGAAGGACCTCTGCGTGGCAGGCGCTGTCCCCGGAGGTGCTCACGGCGTCTTTCAACGTTCCAGCGGACGTCGAGAAGCATTTCCGATCCAAGAGGCCGAACGACGAGATCTTCTTCCCACCTCCCAAGTGAGGAGAATAGTCGTTAAAGAAGTACCCACTTCGTGGTTGTTTAAACGCAGTGTCACATCATCTTAATCTGATGGAAGAATTGCTACCGGTATAATTTAATGTATTGAATTCGAATCTTCGAAAAAAAATATTACTAAAGACTTATATTATATGTGTCATTTTAGGCACATTATCGCGAAGCATAATATTGACGTGGATCTCGCATGCAGTTTGCATGTTTTGTGCTGTGTGCTCGTTAAGTACTTTTCTTTTGGCGTAGAACTGTCTTGGGTTCTGATTGGTTGTGAATCTCGATGCTGACTCGGCAGACCAATTCATTATTTTTGGGCTTTACTCAAGCAATTAATGTAACTGAATAAGATAATCTCGTTTCAATTTGTTATCTGCTTAGAAATCGTATTTTCATTAAGTTGTCTAATATATTGGGTGGCCTAAAAATTACTCATAATGAATACTACTCACAAACTACTTACACTCACAAATTACTTACACTCACAAATTACTTACACTCACAATAGATACTTATCCTAACAGTTTTATCATCCATCTATATTTTTTTAAATTTATAACATTTAGAGTCAAACAATATCGAGCATAAAATTTTTTTTAAGCCACTCCTCTAATGATTTTTTTTATCACTCGTAAGACTGACCTAAAAATATATCCTAGCATCTACTTATGGAGTGAGTTCTAAAGTTGGATTAAATATTGTCACTAATATAATGAGTATCATCCATAGTGCAATATGAACTATTAGGTGGGGCATTCTTGGATTTGTGCGAATACCAGGCATTCATGGATTTCACATGAAATCAGTTAATAGTACAACATTAGTCAAACAATGATACATATGTCATACATTGATTCATCATGTAACACGCACTAGTACTTCGATGTCAGGCAATGACGTAACACGGGACATACAATGGTACACATGTTTTAAATTTTAATAGTGCAACATACAACATACATTAGTATATCATGTGACATACATTGATATTTCGACTCAGACAATAGTGCAGCATGTTTTAAATATAAATTTCCCAAATTATTCTTATGTAATCTTTAATATTACAAGTTTTTCATCTTGCGCAGACTGTTCAATATTGTCCGTACTATGTTGCTCGTCCCAACAGTACTAAATCCGAGTGAGTGTCACATGTCAGTTTCTAGATCATCCAATTTTAGAATTTGTGATATTTTAATTACGATATTTTCTCTATTTTCGAGAGAAAGGTCATTCATTAACACTTTGGAAATTTATTTAGATCATATCCACGCGAGCAAAATTTATCTCCTTGCAAATTGCGGTTTCAATAAATTATCCACAAACTAACCTCTGCTTCATTAGTTATATTTTTTGGGGGTTAAACTTCATCAGTTATATCTTTAACTTTCTTAACTTTCCATAGATAAAGAATCTCGAACCATAAACTATATCAAACTCCTTCACCGAAAAAAGGAAAAGAAGAAATCCTTTGTGGGAAAGTATTTTTCGAGAAAATAGTTGTTATATAAAGAATCTTGTCACAATTAGGATTTGAACAGGAGTAGTCAATTGCGCGTGGATTAGATTCGAAGTAAAGTGCCACTCCGGACTATTTGGATTGAAAGTACTGATAATGACATGTCCCAATTCTGACAATGGCATATGTCCCGATTACGACAACGGTATGTCCGGTTATTGATAATGGCATGCGATTACAACAATGGCATACCCGGTTACCGATAATGGTATCTCGGTGATTTGCTTGGATCACCTATCAAGTGTGCGCACTTTTCTTATTTTTGCCTCTATTTTTTTTAACTTATTTACAAAATTATCCCTTTGCTCTTTAGTACAAATGGTCCAGAAAAAAAGTCAATTCAGTACCAATCTGGGCACTAGTCAATCTAAACTAAATTCTCATTTTTCTCTTATATTGTTAGGACACTGTTCCATTGGAATATTTTTTTCAATGATTTGTTTTAACTCGAATATTTTAATTGTGATACAAACATTTTTTTTTTGAAAACTGAAAAACCTCCAAGGAGACATAATAAAACCATAACAGAAACAACTGAAAACAAGAACAAAGTTGATGTCTGTGTCTAAAACTTGGGGGAGTATCATCGAAAACCAAATTAGAAGTTGAGTAAATCCTAAGGACCACGGGTAGGGGCAAAGCAAAAGCAGGCAGGGGCTTGGTCATCCGGCATCATCCCTCCTCCCTTGCTTGTATCAACTGCTTCCAACAACTTGACAACATCCAGACGTTTATCCGGGTTAGCATTTCCGCATAATATTCGCAAGGGAACTTGGGCAACACTTGGGTATTGGTGGCCGCATATTCTGTCGAACAACGGCAGCTGATACATCCACAAAGCTAAGATCCGGATAAGGCATGTCACAACAATACATCTCCCACTAACAAATGCCGAAAGCTGTAGACGTCGCATTTCCTATTGTATGGCTTTCCTTCTAGAACCTCCGGAGCCAAGGGTACCAGTTTCACCAGTCATGTCTCGTGGATTCATGGCTTCAACACGAGCAACACCGAAATCAGCAATTTTGAGAGTTCGACTTTTATCTAGTAGCATATTTTCCGTTTACACATCTCGATGAACTATCTTGAGATCCAAGGCAAGCTCGATCACTGCCTTGAAAGCAAGTTTCTTTCGCCTATTTTTTATCAACTAGTGCTTTAGTGTCCCACCAGCATGATACTCGACAACAACGCAACATGCTTTACCAGTAATGACAGTGACTCCATCACTTGGGTTCTTTAGAGGAATCTTGAGATTTGAAGTCCCATTGACGCACCAATAAACTTTGTAACATTGGGATGATCAAGTTTGTTCCAAACAGCCACCTCCTGCTGAAAAGCTGACCACATGGCAGCATTATCCGCATCTGTAGCAATCCATCCTCTCCCCAATCCAAAAGCTTAACTGCAACATCTTGATTGTCTTAATTAGCCCGGTAGACGATTCCATAAGTCCCATGGGCAGTCTCACATCTCATATCAAGCTTGGACAAATCAATCTCCCATTCTTCCTTTGGCCTTTCTTCTTCCAAATTATTGCTCGACAAAACCCGTCTCAGGTGCTTCTCCAGCTGCCCATCCAGACTCTTAAGGTCTATCCTATCGGCCCTAACAAACATATCCTTGTTACTAAGACTCCCTGTTCCTCTCATCTTCGAATCGACACCCTTAGCAACCTCACTTATTTTTTCATCCATTTCGGAGAACCAAACAAACCGCTTTAATTCTATCAATCACAGTTCGAAGACAAAGAAGCAGATGAAAGCAAATAGCTTCTACCTTCTTCTTCTTCTCCCTGCTCTAGAACTAGAAGTCCATGATCAATGAAAGTGGATGTTTTTCGTCGTCATCACAAGAGTCGCTCAACACTTCATATACATGCAATCCTTTCTACTTACCAATGAAAATTAAATAACAAAACTGCCCAAGACTTCCAATTACCTTTTAGGTTTTTAATTCGCTTCCTGAAATTGTGATACAAACATAACCTTTTATTAACGTATAAAAGAAATGAAGATGACTCATCCAACACGTGAATCCAATTTTAATCAAAATTAAAAACTATCACAAAAATTATTTTACTTGCCCTTATTACCAAAAAAAAACAGATAACGACCCTAATTAATAATTATCCACACACCCACATTCCAAACTCTATCCAATTCCCAACAACAAATCCCAATTCAATCTCCTACCAAAAATAACAAAAATCCCAATTTAATCTCCTCCCATCCCTATCGAGAAGATGGTTAAGATTAGGATAATTATTCAGGTTAAAAACTCCTATTCGGTATCCCTCCTACCAAAAAAGAAGGCCCAGAAAAAGAGAAAAAAAGAAACAGATTTATCAAAGTCTCAACTCCAAAGAGTCAAATTTCCACCAGAATTCTTCCCTCTCCCCGGAATCTCCTAACTGAAGAACCTCTCCCTCTCCCTATAAATACCAACCGGGTCTCTCCCTTCTCCTCACACAATCACCAAAGATCGAAGCTTTTCTTTTGTTAATTCTCTGTAGCCATGGATATTGATCTCACTCCACAGCTGCCCAAGAAGGTGTACGGAGGGGACGGTGGGTCCTACCACGCCTGGTGCCCCGATGAGCTGGCAATGCTCAAGCATGGCAACATAGGGGCGGCCAAGATCGCCCTCGAGAAGAACGGCTTCGCCCTTCCTCGATACTCTGACTCCGCCAAGGTCGCCTACGTTCTCCAAGGTAGCGACTATATCAATTTAGCTTTAGAATTTGTTTATGGGTCTAAAAGTTGTGATCTTTGTGGTCTTTTTCCAGTTGGGTCACTAAAGTTTCCATCTTTATGGTTATTTAATCCATGTGTCTTTCTAGGATGGAAGCGGATCCTATATTGAGTCGTCGGGTCAAAAATTTGTGGCCTTTGCGAACCGGAAGAATCGTTTAAAATTCTGCAGACCAATCCGCCTAAATTTAAAATTAAAAAAAAATCCATGTCTTTGTTGCGGTTGCATGCGTCCTTCAAGGCACTTGCTTTATCAGCTTTTCCGGGTCTGGACTCGGATCTGTTTCTGTGGTCTAAAACTTGTGATCTTTAAGGACTACTCCCAGCTGGGTCACTGAAAATTTGCTGATCTTTTGATCATTTAGTGAGATGACTTTTAGTGTGTTTCTGGGGTCTAAAACTTGTGGTCTTTGCTGCCGATGTTGGACGAAGGTTGATGTTTTAGTCTTGTAATGATTTGTTTCTAATTCGTGGGAATCTGAAAAGGTTTGCCTTTTTTTTTCAATCTTTTTATCGACAAGGGATCTTAAAAGGTTTTGCCTTTTGTATTCTTTGTAAATGCCAATCTTAGATCGGGATCATCTAGGGATTTTGATTCTCGATAAGATTTCTTGCGTCCAAATCTTATAAATAAAAAAGACATAATTGGAGAGCATGTTTGACTATGAATACTAGAATTTTGATATTACTTTTTTATTTGTTTGTTTTGATTTGATTTTCTGCTCTGTTGTGGATTTTGATTTGTGAGTCTAGCTTATTTGTTTCCCTTTGGACATGCAATTTCAGGACAGGGTTTGGCTGGTATTGTGCTGCCTGAGAAGCCAGAGAAGGTGGTTGCTATCAAGAAGGGCGATGCAATTGCCCTGCCTTTTGGTGTAGTGACATGGTACTACAACAAGGAGGACACTGAGCTGGTTGTTCTCCTCCTCGGAGATACCAAGACGGCCCACAAGCCCGGTGTCTTCACCGACTTCTTCTTGACCGGCTCCAACGGCCTGTTCAACGGATTCACTACCGAGTTTGTGAGTCGTGCTTGGGATTTGGATGCTGATGCTGTCAACTTGCTTGTCAAAAGCCAGACTGGCACTGGCATTGTTAAGCTTGATGCATCCCATAAGATGCCTACCCCGAAGGACGAGAACCGCCAAGGGATGGTGTACAACTGCTTGGAAGCTCCATTGGATGTTGACATCAAGAATGGCGGGAGGGTAGTGGTCTTGAACACTAAGAACCTTCCTTTGGTTGCTGAGGTTGGCCTCGGGGCGGATCTTGTGAAGCTGGATGGAGGTGCTATGTGCTCCCCTGGTTTCTCCTGCGACTCTGCACTGCAGGTAACCTACATTGTCAGGGGCAGCGGGCGTGTCCAAGTCGTCGGGGTCGATGGTAAACGCGTCCTCGAAGTCACGGTCAAGGCTGGCAACTTGTTTATCGTTCCGAGGTTCTTTGTGGTCTCGAAGATCTGTGATCCTGATGGCATGGATTGGTTCTCCATCATCACAACCCCCAAGTAAGCATTTCGGTCTTTGTCCCGCCTCAGTTCCGCGACATCTGCATTACTTTTCATGAACTAATCCATTGTTGATTTGCAGCCCCATCTTCACTCACCTGGCCGGAAGGACCTCTGCGTGGCAGGCGCTGTCCCCGGAGGTGCTCACAGCGTCTTTCAACGTTGCGGCTGACGTCGAGAAGCATTTCCGATCCAAGAGGCCGAACGACGAGATCTTCTTCCCACCTCCCAAGTGAGGAGAATAGAGTCATGGATGAAGACACTCTTTCTTTTCCAATAAAGAGATATTATCTACTAAGCTTATGTCTGGAACTTGGGAGATGTTAATTCCCTTTTCTTTCTTTCTATGAAATGTTTCCGACTTTGCCCATGTTCTTTTATTGCAAAATAATGATAAAATGTTCATAATTTAAATCTAATCTCAAGCTCAAATTGATTGGTTATTGGAAAAAAAAAATTTCGGCGAAAGAAATTTCATAAATAAAAGAAAAAGAGAACAAAACGTACAGAGACCTAACCCGCTAGCCTCGAGGTGACCCCATAAAGGGGACCCTCCCAAGCCCTCCAACCTTGAGGGACACACACGCATCTATGACCTAATCCGCTGAAACCCACAAATCAGATAGTCGGATTGACGCCCCTAGCCAATAGGCTAAGATAACGTCGCCTATCAACTAACCCAACTAAACGCACAAGCCGGAAGTCTGAGGGGTCTACTACCTGACAATAGTCGAGTAGAAGACAGCCTATAGCCGGTGGCCTCGTGTTATCCCTAACAAGGGAACCTCCCACCTTGTCCCTAGAGGAACACACACCCCCCAAAACCCGCACACCTATAGTGTACGGTTGCAGCTAGTGGCCTCGTTAAAAATCCCTCCGGCGCCACCCGAAGGGGAAAAAAGAGTACACACTGATAGCAATGCAGGCTCCTATTACAAAGCTGTACCAAAAAATGCCAAGTCCAGACCAAAGTCGACAGCATCCAATGCCCATCGATCATGCAGTAAAACGAAAATATGGCAACATCGACAAATCCCTGCCCACATACCTCATCATGAAACTAGGAGCATTTGGCCACTAAGCATTGATTTGCAGCTTCGACCACGCATCTGCCACTGTGTTGCCCTCCCTGTAAATGTGAGTTACACGAAACTCCATGCTACTCAACCTATCCTGTACCTGCAACCATCGAAGCTTGAACTTCCACGGGACCAAAAAAGAACGAGACTGAAGTAAACAACAAACATAAGCAGAATCAGTTTCAAGCCAAAGTTTAGTCCAGTCCCGCTCATGATCAATCTCTATAGCAATAAACGCTGCAATCAGCTCCACCTCATAAGCATATCCGCTGCCCAACGGAGTCACAAAACAACCACAGACAAATCCTCGATGATTCCGAAAAACCCCCGCCGTAGTGCAAAGACCTGAAGATCCCCGAGCACTACCATTCGGGTTACATTTAATCCAACCCGCTAGAGGGCGATGCCACTGAACCTCAATAATCCTAGGAGTCCGTCCAGATCGTCCCGGAACCCCCAGACTCCTCAAAGTCATAAGCTTGTCCTGGGAATTGAACATATGCCCTACCTCCAACTTACCAGACTCCGCAACTAGCACACGGACCGAAGCAATGCCCCGCTTCTGATCCCTGAATATCCGGTCATTCCTTTCCGTCTAAATGCACCAGATACAATTAATAAAAGCTACCCTCCAAAGAGCATCCAGCTGCAGACTAAAATTACGCCGCATGGCCAAACCAAGCCAGTCCGAGAGACCATTGATTGCCACTGATACAAGGTAACCGAAATAGCTGTTGGAGAATTGGTTTATTAACCAAGGAAGAGATGGCCCAATACAAGTGAGTGTATTGGGCTTTGGCCCAAATATTTAATTAGAGGGAGAATCCTAATTAAATATAATAACTAAGTAATTAGTGGGCAACTTTGAGCTAATTTAATTGAAGGTCACTCCAATTGATTTTGGGTGTTTATGAGATCAATACGAAGCTCGTTGATAGAGCTTCGTAACGATATATAATACTTGCGAAAATCCAATTCTCGGGGTGAATGAAAATTGGCTTTAAAGTGGTATGGTTGCTATTAAAATAAGCACAATCCCACATTGGTTAGCGCACCATGCTGAGACAAGTTTATAAGGGACTAGAAGTCTAGCATGGGTAAACTGGTGGAGAAGGGAGAGGCTTCTCGCGCCGTCCGTCCGTCCGTCCGGCTCGGGCTCGGGCTCGGGTGCGGGTGCGGGTGCGGGTGCGGGTTGCGGGTTGCGGGTTGCGGGTTTGTGGGAATTGTTCCAGGTTCCAGGGCCTTATCTTTTTAGAACTGGGCCGGACTTGTTGTAGCGATCCTAGGCCCAAAAAGTCCTCTGGGCTTCTTGGACTTCCGTTTGGACAAGCCCACACTCTGGAACCTTCTTCACCTTCCAGGTGGTTTTGAATTTAAATTTCGAATTTAAATTCAAGCCAATAAATGGGATAACAGCCTAATAAATGTGGGGGTTTTATGGGTCTTGTAACAGCCCATTTAATGGGTGGGTTAATGGCCCTATTAAATCTGGATTTGGCTGTTGGAGGTCCAAGGCTGCCTATAAAAGGAGCCCACCTCCTTCATTCCAAATCATCCCAGCTCTCACTCTTCCTTGAGCTCTCTACTTCTCCCTCCATAGCATAGCATTTCTCACTTTCATCGTGTCGGAGTTCTAAGGCTACGAAAGGTTCGAAAGGTGTACGGAAGTGCTTCCTCTTGTACACGAGGTTGGGCGTTGTACCTTGGGAACTCTCTTACCCACGGAGGCCTGAAGCACATAGGCGGGTAATAAGAGTTTAAGGGCACACGGTTAAACTGTGGCCTCGTCCAGGATTGCATCCGAAGTTCGTACTTGGAAGACGACGTCTTACACACTTAGTTCGAAGTGTGATCGTGAGCATATTCTTACTCTATACTTTCATGTTGCTTACGATTTATATACTTGTGTTAAACCATACTTTACTAATATTTTTCCAACAATCTTAAACTCTTATTAAAAAAATAATTTAGTAAAGTGGTTTGTTAATCGTGAACAACTATCGCTATTGTTGAGTTCATGAATCTGTTTCTGTGAAAGAATAAGAAGTTGTTTAAAATAATATTTTTTTTTTTTGACAACTAACCATTTCATAATTGAATCTTGTTTTTCGTTCGTTCTATTATTGGTATTTTGTGGAGTATAGCAAATCGGCATAAATTAATTTGGGCTTGTTGGTATTCTGTAGTGAATTTAATATCACTAGAGATGTTGCCGTTTTAATATTTAAATTAGCAAGTACATGAAAAACATTGTGATTTGACCTTAAAGCTTGCTTGCTTTTGTGCTCTAATTAAATTGGGAAGTTAATTAAGATTTATATTGATTAGTCATTGTTACTGTCCGTAACCGAAGGAAAAACAAAATACTTATATTGGTTAGTCATTGTTAGTAACCGATTGGTTGCTCCTGCAATTAAAAGGAAATTGAATACAGCTTTCAATTTTGGTGCAAGTGCTTACGAGCAGTTTTATCTGGAAATTATATTCGAATTATTTAAGTTGTGGCCAAATAAGTCACTGTGATCAATTACTTGCAAGTATCAACGATTACAGTGTCAGTTATTGGATTCCTATACCTATTCCTTACAAAACTTTGTTGTGCTGATATAGATCATCATGGCCGGAATTAACAACTCTCCCCCACTCAACAACTCCGGTGCGACAAACACCGAGGACGACAACTTGAATGAGGAGGTTCCTGTTGTGAGGGTTAGCGGCGCTGAGGCCGTGATGCCGGGTCATAGACACCCAATGCCACTGCCGTACTCTCATCTTGAGAAACCGGAAAAGTTCAAGAGTGGAAATTTCAAGAGATGGCAACAAAAAATGTTGTTCTACTTGACCGCCTTGAACTTTAGCCGGTATGTCAAGGAAGAGAAACCCAAAGAGAATGTGAGTGATCCGCATCAAACTGCGATCCACAGCGCATGGGTACATGAAGATTACCTATGTCGCAACTATATTTTGGGTTCACTCGACGATTCGCTTTATGGCGTGTACTATACCAAAGAAACGTCTAAGGATCTTTGGGAATCGTTGGAGCACAAATATAAAGTTGACGACGCCGGTGCAAAGAAATTTGTGGCCGGGCGCTTCCACGACTATCGGATGGTCGATGGAAAGAGCGTTGTGGAACAATGCGAAGAGTTGCAATTGATCTTTCATGATCTTGCAACGGAGGAAATGGCCATCAATGATGCCCTCCAAGTGGCGATGGTAATTGAGAAATTACCACCATCTTGGAAGGACTTCAAGATGTACCTCAAGCACAAGAGGAAGAAGATGTCTCTCGAGGACCTTATCCGAAGGTTGCGCATCGAGCAAGACAACCGAAAGGTTGATAAGAAACCAAGTGGCATGGTTGCTAAGGCCAATGTGGTCGAGACCGGGGGGAGCTCTCGTGGGAACAAGCGTAAACGCCCAAATGATTCCAAGGGAGATGCTCAGAACAAGAGCTTTACCGGTGCCTGCTTTGTTTGCAACAAGACCGGCCATCGTGCCAAAGATTGCTACAAACGTCTAGCCGCAGAGGGCAAGAAGACGGCAGGACCAAGCAAGGGCAAGAAGAAGAAGCCTGCCAATGCTAACATTGCGGAGGCTAGCTTGAGCTCCGACCTCGATGAGATGCACCTCACGGCCGTTGTGTCCGAGGTGAACCTCGTGGGTGGGAACTCGAAGGAATGGTGGGTGGACACAGGGGCTACCCGCCACATTTGTGCCAACAAATGGATGTTCAAGACCTATCAACCGGTCGATGATGAGAACTGCTATATGGGAAATTCTGCAGTCTCAAAGGTTGAAGGCAAGGGGACGGTCATGCTGAAGATGACCTCGGGCAAGGAGCTGACCTTGACTGATGTGCTGCATGTGCCCGAGATTCGAAAGAATCTTATCTCCGGAGTGGTGCTCAACAAGAGGGGCTTTCGGCTTGTGTTCGAGTCCGACAAGGTCATCATGTCCAAGGGAGGGATGTTCGTTGGCAAGGGATACTTGACCAACAATCTTTTTAAGATGAGTGTAATGACTTTAGCTCCCAAGGCAAAGTCTAGTGATAAGATTGATGTGGGTGCCGCTAATAAGGCTAGCACGAGCAATAATGTAATGAATGTTGCCGATAAGGCCAATGAGAAAGTGAAGGTTGCTTATTCTCGGGATTCGTTATATTTATGGCATGGTAGACTAGGTCATGTGAACTATAAGTCTTTGCAAAGGCTAATATCACTAAACCTACTACCAAAGTTTAACATCGATCACAAACATAAGTGCGAGACTTGTGTTGAGGCCAAGTTCGCCAAAGCATCTTCCCACTCGATTGAGCGAAGCACGGAACCGTTGGATTTAATCCACACCGACGTATGTGATTTGAAATACGTACAAACGCGTGGCGGTAAAAATTATTTTATAACTTTTATCGACGATTGTACGAGGTATTGCTATGTCTACTTGATGAGAAGTAAAGACGAAGCAATAGACATGTTCATTCTCTATAAGAATGAAGTTGAGAACCAACTTGGCAAGAAGATCAAAAATCTTCGAAGTGACCGAGGTGGTGAATATGAATCTCCATTTGCACAAGTTTGTGCCGAGAATGGAATCATTCATCAAACCACGGCGCCTTATTCTCCCGAGCAAAATGGAATTGCGGAAAGGAAGAATAGGACGCTTAAGGAAATGATGAATGCGATGCTTATTAGTTCCGGATTACCAAGAAATTTGTGGGGGGAAGCAGTGCTTTCGGCCAACTATGTGCTCAACAGGGTACCACATAAAAAGTTGGATAAAACACCTTACGAATTATGGAAAGGTCATGCGCCTAGCTATAGATTCCTAAAGGTTTGGGGATGTCTTGCTAAGGTTCCGATCCCACCTCCTAAAAGGACAAGGATAGGACCCAAGACGGTGGATTGTGTGTTTATCGGTTATGCACAAGATAGTGCTGCATATCGATTCTTGGTACACAAGTCAGATAACTCTGATATCCACGTAAATACTATCATAGAAGCTAGGGATGCTTCATTCTTTGAGGAAATCTTTCCTCACAAAGCTCGAACTGGTGTTGACCGTCAAGTTGACCAAAGTGGAAGCAATGTGGGGGGAGAGGAACCTCAAGATGAAGTTGAAGAGCCTAGGCGTGGGAAAAGGGCTAGAAAAGAAAAGTCCTTCGGATCAGATTTCCTAACATATCTGTTAGAAAAGGATCCAGTAACCTACAAAGAAGCAATGTCTTCTACAGACTCTGCTCTTTGGAAGGAAGCGGTGAATAGTGAGATAGAGTCTATCTTACACAATCACACTTGGGAACTAGTGGATCTACCTCCGGGTAGTAAACCACTGGGCCATAAGTGGATCTTCAAAAAGAAGATGAAGCCTGATGGTACAGTGGATAAGTACAAGGCGAGACTTGTTGTTAAAGGTTACAAGCAAACTGAGGGTGTTGATTATTTTGACACATATGCTCCTGTTTCCAGGAAAACGTCTATTAGGTTAGTCATAGCCTTGGCGGCTTTGTTTAACCTAGAGATCCATCAAATGGATGTGAAGACGGCCTTCCTTAATGGAGATTTGGAAGAGGAGATTTACATGGAACAACCCGAAGGGTTTGTGGTTCCAGGTAAAGAACATAAGGTGTGTAAACTTGTAAAATCCTTGTATGGACTAAAACAAGCACCTAAACAATGGCACGAAAAGTTTGATAGTGTAATGCTATCTAACGGGTTTCAGATAAACCAATGTGATAAATGTGTCTACGTGAAAGGAGATGATAACGACTATGTGATAGTTTGTCTCTACGTAGATGACATGTTGATCGTGGGTAATAATGATAATATCAAAATTACCAAGAAAATGTTGTCACAAAATTTCGACATGAAAGACTTGGGACAAGCTGATGTAATACTTGGGATGAAAATCTCCAAGACTTCAGAAGGTTACGCGCTTTCCCAAGGTCACTATGTCGGAAAGATACTTGACAAATTTGATAAGGATAGCAATGTAATTGCGAGAACTCCTATGGAAGTGTTGTCGAGTCTCTGCAAGAATCGCGGAGAGAGTGTGAGACAACTAGAATATTCTAGAGTTATAGGCAGTCTAATGTACCTCATGGACTGTACTAGACCAGATATTGCAAACTCGGTAAACAGATTATCGAGATATACGAGTAATCCCAATTATGAACATTGGAAAGCGATAGTTAGAGTCCTTAGATATCTAAGGTACACTACTAACTATGGATTACACTATACGAGACATCCAGCCGTTCTGGAAGGGTATTCAGACGCGAACTGGATCTCGGACTCCAAGAATATAAAATCCACTAGCGGATACATATTTACATTTGGAGGAGCAGCGGTCTCGTGGAGATCATGCAAACAAACTTGCATTGCTAGATCAACTATGGAATCAGAATTCATAGCGTTGGATCTAGCAGCTGAAGAGGCGGATTGGCTCCGAAGTTTCTTGGAGGACATCCCGATGTGGTCAAAACCAGTGCCTCCCATTAGCGTGCACTGTGATAGTCAATCAGCTATTGGAAGAGCACAAAATAATGTGTATAATGGAAAGTCTAGACACATACGTCGTAGACATAAATTCGTGAGAACGTTATTGAGAACAGGTGTAATATCTTTAGACTATGTAAAGTCAAAAGAGAACATCGCGGATCCATTAACTAAGGGTCTAACGAGAGACCAAGTTGAAGTATCATCGAGGGGAATGGGATTAAAGCCCACGAAATGACCTAAACCCATGATGGCAACCCAACCTGGATCGTAAATCTCGGTCTGCAGGTTCAAAGGGACAACCGAATTGTGAGGCTAGGGTCGAACAAAGCACTCGGGAAATTGAGTTCCTGCCTATTCCTATGATGGAAGAGTGATAGACCTGTCCATGTGATGGTTAAGCTTTAAGCTTTTAATGATCCTTATACTTCGAGTATATATATAAGTGGGGTATGGCAGGATACTCCTTATAAGAGATCACCTATATCGAATGTGAAGGGGCCGCTTCTATGAGATGAGTTAAGGGCT
Source organism: Hypericum androsaemum (assembly GCA_963995505.1). Taxonomy (NCBI): domain Eukaryota; kingdom Viridiplantae; phylum Streptophyta; class Magnoliopsida; order Malpighiales; family Hypericaceae; genus Hypericum; species Hypericum androsaemum. The sequence goes on along the minus strand of OZ023186.1, from coordinate 3,606,270 downwards.
AAATCTCTAGAGCATTCGATGAAGTTTCCAAGGCAGTCCAGGGCCAAAATGGACAACAACGAAAGAACCAAGTAGTGGTTTGAGAAGGAGTTGTGTGAGTACCTTTGTCTTGGTATACATGAAACGCCGAACAGTTCAAGGCATCGCGTCCACTGGTTGGCGAGTATATCCGAAGGTATTTCACTAAGGAAGGTTCAAGGCTTTCAACCACCTTTCCTGATGCAACAAATTCTCGCAGAACTCCAAGTTGCATGTAGCATTGGTAGGCTCATATCATATATAAGCCAATTTGCATTCATGTGGGGGATTGTTGGAGAATTGGTTTATTAACCAAGGAAGAGATGGCCCAATACAAGTGAGTGTATTGGGCTTTGGCCCAAATATTTAATTAGAGGGAGAATCCTAATTAAATATAATAACTAAGTAATTAGTGGGCAACTTTGAGCTAATTTAATTGAAGGTCACTCCAATTGATTTTGGGTGTTTATGAGATCAATACGAAGCTCGTTGATAGAGCTTCGTAACGATATATAATACTTGCGAAAATCCAATTCTCGGGGTGAATGAAAATTGGCTTTAAAGTGGTATGGTTGTTATTAAAATAAGCACAATCCCACATTGGTTAGCGCACCATGCTGAGACAAGTTTATAAGGGACTAGAAGTCTAGCATGGGTAAACTGGTGGAGAAGGGAGAGGCTTCTCGCGCCGTCCGTCCGTCCGGCTCGGCTCGGCTCGGCTCGGCACGGCACGCACGCACGCACGCGCGCGCGCCCCGCCCCGCCCCGTCCCGGGCCGGGCCGGGCCGGGCCGGGCTCGGGCTCGGGCTCGGGCTCGGGCTCGGGCTCGGGCTCGGGCTCGGGCTCGGGCTCGGGCTCGGGCTCGGGTGCGGGTGCGGGTGCGGGTTGCGGGTTGCGGGATTGTGGGTTTGTGGGAATTGTTCCAGGTTCCAGGGCCTTATCTTTTTAGAACTGGGCCGGACTTGTTGTAGCGATCCTAGGCCCAAAAAGTCCTCTGGGCTTCTTGGACTTCCGTTTGGACAAGCCCACACTCTGGAACCTTCTTCACCTTCCAGGTGGTTTTGAATTTAAATTTCGAATTTAAATTCAAGCCAATAAATGGGATAACAGCCTAATAAATGTGGGGGTTTTATGGGTCTTGTAACAGCCCATTTAATGGGTGGGTTAATGGCCCTATTAAATCCGGATTTGGCTGTTGGAGGTCCAAGGCTGCCTATAAAAGGAGCCCACCTCCTTCATTCCAAATCATCCCAGCTCTCACTCTTCCTTGAGCTCTCTACTTCTCCCTCCATAGCATAGCATTTCTCACTTTCATCGTGTCGGAGTTCTAAGGCTACGAAAGGTTCGAAAGGTGTACGGAAGTGCTTCCTCTTGTACACGAGGTTGGGCGTTGTACCTTGGGAACTCTCTTACCCACGGAGGCCTGAAGCACATAGGCGGGTAATAAGAGTTTAAGGGCACACGGTTAAACTGTGGCCTCGTCCAGGATTGCATCCGAAGTTCGTACTTGGAAGACGACGTCTTACACACTTAGTTCGAAGTGTGATCGTGAGCATATTCTTACTCTATACTTTCATGTTGCTTACGATTTATATACTTGTGTTAAACCATACTTTACTAATATTTTTCCAACAATAGCTCCAACAGCCGACTCCAAAGCTCATTTGCAAAGGGACAGCTAACAAAGATATCATCAATAGACTCCTCACCTGCAAAACAGAAACAACAAAATGAAGGCCCAATGAAACCCCCCCTCTGGAGCTTGGGAAGATATTGGAAAACTTAAAATTTAGAATATGAAGTTTTTTTTCCCGATTAAGTACAATAATTTCTTTTTCTTATATAAAACCGGATTACTTTTTAATTATTTAATTTTCCATAGAGTTTTCTATGTACTCTATTTATTATTTTCGTATTTCTTCCTTTTCCCCATTTTTTAATTACGAATGAGCGACTCTCTCGGTAAGAGTTTAGTACACCAAATAATTATTATATTGGATTAATAAAAATTTACTTATAAAAAAATTGACTGAGATTTTCTATAAACACCTACCGACTAGATTAATTAGTTCAACACATAGTGGAAAACTTTGCCAACAAAAAAGACTCAAACAGCATGCATGATATCGGGATTTGTGGGCAGGCTCTTTTTTGATGGGCAGGGTCGGAAACCGGATTTCACATGGGCTCTTTGGTCTCGGTTTTACTCGGGTGGTTATTTGGTTTGTAATGCAATTGAATATTCTGGATAATTGCAATAGGAATTTATCCCTTTTTTTTGTTGAGAAAATAGGATTTATCTAGGACACGGGGTTTGGAATGCAAAATTATATATATATATATATATATCATTAGACGTTCTTTTCTTATCGTAATTTTTTTTCACGGGAGATTGTAATTGCGGTTGCAATTTCTCAGGGGAGAACTCTGCGTTCATTGCTACATGTATACAGTGTAACATGTATATCGGAGTGTATAAATAAAATTCAACCTTATTTAAAAAAATAGCATGCAGGAGGTGCGAAACTCATCTTGCCTTTAAATTTTTATCCCGAAATATTGATATTCTTATCCGTACATGCCCACTAATTTACAAGACGGAGGTTCCTTCGCCTTTGCTTCCAAATCTGCATAAACAAAGCGTTCCTTTCTAAATATAAAACGAGATATTGTTCGACTCTAAATACAAACATTTCAAAAGAAATACAAACCGAGACTACCCATTACATAGCCTACCATTTCTTCTAAAATGGCTAATAATGAGCAGGAGAGGTGGTGGCCTGCACCAGTTTTCGTATTAGCTGCAAAGCTATTACACTTGCCTTGCTCTTCCTCAGGAACTACACGAGATCATCTGAGAAAATTGACGACCGTTTGCCTCCGGGACCTCGTGGCTTGCCGATACTAGGATATCTGCCGTTTCTTGGCCTCGATCTCCACAAGGAATTCACCAAGTTGTATCAGCATTATGGCCCTATTTACAAGCTCCGGCTAGGGAGCAAGCTCTGCATCGTGATCAGTTCTCCTTCGCTCGTCAAGGGGAATGTCCACGCTCGAGGAGGAGCAAGGGGTGAAGGTTGGAACCGAGTTCAAGAAGGTGGCCGCGGAGCAGATGGTACTAATGGATAAACCAAACATTTCTGACTTCTTTCCTCTGCTTTCCAAGTTTAGATTTGCAAGGAATAGAGAGGCAAGCGAAAGAGTTAAGGTTCGAAAAGTTTCTCGATGTGGCCATTGAAAGATCATACCGAGCTTTGACCAAGTCGAGGAAAGAAGTCAAGGGAGAAGGCAGTGAGAGGAAAGATTTCTTGACGCTTATGTTGGAGATCAAAGATCGTGAAGATAGTGCTATGCCAATCAGCCTGAACCAGATCAAGGCCGTGCTCGGGGTAAGAACATTCTAAATTGTTGGCTGGAGCATCTACTGTCTGATTTACCCTCTCTTCTTCACAATGTCCGAACAGGACATTATGGTGGGTGGATCGGACACTACGCCAACGATAATATAATGGACAATGGCGGAGCTTATGCATCATCCCGAAGCAATGGAACAAGTTTGCGAAGAAGTTGTTGGATTGGACAACGCCGTGGAACAATCCCACTTGCCCAAACTCCGCTACCTGGAAGCCGCTGTCAAAGAGTCGTCTCGATTGCACCCTGCACCGCCCTTTCTAGTTCCACGTCGTCCGAGCAAAACAACCAGCATAGGAGGCCACACCATCTCCAAGAATTCTACCGTTTTCCTGAATATTTATGCTATACACAGGGATCCCGGAATATGGGAAAATCCATTGGAGTTTCGATCGGAGAGATTCCTGAATATTGGAGAAGGAATCCACAAGATGGATTTCTCCGGGAACAACTTCCATTACCTTCCGTTTGGACCTGGAAGACGAATGTGCCAGGAATCCCACTGGCGGAGAGGATGGTGATTTATCAGTTGGCCTCCCTGCTACATTCGTTCGTGTGGAAATTGCCGGCTGGTTCGGAGGTAGACTTTTCTGATGAATTTGGACTGGTTGTGAAGAAAAAAGACAGCCTTTAATTGGTATTCCAACTCCTAGACTGTCCAATAGAGACCTCTACTATAACTAGGGGTCGATTTGTTTCTTCAGTCAAATTGAAAAGTCATACAAGATAATTTCCTCGAGTTCATGATTACCTACAAAATCAGCTGGTAACAAGCCTAATTTTGGCGGACTTAGTTGGCCAATCTACCACTTTGTTAGCTAATCTAGAGACACTGGATAATTTACACAAGAATAAATTCAAGATTAGTGTTTGCACCTCCACTACAAGAAACTCTACGCTCCAATCCATACACGAGAAAATTTCATTAATAAAATCAACAAGAATCTTGCAATCCGACTCTATCAGAATGCAACTCAGAGGCCAGTCATGTTGAACTAGCTTGGTCGCTTCTTTGAAGGCATAGCTTCCAAAGCCGTATCAACCTTCATCAAGGCAGTTTTAGCTCCCCTAAGGCAGCCACAGGGGTCCCTCAAGGCCCACGAATTCCCGAATCATTCGAAGGCGAGATCCAAAATACATCAACATTGAGTTTTAGCTCATTGACATCAGGGGGACGCCAACAATCCGCCACCGTAGGTGTTGACACAAGGAAACAAAAATATATCTAATATCATTACTAATTGATGATATCATAACTTTAATCACTATATCCGAAAGATTACTTGAGAATGAATATGTTAAAAACTTACCCGGGCTAGTCAGGTTTTCAAAATTTCTCACCCATTCTTTTATTACGTATCAATTTTTTATTCTAGTTAAACCAAGAGTAAATTAATTATTCTTTAAAAAAAGTCAGCTCAATTCAATTCCCCAAATTAAATCCTCAACTGTTAGTCAAGTTTTCAAATTATCTCACCCCGTTCTTTCATATGAATCAATTTTTTATTGTAGTTAAATCAAGAATCTGCTCATTGTTCTTAGAAAAAGAGTGTTCAGTTCAGTTCCCCAAATTAAATTCTCAACTGTGTCGCAATGACCTAATAAATGATTTAGAAGCAATTTTAAAGCGGTCGTTTCTTATGGACGACACCTCGAAATTTGCTGTACACGGTTGTTCCATTTCCCACCCTCCCACTTCCTCCTCCCCCACCGAAAGAGAGGGAACGCAGAGAACATTTCCCAAACAAAAGATAAATTAAAAAAAATAATAATATCGAAAAGGAAAAATGCCAGCGTTGAAGGGCATGGAAGGAGAGTACCCAGTAATGGACTCCCACTTCCTCCGCTTCTGTGCCTCACACAACATTCTCACAGGTACCTAAATTGCTTTCCCCTTTTTGGGGTTTTTTTAAATTTAATTTAATTTTTCTTTTTTCTATTTCCTTAACCTCTCGAGCTTCAATTGTTTGTTACTTCGTTTGTTTTGATTGTGTACGCAGTGGAAGATTTCTTGTTGCACGACGTCGACGTTTTATATGCGTCGACCAAGCACCACCCGAACTCGGACAGACTCCACGAGGTTAGGGCAACCTTTTTTTTTCCCTTTCACAAAAAGATGTTTTTGCGAGAAAGTAATAATGAGTGTATATAATAGTGATATGAGTTCAAATGCGCGGCATACGACTGCTTGTTGTCAACTTCTTTATTTATATTTTTGGTGGGTAACAATATATAAAAAAATTACCTCAAATTAGTAACACCTTATTTTCCCTATTGTATGTTTTTTTTTGTTTCTTGTTCTGGGAATTGTGGGGAGCAGGGCATCACCCAGGTAATGGCTATCATCAAAGGGCAGCACCGGGGTTGGTCAAGTGGATTGGAGCTGTTAGAGGACGCTACCCGAAATAAGCATGTTTTGCCGACTGGGTTTGATAGGTACTTCCTTTGATGGAATTCATTGTTGAGTACGTAGGGATTGTAGATTGACTGTACGTTAATCGAATTCTATGCGTGGGGGACATCGTGCAGTATCGATTCGTTGCTTGGTGGTGGGCTGCGAGAGGGGCAGTTGACAGAGCTAGTGGGGCCGTCATCATCTGGTAAAACTCAAGTAATGGCTTCGATTTGGTCTTAACATTGCATTCTGTTAAAAGGTTTTATGTGTGTGTCCCTGTAATAATGCAGTCTGCATTGGGTAACTGAAGGTTTGCTTGAAGGTCGCTGCAAATGTTGCGAGCAAATGTAACCGCATTGTTGTGTACTTGGATACGAGCAACTCGTTCTCGCCTAATCGGATTGAACACTTCTTGGTTTCAGACCTAGGTTCTGATCAGGTTTTGTATAGGTCTGCTCTTGTCTCTTTTTTGTTTGTTGGTTAGTTTCCCTCCAGCAGAATTTCTTCCCTGCCTGCTCTGACCCCCTTGTTTCTGCTATCATTCAGAAACGAGTTTGTGCAGAAAGTAATGAGGTGTATTGTGTGCCATTCGGTGTTTGATATCTTTGCAATGTTTGATGTTTTGCATCAGTTGGAGATCAGTCTTAGATCGCAGGTCGGTTTAATTATGTCTCTGCCGGGATGGTTTGTTCAGGGCTTGCATATTTGCACGAATTCATCTTTTCGATCACTGGTTTCAGGAGAACAGACAAGACTACAGAGTGTGTTTACTTGTCATCGACTCTATCTCTTCCCTGATCACCCCGGTCCTTGGCGGCAATGGTCCACAAGGTAAATGCATCACTTTGTTCTTTTATTCTGCACCTTATGAACTTCCCACATGCAATGTCTGCCTTTTCTGGACCGTTGGTAGAATAACAGTACTCCTACATTGTCCTCGAGATTTTGCTGGGTATCTTGTGTTCAATTAGTACATCTGATTTCTTAGCGGACATGACTGTTAATGCAGGGCATACCTTGATGGTATCTGCAGGGTTCTTGCTAAAGAAGTTAGCCCATGAGCACAATATTGCCGTGCTGGTAAGTTGAAAGCAAAATTCGCAGTTCCGGTTGGTTGTCTTTTCCAAATATATATTGAGCTGGTCTCTCATGTAGAATTCTATTTTCCATCTTTGAACTAATCACTTGCAAGCAAGATGCATTATATATCCTATCCAGTTATCTAGATTCTTGTTGTCCTTATGAATTACTGTGATCCGTCCGGAAGGTAACAAATCACATGGTAGCCGGGGTGGGAGGTAGTGTTAGACCCGCTCTGGGAGAGAGTTGGAAGAGTGTGTCTCATGTCAGGCTGCACCTGACCCCTACTGATCATGGCAGCGGAGCCTGCAATCTTTGCGTTCTGAAACACCCTTCTGTAGTGAGTTTCTCTTATCCAGCTTCTACCTATATGAATTTACCAAGAATAAGAAATTCACATCATGCCATAACTACCATATCCTCATCTGATAGATTTATGAACAATCCTCAGATCTTCTCGTTTTCTTTTGTCCTCGCAGGCTGCTGGGTCTACCGCTAAGCTCATCATTGCGTGATAATTGGAATGCTGATACGTAATATTCATGAATGTGAAGTAGGAAGAATGTAGATGAAAGACTTGTCGCCATTGGCTCGAAGCGCATACCATTGAAATCCGGAGTGTGCCAGATACTGCAAAAATCAACTCTATGACATTGGAAGATGAATCCTTTGGTAGATTAGAACCTGCATCTTGAAAGGAGCAAGGTTTCACTCTCTCTGTTCTCAGTAAACAAGAACTTAGGCTATAATATACATATGCATGTATGGTTTAGGACATCAAATCAATGCGCTGTTAAAAACCCACCATTCTCTTATCCGTTGATTTTTTTTTATAAGTAAATTTTTGTATATGTATATAAAAAGAGACGGACTATCAGATATTTGTCTGATAATATACATATGCATGTATGGCTCCATCTTGAACTACCATTTAGCTGCAATATTCCCACCATCTCCAAGTTCAATAGCCAATTATTCCCCGCCAACTTCTTCCCAAGAAGACGACGCATGCATCGACGCCATGCTATTCTCGAGCTCCTACGTCTTCCCTACGGTGCTTCACGTGGCCATCGAGCTCGACGTTCTCAACATCATGGCCGAATCGGGGCTGACACGCGCCGAGGTTGTCTTCCAGCTCGCCACCACGAACCCTGACGCTGGTTCCATGCTTGACCGTATTCTGACTCTCCTAGCCACCCAGTCCTTCCTCAGGAGCTCCTCCAGGACCCTCGAAGACGGCCGGAGGGAGAAGATTTACGGGCTTACGCCGGCCAGTAAGTTCTTTCTCCGAGGTGAAGGCTCGGGGTCTCTGGCTGCCTTGTCGTTCTGTTCTCATCATCACGCGGTCGTTGAAGTCTGGTAAGAATGTTAAATAAAGCGCCCTTCTAGAGACTGGTCCAAGAATATTAATGAGTTAAATTTAATTTATGTTGATCATTTTCTGACCTTAACTTGTTTTTTGAATGATCTCTTCTGATCTTAACTCGTTATTCAATTTTGGTGTTACCTTGGAACTTATATTCAGATAGCGTATATTAGCTGTTTGATGTTCGTTATCTGGTACTCAAAGTACGGCACCCTTGGTGCCAAGGTGTAACATTTCTTGGTGATCATTTTGGAGAATATATCATTTCACTTATTAAAAAAAGATGTCAAAGTTCAAGCCGTTAGGAATGCATCAGTGTTAAATACATGTTAGAGAAAGTAACCATTATGCAAATATCCTACTCGACTCAAACTCTAAAGTATATGGCTCAATAAATATCCGGATATCATATATAAACCAAAAAAGACTTGATAAATCTATTGACTAACACCAAATTTTCTTAGGAAAAAAAATACCATGTAGAATTTATATATTTTCAATAGACTTTTCATATGTATAAACAAGGCCAAACTAAACACCATAATCTATACCAATGGAAGTTTGTCTATGTGGTAATTGACTTGGATTAATTTAAGGAGATCTTGATCTCCTCGCGTTTAAGTCTAATGTAAAAAATATTATTGAAAAAATCATTTCTTAAATAAGATTTGACTAAGCTCGATTCTCAATGCAATAGATTAAGAAAACATCACAATCTATGCAAGAATCTCAACATATTATTGGGTTGATGGCATACTATAATTGTCGGATTTATCCCCTTGGTGGAGATCTTTTCAAGAAGGTCCATGGGATTCCCCTGTTCGAGTACATGAAGAAATATTCATCTCTTGGCAATTTCATTGACCAAGCAATGGGAGGCTCTTCGGAGCTAGCTGGTCATGAAGAGGATCGTGGACAAGCACAAAGGGTTCGAGGGGCTCAAGTCGCTGGTTGATGATGTTGGAGGTGGCTACGGGAGTAACATCAATGTCGTCGTCTCTAAGTACCCCTCTATAAAGGGCATCAACTATGATATGCCCCATGTCATTCAGAATGCACACCAGTACCCTGGTAACGAGTTAATTTCTTTTGGTTTTATCACCGGCTATTTAGTAGGCCAACTAACTCAAACGAGTTGGTTAAATTTTTTGAAAGATCACAAACTTCTCTTAACAAATATTTAAGGAATAATTGTTCTAAGATCTCTGGTGTTTGAACAAATCATTCTTTTAGTCCTTACTATTTGCAAAAATCTTTCTCGGTCCTCCTAATTTGACATAATAGCCCTTTTTAGTTCCTCGCTAACGTCAGTAGTCAACATAATTTTTTTATGACCTACCATTCCAATTGAAAAAAAAACTACTCTATCTTTCCCGACCAAACCCAACCCCACGACCACCCTTTCAAACTTTTCCGACCACCTCCTCCCCTGGGTTATTCTCCGGCTACCCAACCCCACGAGGATGTTGCCGGTGACATCGCCCAAACCCAACCCCACGAGGATGTTGACCGGCAACAGAGGAACCTAAAATCAAGTTCTTCGTGGTGGCCGTAACCTAATTTCCAAGGTTAGGTTATCGGAAGCCTCTGGATTGTTGTGATTTCCCAAGCGATGGTATAATGGTCTATGACAATGGGTTTTTAATGGCGGTCTATAGACACAAAGAACAATGGAAAACAGCTGCAAGTTTCGGCCTCCAGAATCCTATCGCTGTGAGTTGCAGGTTCCATCGAAGGTTTGGGTTTTAGTCGGAGTCAGGCTTGAATCGAAGGTTTGGGTTTTTTTCGGAGGTTGAAGACGAAACGGCAGAGAGGGCTTTTGTCGGAGTTGGGGAAGACGACGACTACCTGAGATGGTTACAGGAGACCACGAGCGACGACAAGGCCAGAGTTGGGGAAGGCGACGACTACCTGACACGGTTCATGTTGGTCTTCGGTGTTGCCTCTCTCATCAGAGAAGGCGATTGAAACCCAGCGATTGAAACCTAATTACCCATTTTGTATTTGGCTCCTTCTATCCCATATTAACGAAGTCCAGGAGGTTTAATTGATTGAGGGTTATTTGATTTTAGTTAGTTTTTATTTAGCAGTTTCTGTTGATTTTAATTTTTATTGAAAAATTCTGATTCCACCAAGAAGATGAAGAAGATGGAGGTAGGGAGGACGATGATGATGTGTTGAAGATTCGATGATGCAGTGAAGGTATAATGGTCATAACAAAAATTTAGTTGCCGCTGATATCAGCGGTGGGTCTATCAGGGACTAAAAAATGCTATTATTTTAAACTAGGAGGATTGAGAAAAGTTTTTGAAAATAGTAAAGACTAAAAGAGAAATTTGCTCAAATAACAAAGACTTTAGGGCAATTATTCCAATATCTAATGCTGCTATATTTTCAAGAACACATCTCTAGTTAAGATAGCACAACTCACTCAATTGATCTAATTGTTCGATAACAATTTAATTGATTAGGATATTGATGTGTGTGAATATGATAGTAGATGATAAATGAGATTTGTTAACTGAATTTAAACATCTAGACGAATTTTTTTAATTGCATAGTAGTTTAGGTTGTTATGTAGTATTCTCAACAGATATACAAAATTTCGATGTAGCATTTTTTTTGTTAAGGGTAAAATTTTTAGGTAATTATACTTCTCAGAGTTTGAAATCTGGACCACCTCAAATTTGATAACATTTTGTACCGTTAGATTACCGATGTAGTATTATTTAAAGAAAGTTTATTGGATTAAGCATAAAATTATTACAAAAAATTTGGGGCAAAGGGTACATACAAGTTCTGCACATATTTGAATTTCAAAAGACATCAACATCCATTACCCAGCCTAAGATTTGGTTACAGGTATCCAACATGTTGGAGGAGACATGTTCAAAAGCGTGCAAACTGCTGATGTAATTATCACATTGTTTTTGTGAACTTATTCTTGGGATCTATTTCGGGAATTACTTGGTTCATTATTGTCGAAATAATTGGTTACTTCGTCATATTCACAGTGGAATGAATGAATTTATTAATAGACAAAAGAATCACGGTATAAAAGTTAAAGCGTTACGTATCTGGTGGAGATCGTATTTACTCTGGAACGAGAGATTACTTTAAATTTTGTTGATTTATTGCATAATGATTTTGCTCCGTATAATAGATCTCATATAAGTTGTTTACTACTTAAACCAAACTCGGGAAATTTCACCTCAGTTACTTGTTTTAGGAAGTATGCCACGATTGGGACGACCCGACCCTCGCAAATTATACTTGTCAGAGTTTGAACTCTGGACCACCTCAAATTTGATAACATCTTGTACCGTTAGATTACCGATGTAGTATTATTTAAAGAAAGTTTATTGGATTAAGCATAAAATTATTACAAAAAATTTTGGGAAACGGTACATTCAAGTTCTGCACATATTTGAATTTCAAAAGACATCAACATCCATTACCCAGCCTAAGATTTGGTTACAGGTATCCAACATGTTGGAGGAGACATGTTCAAAAGCGTGCAAACAGCTGATGCAATTATGGTTAAGGTACATCACATTGTTTTTGTGAACTTATTCTTGGGATCTATTTTGGGAATTACTTGGTTCATTATTGTCGAAATAATTAGTTACTTCGTCATATTCATAGTGGAATGGATGCATTTATTGATAGACAAAAGAATCACGGTATAAAAGTTAAAGCGTTACGTGTCTGGTGGAGATCGTATTTACTCTGGAACGAGATATTACTTTAAATTTTGTTGATTTATTGCATAATAATTTTGCTCCGTATAATAGATCTCATATAAATTATTTACTACTTAAACCAAACTCGGGAAATTTCACCTCGGTTACTTGTTTCAGGAAGTATGCCACGATTGGGACGATCCAACCCTCGCAAAAATCTTCGAAAACATCCACGAAGCCTTGCCAAACAACGGGAAATTAATCATAGTAAATGCCATAATGCCGAAGGAAATTGACACGAGCAAAGAGTCGCAGCTATTGGCGAGAAAGGACAATACCGTTCTGACCCATTTCGGAGGCCGAGAGAGGATGGCATCGGAGTTCACGGCAATGGCCACGGCTGCCGGTTTCGCCAACTTCCGAGTTGCCTGCATCGTTCGTGGTATATGTGCTGTAATGGAAGCCTACAAGCTTACTTGAATTAAGTTGTGTACCATTTCAGAAATATCTCATATGCCTCGAATTTATAATAATCGACATGACCAGGTGAGAATCCGAATATGTATAAAAAATAGTTGTGTTTAGTGGCGTAGCGCTTATTGTTGGCTACTGGGAACAATATATGTAATATTTTTAAATTATATTAAGTTATAATGTAATTGTATTATTAAGACAAAAATTACTATTCAATATTTAATTAACATGCACTAGGTGAATTTGGCTAAGATGACAAAGAAGAGCAAATTTTTTTCTCCCCATATTAAATTTAGACATGTTGGCCTAAATTCTGGAGTTCTAGACAGTATTGAGTTTTGTTCTCTTCCCAAATAAAAATTTTCTATTTTGTGAGTACTAGGAATCGACTCACCATAGTATCGTTGTCATCCTATCTACCAAGTTACTAAAAAACAAATTCTTTTAGACACACAATAGACTAATCGGACCTGGACATGACTTCAAATCGGGCAAAATTATCAAGATAATCCTTGCTTATTTGATCTAAGTTTTTAGCAGTACCAAAAAAATGTTGTTTTTTTAAAAAAATGTTACAATTGAAATTTGAATTAATCAATTTAATAAATGTTCCAACAAAACATTAATTTTTTCCCAAAGTAGATAGCCGTTAAAACCCATCTAAAATCCCCCCGGCAGAAAGAGAAACCCAACCCCAAGCCTAAGCCCAAAATTCCCTCCCAGTCTTCTTCTTCTCCCAACCGAACCCTTCTCTTCCCCTTCATGATTTCCTCAAAACTACACACTCCCAAACCCCGAACCCTTCTCTTCCCCTTGTCTCGACCCTACAAGACCGCCCACCCCAACTCGCCCAGACCCAAACCCAAACCGAAATCCCGGTTCAACCGGAAACCCCGCATCCCCTTCGTGGACAATGTCAAGGAGCTCCAGGACCCGGACAAGGCGATCTCCCTCTTCCACGAGTACCGGGACACGGGCTTCAAACACGACTACCCTTCCTACGCCTCCCTCGTCTATAAGCTCGCCAAATCCCGCGATTTCGAGGCGGTTCGGACCGTTCTTGGCTGGCTTAAGGACCGCGATGTCCGCTGCAGGGAGGCCCTCTTCGTGGGTCTCATTCAGCATTACGGGAAGGCGGGGATGGTCGACGAGGCTGTCGCGGTTTTCGACGGGGTGAGGTCGTTTAATTGTGACCGTACGGTCGATTCTTTTAACTGTTTGTTGAATGTTCTGGTGGATAACGGGCGGGTTGGGGATGCGGATGCGTTGTTTCGGAGGTCGAGGGAGTTGGGTTTCCGGTTGAAACCGATCTCGTTTAATTTGATGATCAAGGGGTGGCTGAAAGCGGGGGACTGGGAGCGCGCGCGGGAGGTGTTCGATGAAATGCTGGACAGAGAGGTGGAGCCGAATGTCGTGACTTATAATAGTATGTTGGGGTATCTGTGCAGGAACGGGGAGCTGGGGAAGGCGAGGGAGTTGATTGATGGAATGCTTCAGAAAGGGAGGCGGCCGAATGAGGTGACCTATGCACTGCTGATGGAGGGGTTGTGCTTGAATGGAGAGCACGAGGAGGCGAAGAAGGTGATGTTTGATATGGAGTACAGAGGATGTAAGCCCAAGCCGTTGAATTACGGGGTTTTGATGAGCGATCTCGGGAGGAGAGGGAAGGTTGATGAGATTAAGTCTTTGCTTGGTGAAATGAAAAAGAGGAGGTTGAAGCCTGATGTAGTGACGTATAATATCATGATTAATTATTTATGCAAGGAAGGTAGGGTTAGGGAAGCACACAAGGTTCTGTTTGAGATGCAACTTGTGGGCTGTCAGGCGAATGCGGCTACTTACAGGATGTTAGTGGACGGGTTTTGCCAGGTCGGGGATTTTGAGGCGGGTATGAGGGTTCTCAATGCGATGTTACTTAGTAGGCATTGTCCTCGTATTGAAACGTTCAACTGGTTAGTTTCTGGCCTGGTAGAGTCTGGGAATGTTGATGGAGCGTTGTTTGTTTTGGAGGAGATGGACAAGAGGAAGTTGAAGCTTGACGAGGCCTGGGAAGCCCTTATAAGCCATTCTTGTGTCCAAGGGGAAATTCCGGCTGGACTTGTTGAAGAAATGATTTCGGTAGTGTAGCAGTTTAGTGGCACACGGGATTTTATTTTCTTGAGAAGAAGATTGCATTATATAACCTGTTCGCAACTTTGTGTGAAGAATGCCGGCGAGGCAAAACCATTTTTCAACAGAGATTTAACTGGATGGACGAGATGGACAACTTTCAGGAAGTCATGGCTTGTGCGAGCACAACGGCCCAGTTACACTTACATCCCCGAAAGACATTGAGAGCTGTACATTCTGAGCACCGAAAGTTTGCAGGATCATTGGTAGCTTCTTCTATGGCACCATCATCGAGTCGGCCCGGAGATATATATCCTCCACTTAGCTACTAAGTGGTAGCTTTCTACCTGAACTGTCCGTATCCGCAAGTTAATAAATTGAAGAGCAAGATTCTTGACATCAAAGAGAAGTCATGAGAGAGATTTCAGATTTTAGTTCAGCCAAGTACGAAGACCAGCATCTGTTCCTGCCAAATTTTGCTTTCTTCCGGTTCCGTTAAGTGCAAGATAGTAAGAAACCCTCTATTTTTCTCAAAAAAGAGAGTAAGAAACCCTCTATCCACCCTGTTCCAGTTACCATCCCGAACCCAAGCATCTTGGCATCGAGCATCATATATCATGTATGCGTCGTGCCCTTAAACCCGCAACAGTCAGCCAGCCAATGGTTAAATGTAGTCTAGTTTTAGCTAGAAAGGATTCTTCCTCTGTTCAAAAGAGAACGTTTGTTTATAAGTTGTTATGATAACTTAGAATGTGGCTGTAGAATTTCTTTCGGATTGCAATTGTGCATTATGCAGAGATCTACACGATGTCAACCGTTTTCATGTTTCCTAATTCAGTTAAACTTGGAGAAACATTTTAAAGAGTATTTGTTAAATGCAGGGGCTCCATTCTCCAACTAAAACACTAGAGGGGTCAGGGCAGGGCTTCAACAACTCCATTTAATCTACTCCATCCACAAATTCAGAAACTCATGCATCCTTCCTATATATATATATATATATATCAAACCAATATTATAAGCCATCATCCCACAATCCATAATCTTCTCAAACACCATAAAATATTCACGGGTGCTTCTCTTTTTGTCATGGCAGTCACAGTACTCAGCATTCTCTTCCTAGTTCTCACTATCACACGTGCTCATTCTGCTCGGGTTCTAGACGAGGAACCTGAAGTTGCGGTTCCCACATCGTCGTCACCTGAAGATGTGAACCCGGATTCAGTTCGTCTTACCGGTGCAGCTCTTGGGGCAACTGGTGCGCAAACTGCAGCTGGCACCGGTGATACAGTGAAGAGCGGAGACTCTCGTAATACAATGACCTTCTTTATGCATGATATACTTGGAGGCTCGAACCCTACCGCTAGAGCTGTCACTGGCGCTGCCACAAACCGCGCACTTAATGGTCAAGTACCCTTTGCCAAGCCCAATGGGGCGGTCCTGCCAGTAAACAACAACGTACCTGGCAACAGCAACAACAATGGTATCATGAACAACAACAATCTCCCTTTCCTGACCGGCCTCGGTGGAATCCAAGCAAATGGCTTCCAAAACAATGGGAACAACAACAACAATAACAACAACAACAACGGGATGCCTGTCCTAAATGCAGCTCAGATGCCAGCAGGGACGACCCTCCAAAATCTTATGTTTGGCACAATGACAGTCATCGACGATGAACTAACCGAAGGCCATGATCTTGGATCCGGACTGATCGGAAAGGCGCAAGGCTTCTACGTAGCGAGCTCGTTAGATGGCAACAGCATGACTCTCGCTTTCACGGCCATGTTTGAGAGCGGTGGCTATGCCGATAGCATCAGCTTCTTCGGAGTCCATAGGACAGCCGTTTCGGAGTCCCAGCTTGCTGTAATGGGAGGAACTGGGAAGTATGTGAATGCCAAGGGACATGCCACTGTTAAAAACACTCCAACAACGACGACAACAAGCCAGCACATGACCGACGGGATGGAGACTCTGCTTCAGTTTAATGTTTATCTTGCATACTATTAGTAACAAAAACCAAATCAGTATATGGAATTTCGTGTGTGGTGTGGAAAGCTAAAAGAAAAGGCTACTTGTCACCTCCGGTGAACATGTATTACATTAAAGAAGTATTAATGACAATGTCCTGAATTCGGTAGATCTTCAAGATTCAAATGCTACATTAAAATATTTATGCGTTAATGTTGAAATAACTATTATTTTTTAAGAAAATTTTAGTACTAAATTTCTGTCTCAATTTTCACAAAAATAATATTTTTGAATAAATACATATTTTTTTCATACTTTATAAATTCAAAAAATATTTTTGGTTATTTAAGATGAGGGCGACATGGGAAGGAAGAAACGAGTGGGCGATATGGGGAGGAAGAAACGAGAGGGCAACGGGGGTCGAGGGAGGGTAAAAATCGTGGGAAAGAAGGGGAAGAGTCGGCTTCCACAGAGGAGAGAGGGCTTTGAAAGGGATATTTTGAGTTATTGAAAGAAAGGGTTTTCGAAAAAACATAAAAAAATACGTTGATTAAAATGGATATATAATTTTGTACCAACTCAGTTTATCAACCGCGCAAATTTGTCCAATGTGTCGTACCAACTCAGCAGTGAAATAACACAGTTTTTAAGTTTGGAGTTCTATTTGGGTCCGACCTTTCTCGAGCCTCTGAGGCAAAAATAGGTGTCAATCACAAGACTTAAAAAATTATTTACAGACCTCAAGATCAAAGCACAAAAAATGTGAAACTACAGGTACTATTATTAAACTTTTTTCAAGATAATAATATGTGCTAAATTTACTGGCTTCATAAATTTTACATCATCATCTATTTTTTGAATTGTCTTCAAATGATTATTGTTATCGTCATCTTTTTTCTTAAAAATATCTCAATCAAGTAAAATATTTGAATTACTCTATAAACTTAGATTTTAAGTGACTTGAATATAAAAAAATATTGTACATGTATAAATTTTTTGATCTATAATATTTAAAATAGAGTATTATCGAGTTCTATTTATGATGATTTTTTCAATGATATTTTTTCATTTATAAAGTTTGAATATCATACATCTTTTAAGAATATTTCAAAGTCTGATTTTCATTATTCAACTCACACAATTATGGCTCCAAAAATTGTGAAAAGCTAAAACTCTTAAGATTTCCTATTTTTTGTTTTATTTTTACATATACACAACCGCTAATTATAAAAAATTGTATAATGAAAAAAATTGATGTCAGATTACAATTTTATGAATACATAAATCAAAATCACTGTCGGCGAAAACGCAGCATAATTAAACTAACCGTTACTTTCTCTTAAAGAGGAAATAGACATACATGCATACACTTCCATTCATACATCCACATCCTTACTAATTACATAGTTGTGTCAATGATTTTTTTTTCCTTTTTTGTTGCTCTCTCATGAGCTTATGTTCTGCCAAGTTCATTGCTTTTACTGATATCTGTTTTTAGTACTGCGCCTTTATTCTCAAATGTTTTATGAAGTTCATGCATTGGACACATTGATGTAAATTTACCGCAGTAGCACTGGAGTGGATGATTTTTGCTTCTTCCGGTAAGCACCTCAATAACTTTTGTTTAGAAAAACTTTTGTATCATTAATAATATTATTTCCATGTTACTTTTGGTTATGTTTGATTTTTGCTTCTCTTTGGCATATTTGGTTTTTCTTTTCCGATGGAAAGAAACTGCAACACTTTCTACAGGCGCTGCTATGGAGTTTATTAAAGCCGGTGCGATGCTCACAGTACTGGGCATACTTTTGACAGCGGTGGAGTAATTTTTTAACAAAAGTGAGTTGATTTCTGTTTTTGATTTGATGAATATAGTATAGTCGTCCAATTATTATTGTTCTCACGTTTTAGGTGAAGGAAGGTATAGGTAAAGATTTGCTAGCTAGCCATTATAACTAATTTTAACCCATTTTCTCATGGTAAATGGAAACACTAACACTCTCTCTGTTTTGTCGAAATACTTGATACCCTAACGTTTCCTTTTTTAGGTGGCCCTTTGCAGGATTTGGTCGATATGCTGCCAGTTGGGATCATCCAGGCTTGTCTTATGTTACATTCGCGCAGACCTGAAAAGGGAGTCGAACATGAAAAGAGAGAGTTCGATTTTATTGTTACTTATAAAACCATTGTATAATATTTGAACATCTCGTGGCCTCTTTTGTTTCTTATTAAAACCATTTTATAATATTTTAACAAAAATCGCGGCCTTTTCAGCTGTTGGCAGGTCGGGGTCATCAAGGCTTGTCTTTATGTTACATGCGCTCGAACATGAAAAAAGGAGTACTCTGTTTTCTTGTTTCTTATTAAAACTATTAAATAATATTTGAACATATCGTTGCCTCTTTTCAGCTGCTGGCAGTTGGGATCATCCAGGCTTTTCTTAGAGGATGAAGATCCCATAAGGCATTGGCAATCATGATGACAACTTGGAGAGGTAAGTAGCCACAACATGTTTTCTTCTGATAGACAAACCCTCGGATCAGGATTCTTTTGTGTTAAAGGGATAAAAGTTCCAGGAGCGGAATGCTCGAGAAACTGATATTCAAGGCCACTCGGAAGCTCCCAGGAGGCTACTTGAATCCAAGAAGAAGATAAGAATAAGAAGAGAAATCCAAGTAGAACTTGGCCAAACCTTTCTCGGTTTCTCACGTTTCATAAAAGGGCTCATCCCCTCCTTTACTGTTTCGTAGCTTTTTAAATCAAGTCTAACCTACACAACAAAACATAATGTAAATGGGCTTAGTCCTACTCCTATTACATAATTTGTCATCCCACAAACTTCTTGTCGCCTACTCGAGTTCCTGTCACCCGTCAACATTGGCACCCATGCCCTGTCGTCCGACCTTGTCATCCACGTGACTTGCTTCGACATCCTGTTGTTCAGGATAGTATTAGCCCTGTCCCTCGTTTTGTCAATGCAACAATTTGCAAGTCGTTACACACTATCTTAACTAGTTTCTATTAATAATTCAGGTACATTATGAAGTGGGAGTCTCAAAAGGTTCCTGCAATGCGAATGGAATGAAAAATTGGCTTACTTTTAAGTACTCCTTTACATTGAACTCATGTCTTCTCTTTCTGGCATATTTAGTTTTACTTTTCTGATGGAAAATGCAACACTTTCTTTCCACAGGGGCTGCTATGGAGTTTACGGAAAAAGGTGCTGAAGGGATTCCACATGCAATCTTACAATCATAATTATAAACATAATTGCAAAAATCCAAAAGTCATAAATTAAATATACTTATCTCTTCAAGTGCAGATTTCACTTCGAGAAGTATTCGTCACAGGATCGTTGTAATGGAAGCTTTGCCACTGGTAACCTTGCTTACGAACTTATTCGAAACAAAATTAATTTCCACGGACTAGATGCCATTAGGGGTCGAAAGAATTTGTGGATTATTAATCATGTCTAAAAGAAGAAGCCATTACTTCTCTTTCAATTAAGTGATCGGGAGTTTTTTACTCTCCCAAAATCATCATCGTCTTCATCATCCATTTCCATTCCTTTAAATAAGGAATGAAACCCACATGTTGACGTGGCAACATGATGCCACCACATGTTGATGTGGCAAGCTCATAATGCCACCCTTAAACACATGGATGGGACACATGGCATGTCCACATAAATACCCATCCACTACTTGATCAATTATGGGTGTAAGAATCTAACATCTCTCACTCACACATGATTGATCATAATCAATTCACTCTTTCAATTCGTATTTGGCATATACCGTGCGACCAGCATACATCGAATGCACGTTAGCTAAACCCAAGAGCACATATCGGCCACATGGATGATAGCATCTCGATTAACACCTCAATTACATAAAGTATGTCTTATTCTAGGTTTTATCTCACATTCATTATTTCCACACGTGATTTCTGAAATAATCTATTCGTGTTCACTATTGTGTTACTCACAACATAATAGGCTAGCCGGTGAACCACGAAGCTTCCAGAATGTGATCGATAATAACCTTCTCCCTTAACAATATTCTTTCCATCATGATCCAGCCTGTTTTTTCAGTCAGTCTTGCCAAGTCGCATCTAACCATGACTCTTTAAAGACTTTCCAAGCTATTAGCACTGAATCATACTTCCAGAATATGTTTATGTTCTTAAGGATAGAGTTCCAAAAACTATAATTTTCAGACTTGGTCTCACACTAGGAAAATTAAAATCAGTTATGGTATTCTTTCCTCTGAAAGGAGCACATGTCTTCCAAATAACACCATACTAGAGTATCAGCCTTGATATTTTCGAACAACGGCCTTAGTCTACTCAAAGACTACTATAGGCTATCAAGACAGAATAATGGTAAGTTCCACTTACTTTTTACCATCAGATTTCACATAATCCTATAAGTTCTCATAACTTATTTAATGCAGCCTCAATTGCTTGCACCATAATTAATCTTACACTTTAACAAGACTCCTCTTGTACTTAAGCAAGACGGCATTCTCATTTTAAAACAGGCACTCGACAATTTAATGATGTTCTAAAACTGTCTCATCCCAATCAAGAATCAACTCTTTGACTCACATTGAGGTAAACACCCGTGTGAGTGGGCTACTTCTATGTCCGACACGCATTAGAGTAAATGTCACTCAAATTAATATTTACACATATATTGCTGACACAGCATCAAGTTTCATTGAATAGCGAATTCAACAGATGCTATAACGAGTAAAAAATTACTCACATGCAAATCCTTGGATTTCATGCTCACTTCTTTACACACAACTATTTCACAAAGAATGTGCTCACTGATTCTCTTGAGGTAGTTAAGGATAAATAGATTAAGACTCTTCTCAATGATATCACTTCTTGCATAGAAGCTACAGAAGTAAATTATTCTGCCCTTACAGCTCACTAGAAGATAGACACAAGTCTATTTATAGCTACTCCACGAGATAACTACTCTAATTAGCAAGAAGAATAAATCCCGATATAGATTCTCATTCATCCACATCTCATGCCCAATAGGCATTAGTATAACCCCTCAATATTAAGTCTTGACCTTGATAACTCAATGATGATTCTATAATTATTTTCGAGTACTTCATAATTTTCTTGACCACTTGTCAATGTGCTATGCTTAGATTGAAATAATCCATAGTATTCACTTAAAGGACATCCATAACATCATTTAGCTCATGAGATATTTTTTTGATATAAGTCTTTATTCAGAAAATGACCTTTTGACTACTAGGGCATACTGGAGATTGCTGTCATTATATTTAAATCGTTAAACTCAAACAATTTCTCAAAATCTTAATTTCGAGTATGTAATCAACCTCTCTCATATCTTTTATTTGAAAATTGGCTAAAAACCACACTTTGACCTTGTTAAGATATCTTTAGTCAATTCTGGCTACTCGTATGCCATCTACATACAATATACAATGACAAAATTTTTCTTGAGCATTTAAAATAGACATCATGATACTCGTTAACCAATTCAAAATTATTTGACATGATCGAATTATGAAACGACGAGTACAACACTGTCTTGAAGACTACATGAGGCCATGAGCAAATCTCAATATTAGCAAACTCTACGTTTACTACCTCATTCTTTTGGATATAACCTTCTGGTTAAACCATATAGATTTCACCATCTGATTCTCCACCGACAAGTACAGCCTTTACATCTATTTGATGCAGCTCTAGATCAAATAAGTCATTATAGCCAAAATAAACCAAAAAGGTATGAATCTCATAACAACCGAGAATGACTTCTCATAGTCAATTTCTTCACATTGTATGAATCCAATGAAAACTAAGCGAGTCTTTTACGCTTAATCCCGAGAATCTATTAATTCTCAAATTGTGCCCCTTAGGTAGGTCAACAGTCAACCAGTTCTTAAACATGGTTTGGTTTTTATAAAAGTCATAACTTTCTTCATTGCTTTAACTAATTCATTCTAATTGGGAACCGATAGAGCATCAAAACAATTCTTGTGTTCATTCTCATCTTATAGGATTTGCTAAAAGGAATCTCACTTGCACCTTTATTCAAGAGAGCATTTTCTACACCTTCGACCTCAAGTCGTCTGTGTGGAAAACTTGTTCTTTTAGCTTCACGAATTTCTAGTTTTGATAAATATCCCATATATCCATCGTAACCAGGTATCGTATCTTACACAAGTGGCATTCTAAACTCCCACTAAAATTTAGAATTCTACTCCCACTGAGACGAAGATCAATCATACTCCCACTGAGATGAAGATCAATCATACTCCCACTGAAATGAAGATCAATTCATACTCCTAATGAGATGAAGATCCTTTGGATCATGAACTTCCAGATCAGCCGGAGGTTGTAAATCTTCCTCCAAAATTCTCCCACTTGGAAGGAGTGATCCCGATAATTCTATCTTATCAGTTTTAAACAAGGCAGGTCGTTACTCACCTATCCCAATTTAGAAAACTTATTTTCCAAAAATGTGACGTTTGTGTTAAAAAATTATGTCACTTGTCCATTGCGTTGTTTGCCCATGAACACGTATCACTCAGATACATATGAGTATTTGACAAAGATGCTCTTTGTAGACACTCACTCAGATGGACATAAGAAAATTCATTCTCACAGTCTTAAGTAGCTTAGATCGAGCTTACAAGCTATCTACAGCTGGTGAGAAGTAGGAGTGACATACTTGGAGGGCACACGTGTTAGAACATATGTGGCCGTATGGAGCGCATCTCCGTCAAAGGATATAGGCTTATTTGCCTCCTCTATCACATGTCTAACCATGTCAAGAAAAATTCAATTCTTTCTTTCCGCTATCTCATTCTAATGAGATGTGCGAGGAATGAATCACTCATGTTCAATCTATTTTCATCACATGAAGTTTAAATCGAAAAATCTTACTCATGATCACGATCAATTCGTAAGGTGATCTTCCGATCTACTTGATTCTCAACATGATTCACGAATGTCTTGAAGTTACACGAAACTTCAAACTTGCGAGAAATCAAATAGATTTGACCACATCTATATATAGTCATCAATTAAATGCGATAAAATGATAATAGGCCCCATGCCTTGCCCTCATATTCAGTCGACCACATACGTCAAAATAAATTAATACACTAAACAAACCATATCTAGTTATTTTGCCAAATGGCTCTCATTAAGGTTTTTTTCTTCTAGAAACGTTCACACATGGGCAAATTTAGTCTTCTCTAAATACCCTTTAGTCCTGCCTTCATAAGGCAATTCATGCGTTCTTGACCAATATGTCCAATTCTAGAATATCACAACATAACATCATCTCGAGACGTTAGCAGAGTTGTGATAACGAAAAAAGCCATCACTATGTAAATCTCGCAGATTAACATCCGTGATGAGAAACCATTCATTAAATAAATAGAATAAATAAAGACTTATCCAAAAAATTAACTAAGTGTGATGTACTCAATCATCCAACGAAAACTAAGAGCCATTGAAAAATTCGAACAGACATTAAATTTCGTGAATTTCTCAGAGTATATAACACGTCATGTAGAAGCATGGTATGTGGGCTCAATCTGCATGAGCCAACCCTTTTAACTTCTACTCGTGTGTATATACCAACATGAATGGAACTTGCTCCAGTTGGTACTCATCGAAATTCGACAAAAATTTCACGTTTCTTTGTTACATGGCCTATCTTTATTGAATTTGTCACACACAATTAAGTGACGTTCAATTAGAAGGATGGAACTAGATACATTTAATTCACTCGCAGTGAGTTAAATGAGTGTCTCGGCTCTTTGGCAGTGCAAACTATTGCAAAGTGCCCCTTTATTTGACAGTTAAAATATTTTAACTCAGAAATGTTAGACCTTTAGGTTCCTCACACCCTCAGAACTCTTCTTTCGGGTTGAGTCCGGATTAAGTCAGTTCATTTTCACTTTTTCATTTTTCAGAAATTCCAGTTGCCATCACCACAATGGTCAACCTTGCTATTTGCTCCCACTGGAACAAACACTAGTCTCATACACCAAAGGATGGACTTTGATTGCTGAGAGGCGACCCTCTTTAAGCTCAAGGTGACAGTATGCATTCATGAAATGCCATAACATTATCAACATGCATTTAAGTCATTCACATGATCCGATCTTGTAGGCATGGAACAGTTTAGATTTCATATTCAACATTGAACAGGTGGCCAGCCATAGCTAGCTTGCTGATCACATAGGATGTCTCACATAGACACTTATTTGTTAAATGATCAACACTTTTATTGAATACATTCTCAGACTAGACTATAATCTCTTTTATAGCCCCAAGAACCTATTGTTCTTTTAGCACATAGATTCACATAGCTTTGAGAAATTATGAAAGTTGTGTGTCAAAAATCATTTCAGCAATACAATAATTTACTAAACACTCATAACTTTTAACATGTACTAAAGTTCTTAACTAATCTCGAATTCGAAAAAAGTTGCGGGTATGCTTCCCCTCACCCTCCGAGAATTAATCTCAAACTTTAAATGTCAAAAGTTCTTTGCTTAGTAAATTCAAGTGGATATTTCTCATGGTTATAAT
The DNA here is from genome assembly GCA_963995505.1 of Hypericum androsaemum. Taxonomy (NCBI): domain Eukaryota; kingdom Viridiplantae; phylum Streptophyta; class Magnoliopsida; order Malpighiales; family Hypericaceae; genus Hypericum; species Hypericum androsaemum. The sequence goes on along the minus strand of OZ023186.1, from coordinate 3,581,162 downwards.
CAAATAATTAAATAAACTCTTTATTTAATCGAGATAACATATGTCTTTATTGTATGATAAAATAACCATAGAAATACTCGAAGTTCTAAACACAAGTATTCTAGAAACCTTCAACACGACCTAATAAAATTTCAAATGATTCACGCAAAACTGGGAGGTCTAAAATACACGACTTGGACTGGCGCATATTCAATGATCCTTGTGGCACTAGGATCATTGAATATGCGCCAGTCCAAGTCGTGTATTTTAGCTAGGATATAGGAATCTGTAAACACGTTCCTTATCGCTGAAGTGATATACTCGTCGCCCACTTCGCAATTTCATTTGTGCATTAAAGACATTTTCCTCAGAAACTCTCCTTCTGCTTAAATATCCAATTAGACACTTTAAAAAATGCCTTTATATGTGCCACATCGAAGATATAGGAAAAACTTAGATATTTCCTTTCATCTTTTATCCTCATTAGAAGATGCTTGAATATTGTGCGCTAATCTGGTTTGTGATCATAACCTCTAGCCTAGAGACACTCTTGTATCTTTTTGTGAAAAGAAATTATGTGCTCCTCTGAGCACCTTTCTGCTGTCCTTATACTCCCTCTACCAGATATGACACTTCGATATCTTACGCTTCATGTTGCGTACATTCGCAACACGTGCTCTGGTAAGGAAAAAATAGAATACTTTTGAACAATCATCGTAAACCTGCAACACAATGCAGAAATTTTGGGTCAATACTCATATTTTTCCCAAGGATCGAAAATCATAATTTTTAATCAAAACGATGATGTAACATATTAAGGATATGTCCACAATTTGGCTTTCATGTGTGATCAATAGGTCATGTTTAATTTTCTGTCTTATCAGTACTCATACTTCAAAAATATTAGAAATATATATTTTCCAGACCCTTCTGAAAAATATTAGGTTCGTCAAAAAATTATCATAATAATTTTTCAAACCATGGTTAAAAGATTCGTAATAATCTTTTTAATTTAATGAGGGCCCATGTTGACTTAAGAAACTATTTAAGTCAACTTAATATCCAAATCAGGTCCAAAAAACTAACATAGAAATTCCATCAGCCCATGGGAGCCAGCATTGACTTTTCAAACTCAGTCAACATGAATTGGGCTTTTTAGTTTCAGGCCCACGTGGCCTTTTACCTTAATTTTGGCCCAAATTTTCCCAAACATTTGGCCCATCCCGCAAAAATTATCTCGGGCCAGCTTGGAAAAATAAACCAATTCTATTTTTTTAAAAATGGCCCATCATCGGATTTGGCCCAAAATCCATCTCCCTTCTCCCCAACGTCGCCGGCTACAAGCGGACCGTCGCCGGTCACGTTTTCCCAACGAGCTCGGCCGCATCATTTCTCTCCACTACGCGTCGCCCTCGCCGTCGTGCAACACTTGGTGTTCGTAGCACCCATATGGTTCGGCCTTTTCCTTTCCCCGAGCGTCAAGCTACGGCTCTTCCATCGCGAACGACGACAGGGAGTTCGAGGGAGTTCTCGTACTCACGCTATTTTCGTTCGTGAACGGCCGACGGGAGTGTGGTCGACGGGAATCGACCATTGTCGATATCCCCGACGATAATCGGGAGTGAATTAGGGGAGTGGAACACCCAAATCGCGAATTAGGGTTCTATCTGGATTGGGAATTTTTGTAGCTAATTACTAATTAGTCTTTTATATTTTCTTACGTGTTCAAATAAGGACAGATTCCTTATTCTGTTCAGCGCACATAATATCAAATTAGTCCCTAAGTATTTTTCCAAAGAAAAATCTTTACCACAAAATCCGATTTTAACATAGAAATTTTACAAAAAACATTTTTTTTGTAAAAAGCATTCTACAACCAGAACAAAGCTTCATATGGCTCTGATACTAATGAAGGAATTCCACATGCAATCTTACAATCATAATTATAAACATAATTGCAAGAATCTAAAAGTCATAAATTAAATATACTTATCTCTTTAAGTACAGATTCTACTTCAAGAAGTATTTGTCACATGATCGTTGTAATGGAAGCTTTGTCACTGATAACCTTGCTTACAAATTTATTCGAAGCAAGATTAATTTTCACGGATTAGATGCCATTAGGGGTTGAAAGAATTTGTGGATTATTGATCATGTCTAAAAGAAGAAGCCATTGCTTCTCTTTCAATTAAGTGATCGGGAGTTTTTTACTCTCCCAAAATCATCATCGTCTTCATCATCCATTTCCATTCCTTTAAATAAGGAATGAAACTCACATGTTGAGCAACATGATGCCACCACATGTTGATGTGGCAAGCTCATAATGCCACCCTTAAACACATGGATGGGACACATGGCATGTCCACATAAATATCCATCCACTACTTGATCAATTATGGATGTAAGAATCTAACAGGTGCAATGCTAACAGTATCAGGCATACTTTTGATAGCAGCTGAACAATTTTTAACACTAGTGAGTTGATTTCTATTTGATATATTGTTATCTAAGAGCATTTTTTTTATCAGGCATACTTTTGACGACAGTTGCTCTACTGGCTATGCGAAGTAAAGGTTTGATACACATCATAACCAATTTCAACCCATTTTCTCATGGTAAATGGAAAGACTATATCACTCTCTCTGTTTTGTTTTTTTGAAAAAACTCTCTCTGTTTTCTTGAAATAATTAATTCCCTAAAGATTTCATATATTTTTTGAGGTGGCCTTTTGCAGGATTTGGTCGATATGAATCATCTTAAGGAGGAACTGACTAACAGTACCATACCTACATTCCCATACACGCATATCCATACAGGCTCTAGTACACATGCATTCCCATACACGCATACATGCATTCGTACACATGCATACTAATTGCCTACTTGATACTCAATTATGTTATTTTCTTTTTCAATGCTCTCTCATTGGTTTTGATTTGCCAACCTCTTGCGGGTTAGCCAAATGCATGAATATTTTTTTTCCCGTTTAAAGTTTATTGCTTGTAGCGGAAAGACCTAGAGGTAAATGGGTATGTTCTTCTATTCACTTTTGCGGTTCATTAATTTCTGTTTTCAATTTTGTTTCTCTCAAGTAATCAGCTCTCTAACTTATATTTTCATGTTACTTTCGCATTTTCCTAAGCTAGCATTTGTTGTTTGCTCAGGGAGCTTGATTGGGTTGAGTATAATGGTGAAACACTTTTAAGCGTTTTCTCAGCTCGATAATATTGTGTTACTAGAAGAGGACTTAAGGGTTAGCTTTATTTTTAAGTTAAGTAACAATGATTCATTCAACTTGATCCCTTTGCTGTTATATTTTACCATAATCTGCTACATATCACATGTTTCCAGGCCTGCCCATGGCATGTGCCTGGAAATTGTTGAAAGAATTTTGATCATGTAGTTGCCTTCTCTAATCAATGGTATTGGGTACTTCTCTCTCTCTGTCGTCATTCGACTGGAGTGAAGCTAATTTTACATCAGTTATATGTGAAGCATGTGCACACTGGGGCAACATAATAATACTGATATTTCTTGTGCTTCTCTTCGTTCTGGTTTATCTTTGCTTGTTTCAGGCCTGTTAGACTCGCCTGTTCTCATTAAATGCCCGAGTCATTTTCAAGTGTCTGGAATTCTTGGTTGAAGCAGGTATGTAGATGGTTCATTAGCGAGGTATGCACACATTCACGCATACATTCATATGCATACACGCATTCATACATCATTTACACATTCACGCATACATTCATATGCATACACGCATTCATACATCATTTACACATTCACGCATACATTCATATGCATACACGCATTCATACATCATTTACACATTCACGCATACATTCATGCATACACGTATATGCATTCAAACATTTTCGTTCATGCATGCAGCAGACATACATACATACATTCACAATGAATTTGACACAGTAGAAAAGAATGTTTCAGCAACAAATTACGTGATGGGAGAGGCAGAAGCTGGGGGAACTCTCGGTGTAACAATCGTTTTGAAGTTGTTGATTGTAAAATAGATGATCAATTAGTAAGTGATTCTTTTTTTTATCTTGGGCCGTGTATATATAATTTGTAAGTCAGAAGTTAATAACCAAAATTTATGGCACTTGTCACCTTATGTAAGTATGTTTTGCATGATTTCTTATTATGTTATTATATTGAGCGAGTTATTATACTTGGAAAACCCAAGGGGGGGTACATAAATTCTCAAAGAGGAGAAACATGAAACATTTTTTTTTCTTAACTCCTGAGAAATTAAATAGTTGAATTAGATTCGGTCAAATTCACTAAACGGTAAAGGGGTCTTCAATTCTGTACATTTTGCATTTACTAGTTGACAAGCAATATTTAACAGTGATTCCTCGGAATAGGCCATAGGAAAAGGTGCATCTGAAGTTTTAGCTAGCTCAATTTTTGTTGTCCATCGTTTTCGATACTTAAAGGATCGGGACAATCGAGGAGAGGAGAATAATTATCTAGGGATACATGGTAATTGCTGGAACTTTTTACTAACATAGGAGTTTGATCTTTTATTAAGACTATACTCTATTCTCGATATTTTACAAAATTAACAGATTTGTAATTAACTATGTACGTGATCACTGCATCACTCCATGAGGCAGGTAAGTTCAACAACTCCATTTCCCTTTATACTACCCGGGTAACATAGTATGACTTAGGAGCCGTAGAAGGGACTACTCAATAAATGATGTTGGTCTCAAGACATCAAGTATTTGTAAACGCATTAATATTAAATAGTTATTAAATTTTGTTATTAAATCTAAATTGGTTGGTCCCATAAATATTCGGATATCATATGACATAACTAAATTTGATTTTGGGCCATCGATGTTAAAATTTTAATAATAAAAATTTTGTCGTCTTTTTTAAACTCACTCAACTAAAAAATGTTCATTAACTTAATGGATATCCAAATGCTAAATAATTTTGATAAAATAGAAGATCCTCAATTATATTTGAAGAAACACAACATATCTAATTTAAATTTTGAATTAATCGCTATTTTCGACAATGAATGTTATGAAATCAAAACGAAAGAAAAGACCTAAAAGTATAGTGTAACTTCAAAGTTTTCTACGGCATGCGGTTTAGAAAAGCGCATCTTGTCTCGTAAAGAAGAGGAATTAAACAAGAACATTTATTTGGGATAACATAAAATCTATACTGTGGGGGCATTATTAAACATCATGGTGTCTCTCGCTCCCGCTTTCTTTTCCAATCTTTGTCTCGTTTTCTTGGATGGGAGACTTTCTTCCATTTCCTTTTTGGAAAACAGGGAGCAGGTTGTGGGTCACACTTCAAATTACCCGTGGCCACGTTGATGGAAATGTGGATGAACCGATTTGGTGGGTTAATTACTCAACTCAATTTCTTTTGTAAAAGTATATTTTAGTATTATATAATTTTACTAATTTCTACACCACTATCTTGTAGATTCAACATGTTCGACTAAGTGACAGAGGGCTTTCAAATAGACACTCCACTTTTTGAATATTTTTTTAGACAAAAATATACTTGGGTATCATTAACTTAAAATTTTAAAATAAATATGAAAAATATAACAAGAGCGTGAAAATAGATTTTTCATATATTTTTTATGATTTGTGACAGATAGTAGGGTGCCAATTATACTTGGAGGTTTCTGTATAAAAAAATGCTAATAGTAGGGTGTCAATAAAAAAAATATTTGTTACTCGATCAAACATTTTAAAACTACTGGGTAGTGTTGTGAAAGTATGCAAAACTACAATGTACTAAAGTAAATTTTTTACCATTTTTTTGTTATTTCAATTTCTTATATAGTCCATTTGTTTTTTATGAATAAAATTTATTACATTTTCAGAATTCAAACGTATTTCTGGATGATGTAATTATTTATTTATTGCCGTATTTGCACTATTATTGACCGTCATCAGAAATCGGAAGGCGAGATTACAAGCCACTGGTGATGCGCCGCCCGAGAGCCCCACAAGTATTACAAGCCATTTTCTTTACGACGTTTTGTTCTGCTTTTCAGCCGACCGGGAGTTGGTCAAAGAAGCCCCCACCGACGGCAGAAGCACAAAAGCAAAAGCAAGACTTGGAAAAATTAAAGAATCCACATACCACGGATATTTGAAATAATCGAGTATCTAATAATAATAATTGATCTGACATCACTAACATATTTCTAAAATAATATCGGCACCACAGAAAAATATCTTAGAGAAGTTATTGTATATGAGATTTATATTTTTTTTTCTCCAAAAATATTTAAATTGAGTTTTTGAGTAATAAATATGTAAATAACAAAAAATATTGTGTCTATATTTAAGTCACCTAAAATTTCGGCTTATAACTTTATTCAAATGTTATATTCAATTGAGATATTTTTTACAATAAGATGACGATCACAAGGACCATTTAAAGACAATTCAAAAGATGAATGATTATGTAAAATTTATCAAACAAACAAGTTTAGCCTTAAAATATTTTTTAAATTGAAAAAATATGTAAAAAAATATGTATTTACTGAAAATATTATGCGAAAATTGAAATCGAAATTTTGTACTAAAAATTTCTGAAAATATTAGTTATTACAGCAAAAAAGTTATTAAATTTTAACACTGATCCTAACTTGAGACCGAGATTTTTATCAATTTACAGAAGTTATCACTTTTTTTATATCGTTTTGTAGAAGTTTTAATGTAACAATATTCGAAATTAGAAAAAGGACATTTATATGCTCCCAACGGAGATCATTGCTCTTCATAAAAAAAAAAACAACTTAGAAGTTAGACTGTTAACGCAGTTGTTCTATTTTAACCAAAAGTCTTGAGTTTGAGTGTGTAAAAATGTAATAGTGTTAAACATTTGTTAGAAAATCTTTCTCGCAATTCAAATGTTCAAGACGATTTAAATTTAGATTACTCGACTTAATGAATGTAGATGATATAAAATAAAGTGATAAAATAAAAGTACAGTGAAAGGAACAAGACAGGAAGGGAGGGGACACAAGCATATTGCAATAGCCTAGCGGGACAAAATATTGAAATGGACGGGCAACCAAAAAAGTCAATTTTGGTTGTCATCTTTAATTTCGTTTGCTTATGAGGAGGTCTAAAAATTAGCTCAAATCATTGTAAAAAACGTACTAAGAGTTCCATTCGGAACAAAAATACCCTTTAAAGTTTAATGTCCTAATTTCACTTAAGTTGCAAAGAAAATGTCCAATATACCCTCTAGGTCAAATTAAAAAGATTAACAGAGGACACGTCTGTCTCTGGGGCGATAAAATTTACTTTCACCCGCCTCTGTGACAGTGGCGCTGGCGCATGCACTCTCCTGTCTCCACGATGGTTTATAAAAGGTCATGAAAATTTTATATTATGCTTCCGCTTCATAGTACACCATATTTTACGGAAACAAATATGATTTTTTTTGGGTACGGAAAACAAATATAATTCCCAAGGTTTTCATTCCCTAAGGACCTTTTTCCTGTGGGTCACTATGACAGTCTTAAAACTTGTTCGTTTTAATAATTTTCCTTGCATAAAAGAGACTAAAATTTTATCAATAGTTAGCATTTGACTTATTTGAATTTTCATTGCCTCGGTAGTCAAGAGAGAAATAATACACATAAAAATTCAGTAATTAGGTTCCAATTCATGGTGTTGCATTGCAAAAAAAAGATTGAAGAAATAGGTCCTAAAAAGTATGGTTTTAAAAAATGCGGTCCGACCGGTGGTCCGACTAGTTGGACCACGAATCAGGCACAAAACCGGATCATTTTTAGGTTTTTGACCGGGGTCTGTACTAATCGGACCAAATCTGGTCGGACTGGCCGATTTTGAGATCCACCCTGACCGGTCAAACCTGGTTCGTACAAAAAGGGCAAAATTGGCTTTTTTGGGTGATTTTCGATAAAAAAAATTGATATGACAAGTTTATAGAGTAATAAATAAATAAGTAGATTTATAGAGTGGAGAGATAAAAAATTAAGTCTACTTTTTTTAATGAAAAATAAGTCTATTTTAACCTATATATATATGTATATATATTATTTAAAATATTAAAAAATAAAAATGATTTTGGTCTGACTGGTGGTCCGACCGGTCGACCAGGAAAACGGTAGAAATTTTGGGTCGTAGCTCCGGGCCGGGTTTTAAAACCATGCTAAAAAGCTAAAAATCATAATTGGAGGACTTACATGCTAGATGTAATATAGTTTTGTAGTTTGACTTAATTTTGCCCTTCTCTCTTTAAATAAGACTCTTACGATTTTATATTTAATTAAAATTTTTTAATTTTGATATAAAAATAGACTACTTTGATTTTTTTTCTAATTTAGCATTAAATTAACCGAATTTCAAAATTTAATTTCAAGTACGAGTGAGTAGAACTCGACTCAAAACCGAGATTCAAAAGATCAAAATGCTGGTCTGGAAGTTACAAAAAAAATGATGGTCTGGCACTTATAAAAAAAATTCTGGGTTTGGTTTGTTTCTCCCAACAACTTCATTATGTGAATATCATTACAGTCCACTAACTTGGGATGATATTGATCCTGGGAATATTGCACTGAAACCGGTAAAAAGAGGAAAAAACCAAATATTTGGAAAAACTATAAGGAGGCAACATTTCAAACCCCTGAAGAAAGTAACAAGAGAACATTTGGAAAAACTCTCCTTTATTTTTTGTTTTGTCCCCATGAAATACCCTTCGATCGGAGAGCTTGAAAATGCAATACACCCCTTTCTCCAACACTTTTGTTTGAACGAGATACAACTTTTGTTTGAATAACTTAGTATGGAAAACATTATTTCTGGTTAGACCTAGTTCAAATTTGAATAAGTCAGCATCTATTAGCTAATTTTGATCCAGTAAATCTCATAATTTCGTATATAGCAAAAAGGAGGGCTACATTTATATTACGTTGAGCACAATCCACATGTTGCTCTCATTCACACCGAAAAGCTCATCAACGGAAATAATAAATGAGAAATCAAAAAGAGTACATTGGGATTAACAATTTGGTATAGTAATTGATGATTACGATTCAGGTTGACCAACGAGGAGAAGGGTCATAAAGTGGCGAAGATGGCCAAAGCTGGGCGTTCTTCACCTTGGAAATGCTAGCAAGAACACCCAGAGGGGTCACATCCCCTACTATTGTTACCTTCTTTGCTGCTAAATCTATGTTAAAAGATGTCACTCCTGCAAATAAAAGAGTAGCAAATATTTATTATACGATCTAAAATAAATAAAAACTTTGATTTTAATCACGCATTTCCACATTTCTGGTTTGCCTCTTCAGCCATATACTAGTGGCATGTTTTTATATAAATGAATTGATTTTTTTATGGCACATGACTGGACAGTCTTTAAGATGTTTAATTTAAGTTTGATTCGAGTATGACATTTGAAATATTGCAAATCTCTCCTAACAAATACTTAACTGATGCATTCATATGGAAATTAATTTAAGTGTGCATTACCTTCCATTTTGGAGATATGCTTTCTTACTTTTCCTTCACATCCCTTGCAATGGATAGACACCCTCAAAACAACAACCTGTGAAATTAGGAGCTTAATAAATTACTAACCACCACAATAATGGAATTAGGAGAATATCGTAACAATCCAATTGATTTTGTTCTTGCCGACATAGCTCTCTACTTTTTTCCCGCTGTCTTTTTCCTCACATGTTGCTAGTTTAAATTGACCACCGATTTGATGTAATTCAACTTAGCTAGTGTCATTTAATTTCCTCCAATAAGAAAACTAATGTCATTAAACAAGTAATAATATAAAGTACATATACTCCAATTTGCACTAGTGGCTATAAACAGTAAACGAAGATTTAATATGTTCCACCACACTTGAAATAATGACAGCTATTAAAGTAAATTATTACTAAATTAGTTAATCACAAAGGGATGAATTGTTGACTTAATATATTTTCAAGTTCGAGTTCTAAAAATGCATTTATGATAAAATTTGATAGATAAACTTAAATTAGTCTATCCAGTGAACGTGATTTTTACGAAAGATAAAGTAAAATTAACCTGATCACGGGAGCGAGCGGAGGAAGATGACTTAAGAGGAGGAGAACCCTTGGCATCAATATTCACCTTTTTAGTGTTGGAATTCTGAGTGGGGGGGACCAATGAAGCGACATAATTACCAGATTCCGAAACCCATTCCTGAACCATTATTGCTGCCGAGGAAGAGGAAGACTTCCTGGAGGAAGCAGGAACATGATAATGCTCACTTGATGATGATGATGATGATCTCTCCTTAGGCTTGCTAGCTCTTGGCTTGTTAACCAACCCAAAAGCCGGTTCGGGTTCCGAAACCCAACCAATGGCAGATTGAGAAGATTTCCCATCTTCCTCTAGCCTGGCCTTGCTCCTCCTAGGCCTAGGTGTTTGGCTAATGGGAGCCAATGCGGTTCGATATCGATCGTCATCATCATGCTCAATCCAATCAATGTAAGGTGTGTCACTTAGGAGGTACCTTGTGGAGCTACAAGGGCTCTTCATATCACTTATATCAGCTGAGCTTCTCCTCCGAAACCCGGCCTGGCTAGTCGAAGAAGAAGAGGAAGAAGAATCCCTGATATCAGCTGAGCTTCTCCTATATAAACCAGCTGTTCCGTTGTCTGAACTCTTCCTGGTTTTTTCATACAGGGATTTTGGATTAAAGGGGATAATCTGGTTTAAGGAAGTACATGGTATGTACGGCTTGGAGTTTGGTCTATTTTGTTGTTTAATTCCTTGGCGAACCATAGAACGGTGGTCCTGGCTAGTGCAAATAGCTGTTGAAGAAGGTGAAGCACAAAGAAAGTCCATTCTCTTCATGTCTTTTTTTGGGAGGTGAGTAGTTCAAAAGGAGTGTAGAGAGAAGGAAGCAATGGAGGTGGATTTTGGGTTGGCTATTGTTGGTAGAGAATGTAGAGAGGTAGCTTAGCTAGTGTTAATGGCAATAAATCCTTCCCTCTTTGAAGGGTATAGATGGTGTGCTTTTAAGGTTGGTTGATGTGGGTAGATATAACTAACATAGAAAAATAATTAGTTTTTTGGTTTATATCATCTAATATCCGGTTTAGTCAAATTTAAATTGGGTGAGACCATTGGAAGGTGGCAATACTTTTCCAACAAGTATTTAACAATTCTTCATTCTGAGGATTTGAACTCGAATTCTGGTTAAGCTAGAACAACGCTCTCACGAACTGATCTAAGTGGTTGTTTGTAGAAAAAATAATCAGTTAGATCCACGAGCGAGAAAATTATTCTAGCTTAATCAAGTGGTCTTAAGTTCAAACTCTAGCAGATACAGCAGTGCTAAATACTTATTTGAAAGTTTTGTTGTCGTTCAAATGTTCTAACCGAACTCAAATATGTATTAGTCGATCCAATAATTTTCTGAATACATATACAAAAGGATATTTTTTGATAAAGAACCAAAAGGATATAAGTAAGAGGGAAATATAAAAAAGCTAGTGTTAGTGTGGTGTTGGTCCTAAGGGAGATCACAGTAAACAATTCTTAAAGGTTGGAAGATTATGAGATTAATTTGGATTCTGATCAGACTTTAAAAGTGGTTGATACTGGTAATCCAACTTTTTATTTTTAAAATTTTGGAGGTTAATTATCTTTTTTAGGTGTGGCATCATTACTACCACTATAAAGGGTTGCCGGAGAAGATGGTTAAGGCGTCAAAAACTTTGGGCAATTGTAATTATTTCCATATCATTGAGCAATAAAAGAGGACAATGGCAGTAGCATATAGTATTATCAGTAGAATTATACATTGATACAGAATATATACAGCTGCTTAATGGAAGCTACTGCGGTAGCTTGACATACATATTTTATTATCATAATTTATGCAATAATTTATCCTGAAATAAGACACTGACATCAATTTTCTCATTTTTTTAAATAAATTAACATCACAATGGAACTGAAAAAAAGAGAGATTTAAAATTGAATATAGAGACGGCAATACCAACAAGATCAACTCGTAAAAAAGTTATTTTAACTTAATCAATAAATTTGATTTTAAAGAAGTTATTCTAACTTAATCAATAGATCTCGAGTTTGAATAATTTTTTTATAAATTGACGGCACATGACTCACTTACCTGCTCTATGTCCCACGCCATGAATTTCTGCCAGTTAAACAGCTCTCAAGAATGCGAAAATAACGTTACAAGGAAACGTATTCGTCAAATTAAAATTTTTGTCCCTCCGTTTAATATGGAAGGGGAAAAAACCAAATTAAGCCAGTGTATATGAGTGAGAGGTAGTTGACGAATTAAAACTTAAAAGTTGGTAAGGACCCCAAGATGTGCATTTATTAATTTCTCTTTTTTTTTTGTGAACGCCAAGAAAAAAACTAAATAAAGCTATTTCAGAAATTTTCTTTTTTTTCATCAATCACCTCAATTGCTGGTATGCCATATTCAGGAATTTTAGTCTTTTTTTTTCTAGGAAAGGATTTTCAGTTTCTGTGGCCTATATATGATGTGATTCTTGGCCATTTGGTAAAATGGTATGGTGATGCACAGAAACCAATAAATATTGGGCAAATTACCCTCACATCCCTCTACTTTGGTCAGCCTCTCCCTAGGGTCCCTGGATTTTGGAAAATGATTGTCCCGTCCCTAAGTTTTGATGATAATAGACTCTCGGGTCCCTGGAGCCGGAATATTCCTTTTTCTCCGGCGAACCCCTACCTAAAATGACCAAAATACCCCTCCCACTTAAAAACAAAAAATATCTTTCCTTCTTCCTTCCCCTTCTTCTTCCTCCCACCTCATCTCCATCCTCCCAACCTTCAACCACAACCTTAATACTAAATACTTATTACAAAATTTTTCCCAGCGTCAACCACAACCACAACCACAAAATTCAACCACAACCACAACCTTCTCCCTCCATCCTCTACTCCCTCCCTCTATTCGTCATAAACCCATCCTATAAACTATAAATCAAAATTAATTAAATTTAATTACAAGGCACTGAGAGGGGGATTTCCTCCTCAATTCTGATTCGACCACCGAGGAGCCCGAATTCGACGACGACCACGACAGTCCAGGAGGCCACCGATGGTAATCTATAGAAGACAACGACAGGCGAGTTTGCTGCGAATCCACTAGTGGTGATCTTCGATAATTGAAAGAGGAGGCAGAAGGAGACGCCGGTGACGATGATCGAGGTCGCAGCACGAGGTGGCCCATGAGCGGTTCAACCAGAAGCCACGAGCAGTGGGAGTTCGCGGCGGCTTGAGGTTCCAGGGGTTGAAGCCCGAGCAGTCGTCGACCATCCCGGCGACGAAGATTTCGGCTGGCCGGAGTTTCGGAGGCTCGCCAGCGGCACGTTCCTGGAAGAAGAAATTTTTTGGGCAAAACCCTATTTTGACTTAGGGGTTGTTTCCGATCTGGGTTGTTTTCATGTTGGGTGTTTTAATTAAAATTAAAATTTTTAGAATTAGGGTTGAAGGTTGGGAGGATGGAGATGAGGTGGGAAGAAGAAGAAGGGGAAGGAAAGAGATTTTTTGTGTTTTAAGTGGAAGGGGTATTTTGGTCATTTCAAGTGGGGGGTCACCGGAGAAAAAAAAATATTCCGGCTCCAGGGACCCGACAGTCGATTATCATCAAAACTTAGGGACGGGACAATCATTTTCCAAAATCCAGGGACCCTAGGGGGAGGCTGACCAAAGTAGTGGGATGTGAGGGTAATTTGCCCATAAATATTTCATCAACAAACTTAATATTTTCAATTATTTAAATAGCTTGAATTTATTTAATTTTATCCGGGAAAAGTAAGTCAGCTTCAAGGAATAAATAGCCTTGCCAAAGAATAATATCAAAACCAACATTTTTAATACTGATCATTAACATTATGATTTCGAATAATTTCTAGTATGTGATCCGGGTATGTCCAGACTCAGTTTGTTGAAATGAGAAGACCAATTAGATAGAATTGTTGATCTATCTAATTAGAAAACGCCGTAGTTATTTCAGGAGGTTAAATATTCAATGGTAAACGCGGTAGTTGAACCATTGAAACTAACAAATTATAGTAACCGTTATTCTCATTTTTCGGCTGTTGTTTTTTTAGTTCTGATTTTTCGAGTCAAGTATTGTTGGACCCAATTTTAATGGATATTTTTTTCAATGATAATTTTTACATTTTTGATGCTTAACCTAAGATCTTCTTAAGTGAATCCAATATTTTTAGGAGAAATTACTTAGAAGTTCTTAAGTTTTGACATAATGTACTGATAAATTCAATCCTTAGTAAATCAGTCACCGAGTTTTACAAAATTAAACATGTTCGTCCTTTCAAACTAATTATTATCTAATTTATCGCTTGAGGTCACCAAAAGACCCCTCTTTTACTTTTAACCATTTACACTCCATTTTTCCATCGAAGCAACCACACCTATCTCATCTGTCACGATTCTTGTACAACTCTTAAAACTAATTGATTAACCTAACCTGAAACACAAAATTTGAACGACTTCTCCGTCCAAATTGATATTGATTAGGATTATAAAAAAAATCCAACAAAAAGATAAGAACGACTTATTAAAAAAGAAGAAGACAAGAACTACTCTTTGAAAAATGAAAAACGGAGTTTGACTTGATCTCTTGGGACGTTTTCCTTTGAATTGAGATAAAATTAACATTTTTTTTCTCCTCTGGTTTCTTTTCTGGACGTTTGCTGTACTCTTAATGTTTCTAATGGTTGATTGTGACTCGATCGGTAATTTACTCTAGTACTAGAAGATACATTTTATTGGTTAAAAGGAATGGTGAGAAATGGGGTGGGTGGAGGTTACATTATGTCAAACCAAGAGATTTTTTCCAATCTTTTATTAATTAATCAACTCTCATTGATCGATTGTTGACAAACAAATATTTAGATTAATTATGAATTATTTTAATTTGACCAAGAGATCTCAAATTCGAGTTTTTAAAAATGTAACAGTATTAATTATTTATTTTGAGCATTTCAAATGTCTTATCTCCTAGAATCTTGATTAATCAGCCGAATAATTTTCGAATAGTTTTCTGAATGCCGAATCATATAAAAAACATAAGGCAACCAAAGAGTCAAAGAAAATTTAAGAACATAGTCAAAGGAAATAAAAATTTGAACACGTTATCTACTCCATTAATTCTCGAGTGCTCCATAATTATCTGGGTTTAAAACAGCCAAATTACTTTATAATCACGCCTGTAAAGATGTGGTGTGGGGCTTGAGCCTTTAGTTTGGTGAAAGGATAAAGTATGAGAAATCACTTTAGTTGTTATGTTGCTTCCCCTTCTTTTTCTCAAGTCTTCTCCATCTTTTTTGTCAGCTAAATCCTCTAATTCATACTTTCTTTGAACCCATTCTTTTTGTAAGCCAAAATTGGTCTTTTGTTTTTGGAATAAGTTCATTTTAATACCTTGTAGTTTTATTTTGATATTTTAGTACCATGTGGTTGACCACCAATTTTTCGGGCAGGTCCAAGACAGCTACCCTTCCAAACCTACCCGAAGCGATGACGTTTTGAGACGACATGGAAGACACGTGGCGGAAGACTTTTTTAAGTTAAAACGGACGTGAACAGTGATAAATTACCTATTCAGTCCCTAATTTATTTATATTATTTTGCAATCTCTTTTAAATATACCAAAAATCTTTTAACCATCTTCTTTCCCAATCCCAAGCATCTTCATCTTCTTCCTGGGAATCAGAATTTTTCAACTAAAAATTAAAATCAACAAAAACAGTAAAATCAACACTAAGAATTAACATCAACCACTTACATGACGAATCCAAATCCAAAACAAATCTACACCAATTCCAAAAGAATTAAAAACGAAAGACCCAAATTCCAATCAATCTGTTTAATCACAATCTCACATACATGACGAACCCAAATCCAAAATTAAACCAACAATAGCAGCATCCTAAACCAAAATCAAGAAATGGCATCATCCACGATCTTGCCCCAATTTAACCCTAGACTTGTTCGATTGATGCAGATGGTGAAGATGAAGAAGAGAGAAGCAGATGACGTCGGCTGGGGTTAACATCAGCGACGAGCTCTTTGGACTTCTTTGCTGTGTCAGCGGTTAAGTCGTCAGCGGCGAGTTCCTGGACTAGGAAGGATCGTTCTCGGACACGGAGCACAAAGACTGGTACACCGCCGACCCTTGGATCTCTTCTTTCTTTGCCGACCCGCCGCCGTCTGACACTTAACCGGCATTGTCGCTAGGGTTTCTTCAAACGTTTAACAACCAATTTTTCTTTTGATGTCTTTTGAGAAATTAACTTTTTTGTGTGGGGTTTCTATATGAGATAAGAGGTCGATGAAAAAGGGTTGGCAATTTGGAGAAGATCTTCGAACAGTGAATTGGGGAAAATATTTTAAAATATTTTTGGTATATTTAAAAGAGATTACAAAATAATATAAATAAATTAGGGACTGAATAGGTAATTTACTACGGTCCATGTTAGCTTTAACTTAAAAAAGACTTTCGCCACGTGTCTTCCACGTCATCTCAAAACAACATCGCTTCGGGCGGGTTTGGAAAGGCAGCTGCCCTGGACTTGCCCGAAAAATTAATGGTCAACCACAGGATACAAAAATATCAATTTAGAACCACATGGTACTCCATGGGAAAAGAGTAAAACTACATGGTACTAAAATGAACTTATTCCTTTGTTTTTATGAGTAAATTTTATTTCATCAAAATCTAAATAATTACATATGTACATAGTTGGGTGTTCATATGGTCTTTTGTTTCACCAAAATTGGTTTTTTGCTTAAATTCCTTTCTTCTGTATTGATGTTTCTTTATGGTGCCTGATCTGGGTGCAATGAACTCCCCTCCCTCCCTGTATGTCTTCTACCTATCCAAACTTTTTACCCATGAGTTATTTATGAAAGAGTTGATTTATTTTGATATGGGATAAACTTTTGTCACGTAGAGTGCCAACTAGAACTAAAGTAACCATGGTGAGGAGGGTAGGTTGTTAACCTGGTTGACAAAATTTGAACCACTTGATATCAGTGTTCAAACATGTCAAATCACATAGTAGGTTAGTGGATTTAGTACTAAAATTTATACTTACGAAAAAAAATCGTTGATGAAGATAATTAACTCTCAAATCTCTGCTATTAAGTTCTCATCGTCTTTATTTTGTGATCACGTACCGTCGGATACCACTTTTTGATCCTATTAAAATATTTATTGATCCTGTTTAAATATTTATCTTAATAATTTAAAAGGGGTAAATTTTCATCATTGTACCCATTTGGCATTGTAGTGCTATGATAAAGATTATAGGGTCATTTGCACCTTGTTTTCTACCAACAAAATAACAAGGGAAAAGTCCACTAAAGTACCCTGTGGTATCACCGATTATTACTTGAGTACCATGTGGTTTAAAATTGATAGAACCGGTCCGACTTTTTCTAATTTTTATCACTTAGGTCCACTCAAGTCCGGTTCGGGATTTTTTTGCAAAACGCGTCGTTTTGACGCTTATGTGGACTGCCACGTCGTAGTGACCCGGCTTAGTCATTGCTGACATGGCGATGGGTAAATTATCAAATTAGTACCAAATTAATTTATTATTTTTAAAAAAAATCCTTATCCTCCCATCTCTCTTTCTCTCTCTTCTTCCATTCATGTTCTTCAATCCGCCGAGGCAAGCGAAGAAGAGCTCCGGGTTCTGCCTCCCGGAGCAGGTCACCAACTCTCCCTTTTCGGTGACGACGTCCATCTCGGTGACGTTCGAAGTCTGGGGCCCGTATCAGAAGGCCTGACCGCTAACCCCGGCGTTGGAGAGGGTCCCGCCCACGGTCAGACCAAGGTAATCGGTCCACGACCTCGGGGCCAAACCCAGCTCCGAAACACACCGTATCAGCACATCTTCCTATAATGCCCCTCCCCACACGTCCACAAAGTAGGGCCCCTCCTGCCTCTCGAAGTAGTCCAAGTGGGCCCGGCGCGGGGAGGTGTCCATGTCGAGGACGAGGCCCCTCTCGGCCATCGCCTGCCCATTGCCCCTCGCCGCGACGGTCAGGACCAGGTTGTCGTTGGAGGCGGAGCGGTACGCCGTCTTGATGGCTCTTACGACGTCGTCGGGGCCGGCCGGCTTGATTACGGCCAGGGGCTTGGAGGAGTACATTCCGCCGAAGTCCTTAGCGGCCAAGCTCGTGACCGAGAAGGAGAAGTCCACGGTCCCTTGGATGTCCAGGGACTGGAATATCATCGAAACGACGTCTTCGTTTATGTTTTCAGATTCCGTCTCGGCTTGCCTCGATTCGGGGTCATTCTCGTGGTGGAACCGCTCCAAATACGCTCGATTCATCGTTCTCGTGGGATGAATGGAAGAAGAGAGAGAAAGAGAGATGGGAGGATAAGGATTTTTTTGAAAAATAATAAATTAATTTGGTACTAATTTGATAATTTACCCATCGCCATGTCAGCAATGACTAATCCGGGTCACTACGACGTGGCAGTCCACATAAGCGTCAAAACGACGCATTTTGCAAAAAAATCCCGAACCGGACTTGAGTGGACCTAAGTGATAAAAATTGGAAAAAGTCGGACCGGTTCTATCGATTTTAAACTACAGAGTACTCAAGTGATAATCGGTAATACTACAGGGTACTTAAGTGGACTTTTCCCAAATAACAAAGCAAAGCCGTGGATTTTGGGATTTTCAGATAATCCAGCTTCCATTGGGAGATAGACCAGCCCAAAAGTCCAATAGACCCTAAACTTCCTCACCCCCAACGAGCCCATAAGGCCTACTAGACCACAGTGGGAGTTGGTGGTATTTTGGTTAAAATGCAGCGGATCCAAAATCCAAATGCATTCAGAAAAATTGTTTTCTAAAAATTACTTTCAGCAGAAAAAAGAAAATTAATAGCGACCACAGTGGGAGTCGAACCCACGACCTTTTGATCCGAAGTCAAACGCGCTAATCCACTGCGCTATGCGGTCTTACTGTTGACCTACTCATTCTTATTCGATTTTACTCCTTCTGCCATTTGATTGGCATGTCTACAGTCATCAACTTGGATCCAAGTTTTAACAGTTTCTTTTGCTAAATTATATGGTAAATATAGTTTACAGAAGTTACAAAAATTAATTACTTTTAGGAAATCTAAGAAGTGGTTAAGTTATAATAAATAAATAAGATATGGAAATCTAAAAAAATGTTTTTAAGTTATTATTAAATCTGAAATGGTTGTAAAGAAATCAAGAGTAAACCCTCGACTCTAAGTAATTATTTATAAAATTTCCATAGTTACGTGCACTTACATCACGTAAGACAACTATAAAAAACACCCCTTTTGAGGGACTAATAGTGAGAAGTAAAATATTTTCCGGTCATTACATAAGAATCCCTTGTGGAACTATGAAATATTTCAGAATAAAATTCACTTTTACTTTCGCATTTTGACACATCTTTAGTCACTAGTTATTGTCTCGTGATTTTAAATTTTCTTACCAAATGACAAATTTTACTGAGTAATAACTATGTGATATTTGTTAACTTTATTAGTTAAGCTATTTCATCATTTCATTAATTTTATTACCTCATTAATTTTATATGTTTGACATGTTAATTAAAAAAATTACTACTATGTCCACCCTTATATAATGAATGGGTTGTGATTGACCTCGTCATTGCGAAGATGACTCCATTATTAATTAATAACCAATTAATTGATTTATGAAGCACCCACATTCTCCAACTTTGGAGCTTTTGGTAGCCCAAAATTGGAGGAATGGACCAGGTCCTCAAGTTAGGCATAATCTCCATTTTTTTCTAATATTTGGAGAATGTTGGCGATTCACAAACAGTTGACTATCTATTAATCATAAAGATATCATCATAATGACGAGGTCAATAACAACATAATCATACCAACAAGCACTTAGATTAACTGGTAAAAAAATTATTCTAGCTTAACCAAGGTCTCGGGTTCGAGTCATTGGGAATGCAGCAGTGTTAAATACTCGTTGGGAGAGTTTTGCCACATTTCAAAAATCCTACCCAGCTCGAAATTAGATTAGTCGGTCCAGTAGGTCGAACATCAAGTAGTTATAAACCAAAAAAACAACACAATCATTATATCAAGGTGGACTGTGGACATAGTGAACTCCTACGACCAATTAGTCATTTTAAACTTTGGGAACAATAGAAAATGTAATAAACGAAATTTAAACCAATTAATTATACTGCATACTTAATAATTTTCAGCCAATTTCATTATATCCATTGTTGTAAAACCCATGGTCCGAGAGGTCGGATTACGGTCCGCCACTAATAGTGAGTTTGATTGTTTTGGATGGCCCTATGCTTGGTGAATATTTTGGACTGCTTTTTGATGTTCTTAGGATTTTTGGGTTGATTTTCTAGAGACTTTTCGATGTTATTCCAGATAGCGTCTTTTACTGTGAATCGTGCTGAAATGCGTTATTTAGTATCTTAGATGTACTCTCCCTTAGTAGAACATTTCGATGGAATACAATTTTTACTTGTCAGAAAAAAAAATGCAAAAATACAGATAACGATTAAGTTGGTCGAATCATATCAAATTGTATTTAAATATTTAAAAAATTGTATAGTTTTGTTAGATTAAAGTACTTATTTTTATAATTTTTTACATGTAAATGATAAATCTTATGCAATAAAATATTTTTAAAAAATAAAATTTGGTCTGATCGCTCACCGCTAAGAACAGAAAATGGAGACAATTCGGGTCCCAATCTATTTTAGAAAAACATTGATTATATCACGATGGGGGCATTTATTTGGATGTAACGAAAATATTGAGAAAGAAATCAATTATCCTCGTAAAAAAATTACAAAACAATACAGCGATACTTCAGAATCTAAACAATATTCTGATCGTCATATGTAAAAGTCTGAAACACAGACGATTGCTCCAAAGGCAACCCAGGTCTAGCAGAGGAAGGAGGTGTAATAAGAAACGCCGAAGGTTGCTGGTGCCTCGGCTTCGCGGTCAACATAGGTTATTGTAGTGCCATCTGGTCCGAGATGTAGGCTTTGTGCAGGGGTCTTCGGCTATTGGAGAAGTGAAAGATTAGTCCCGTACTAGAAGAGACAGATTCAAGACTGCCCTATTAGTACCTAATTAAGGGTGTCGAACAAAGAAACTTGCTTGCACCGCTAGTGAATAGACGCAGAGATCTCATCCGCCTTCACGGGAAAGTAGAGATCATACAAAGGTGTGTAATAGGGTGATCGATTGTCTATCCAATCGTGCCCTCGAGCTCCCGAAGAACCTCTGGATGGCTGTCGTGGCCCATTAAGGGACCATGAGCCTAGGACAATCATTTTGTAATTTTCTTGCTTCAAGTTCAATGCAAGACTGCCTCACACCCACCATTCTCGCCAAAAAAAATGTAAATTTCCGAAACAACATAAGCTGACTGAGTTTGGTCAAGATGTAAAGTGGCTTGTTCTGACATTCGGACCAACATTATAATTGTAAGAAGTCCAGTGGTCCAGGAGAACCATAATATATTGAGGTCCAGTCAGACAATGGAGAACAATGTTTTTTTAAGGGTAAAACATATCTTCGTTCATAAAACTAAATCAGAACAAACGTAGCGACAAATATAAGGCAGCCAGATCCACATTACCCACCTAACACTACCCAGCAATGCAGAACAATGTTATTATTATATGAACTTAACCGAATTTTTTTCAAAATAGACAAAAAATTTAGATATATTTTCTAAATGGACAAAAATTTAATATATTCTTAAAATAGGCATAAATTTAATTTAAAATTAAAAAAATAAAGAGGCTACCCATGTGAGGGTCGACTCCATCCCTTTGCCATTAATTAAAAAATATAATAGTAGAGGCGACCCAAGTGTAGATCGCCTCCCTGACATATATATATTTTTTTATTTTGGTCGATCGAAATCGATCAGTTTTTGACTTCAAACAAATTTTTGACATCATTACACTCCGTATTTGGAAAAGTTATAAACTACAAAGTTGTAGATATATGTCTCAGCTTTGCATAGAAATTTGAATCAACTCAATCAGACTCCGGAGTAAAAATTTGTGTCTCCCAACCAAAATTAGTCGATCGAACTCGATCGGCTTTTGATTTCAAATAAATTTTCGACATTGTTACACTCCGTATTTGGAAAAGTTATGAACTACAAAGTTGTAGATATATATCTCAGCTTCACATAGAAATTTGAATCAACTCAATCGGACTCCGGAGTAAGAAGTTGCAAAAAAAAAATTTCTTCTCTTGTACTCGTTTGAAAAAGTAATTTTTGCGACGTTTTACTCCGGAGTCTGATTGAGGTGATTCAAGTTTCTTTGTAAAACTGAGACATATATCTACAACTTTATAGTTTATGACTTTTCCAAATTCAAAGTGCAAGGATGTCAAAAATAAATTTGAAGTCAAAAGTCGATCGAGTTCGATCGACTAATTTTGGTTGGGAGATACAAATTTTTACTCCGGATTTCGATTGAGTTGATTCAAGTTGCTGTGCAAAGCTAAATATATACCTACAACTTTATAGTTTATAATTTTTCCAAATACGAAGTGTAACAATGTCGAAAATTTGTTTGAAGTCAAAAGCCGATCGAGTTCGATCGACCAAAATTAAAAAAAATTAAAAAATTTTGTTAAGGAGGCCACCTATAAGCAAGTCACCTCCATTATTTTATTTTATTTTTTAAGTCACATGGAGGAAGTCGACTTATACATGGATCGTCTCCTTATTTTTTTAATTTTGAATTAAATTTTTGCCTATTTTGAGAATATATTAATTTTTTATCTATTTAAAAAATATATCTAATTTTTTTTGTCTATTTTAGAAAAAAATCCAAACATACCTGGACTGATTCTCATCATGAAACAAGTGGCAGTCGGGGAAGCGAATTCGACTAACCATCTAGTCGATTCCTCCTTTAAAATTTTCTTCAGATTCAAAAAATTGTTATTTTATATTATACTAATATTAATCTAAACTGGCTGCTTGGAATCATCTGGGAACACTGTAGGGTAAAACAAATTTGAGTGTCGGTAGTTTAGTAAAATATACTAATTTATTTCTGTAATTTAAAAATATAATTTCTTGTTATTATTTTTTAGGAAAAGTCCACTTTAGTACCCTGTGGTATAGCCCAAAATCACTTTAGTATCCTGTGGTAAAAAATTGATCAATCGAGTCATACTTATTTTAATTAACATCAAAAAGGTCCACGGGCAGCTGCCCGAACCCTACCCGTCCTGCCCGGACCCTGCCCGTCCATCAAGACTTGCCACGTCAGCATTCGCTGACGACGTGGACATCCACACTCTCTTCCTTCCCCTCTCTCTTCCCTCTCTCTCCTCCTCCCCCTCTCTTCTTCTTCTTCTTCTTCTTCTTCTTCTTCTTCTTCTTCTTCCATTCACAAAAAACAAACCCAGAAAATCAGATTCATGTTCATGGCATGTGCTACTCGTGCCGCCAAAAGAATCGTCGAGCAACCTAAAAATAAATTAATGATAGACCAAGATTAATCACCCATTAGAAACAAATCAGAACTAAACAAAATAAAAGACTTGTCCTATTCAAAAATGGAAGTTCAATAAGCAACCATTAATAGATGCAGACTTGAAAACAATGGCTCCATTCCCGCCGGACACGAGCAAGACGTTAAAGTTGGAGAGGTACAACAGCTACATTCGCCGGCTTAACACCACCAAGTTCATCGTGGAGGGGGACATAAACGACGCCGCTCTCCTCACCAAACTCTTTGACGTCGTCCCGTTTACCCACGTGCTCCACCTGGCGGCGCAGGCCGGAGTCTGCTACGCGATGAAGAACCCTCAGTCCTACGTGGCATCCAACATCGCCGGGTTCGTGAACCTCCTCGAGATGGCCAAGGTTGCCAACCCCCAGCCCAGCGTCGTCTGGGCCTCGTCCAGCTCGGTCTACGGGCTCAACATGAACATGCCCTTCTCCGAATCCCACCGGACCGACCAACCCACCAGCCTCTATGCCGCTACCAAGAAGTCAGCCCCGGATTGTGCCAGGTACCGGCACGACTAGACCCCGCAGCCGCACATGGCATCGAGGACCTGAACGTAAGAGTGAGCCTGCTTTTAAAGGGAGGCCGAGAGGACACCGAGGTCCTGACCAATGCGGCTCTCTTCGTGGAAGAAGGTACCGCCGGCCTCAAACTCGACGCCCCTCTCGCGAACCCTAATTGCTATAGATTTTGGGTGTGCAATGGTTTAGCTTAGCTCGAGTCATGCAATAATCCTAGCAGAAGAGTTGAATTGGGATCTCGAATTGTGTTAACCAAAATTAGGGTTCTTCGTTGAAAGGATGAGAATTGGGGGAGGGGGTGGTTCTATTTGATGAATAGGGTGGGTTTTTTCTGAGTTTTGTTTTTGGGTAGAAGAAGAAGAAGAAGAAGAAGAAGAAGAAGAGAGAAAGAGGGACGAGAGAGAGAAGAGAGGGGAAGTGGGATAGAGTCCACGTGGCGCCACATCATCAGCAGATGCTGATGTGGCTGTTCCACATGGCCGGGCAGCATTCGGGCAGGACGGTAGGGTTCGGGCAGCTGCCCGTGGACCTTTCTGATGTTAATTAGAATAAGTATGACTCGATTGGTCATTTTTTTACTACAGGATACTAAAATAATTTTGGGCTATACTACAGGGTACTAAAGTGGACTTTTCTCTTATTTTTTCGATAGTCCCTAAATTACCGTTCCATTAAGTCAATGGATTTTCTCGTAATTCAACCCCATGTCACTGATTTCATACCAACACTATCCCTACTGTAACGTTGTTCATCTTTCTTTTCCCCTAACTCAAATACAAGGGGCGTGCCCTCCATCTTCACACAAAAAAAAAACTCAAACCCCGGAGTTAGTACGAATGTAAATGAGAGACGTTCTTAGGACAGAGTCGGACCCAACAATGTTTCGTTTTAAATATCATAAGTTTAAAAAACTCATACCCCTCACCCGACAGAACCTTCCACCATGGACCAACGCCCCTCTACTCCCAGACCGTAGTCAGACCGAGCTCGCGCCCTTACCCAGAACCATACTCGCCCACACGAACCCTGCCCCTCTACAAGATCCCACCCGAAAGAGCTTCAGTACTTGACTGATGGTCGAGCGTCGAGCTCGTCCATCAGGTGCCAATCTAGAGAGGGTACATTACTGTAGAGAGGGTGGTGTGGGGGTGTGTGTGTGGAGGTGTGTGTGTGGAGGTGGGGGTGGTGGAGTCGATCTGGCCGATTGTCTTCTCCAGCGGCACGAGGTTGGAGCTGGCCTTTGCCTCGTCTTGGCTCGTCGCCGATCGCAGGGGGCGGGGAGGATGCATCGTTGAGGACCTAGAAGATGAGACGCGGAGGCCCATAAGACCACGCAACATGGGTGGGGGCCATCGTCGAGGACCCAGATGACGACGACACGACACGACGGGGGTTGGGGTGGAGGGTCTGGGTTCGTGGTCCTGTCCTCGCCGAGGACGCAAATGACGGCGATGCGACAGGGGTAAAGGCGGAGAGGTCTAGGTTCGTGGCGCAGTTTGTCAACGTGGTTGGTTTTTTTTTTTTTTTGAGTCATATACAGTCTGGGTCTATTGTAGTCTCTTAATAATTTTGAAGTCTAGATATTCTTTACGGTCAACGGTCGGTATGGTTATCGAGGAGATAGAGAGGGTTGAGGCCAACTAGACTGCAAATGGGAAAAATCATCCACCAAATTTTAAACAAAATTAAAAAAGTTTTAATCATTGGATTAAATGGTAAATAAAACAATATAAACCACTTAGTATTCCTACTTTCGTACATTACTATATACCCGAATTATTGACTGTATCAAAATAGTTAAGAGAAAATGAAATCGGGACGAAGAAGAATGAAATCGCGGAGAGGTTTTCTCACTCTCTCTCTCTCTCTCGAGCTCAAAGGAAGAAGAGGAAACGGTTATCTAGTGGTGAAAAATAGATTCCCAATTTTTCTAATTATCTCCGTACCTTGTTACACGTGTACATATACTACTAATGTATAAACTAACTCTAGCTACGTGTACAAGCTAAGTGGGACTGCGTCCACCAGGATTATTAACCTCTTGACTTAATGTACACTAACAAAGACACACGCGTGATACGAGTGCCGTTCTGTTTCAAAACCCATAAAATATATCGTTTATTAAATTTTTTTAAGCTGTACATAAATAAGTTGCTCTCATACATATTTAATTACACTATTTTCTTTTTTGATTTACCAAAGAGTAAGAACATTGTACACGATATTTTTTTGTAAACGTTCTAACATTATCAGCAATATCATCTCTCTTGGCTAATATCTTAGTGTTCTTGCTTGAAATACTTCATGAAAGGGCAAAGTACAATTGCCCATGGCAGAAGGCATGCTCAGGCAAATAAATACCCATGCTTTCAATTGTTTGTCCTTGTGCTTTGTTGATCGTGAATGCAAAACACATACGTACCGGAAATGATTGTGTATCATCTTATACAGACATCTCAAGATTCTCTGATGGGTTCAATAGCATCTTATGGATGAATACTTTCTTACCCGTGAAATTTCCACTGAGATCACTGTATCGATTTAAATAGGCGAAAAGGAAAAAAATATATATGTGATGGTCGTACCTCACTTTCGTTCTCCTTCTTCCTTGTAGGCCCCATCACCGTCTCCATCTGCAAGACCTACATCCATGACCATGCCGATAACGTCCTCGTCATTTTTCTGGTCAGTCTGCTCTATTGTCAAGCAATTCTACATCTCGGGCGTGGACTTCAGCCCGGCGCTCATCGCCATGGTTGTCGTTGTGGTGGCGGCCTTCATATTGGTCACATGCTCCTGCCTCCTCTCCTACCACCTCATCCTCCTCATCCGTCGGTTCCGCAGTGGTGGCGCCGGCGTCAGCAATGCAGGTTCCAGCTGCCTTCCTACTCCACCACGTTCTCCAACCTAGACTCGCCTCCCCTCCTGTTTGACTATTCCTCCCCCGATGGGGCTGTTGACTTCCACGTGTACTCCCCCTACGGGCTCGATGACTCCGTCATCAAGACGATCCCTCTCTCCCTCTACAATGTATCGTCGAACGATGTCGTTCTGCCATACGGTGTCGTATGCTTGTTGGAGTTCGATATGTTAGCAATTTTTTAATGTTTCTAATAGACTAAATTTAATTTAATTTTTTGGAGGGGGATTTTATTCCATCATTAAAATAGAGAAGTACTTTTTTTGTATAACTACTAACAATTATTAATCAATATCAATCGCAATATTTAAATTTGAAAGGAATGATATGTTTAGAAGAGAGAAAAAAAATGAACTATGGTGATTTTTGTTAAAAAAATCAAATTATAAAAAAAATTCTCATTGATGGACAACAAATTTTTTTCGAAAAGAAACAATTGGGTAAAATAGTAATAAGTGCATAATATTTGAATAAATTGATTAATTAGAACATCATGATATTGTTTAGTCAGTGCTATTTCCATAACTAACTAATCAATCCCTAGACTTAAATTTTGGTCACTTTTGATGAGATATTATTTAAAGTTCCAAAAATACCTTTATGCTTATACAAAAATTAATAAATTGTTTTAAAAAAAACTCCCATTGGTACCGGAAGTCAAATGCCTAGTCCAATCTCCATTTTCCATCTTCCCTTCATTCCCTATCCTTCCACTTTGTGACTCCTCTCCCAAACCCTCTCCCCTATCATCTCTCTCCTCCTCTCTACTCCCCCGATCTCTCTCCCTCTCGTCATTCTTTCCCTCCAGTGGCGGTCCCTGTCCCGATCACTATCCTTCTCCCTTCCCAGTTTCTTGTGCACGTTCTCCTCCTCGCCGCCCCTTGACCGCTTCCCCTTCCGCTCGTCCTCCTCCTCGTCAACCTCCCGCCTGCGGTAGCTCCTCTCGCTGCTTTCTTCCCGCTTGCTCTTTCTCGTCCCCTCTCGCTCTTCCGCTTCCTCCACCGTCTTCTCCAGGTACTCAATCTCATCGAACTCCATTGCTCACTCTCAGATTTCGACCAGTCGAAACCCTAGGCCCTATGTACGGAACCAAACTCGATGAGGAAATTCTTAATCGGAGAGGTCGCTAGGGATTAATGGAGATTTTTAACTTGCTAGAGTTTTATTTGGGGTTTTGAGGGTGGATACTTGGAGCCTTGCACATATTTCTTCGGTTTCACTTCGAACGGGGTTCGAGGGTTTTATTTGGGTCTGCGAGATTTTTTATATGAAAGGTAGTATTGACATTTTCACCCGCCGGACAAAAAAGAAGGTTTACATTATTATAGTAAGATAAGGAAACGACATCGTTTCTATTTGCTGAGATGTCATGGTCACTTGATCGCATTTTTCTGTCGTCCAGAAATCTGTCATCCGCTTCAATTAATTTAAACAGCTCGTCGTCCTCATCTTCATCTTCACGGAACACCACCTCATGAACCTCACCATTGGAACAATTCTGAACATCCCTATTCATCACGGCTACATCCAAGAATAGTGTAAAAATATCTGTATACTCAACCTCAAGACATACACCCTCATGAGAGAAGAATAATCTTTTCAACATATCTTTAATTATAAGACAAATTCACTGGGAGAATATAATAGTACATTGAACCAACAATTATTTGGTGTTTTAATGAATCCAATGGCTGTAACCTCTTCGTAGATAATTTTATTTTCATCTGGGAATTGTAAATATTATTGTAAGTATTATATTGATCAATAAAATCATCACTTATAAAAAAAACTAACGACTATTTAGATGAATTAGTAATAAAATTGACCTAGTTTAACTAAAAAAATTCAAATTAGAATCTTATAAGAACAGAATATTATAATTTTTTTTGGCAGAATTTTATACCCGAGATAACGTTGCAATAGTACGTTTAATAGATCTCCCGCTCCGGTTAGGTCAAAGTAACTCATCGTACATAGTCAATCACACGAGAGAACGTTACGAGGTCTTGACCAGGTGAAATTACTACACCCCACCAATTCCACCACACACAAAAACCAGGTGAAATGAATAAAACAAATCAAAGAAAATTTCAGTATGTAAAACTTTTTGATATACGTAGCTCTATTTTTATAAGTAAAATTTTATATGTTTATAATAAATTATTATGCGTAAAAATATTGTTCTATATAAAGCGCTTATTTTTTATATAATATAAATCGCTTAGATATCAAAATTTCCCTAGCAACTTTTCATCTGATATGATTCATATTCAAAATTTATTGCTCAATATTAAGCACATTTTCGTCTAAATTTACTCGGCCCCTAGCTACTTTTAGTTAAATGTAACTCTCATATAATGCACTTGAAAGATCATTTTCTTTATCAGGAATTTTCAAATTATACTAAGAGATCATAAACAATTGTTGT
Organism: Hypericum androsaemum; assembly: GCA_963995505.1. Classification (NCBI taxonomy): domain Eukaryota; kingdom Viridiplantae; phylum Streptophyta; class Magnoliopsida; order Malpighiales; family Hypericaceae; genus Hypericum; species Hypericum androsaemum. The sequence goes on along the minus strand of OZ023186.1, from coordinate 3,551,694 downwards.
GTAATAAAACGAACGAGTCTTACTCTCTACTTTTTCTATCTAGAACTAGTCTTCTCTCCTTCCCTCGTGGAATAAAAAAATTGAACTTGGAAATTTTATATGTGATCAATGAGCAAATTTGAAAGCTTTTGGTAAATCAAAAATAATTAAATAGAAGAAGAGAGGAAGAAGACAGAGAATTTGTTGGCCAAGAGGAAAATCATCTCTTGGGTTTTCTATATTTTGTTCTCGCTTTTTACAAAGTGGTAAAGTAGAGATATATACACAATTTACAAAGGAAAACCAAAAAAAATTTGGTGGGGTCCACCTATTTACTATCCTACCAAAAGTTGTTGTTGCCCATGTGAGTATTTTTTTTTGTGAGATTTAAATTATTTACCCAATTTTGGATCTTAGATGGTCATTGAATTCGATTCTCTCATTTTATGCTTAAGGACTGACACCGTATCTATCAGACCATATATGAGTTGTTATGTTTTATGTTTCCTTGCTAATGGATTGGCATATGTGCTCCGCATATGTTCTCCACATCAGCTAGGTAAAGTGGTTCAATTGAAATTCCGGATGACCGGGCGTCCATAGCTCTAGTGATCAGCTGATTTGTACCATTTAACAAAGTTTGTGAATGGAAGCGAATGTTAATTTTTCTGCAGAATTGGGCGAAGGTACGTTATTGCTTGACACTGGCATAAAAAAAACACCAAACGCCTAAATTAACTTTAATGGAATTCACATTTTTTAAAATTCGTTTGAGTGTGTCAATTTACACCGGCTACACTGGGTTATAACACTCTCATTTAGCTTAATGAACATCATTGTTTTGTTTACAAGGATATGATATTAAAATTTGGTAGAAAAGTTTTGAACCAGAATTAGTTATCTCCAAAATTAAAAGTAGTTAAGTTTTTAAAAAAAATTAAAATTAGTCGGTTCCAAGAATTTCCGAACAGAATGGTGTAGCTCTAATAACAGTATCAATATGACAACCGCTGGATCAATGGCGTACGTAATTGTCATATTTGTTTGCTTATGACGGTATAAGGTCTACTGGTCTAGCATGAAAAGGATATATGTTGTCTTTATTTGAAGCCAGGCAAAAAATGGAACAGTGAAAAGACTTGTATGGTTAATGGTTGTCTCTATGCTGACGTGGAGGCTCTTTCTTGGAATTTAATGATTGGTATTTTTCCTAACTCAAGGTATGAAACAGAACATCATGCACCAGCTAAGGAATTAGTTCATTGGAACTCCTCTTAAAGCTATGACGAAATAAAATGGGGTTATAATAACGAGATAACTCTGCTCTAAAATTATTTTATCATTTTAATGAATAGTAAATTTTATATAATTATAAACAAGTATAATACGCTCGCAACTATTAATGTGATAATATAACAATAACACCATAATGTTGGCATTCGTGATGAAATAAAAAAAATATCTCCGTCAGCTTTTTTGTCTTCAAGGAAAAAGAGCTCTAAATTTGGCTTAATTAAGTTTGTTGATTAATAATCTTCCTTTACTTAAACTATAAGACATATAAGATTTTAATTAATTAATGATGTTCCTCTTGGCATCACTCTATGTTAAGCTTTTCTTTTCCGATGTTAATAAAAGATTTTACTTATAAAAGAGGGTTGGAAACTGTTTCTAGAATGACAAACAATCCACTTGGAAAGTTGAAATCCCGTGGGAACGGGAGAAAACAAAGGTCGGTAATCAACAATCTTCGTTTAGTAAAACCGCATCAAATTCAAATTAATTGGTCTAGTGATTTTTCTTATAATGAGTACCAACAAAAAAAAATTTAAACCATAAGTCACAGGTTAGTCCATTAGTTGTTAAGTCCACGCGCAGCTAGGTCAGCTACGATAAGTATCATCTTTCCAAAGTTAATCCCAACAGCGACCACTTCCTTAGTCCAAAACCCCGCCTAAATGACAATCCTTTTTCCGCGTGGCCTGGATCCTCACACTACAGACTTCCTAACAAACTCCTCTAGCTGCCTCCCTATACCTACCCCCTACCTCCGAAGCATTTCCCCACTCCCCATCTCATCACCACCTCAAATAACAAGAAGAAACAGTTTTTCTGACAATTCCCGACTCTGAATATCAGAACCGAAACCAATTAACTACAAATGCCAAAGAAAGGGATGAGAACCATTTTCTTCAAGCCAAACACGCCTCAACCCCAACCACCTCCATCTCCAATGCGGTCCCCTCTCTCCGTCCGGATCATCGAAGAGAACTTCGAGGCCTCCCGCGCCCTCAACTCTAAGTGGGACCCGCACGACCACCACGGCCAGGCCCACCACCTGTTCTCCGTCGAGACTTCCGACGAGGCGAAACAGTTTCTGACGGAGGTCTCACAGCTACAGTCCGCCATGCACTTCTACGTCGTGTTGGGAAACACGAGGGCCCCAAACACCACACGAACAACTTCCAGAGCTAGAGATCGATGACAAGCACAAAGGAAACTCACGCACACAAGAATACGACACAAAAATTTGGTCACCCGGTTCGATCTAAACCGATCTACGTCCGGGGGCGTACCAAGCCAGGAGATTTCACTATATCAAGCTCGATCTACACTCTAGAGCTTCACTCGCTCAACAATGGTGTTTCTCTCTCTCCTCTTCTCTCTCTGTCTCTCTCTCTCTCTACACAAGGAAGAAGATGCCGAAATAGTGACTGAGAGGTGGGTATTTATAGTGCCCACAGCCTAGGACTATTTGGTGTCGGCAGGGGCAAAATCGTCCACCAGAAATCACATTTCTGGCCCCGGATGAATAGTGCCGAGTCAACATGTGAACAGTGACCCCGTATAGTACGAAGTCTCCATACCCAACACGTCGCCCACGACCCGGCCTCCCCGAACCTCGTCCTCGCCCAGACCCTAACCCAGTCTGCCATGCGCCGCCTCGAGCGGGAGTTCTACCGCCTCCTCAAGACCGAGTACTACTCCGGCGCCGGCTCCGTCTCCTCCCGAACCAGCCTATCCGACTTCGACGATTCCGAAGAACACTCCCCCCTCGCTCCCCCTTCCCGGGCAAGAGTTACGGCGCCGGGTGTCGACGATCTCCGGGCGATCGGCCAGTGTATGGTGTCGGCCGGGTACGGGAAGGAGTGCGCGAAGATATACAAGATCGTAAGGAAGTCAACGGTCGATGAGAGACTCTACCTTCTCGGCGTCGAGCGGCTGTCCCCCTCCCAGGTCCAAAAGATGGACTGGGAATCACTCGAGGTGAAAGTAAAAACCTGGCTGGCGCGGTAAAGGTCGCGGTGAAAACCGTTTTTAACAGCGAGCGGTTACTCTGCGACACGATATTCTCTACCTCCTCGGCCGCGATCCGCGAGGTGTGCTTCTCCGACGTTGTATCCGAGGGCGCCACCGCTCTTTTCTCCTTCCCCGAGATCGTCGCGCGGTGTAAGATCTCCCCCGAGAGGCTCTTCCGCCTGTCGAGGCCGTCGCCGACCTCTGGCCCCAAGTCGAGTCCACCTTCGACTTCATCTCCACAGCCGGCGTCCGTTCCCTAGCCGTCGCCGCCCTCGTCAAGCTCGGGGAGGCCGCTTGCAGGACGCTGGCCGAGTTCGAGTCCGCCATCTCCAAGGACAGCTCCAAGGCCTCCGTCCCCGGCGGTGGGGTCCATCCGCTCACACGCTACGTCATGAACTACCTCTCCTTCCTGGCAGACTACACCGGCCCGCTCTCCGACGTCGTCGCCGACTGGCCGCTCCCCTCGCCATACTGTGCAAGCTCGACGGGAAGGCGGAGCGGTACAGCGACGCGGCGGTCTCCTATTTGTTCCTAGCGAACAACCTCCGTTACGTGGTCAACAAGGTAACCGCCTCGAATCTGAGGTTTCCATTAGGGGGAGATAGGGTGGCGAGGCACGAGGCCAAGTTGAAGCAGTACGTGGCCAACTACGAGCGGATTGGCTGGGCGCAGATTCTTCAAGTCCTAACAAATGGCCCCAAGCCCACCAAATGGCACTTAGCTTAACGGTACAAGGCGTTCATCACTTGACGGAGGTCCAAGGATCAAACCTGGGCATGTGTAATCTAGGTGTAAATAATCTACCTTTAAAAAAAAAATCAATATTCTTATTATTAATCATCAAATATCACAAAAACTTAAAATAAGTATAAACCATCAGCAGGTGGTTTTCCCTTTTCTCATTTGTCAAAACCCATTTTCATCTTCCCCAAATTAAACCTAAAAACTCAATCTTAATTTCCCGTGTGCCCTCGAGATCGCACTAAAAAAAAAAAAAACTCTCTCCCAGGCACGAGTCCCAAGGTTTCCGCTCCCTTCGCCGTTCTTCCTTCCCATCTCCCCCATCCTCTCGCCTCCTCTTTCCCAACACCAAGGTTGAGCGTCGACCCTCCTCAGCCACTTCGGGAGGACCGCCGGCGCCCTCCCCGCCGCCGGTGACCATGGCGGGGTCCTGCGCGACTTGGTGGTTGTTTCGTTCAACCTCCGGGGCGCGGATCTGACCGTTGAAGCGCCCGCTTTGGAGCACCCCCCTCCCCCGATGGTCCTCCCTAGGGGAAAGCGGTTGCTGCTTCTTCTCTCCCGGTCCCTCTTTGGTTTTCTCCCCATCGCTCTTTTGCAGGTGAGCTTGGACTGTGGCTGCCTCTTTTGGCAGATGACCCGAGTTTGGGTTCTTGGTGTCCGCCTTTTCTGCAGGAACGATAGGGACTCCCGTGCACCGCGCATTTTTGGCTCTGCCACCGGCGCTGCCCCGCCGCAGGTCACCATAGCGGGGCATCCAGCGACTCCGGAGGGGGTGGCCCTCCCTCCCATGTCGTCGTTACGGTCTGATCCGGCTCCTCCCTTGCGGGGTCTTCTTCTGCAAGTCCTCGTCCCTAGCCCAAAACTAGGGGTCTTGCTCCTGCACCAGCCGCTGCTCAGGTGGCCTCTCCAGCGGCGTCTACCCATACCGCCGTCCACCAGCAGGCGATTGAAACATCCTAACCCTAGTCCCGCGACTAGGGCTTCTTCGGATCCCTCTCCGTGGGGGCAGGCTCTGGCGCTCCTCCTCCCGCGTTTCCTCGCCTATATTCTCCTGTGGCTCGTGGTAACCCTCCAGAGGTGCCACTTTCTATCAGGCAGGTTGGCTTGGCTCTCGGCGGTTGGCTGCGATGGGTTTCCTCTCCGTGGGTTCTCCTCTCTTTCCGGTGGTTAAGCGCCGGCAGTTTTTTCACGGTCCGCGGTCTGGGCATTCAACATTTGGGACTGCTCCTGGTGGGCCCTCCTCTTCCTGCGGGACCGCGGTCTGCCTCACCTCTACAGGCCCTCTGTCGTCAGATTTTGGGTCCACTTTCTCTCGATTCAGGCTCGCTTTGATGGACATGACTCCCACGAGTCACTATGAGCGAAGGATCTAGCTTAGTATCTATTCTTGCCCATCCGACTTGTGGGTGTGCTAGAATAGAGTTCTTATTATGGCAGCGAGTCAACCTATTTGGTTGCCCGTTTAGGCCAAGGTATTTGGTTGTTATCTATTCTTGACCACCCGGCTTGTGGGTGTTCTCGAATAGAGTTATTGTTATGGCAGCAGGTCAACCTCTAGGGTTGCCCGTTCGCCTTGGTTTTTCCTTTGTTCTTTCTTTTCTTTCTCTCTTCTCTCGTCCCGTTTGTAATTTTCTTTTTCTTCTAATAAAGTTCTTAATTAGTAAAAAAAACAAATGGCCCCAAGCCCGGGGACGAGCGGGCGCCGTTGGTAGGCGAGGTCGCGGAGAAGTGCAGACGGTGCAATGTCGAGTTCGAAGAGGCGTACAAGAAGCAGAGCGCGTGGCTGGTCACGGACCCGAAGCTGCGAGACGAGATCAAGGTCTCGCTGGCTAGGAAGATCGTCCCGGTGTATCGCGAATTCTACGAGTGTTTCCGGGGGTTGGTGATCGCGAGTGTTGCGAGGGAGAGAAGGATGGGGCCCGCAGAGGGAATTGTCAGATATGTCCCTGACGATTTGGGGAATTACCTTTCGGATCTGTTCTTCGGCGGGGAGGCGGCGGCCAGCGTGTCGTCCATGCCGCTGTCGTCCGGGCCTTCGGTTTCAAAGTCGTCTGGTAGCTCGAGAGGTCAACGGAGTACATGAGAAGGATTTTTTTTCCTTTTTTCTTTTTTGCATGGAAAAGGTGGATAAGGACAAAATAGAAAGTGTATAAAATACAAAAAAATAAAATATTCTTGCACGTGCGTGCACAAGTTTTATACGTAGTTGTAATGATCTTGGTAGGGTTTTCAAGAAATAGAATCAAGAAAAGAGGGAAAAGAAGGAAAGAAGAAGATAGAAGAGGGATAGGAAGATAGAAACGTTCTGTTTCTTATCAATTTGGATACAATGTCAATAATGGTCCCTGTAATTCTTACTATGCCTCTATTTATACCTAGTCATTATATCACCTAATGGGCCTTACCAATCACAAGCCCAATACAATCTATATCACTAGCCCATCACGTTACAGTAGTTCATAATCTTCTCGTGATGAAATTAGAGAATGTTTGAATTCTTTGTGATGATAAGCAATGTTGATACATACTCCCTTTTATTTCCGTAATATTTTTGTTAGGTGTCTTGAGAAAAAATAATTTTATATTATTTTTTGTTCACAACCATTTGATAAAGTATAAATTTTTATTAAAAAAATAACACTTGATATACAACGACTAAAAAAATTAACTAATTCATGTTTGATTCGAGCAAAACTTCTCAACGTTAGTAAAACTATCCCAACAAATATCTAACATTGTATTGTTGAGTTTCTAAGAACTCGATTAAAATTTTCTTTGATTGTTCCGATATTTTTATGTTTTGAAGCATCGAACAAAATATGATATCCTACCAGGTAGGTAATAATAATTGTCAAAATGTTTTTTATGCGTATAATAATTCCAAAAAACTTGGAAAACCTATTGATGAACATGTTTTCTTTTTGTCAAGAATTGAGAATAGGCCAGCGTTAAGTAATGGAATTATGGATTTTTTTGGTAAATATTTTCCTACGGAAATTAGGTTTGTGACGTTTCCTAATTGGAGCATTCCTAAATAGGTAACAACTTTTGTTCTGATGTCTTGGTTTTTTTTTCTTTGCTTTTGTGTAGTTTGGTTTCCTAGGAGTTTGGTCGCCCGTCGCTGAACTTTTACGTCAGGAGGTAGGAAATAGTCTTAAACTTATATGTCTACGGCAAGACTAATTGTCCCAGAACAACTTTTGTGTCCTAGGAACGAGTGGGTTCTCTTTTTGGAAACCGCGTTGCTTTTATGTAGTTTGGTGTCCTAGGAGTTTGGTCGTCCGTCGCTGAACTTTTACATCACGAGGTAGGAAATAGTATTAAACTTATATGTCTACGGCAAGACCAATTATCCCAGAACGATCCAAAGAACGTAATAACAGAGACCAAATAATGTCCTAAAACGTCCTAATTAAGGTCAAATTAAGTAAATACAAGTGATATCAACCAACTTATCCCATCGTTTGCAAAATAATTTTCCTCTGGAATTGCCGCATCAGAATTTTGACGAGGCTGACGACTACGAGGATGCGAGTTCTCTTCCAACTAAAATATCAATAAAAATTTACTTCCAAAAAATTGAAAAATAATAATATGCAAATACGTCAAACCAAAAATTAATATGGACGTTTGTTAGTTCGAAGTTGTTCTAATAGCTGTTTTTTCCTAACTCAAGGTATGAAACAGAACATCATGCACCAGCTAAGGAATTAGCTCATTGGAATTCCCCTTGAACCTTTGAGGAAATAAATGGGGTTCTCATTAAGAGCAACTCTGCTCTAATATTATTTTATAATTTAAATAAATAGTAAATTTTAGATACTTATAAATAAGTATAACACTCACAACTATTAATATGATAATTTAATAAATAATACCATAATGTTGGCATTGGTGATGAAGTAAAAAAACGATCTCCATCATCTTTTCTTTGTCTTCAAGAGAAAAGAGCTCTAAATTTGGCTTAATTAAGTTTGTTGATTAATAATCTTCCTTTACTTAAACCATAATTTATTGAAGATTCTACTTAATTAATGATCTTCCTTTTGGCATCGCTCTAAAATAAGAATTTTCTTTTCCGGTGTTATTAGAAGATTTTACTTGTAAAAGAGTTTCGGGCCAGCCTTTTGCAGCTAAATCTTATTTATTGGATAATGTCCAAAAATAAACTAAAAAGGAAACTGTTACTAGAAAGACAAATTTATTATCAGTATACAAATTCAATTATCTATTTACTTAGAATTTTGTTTCCGATATAAAAATTATGACATAATATTAAAGCAGGTTAATCTCGTAACAAAAAATTAGAAGAAGAAGTTTATAAATGTAAAAAATACGAGAAAAATCTCATCCTTAACGATCCATACCCAGCTAGGCTACCTACAAATAAGTATGCTCTTCCTAAAATTTAACCCCAACAGCGAGTACTTCTGATTCTTAAAAAAATAAAATTCAGCGTCAACTTTTTTTAGGATAAATAAAATAAATAAAAGTCAACGTTGAAAAAAGGTTTTTTCAGTGTGGACTCGAACCTCGCACTCCCTACTTCCTAACAAAGCCCTCTAGCTGCCTCCCTATATATACCCCTTACCTCCAAAGCATTTCCCCACTCCCCATCTCATCACCACCTTGAAGCAAAAGTTAACCGGCAATTCTCGACTCTAAATATCAGAAATGTCGAAGAAAGGAATGAAAAACATTTTCTTCAAGCCAAACACGTCCCGACCCCAAGAACCTCCATCACCAATGCGGCCCCCTCTCTCCGTCCGGATCATCGAAGAGAACCTGGAGGCCTCCCGCGCACTTATCTCCAAGTGGGACCCGCACGACCACCCCGGCCAGGCCGACCAGCTGTTCTCCGTCGAGAATTCCGACGAGGCGAAACAGTTTCTGACGGCGGTGTCCCGGCTCCATTCCGCTATGCATTTCTACGTCGCCCACAACCCGGCCTCCCCGAACCTCGTCCTCGCCCAAACCCTAACCCAGTCTGCCATGCGCCGACTCGAGTGGGAGTTCTACCGCCTCCTCAAGACCCTCCCGGGGTACTACTCCGGTACCGCCTCCGTCTCCTCCCGAACCAGCCTATCGGACATCGACGACTCGCACGAAGACTCCCCCCTCGCTTCCCCTTCCCGGCCGAGAGTTAATGCTCCGGGTGTCGACGATCTCCGGACGATCGGCGAGTGCATGGTGTCGGTAGGGTACGAGAAGGAGTGCGCGAAGATATACAAGATCGTAAGGAAGTCAACGGTGGACGAGGCACTCTACCACCTCGGCGTCGAGCGGCTGTCCCCCTCCAATGTCCAAAAGATGGACTGGGAATCACTCGAGGTGAAAGTAAAAACCTGGCTGGCCGCAGTAAAGGTCGCGGTGAAAACCCTTTTTTACAGCGAGCGGTTACTCTGCGACACGATATTCTCCACCTCCTCGTCCGAGACCCGCGAGGTATGCTTCTCCAACGTCGTATCCGACGGCGCAACCGCTCTCTTCTCCTTCCCCGAGATCGTCGCGCGATGTAAGACTTCCCCCGAGAGGCTCTTCCGCCTCCTCGATCTCTACGAAGCCGTCGCCGACCTCTTGCCCCACGTGGAGTCCACCTTCGTCTTCATCTCCACGGCCAGCGTCCGGTCCCTCGCCATCGCCGCCCTCATCAAGCTCGGGGAAGCTGCGCGCAGGACGCTTGCGGAGTTCGAGTCCGCCATCTCCGAGAACAGCTCCAAGACATCCTTCCCCGGCGGTGGGGTCCACCAGCTCACCCGCTACGTCATGAACTACCTCTCCTTCCTGGCAGACTACACCGGCCCGCTCTCCGACGTCGTCGCCGACTGGCCGCTCCCCTCGCGGTCGAAACATCCGGAAGCCTACTTCGACGAGGAGGATAACGGCGTCGTCTCGAGCAACACCTCCGTTAGGGTCGCGTGGCTCGTCCTCGTCCTGCTGTGCAAGCTCGACGGGAAGGCGGATCGGTACAGCGACGCGGCGCTCTCGTATTTGTTCCTAGCGAACAACCTCCGTTACGTGGTCAGCAAGGTAACCGCCTCGAATCTGAGGTTTCTATTAGGGGGAGATTGGGTGGCGAGGCACGAGGCCAAGGTGATGCAGTACGTGGCCAACTACGAGAGGATCGGCTGGGCGCAGGTCCTTCAAGCCCTAACAAATGGTCCCAAACCCGGGGACGAGCAGTCGCCGTTGGTAGGCGAGGTCGCGGAGAAGTTCAGACGGTTCAACGTTGCGTTCGAAGAGGCGTACAAGAAGCAGAGCTCGTGGGTGGTCACGGACCCCAAGCTGCGAGACGAGATGAAGGTCTCGCTCGCTAGGAAGATCGTCCCGGTGTATCGCGAGTTCTACGAGTGTTTCCGGGGGTTGGTGATCGCGAGTGTTGCGAGGGAGAGAGGGATGGGGCCCGCAGAGGGAATTCTCAGATATGCCCCTGAAGATTTGGGGAATTACCTTTCGGATCTGTTCTTCGGCGGGGAGGCGGCGGCCAGCGTGTCGTCCATGTCGCTGTCATCCGCGACTTCTGTTTCCTCGTCGTCTGGTAGCTCGAGAGGCCGACGGAGTACATGAGTAGGATTTGTTTTTCTTTTCTTTTATGCATGGGAAAAGGTGGACAAGGACAAAATACAAAGTGTATAAAATATTATTGCACGTGTGTGGTGAAAAAAATAATTTTATATTATTTTTTGATCACAACCATTTAATAGAGTAGAAATTTTTAAAAGATAATATCTAATATACAAACATTTAATAAGTTGGCTTATCGATATTTCATTCACGTAAAACTTTTTAGTGATGATAAAGCTATCCCAAAAAGTATTAACGTTGTTATATTTTTAAGAATTCGAATTCAATATCTCTTTACGATTAAAATTTGTTTTGGTTGTTCTGATATGTATATGTTTTGAAGCATCGAACATAATATGATATCCGACCAGGTTGACAATAATAATTGTCAAAACGTTTTTTATAGGTATAATAATTTTTAAAAACATGGAAAACCTATTGATGAACATATTTTCATTTTGTCAAGAATTGAGAATAGGACAGCGTTAAGCAATGGAATTATTGACTTTTGTGGTAAATATTTTTCTACGGAAACTAGGTTTATAGTGACGTTTTCTAACTGTAACATTCCTAAATAGGTAACAACTTTGTTCTAACGCCTTGGTTCTGTGGCGGTGACGGGCGAGGATGGTCTCTTTTCCGAAATCGCGTTGCTTTTCTGTCGCTGAAATTTTACGTCACGAGGTAGGAAATAGTATTAAACTTATATATCTACGGCAAAGATCGGTTGTCCAACCGATTTATGTATGGTCTGTTGGATACGGTGTCAGTACTAAACATGAGGTGGGAGAATTGAATCTCATTACTGTCTAAGATCCGAAATTATGGAAACAATTTAAATCTAAAAAAAAAACCAGTTGTCCCAGAACGTAATAACAGAGACCAAACAATGTCCTGAAACGTCCTAATAAAGGTTAAATTATGTAAATACAGGTGATATAACCAACTTAATTCTTAAATAGGTAAACTTCTGTTATTCCATCGTAAATTGCAAAGTATTGATATGTAAATACGTCAAACCTATTGTTCAAAAAAATACATCGAACCAAAAATAGTGTAGTAATATTTGTTAATTCGAAATGTGTTGTAGCTATTTTTTTTAGAAAGTGACTTGTAGATATTTTGGTAATCCAAACATTTCCTTCTTATTTTCTGTCTCTATTAAATTAAGAATTCGCTTGAATGAGCGTTGTCTCTACTCTTTAGTGTTCAAATTGCCAATTGTAACATATTCTTTCGAATTTCTTTTCTTATTTTTTTTTTCGATTCTTGTTACTGAATATAATGATATGGGGTCAGCATCATTTAATACTCCTCATCATTAAAAAAAAATAAAGCATTTAATATTTCACGAATCAAGAGCCAAGGAATTAATGACCCGATATAGGCTACCGAATTTTAGTCTTATTTGTATCGAAGGATCTAAAATTAATTAATTTTGCGCGTCCGAGATCTAGAGGTTCTCGGAGAAGTCATGCAACGTTCTTTTCAAAAATTTGATCTCCAAATTCTTACAAAGACCGAATCAACTAGAACAAAGCAAGACTAAGTAATTAATTTTCGTGCGGCTGAAAAATCTATAGACTTTCTCAATTAATGTTTTCTAAATTTTTTAAAGGTCTAGCTTCTCCTTTTCAAATTAGAATTTTACAATATCTAAAATACAATAAGTCGTTGCAGATTTTTATATCGGATCTTATAAGTCATGAGCATCACAATCCATGATCCATCCATAAACACATTGATGGACCGGGCCGCTAGAACGTAATTAAATCTGGACCGACCTCCGGCCCCACGTGGAGTCCACCTTCGACTTGATCTCAACTGCCGGAGTCCGGTCCCTCGCCGATGCCGCCCTCGTCAAGCTCGGGGAGGCCGCGCGCAAGACGTTGGCCGAGTTTGAGTCCGCCATCTCCAAGGACTGCTCCAAGGCCCTCGTCAAGCTCGGGGAGGCCGCGCACAAGTTTTATACGTAGTTCATAATCTTCTGGTGATGAAATTAGAGAATGTTTGAATTGTTTGTGATGATAAGCAATAGGATATGTTCATTAATTAATTAATTTTGTGTGTCCGAGATCTAGAGGTTCTCGGAGAAGGCATGCAACGTTCTTTTCAAAATTTTGATCTCCAAATTTTTACAAAGACCGAATCAACTAGAACAAAGCAAGACTAAGTAATTAATTTTCGTGCGGCTGAAAAATCTATAGACCTTTTTAATTAATTTTTTTAAAATTTTAAGGCTTAGCCTGGTGCAGTAGAACGTGGATAGGAGATCGTGAATCTGTTGATTATGAGAATACTAGGAAAATACGATAAAAGTCTCGATCCGTTGATTCTAAGAATACCGGAAATCGACAGATAACTCGAGAAAATCCTTGTTTATATTTATCAAAATTCAACCAACTAAAATAATAACGTGTATGTTTTATTATAGAAAACTAAAAAAAATCTATAACATATAATTCTACTATTAATCAAACTTCTAATAATAATAATCTAAAATTATAGATAACTAATAGTAAAATTAAAGATAATTAATAAACTATTTTCATCCTTATCTCCATCATTCTCTCCCGGTTAAAGAAATTCGTACTCGAATTTGGCGTCGTTGGCCAGCTTGAAATCTTCGTACATGCACTCTTGAATATTTTTTAGCGACGTGGTGACACTTGATATCTTCCATCCCAAGAGAACAAATACTTAAAAATTATGCAATCATAAACAGTCTTCAGGTTGAAGACAAAAAATTCTTTACGTCTTCGAGCAGATCTTTCTGCATCCTTATAATCATGGTTTATGTGGGGTATGGCCTCGTTCACCAACTCATCATCCTTAGTGGAGTCTTCAGGCCTAGAGTCACCAACAACTTCATCAACTGTGTACTCCTCATCAGGGTAAGAGTCATAAATTGGTTCACCATTGTCTACATCAACCTCGTCCTCCTCATTAAGGTAAGAGTCATACATTGGTTCACCAGATAAGTCATCAGCAAAATCATCAAACTCTTCCCAAAATAAAGTGTTTCAACTTCTAGTGGTGGTGTAGTCTATATCTTCTTCAAGATCTCTGCCATCTATTGCTTCATATCATCCCAATTAGCTTGAATCTCATGAAACTTTTAGACCAGTAATTGCCGATGATATTGTTCCAAAAAACCACGGTGTTTGTTAGCAACAACATTCCAAACTTCATATGCATGTCAGGAAAATAACTCATAAATTAGCTTCTCTTTCATCTTAGGCCATCAAGAGATTTTCTGCTTACCACATCATTTTCGTCGAAGATTTAAGTCAAACCACCAATCCACAAGATCACCTAGCAATTGTCGTTTGAAAAATCTGACTTTATCAAGCCACTTAATAAAATCTTTGCTGAAATTTCCCAATCAAGATCAGAAATATCGCTCAAAGTAGGAATATGCATCATAGTATTAAGCATCTTCTATTAAGCCCAAATGGGACTAATCTGTCAGTTTATAAAACTTTCTGGGATCAAGCTATAATTTTACACCTCTAGTAAAATTCAAAACGGTCCACGCAATGGAAAACTTCAGAATAGTCTCCACACTTCTGTCAGCATTCACAATCAGTCTCAAACTTCTTCCGAATTCCAATCAGGCCCAAATTCCCAATTCACAAACCCTAATTAGAGGTTGGGAATAGTCAAACCTGAGAAACCTGGGTGGCGGCCGGCGGAGCAGGGCCAGAGCGGCGAGCTACGAACGAAATGGTGATGGCTGGGACTGCGGTGAGTCCTGAGATGGTGAAGGCGGAGGACGTCGAGCTTTCCTCCTCTAAGGTCGGGCTCGAGAGTTTTCTGGTACGGCGGGGCGAGTGCTCGACGTACGGCATTTGGTGGCGAGGATATGGAGGGCCGTGGATGAGGAGTGTCGTTGGCGGCGAGGGCAGGGGCTGACGGCGGTTGTTTGAAGTGTCGTTGACGGGGGTTGGGTCCTTTCTCAAGAAACCAAATCTGCCAATTTTTGTGTGTGGATAGAACGAACTCCAATCAATCGGATCGAACACGATCGAATACCGTAAGGAACGAACACGGCTCTTGATACCAACTGATGCAGTGGAACTTGGATAGGAGATCGTGAATCCGTTAATTCTGAGAATACCCGAAAAATATGTTAAAAGTCTCGATCCGTTGATTCTACGAATACTAGAAAGTGACAGATAATTCGAGAAAATCCTTGTTTATATTTATCAAAATTCAACCAACTAAAACAATAATGTGTAGGTCCTATTTATAGAAAACTAAAAGAAACCTATAACATAGAATTCTACTATTAATCAAACTTTTAAGGGTAAATTACCCTCACATCCCTGTACTTTGGTCACCCTCCCCCTAGGGTCCCTGGATTTTGGAAAATGATTGTCCCATCCCTAAGTTTTGATGATATTGACTATCGGATCCCTGGAGCCAGAATATTCCATATTCTCCGGTGAACTCCCACTTGAAATGACCAAAATACCCTCCCTTATTAAATTTTACTCTACCTCACTTCATCTTCTTCCTCCCACTTCATCTTCTTCCTCTTACTTCCAACTAAAACTTTAATAAGAACTATAATTTATGAAAGAGAATTAAAACAAACAAACTTGAATATTCCAATTCGAATTAAAAATCTAAATTAGAATAACCTAATTAAAATTAGGGTTCTAATTCAAAGAATCTAGGTCAATTTTTGACCCAACTAGAAGAAACAAACTGCCCTTAAAAAAATAGAAACGACATGTGCTCCAGTAGCAGCCCGTATTCCCAGATGACAAACCCCCGTGGTTGTGGAGCCTCTGATTGGAGACCTTGTGGAGGCGACTAGCGGAAACGCAGGCGTAAGTAATTCCACCGTCGACAGCGCCCTCTCGATGTCGCACTTGCCGAACCCGCCGCCACCAAGCGCTCACGAGAAACTGGAGCTCCGTGACGCAGAGAAGCCCTCTCGACGTAGGCGTAAGAAATTTTACCGTCGCCAGCGCCCTCTCGACTTCGCACTTGTCGAACCCACCGCCGAGCGCTCACGAGAAGCCAGAGCTCCGTGACGCAGAGAAGCCCTCTCGACGCAGGTGCAAGCAATTCCACAGGCGCAAACACCTCGTCGGAGTCGCTCACGAGAAGCCAGAGCTCTGTCGATCGTGTACCGACAATTCGATTGGAATTTGGTCGAGAGAGATTTGGTGGATTGGAATTGACTTCGAGAGCTAGGGTTAGAATTTGGTCGATTGGAATTTGGTCGAGAGGGATTTGGTCGATTGGGGTTTTGAGTTCAAAATTAGGGTTGTTTAAATTTTGATTCAATTATGTTTAAGTTTTGATTGAAGGTGGGGGTTGAAGATGAATTGGGGAAGAAGGTGAAGGGAGAGATAATTTTTGTTTTTTAAGTGTGAGGGATATTTTGGTCATTTCAGGTGAGAGTTCGCCGGAGAATATAGAATATTCCGGCTCCAAGGACCCGAGAGTCTATTATCATCAAAACTTAGGGACGGTATAATCTTTTTCCAAAATCCAGGGACCCTAGGGAGAGGGTAACCAAAGTACAGGGACGTGAGGGTAATTTGCCCAACTTTTAATAATAATCTAAAACTATAAATAACTAATAATAAAACTAAAGATAATTAATAAACTATTTTTATCCTTATCTCCATCATTCTCCTTACCAAATTAGAATTTGACATTATCTAAAACACAATAATTCGTTGCAGATTTTTTATATCGGATCTTATGAGTCATGAGCATCACGATCCATACATCCATAAACAGATTGATGGACCGGGCCGCTAGAACGTAATTAAATCTGGAGGATACGGATGATTTTTCTTGAAGGGCCTTTGGGCTTCAGGTAACCAGTAGCTTGTACTCGGCCCAAAACAAAAATACGGACCAAGCATCTGAAACCAAAAAACTGGAATACATTTCCTTCGAAATCATAAAACAAGTAACAAGCCCAAACAAGCAAACTAAACATTTCACACCAACTTTTTTCGGTAAATAACAGGCTGACTAATTTAAGTTAAATTGAGTGTGATATCAAATGGCAAAAAAAAATTCTTTCAAATTATGACACTAATGCTTTCTTATGGCTCGAACAGTTGAAAATCCCAAATTACTTACTGTTAGAGTGGTGGGTTTGTTTATAAATGTGAAAAATTCACCAACTCATTGCTTTAAAGTTTTTGGTTGGATATGGAGATTCTAACATGCTATCAGAGCGGGTTGATCCAATGTTAATTGTTGTTCTCGCACGACTCTCATTTCATTACACATTGAAGTCAAAGTCCATGCAATATTCGATCCGATGAGTCTCGTTTGAGGAGTCGTGTTGTGAATCTCACATTGTTAAGAGCACTATGATTGTTTATAAGTGTGAAAAATCTATCAACCCATTGTCTTAAAATTTTGTGTTGGATAAATATCTTGTTCAAATAAAAAATCTTTGCGTGTTATCTATGTATTTGGTGGGCACAAACTAGCTTTGTTTTTTTCTATGACCATCCTCTTCCGGATGTAATATCGACGATCAACAAGTAATTCAGAATTAAGTCTATTATTACATTGAATGTAGTACTAATTCTCTTTTATGGGTTAAAGGCCTCCCTTCTATTCAATGAAATAGTCAATAGACGTACAACACGAGCTACTCTTAACAATTCTAAGATGATCAGTGCATGAAC
This sequence comes from Hypericum androsaemum, assembly GCA_963995505.1. Lineage (NCBI taxonomy): Eukaryota > Viridiplantae > Streptophyta > Magnoliopsida > Malpighiales > Hypericaceae > Hypericum > Hypericum androsaemum. The sequence goes on along the minus strand of OZ023186.1, from coordinate 3,534,436 downwards.
TTACTTACAGTAAAACTACTGTAAAGTGATCATATTTAAAACCACTGTAAAGTAATCATATTTAAAATAATAACTCCTCTAAATTGATAAAAAGTTTCGGTTCCGAATCGGGATCAGTGTTAAAATTTAATAACTTCTCTATCGTAATAGCTAATACTTTTTCAGAAAATTTTAGTGCTAAATTTCGGTTCCAATTTTCGCATAAAGTGATATTTTTGAATAAATACATATATTTTTACATATTTTATAAATTTAAAAAATATTGTAAGATATTAGTTTGTGCTAAACTTGCTTATTTAATAAATTTTACATCATCATTCATCTTCTCAATCGTTTTAGAATGGTTCTTATGATCATCGTCTTGTTCTAAGAAAATATCTCAATCGAATAATATCATTTGAATAACGTTATAAGTCTAAATTTTAGGTAATTTTTATATAGACTAAGTAATTTTTGGTATTTACGTATTTATTATTCAAAAACTCAATTTTAATATTTTTGGAAAAAAAAACTTAAACCTCTCTTATCTAATAACCTCTCTAAAATGATTTTTTTTCCGGTCCTGACAATATCACTTTAGAGAGATTTTATTGTATATTGTGATCATCTTGTCAATGTCCACTATGCATATTAATGCTAGGATAAGAAAATGGCGGCCACTGTATAATTCAACGTACCTTGCTTTTTTTAGGAAAATGTTATTTTAATAACATGGTTTATCACTTTTTTAACTAAATATTATGTGATTTAGTTTTGTATATTTTAGTGACAAAAATTTCTGGAATTCACACCTTTTTTTTGTCGAATACAGGATTAGTTCTCCCCATTTGGTGCAGCACATGGTAGCCAAATCCATGGATCTTATACTATGAGTTAAATTTTTACGCCAAGTAATTACAGCATGTCATGATTTAAATCTAGAATTTTTGTTGATTTAAATCTAGAATTTTTGTTAAATCTTATACCACTTAGCCAAATATATTTGGTACGAGTCCTAGGTAGTCAGGTGTACATTAAATTATAATTTCAGATCTCACCTCCTCAACAAACAACCGATTTTTCGGTTTCCATTCTCTCGCCATTAAAAGGGTGGCAATGGATAATAATTGTAGAGTCAATTATTGAACCAATTGGATTCGATTAAAATAAACGGTGTGACGAACACTCATTAAAACAGTTGTTGTCACGTATGTACTTTTTAATGTTATTTAATTATGACCACCTTGACTTTTATGTGATTGTTTCCTATACATAATGCAAGCAAATTGGCATGCAGCAACTTGGACCTAGGAAAGTACATGAATTGGATCAATAATACAAGGTCACAATATTAAAATACTCGGCACGATTAAAAATTGGTGACGCTGGCTAGCAAGTCTTGGTCTTTCTTTTTGTACTTATCAAATAAAAGTCTTTCTTTTTGTTCTGGTGGGAGCTATTCATATAAGTCCTAAGAGACAGTGTAGGAGTTGGAAGTAATGGAGAACAAAAGAGGAAGTCTCTATTACTGGTCACTTTCTAAAAACGTGTAACGAAAACTTAATCAGCTCAGTAAATATCGAATTATAGGATAATCAGACGGGAGCAGATTTGGTCCTGGAAAACCAAATCCAACCAGGACCGTCCTAGACGATCCAATGGTTTACAAAGTTAAGATCCAATAGTCCGTGTTTATCCCGTCCCGGATAAATCGGAACCGTCTGGGATAAAAGGGGTTGGATACAATGGTCTACCCAGTGAGCGAATGGTTTACTCAATTACGATCGAATAGTCTACTTAGTTATGATCGAATAGTTTATTCTGTATATATCGAATAGTTTGCTGTCCAGATTGGTCCTGGATTCTTTATTCCAGGACCAAAAATCCGGTTCCTAACCAGACAATATTAAAAAAAGAGAAAAATCTACTTTAGTACCATGTCGTATATCCCAAAATTACTTTAGTACATTGTGGTAAAAAATTCATCAATCGAATCAAACTGTAGCCAATTTAGATCACTTGGGTCCAAGGACAGTGCCAATTTACATCACTTTAGTGCCCTCTCAGTGGACCCAATTGATGTAAATTGGCTATGGTTTGACTCGATTGATAGATTTTTTACTACAGGGTACTAAAGTAATTTTTTGCGATACTATAAGGTACTAAAATTGACTTTTTCAAAAAAAAAACTACAGCCGATGAACGTCCAATAAGTATATCATGCGGGCGGATATGACGGCATCACGCCCTTATCGATAAACCCAATAATGTTTTTACTCCAAAGTGAAAACCATCGAATGTCTAACTAGTTAAAATTTTCTAATTTGAGTACGGAGAACACAGCATTTAAAATCTGGGGAAAATTATGTAACGCCCTGGTATTTAGTATATTTAAGGTTCGATCTCTATATTTTGATAATCGCTTAAAAACTCACCAATGTTTAATTTTATTATACTCTTAGGCTCCTCACTGATGTTAGCGATAATTTTTTCATTGAAATAATTTTTCTACCCTTAAAAAAAAAGCCAAGAAATTAATTAAATATCTAATCGACGTTGATAAACCCTCGTTCTTGGATGCCGGAGTCGGTCTTCAAGCTCTCGTCGGCGTCGGCGTCGGCAATAGAGGGAAGCTCCTGTTGGACTCCCGTCCCGTCCTTCACATTGTCCTTTCCATCTCCCTTCTTCTCGCTGCCGTTGGCGTATTTTTTTGGCTGAGGAGAGACCGATGAGTTCATCTCGTGGAGGAACTGAAGGAGCGGAGCCACCACGAGCTGCCTGATCGGCTCCTAGAACGTTACCGACGACGGAGGGAACGAAGTCGAGACCGCCGTCATGAACGAGAACACCTTGGAGACCTTGACCTGGCGAATCCCAAGCGCGAGGAGGGATAGGTGGAGGCGAAAGGGAGGACGAAGGAGTTCGGGATCGAGAGGAACATCGTCGTGTTGGTGAAGAGGAACGAACGAATTAGAGTAGGCGTCGACGAGCGCCGTTGTTCTCCAAGGCTTCTCCGCCTGTTCGTCGAGTGAGTCTGGCAGTGAGCCGACGACTGGGTTTTCTTGCCGGAATCTGAGTCGACCACTAATAGGTTCACAGTGAGCCGAATTGATTGAAATCGAATCCACAGAGACAAAACAGTTGGGAATAAATTGAATTGTGCCTCGATTCGAGTGAGGGCATGGTTAGGGTTAGGGTTGGGGTCGGGTTGGTGGTTGTTGCGGGTGAGGGCGTAGTTAGGGTTGTGATTGCGAACGATGATGTAGTGCTGGTGGGTGCGGGGATGAACGTCAGATAAGGAGAAGTCGGAGGGATGGTCGGAATTTTTTAACCGGAGAAGATGAAAGCTAACGGGGAAAGGTGGTAGGAATTTTTGGCCAAGGGTATAATGGTCATTTTATTAATAAAATAATAATATTTTGATCCCTGACGTCAGCGAGGAACCTGAGAGTATAATAAAACTAATCCTCGGAGAATTTTTAATCGATTACCGAAATACAGGGACAAGCCTTAAATATACCAAACACCAGGGGTCTGAAAATAATTTCTCCTAAAATCTATTAAGACTCGGCATACCCCAATATAATGGTAGATTACAGTCGCAAATGTGGTGTTGTTTGTAAGTGTTAAAAGTTCAGTAACGGTTTCGGGTTGAATATGAGGACGGGTTACAAAAGCGCTGGGGTACGAAGGCTCAGCCCATAAAGTTACCATGCAGGTCATACGTTACGTGAGATCGGTGCTTACGATCTTTGAAGATTCTTCGACGGGTTCCCAACTAATATAAAAATTGTCAAGTTGGTGTGAGGGTAGCTAGATAAGATCACAGTTAATGCATGTTTACTGTATAACAGAATGCGATTGATTATTTTAAGTAAGATAGAAATGATATAATATATGTGCATATATACATTTCCAACAAGTACAAATCGAGAAATGTTCTATTATGAAAGAGTTGTTATAGTTTATATCAAAGGTCTCGAAAACGATGTTAAATATTTATTTGAAGAATTTGATACATTTTAAAAATTCTATCTGAATTTAGATTAATCGGCTTAGTCAATATCCAGGTGTATATATACACATATGAAGTTTGCGAGAGACCAGAGAGACAATAAGGGTCATAGGTGGTTTTATTGGTACAGGTGGGAGTTTGAAAGTAATTGCATGAATCCTTTGGGATAGAAACTGCATGTGGTTTTAGGGTTTCGGTTTGATTTGTTGACGTATATGGTCACAATCGGATATAGCAAGTTGGGCACGGAAATAAGGACAGGTACCCGAAGGGAGAAGTCAAACTAGATGAGCAGTCCCCATGTCTATAAATGAAGTCAGACTTTGACATTTTCTCATTCTTCCGCACTCCGAACTCATGGCTATTCAATTGGCTCTTTATGAGCTTACCACTATCAACTCTAACATCTGGACAAATTGTATGTTGGTATAAGTTAAAATTTTTGTATTCAATCCAAAACTATAAGTTAATGAGGCTACGGATTCTTTAACAAAGTTGCAAATAGATAGATGATGGTATAATACTCCTGAATTTTTATTGCGCCATGTTGGGAGAGATTTGTTTGCGTTACCTTATTTTTGATTTTCATAGAGTGTGCAGTATATTTGATGCTCTCTTTCCCTATTGGTTTTTCTCACGGGATTTTACAATGACATGATTTTTTACAGAGGCTCGCGGCTGCAACCTTACATAGTTTAGTGCGAGAGAGAGTTCTGGTCACCTGCTTCGGGTGTCTAGATCCGTAATTGTAGTTCTCATCATTGATGTGATTCAGGTGACTGTTGACTACCCACTTGACGGATAGCTTGAGTATACGCGTCCCATCCTAGGGTCTTGATGATATTACAATTGTTTTTCTTTTCGTTTGATTAATAAATTTCATTGAAAAAATCCCAAAAATTAAATTAATGAGTTGTTGAATTTTTAACATTTATAAATAAATTCGTAACACTCACAATTAACGATATGTTCATCTCAACACGTCTCTTCTAACGAAACTCATTGAACTAAAAACTTTGTGCTATAAAACGGGCAGTCCTTAATATTAGATTTGTGGGACTACCACTATGCATAATACGTTTATTTTGAGAGCTTAAACTGTTTGGCTTTGTAAATTTGTAGATTCTCTTGTATTATGGCCACACCTAAATTTGTTGAGTAGATTCATTGTTAGTTTTTAAATTGTTAGCTCCGATCGTGATCTCGGGCAGATTTGATAGTTGTTAAAGATTATAAAGATCAAATTTTTCATCATTCCTTTGAAGTTTTTAAAAGTCGACAAAAAATTTCAAACAGTTAGTTAGTACAGTTGCATTTTTAGTGCTGGAAATCTCGAACTCCAAACCGCTTTAACATTCTACCGTTCCAACAAAGGATTGAAGATCTTCTAAAAAAATATTTGGGATAAAAATACTTTAGTACCCTATATTATGTGAAAAAGATACTTTGCACTATGTGTTATGAAAATAGACACTTTAGTACCATGTGTTATATAAAATGGACACTTAGGACCAACTTTTCATATGAGCTTTGACTTACGCTGAAGTGGCAATGGTGACATGACTTCGACTTGCTGACGTGGACAAATAGATGGCTTCACAAAATTATATTTTTCGACAAACACCAACTTAGTATCATCTCTTTTGGCGAAATTCCGGTTATCTTCTCAAGTCATCTTCAAAATGACACAAACCCAGTTCAATAAACCAATCGCCGTACTAAAAAGCACCACCAATCGCCGGTACAAAACCACCACCTCTCGACTTAGGATGAAACAAAAAATTCTGAAAGCAAACTTCAGTTCTTCAATTCTGAGATGCAAACCCAGTTCAATAAACCATAAAAAACACCACCAATCGCCATACAGAACCAATCGTCGTACATGCCACCACCTCTCGACTGCGAAGTACCACCAATCAGTAAAGGTTAAACCCAGACCGGTCTTCCTGCTCCACAGAAGGAGCCACGAGCAATCGATGTAGGCGGCGGGCGCAGTTGTTGAGGATGGCGTTCATCCCTCGGCGGTGTTCGGGTGCGGGTTCTCCTCGTCGCCGGCATCATCCTCCGATATGTTGGGGAAAATACCCACATCCCGTGGACCCAAGCAATATACGAGCAAACCACGATAACCACGAGAAGCACAAAGCACAAAGCACAAAGAAAGCGCAAGGAGGGATACATAAATTTGATTACCCGATTCGATCCACAACGATCTACATCCAGGGGCTTCCAAGTCAGGAGAGATTCTACTATTTTCACGCTCGAGCTTCACTCGCTCTCACAACAATGGATGCCTCGCTCGACTCACTCTCCTCCTCTTCTCACCATGGCTACCCACACTCTTCGGAGCTCACTCTCTTGGCAAAACCCTAGGCTTGGGCTCTACCCACTCTTCGGATAACTCTCATTCATTCGGAGAGTACCACCTCCTTCACTCGGAGGTAATCCATTCACTTGAGTCTTCTTCTTTCTTCTCTCCTTCACTCGGAGAGCACACCTCCTTCACTCGGAGGCAACCCTTCACTCGGGTCTTCTTCCTTCTTCTTCTCCTCCTTCATTTGGAGGAATGGGTACATGGCATCTCCTTCACTTGGAGAGCCTTTCTTCTTCCTCTCTCTTCTCTCTTTCTCTTTGAAGAAGTGGGCAACTCTTTGCTAACCCTTCTTAGAGGCCATGGAGGGGTATTTATAGTCCCACAATCCTAGGAGACTATATGGAGTCAGGAGGGGCAAACTTCTCCAAGAAAATTACTTTTCTCGAGCACCCCCAGCGGGCGCTGGCCTCCCAGCGGCCGCTGGGCCATCAGCTTTTTAACTCTCTAGAAGTGCCCCCCAGCGAGGGATAAGGGGCTAGCGACCGCTGGGCCCTTCTCAACTTAGCCATTTTGTTTTGTCTTCACTCGACACTTGACCTGATCGCCACCCCGATCATTCTCAAGGCTCCTCACTCGAGCCACACGACCCTCGGATGTCCTCAACATCTTCACTCGATTCTTAACTCGATTGATTCCCCGAGCATCCCTGGACTCTGAACCTAATCGACCAACTCTCAGACCATCCTCACGGCTCTTCACTCGAGTCACCCGAATACTTCACTCGTACTCAGGCTTCATACCCAACAATCTCCCACCTAGAGACTGTGCTCCACACGATCCACCCGTCACTAAGTGACCGTCTTCTTCACTTGGCAATCTCCCACCCGGAGACTCACCACTTCACGAACCACCTCTCACTTGGTGATTCTCATCATTAGGCAATCTTTTACCTGGAGACTAACCTCTTCATCAATCACCCATCACTAGATGATCTACACCAATCGGTACTCGTCACCCATCACTAGGCGACCTTCTCCCAATCGGCACTTCGGCCTCTTCTCATCACTTCACAAGGCTAATTGAAGTCAAGCATAGCTCCAACCTCTCCAATGCACTCCCCTTGGGCTTCACAATTGCAAGACTTCTCCTCCTTGAACCCAAGAGATCACCCTTCTCTTGTCAAGGTAGCTTGATGCCACATCTGCATCCACGCATCTTGCCACTCTAGCTTTGTGAGAACCACTGCGATAAACCACTGCGATAAACCACACTCGCTTATGGAACTCCACTGTGAAACCACTAGTGGTGGGGAACTTGGTTTCACCTTCTCCTCACTGGCCTCTTGGCCATTCAGTACAATCCTGCTCCCACCCGAGTTCGGAGATGTCTTGCTCGACCATCTCACTGCTAGAAACCCCCATCATTAGCAATGCTCCCCTCGTCCTTTACTTGGACTCGGCATCTTACTTGCTCTTCTCATCTGCATCAACATGAATAAATGACACAAAACCAAACACACGAAGTTAAATTAGATCAATCTCCTTCCCACTCCAAGCCACCTCCGGTATCACATTCTCCAAAGGGCTTGATGGTACTCTATTAATCAAGTAAGCACCGGTGTTCACTTCATCCACCCTCAACATCTTCAGTAGTACATGCTTCACTCGCATGGCTCTAGCTCTCTTATTGGTTGTCATGTTCATCTTCTCCACGATGCCATCTTCTTCAGAGTTTTCAGCTAATGTATTAACTTCATAGTACTTGAACTCTTAGAGCTTGTACTCTCTGCCATTTTTCGATCTCAAGCACACCTCAAGACCCTTCAGGCCAACGTAGGTCTTATAGCACGAACCACCCAAGGATTTTACTGGTGCTAGTCCCTTTACTTAGACCAATTCAAGATTCTCATCTTTTCAGAAACTGCTACCTTTTGAAACTCAAGATCACAAGGCTCACCAGAAGACCCATCTCTATGATCTTCAACCGTGGTAGCTTCCCTCTTGAATAAAGCACCCTCATCCTCTTCTCACACATATGGCCAAGTCGACAATGCTACTCCGCATCTTCTGTCGCACTCACAAGGCCAATGCTCTCATGGGCGTTCCTCATTGCATACAACACACCCTCCTTGGTTGTGATGCTCCTAGACAAGGACAAGCATATCACATTCATCACTTTTCAGACTAGGAGCCTCTGCTCTTCTTTCTTCATATTATCAAAACTTCTCCACGGGTGACTCCACTTCACCCATCATGGCTGCTCTCACCATGCCCTAACCCTGGCTCTGATACCAGTTGTTAGGGAAAATACCCATATCCTATAAACACAAGCAATGTAAGCAAAAATACATACGAGCAAACTATGATAATCACCAGAAGCACAATGCACAAAGCACAAAGAAAGTATAAGGAGAGACACAAAAAGTTAGTTACCCGGTTTGATCCACAATGATCTACATTTGTGGGCTTCCAAGCCAGGAGAGATTCTATTATTTTCATGCTTGAGCTTCACTCGCTCTCACAACAATGGATGCCTTGCTCGACTCACTCTCCTCCTCTTCTCACCGTGGCTACCTACACTATTGGGAGTTCACTCTCTTGGCAAAACCCTAGGCTTGGGCTCTATCCACTTTTTGGGCAACTCTCCTTCACTCGGAGAGCACCACCTCCTTCACTCAGAGAGCACCACCTCGTTCACCTGGGCCTTCTTCCTTCTTCTCTCCTTCACTCAGAGAGTACACCTCCTTCACTCGGAGGTAATCCTTCACCCGAGTCTTCTTCCTTCTTCTTCTCCTCCTTCACTTGGAGGAGTGGGCACATGGCCTCTCCTTCACTTGGAGAGCCTTTTTTCTTCCTCCCTCTTCTCTCTTTCTCTTTGAAGAAGTAGACAACTCTTTGCCAACCCTTCTTGGAGGCCATGTATGAGTATTTATAGTCCCACAACCCTAGGGAACTATATGGAGTCGAGAGGGGCAAATTTGTCCAATAAAATCACTTTTCTCGAGCACCCCTAGTAGGCGCTCGCCTCTCAGTGGCCGCTGGGCCATCAACTTTCCAACTCTCTGGAAGTGCCCCCAACGAAGGCTAAGGGGCTAGCGACTGCTGGGCCCTTCTCAACTTAGCCATTTTACTTTGTCTTCACTAGACGCTTAACCTGATCGCCGCGCCGATCATTCTCAAGGCTCCTCACTCGAGCCACATGACTCTTGGATATCCTCAACATCTTCACTCGACTCTTGACTAGATTGATTCTTCGAGCGTCCCCAAACTCCAAACCTAATGATCAACTCTCGGACCATCCTCATGGCTCTTCACTCGAGCTACCTGAATACTTCACTCGTACTCAGGCTCTATACCCAACACGATATGAGGGTCGGGCTCAGGGACGATGGCTTTGGCTTGGCGCGATAGCAACTCCTGGATTCTCTCTGTGTGCAGGTTCTCCTCACTGTCGCCGAAGATGATGATGACTGGCCTATCCAAAGAAGCGCGGAACCCAATTATGAGAGAAGGCCAGGATGGTGGGGAAGGGCGGTTTTAGGACGGCTTACAAAGAGGTGCTCATAATGGGTCGTCATCGCCATGAAGAAGATGACTTGGGAGGGAGGAGGCGGCTGCATTCCCACTCACAGAAGCTGAAGCGACAGAGGGGAGGGGAGGGAGGGAGTTTGTCGAGATTAATTGAAGCAGAGTCCAATTTAGGGATTACCTCGGACGATTTTTTTTTTCCGGCAAGGATTCGTAATTGTCGGTGAGTTTCGACTTGAACATCGGGATCGGTTTGACGTATGGCGGTAGAGCTCCGACGAGGGAGTCGCAGAAAGAGGAAGTCATCGACAAGGGTATTTTTGTAATTGATTGACTTAGTTCTAATCAATTGGTCTCATCCAACTAATTATCAGCATATTTAAGTAAAACCTTTTCTTGATAATTTAATTTCTTTCTCCAAAACCCTTTCTTAATAACTCAAAACTTGAAATCCAGTCATATGTTAGGACAAAAAATTAAAACGATAGATGATACCGGTCAATTAGCTAGTCGATAATATGAAAATGAAACCTCCAACCAAATAATAAGAAAATGCCTCAGTTTTTTATGTGAATTTTTTGTCTTAATTTCTTTATTTTGTAAGTATGTTTATTGAGTATATGAAAATGCCTCATTGATAGAGCTTACAACATTAATAGTATTGGGTATAGAGCCTGAGTGCGAGTGGAGGCCTTGAGGATGGCTCGAGTGAAGAGCACAAGTAGTCGACTGGCTCGAGTGAAGAGCCTCCGGAATGGTTCAGGAGATGATCAGATTAGATTCGTTGTCCGGGGAAGCTCGGGGGATCAACCGGGTCGAGAAATGGAGGCCAGAACGCGAGACTAAGAGGCGAAGAGAAGCGAGGCTGCTGGACCCAGCGGCTGCCCAAAACCCGGCCCGGCAGACACCGATCAATGCATGTTTTGGGCTGAAACATGGTCAAACTTGCCTCTCCCGACCCCAAATGACTCTAGGATTTTGGGCTCTATAAATACCATTGTTAGCCTCCTATAAAGTGTGCGGTTGCCTAAATGAGTGGTCAAAAGAGAGAGTGAGCTCCCAAAGTATGGGGGTAGCCAAAAGTGAGGCCACTGCTTGTATGAGTGAGTGAAGCTCAAAGAGCAAAGATAGTAAAATCTCTCATAGCTTGGACGCCCTCGAACGTAGATCATTGAGGATCGAACCGGGTGAACAAATCTTGTGTTCCTCTTTGTGCTTTCCTTTATTTTTGTGTTTGTTCTTCTCATGGTGTTCGTGGTTTACTCGTGTGCTTGTGTCGTTGCATTGCTTGGGTCCACGTGGGAAGTAGAATTTTTTCCAACAACTGGTATCAGAGCCCGGGTTTAGGACGTGGTGGGAGTAACTATGACGGGTGAAGAGAAGTCGCCTGTGGAGAAGTTTAATGGCGTTGACTATGGCTTTTGGAAGATGCAAATAGAAGATTATTTGTATGGCAAGGACTTTCACTTGTCGCTCGGTGAGAAGAAGCCCGGCTACATAAAGGAAGAGGAGTGGAATCTCCTAAACCGAAAGGTGATGAGCATTGTGCACTTATCCTTGTCTAGGAATGTGGCGTTGCATACAGTGAAGTTTAAGTCCACCAAGGAGATGTTGGAGACATTGTCTGAGATGTATAAGAAGCCCTCGGCTGCCAACAAAGTGTATTTTATGAGGAGGTTGTTCAACCTCAAGATGGCAGAGAGTGATGCAGTGGCCAAGCACCTAAATGAGTTCAATGCGATGATTGCCCAATTGAGCTTGGTGAAGATTGACTTCGAAGATGAGATACAAGCCCTAATTTTGCTAAGTTCCTTACCTGATAGTTGGAATGGTACAGTCACAGTGGTGAGTGCCTCGGCAAGAAAGGTGACACTTAAGCTAGATGAGGTGAGAGATTTGATCATAAGTGAGGAGGTTAGAAGGAGAGAATCTGGAATAGCCTCGAGTGCAGATTTAAGTGTGGGCAATAGGGGGAGGTACGAGTCGAGGGGGAGGAAGGACCGGGGTAGGTCAAAATTTAAATCGAGGGGTGGATAAAAAAGTGATTTGAGCTCGGTGCAGTGTTGAAATTGTGAAGAGTATGGTCACTTCCAAGATGAGTGCATGGCATCAAAGAAGAGGGAAGATGAGTCGGCCAATGCAACGACGGAAGACCATGGAGATGTGTTGGTCTTGAGTGAGTGTAGTCCATTAGAGGAGTGGGTTGTGGATTTGGGAGCCTAATTCTATTCTTGTAGTGATGCGAGGATAATGAAAAAATATGTCTTATATGACTTTGGCATGGTTCATTTAGCGAATGATGAGACTTTGCAAGTTGTAGGCATGGGAGAGGTTCGAATCAAGACCCCCAATGGATTATTGTTGAAAATGAAGGGTGTGAGGCATGTTCCTGGGTTTAGGAGAAACTTGCTATCCGTGGGATAATTGGATGTGGAAGGTTATGGTGTGACCTTTGGCCGCGGGTCATGGAAAGTCACTAAGGGAGCTATGGTGGTAGCTCGAGGAGTGAAGGAAGAGACGTTGTATGCGATGAGGAACACCCATGAGTGGCATAATGGCCATGTGAGTGAGAAGGGGATTGAGGTACTTTGTTCAAGAGGGAAGCTGCCAATCTTGAAAGCCATAGAGGTGGGTCTTTGTGGGCTTTGTGATATTGGAAAGAAGAGGGTGAGCTTTTCGAGAGGTGGTGGTTCCGAAAAGGAAGAGAAGCTTGAATTGGTTCATAGTGATGTAAGGGGATCGACACCGATGGCATTCTTGGGTGGTTCGTTGTGCTACAAGATCTTCATTGATGAGAAGGGTCTTAAGGTGAAGTGCTTGAGATCGAGAAATGGCAGAAAGTACAAGCTCCAGGAGTTCAAGGACAAGGAAAGTGTGTTTGATGATATGAACTCTAGCTTTGAGATGGTCAAGCTAGGCATCTCGAACTCGGGTGGGAGCAAGAAGGTACTAAGTGGCTGGGAGACTAGTGTGGAAACAGAACCAAGTTCTCCACCGCTAGTAGTTCTGATGAGGAGATCCACAAGAGAGAGTGGGTCACCCGAGTGGTTCTCACCCGCTAACAACTATCTCTTATCGATAGATGGTGGTGAACAAGGAGATTATGCAAAGGCACAGTGAAGTGAGCTTATGCGCAAGAGGGTGCTTACAAAGGAAGAGAAGATGGAGTCGTTGAGTGCCAATAAGACTTGGGAACTAGTGAAACTCCATAGTATCAAGAAGGCATGGCATAATCATAAGGCTCGAAAGATTAAGCGTGTGGAAAATGAGAATAAGAGTTGCAAGGAGAGAGCCAAGAAGAAGAAGACTCCAAATGGCTTCGTATGTGGTCGTGAGAGGTATGTCAAGGGGTGTACAAGACTGGTGAGTATGGATGCGGTGGGAGTAGAGAGGAGGCTCATGAGAAATCCTAGAAAGTAACAAGAGAAGGTAATGAAGTGGGTGCCCGCCCACTTGACAAGCTTTGTAGAGAAGGGCCTAAGTGATAAGGGCAAAAAGGCTAAAATGGTAAGATGTATTGATGCGGATGTAGCATCAAGCTATCTTGAGAGAAGAGGTAGCTTTGCAAGTGTGATGACCAAGGAGGGTGCCTTGGAGAAGTTAGAGCTATGCTTGGCTTCAACTAGCCTTGTGAAGTGAGGAGAAGAGGCCGGTATGCCAATTGGAGGAGAAGGTCATATAGTGACGGATGACAAGTACCAACTGATGAAGATGGTCACCTAGTAAAGGGTGACAAGTGCTAAGTGAAGAGAAGGTCATCTAGTGAAGGGTGACAAGCAACAAAGTGAAGAAGATCATTAAGTGAATGATGACAAGTTGCAAAGAAGTGAAGAGGGTCATCAAGTGAATTGTGACAAGTGATGAGAATTGCCTAGTGACTGATGATTAATGATGTGGCGAGTCTTTGGGTAGGAAGTCACCAAGAGATGAAGAAATTCATATTGTGAAAGGTGATTAGTGATGTGGTTAGTCTCCGAGTGGAAGATTGCCAAGTGAAGAAGACAGTCGCCTAGTGAGAGGTAGCTCGTGTGGAGGTCAATTTCCAGGTGAGAGATTATTGGGTATGGAGCCTGAGTGCGAGTGGAGCATTTAATTGGTTGAGTGAAGGCCTTGAGGATGGCTCGAGTGAAGAGCACGAGAAGTCGAGTAGCTCAAGTGAAGAGCCTCGAGGATGGTTCGGGAGATAATCATATTGGATTCGGTGCCCAGAGATGCTCGGGGGATCAATCGGGTCGAGAAACTGAGGCCAAAATATGAGACAAAGAGGCAAAGAGAATTGGGGCTGCTGGACTCGGCAGCCGCCTAAAACCTAACGATCGGTGCCTCTTGGACAATATGCAGACCCAGCAGACGCCAGTGAATGCTCGTTTTGGGATAAAATATGGTCAAACTTGCCTCTCCCGACCCCAAATGACTCCATAGGGTTTTAGGATCTATAAATACTCTTGTTAGCCTCCTAGAAAGTGTGTGGTTGCCTATGTGAGTGGCCAAAAGAGAGAGCGAGCTCCTAAAGTGTGTGGGTAGCCAAAAGTGAGACCATTGCTTGTATGAGTGAGTGAAGCTCAAAGAGCAAAGATAGTAAAATCTCTCCTGCCTTGGACTCCCCCGGACGTAGATTGTTGAGGAAAGAACCGGGTGAACAAATCTTGTATCTCTCCTTGTGCTTCCCTTTGTTTTTATGTTCATTCTTCTCGTAGTATTCGTGGTTTGCTCGTGTGCTTGTGTCATTGCGTTGCTTGGGTCCACGTGAGAAGTGAGTTTTTCCCCCAACAAATAGATAGGTAATATTATACTAATTATTATTTAAGTTATAAAATAGTTGGGTTTCCATTGTTGATCTTCTTAGTTGTGAATTTTAGTGCAGCTCTAGATCGAGTAAAAGGCTCTGGGTCATATAATTATGGGAAAAGTACACTTTACCTACATGTGGTTTCACCGATTTTATTTTCAGGCTGTATGGTTTCAATTTGGTAATTCAGACAGATGACAGGAATAAAACGTTCACCTGTCTTGCCATGTAGACTAATACGACATCATTTTATTGTCCACATGGCAAGGTGACTGGATAAGTTGTGTATGACATGGCAAGACAAAAAATTATCAAAACAATACAAGTTTCTTATAATTTTTAAAAAAACTTTTTACTTTCTCTGGCTCCCAAAACATCATCTTCAACCTTCCAAATTCTCTCCCCCAAACCCACCCTCCATATACTTCTCTCGTTACATGAACAAAAGCTACTTTCCACCAAAAAAAATAAGAAGCCGATGCTCATCCCTCATCATTTTACTATTACTACCACTTGAGACCATCGCTAGGAAGTGAGCTCAAGTGAGGGATTTCCGAGCCGCGAGTTCTCCCGCCAGGCCTCTTGACTCTGCCGCAACAACCACCGCTTCAGCTTCGGCAAGCAGTCCTCCCTCGACCCCATCAGGCGCCCTGACAACCACTCTCTTGCCGTCCTGGAGAACCTCGACTCTGCCATACAGCTCTTCTTCATGGCCTGCTAGGGGGACACCCCGAACGACCTCGATATTGAACTTCTCGGCTTCCACACTCCACACATCGAGCACCCTCCCTTCATCCCCATAAGGCGACATGGTGCAGAACATATTCAACTTCCTCACATTGTGTCTCGGTACTTTCGTGGAGCACTTGGCGTGCGTCTCCGGATCAAGGACTTGAAACGTCGACATCCTTGAAGCTTCCTCCACCATGGACTTCCAAACAACAATCGGCCTTGAAAAGGAACATAACAAAGAGATGAATATGGTGCTCCGTTGAAAGAGGTTAATGGAGGTTTTCAAAAATCACATCATCGAACCTAACTAGGTTTATTGGTTGCTCTCCTTCAATCCTCGCCTTGATAGTGTTGTTTTTTTCCCGGTTGAATTAGTCGATGGAATGGAGGAAGGGGATGAAGGTGAAGAGGATTTGGATTTTGAGCTGCGGAAGGAGAGGAGAGAGAAGATGGAGGCGTAGGTGAGGGGCTTTTGAAATAATATAATGAATCATTGGGACTGAATTGATAATTTATTACTCTAACACATCATACACGACTGACCTAATCAACACCCCACGTAGACGGCAAAACTATGTCGTTTCAGCCTACGTGGCAAGTCAGGTGGACTTTTTTTATCCCCGTCATCCGGAGTGGACCGTATGCTGTCAAAGATTGGAAAGTACAGGGACTGAATTACCAAATTAAAACTACACGGCCTGAAAGTAAAATCGGTGAAACTACAGGTAGGTAAAGTATATTTTTCCCTATAATTATTGACTTCGACCAGAAAATTAGCTCCATATGTACAAGAATGTGAGTCTAGCCTACCTCCTACCTATCAATCGCAAACAATATAGTGAATTGATTAAATAAACTTACAACTAAATATTTCGAATAAGTAACAAGAACCAACTCCAGAAGTTGATCAAAATATTAAAGAATTTGAATTTTTTTTTAAATATTAAATTTAAATCTTACGAATCAAAAAAAATATTATTAAAATATTTAATAGATTCCGAAAGTATTCGGCTAGATATAAAACTGCAGCCATAAATGCAGCACCTCAAGTTGCCAAAAAAGTAAGAAATTCTCCATCTGAAAACTCTCCAAAAGAGATGGTATCATTTTCAATGTGTCAGCGTTATGCCCTTCCTAAATACTGACATAATATATATTTTAAAAAACAATTGACATATATTCTAATTAAAAAGATATGCCTCGCAAATCAGGAAATCAAACAGCGAAAGATTGGTGTGCGTTTTATGGCATCAGATTCCGGATATGATCATAATTTTGTTACCACCTAAAGATAAGGTTAAACTTCCATGAGGTTATACTTGATAAATTAGTACCTTTTAAATTTTTTTTCTAGTACCATGCCAATTGATAGATAATACTTTTCAGAAGATCATTATTAATCTTATAACTCCTTCAATACCATTAATCAACTATTCTCTAAAGTTACAAAGGTTACCAGGAAAATTTAGTTTAATGTCAACATTGTTTAAGTATTGAAAACAATGAGTACCACCATACTTATTCTTATAAATATATCTAGGGCAAATTACCCTCACATCCTTGAGGTTTGGTCACCCTCCTCCTAGGGTCCCTGACTTTTGGAAAAAGATTGTCCCGTCCCTAAGTTTTGACGATAATAGACTCTCGGGTCTCTGGCTGACGTCATCGGCTCTTTTTTTCATTTTTGGTCATGGAAATGACCAAAATACCCTTAAACAAAAAATAAAATTTTTTACCTTCTTCAACCTTTTACCTCCCCCTCCCCCTTCCGCTCCCCCCCTCCTTCCCCTCTCCCCCTCTCGCGCCCTCCCTCTCCCCCTCCCGCTCACCCCCCTCCTCCCCCTCTCCCCCTCCCGCTCCCGCTCCCCCCCTCCTCCCCCTCTCCCCCTCCTGCTCCCCCCTCTCGCTCCCCCTCCCGCTCCGGCTCCGGCTCCCCCCCTCCTCCCCCTCTCCCCCTCCCGCCTTGTACGACGTCCCGACGCTGCCCTTCCCCAGCACCTCTGCCGACGCCCGTAGCAGGTCCTCCAGGTCGAAGCTGTACGCCCCACCGTCGAAGAAAAATAGCTTGTTCCGCTCTCCGGTGGCAGCAGTACTGAGCCGTTGATCGAAGCCCCATCACCCGCCTTGTCGTCGAGCTCCACCGCTCCAAGTCCCACCCCGCATCCTCAGCCGCAGTTGGCGCCAGAAATGGGGTAGGTCAAAGTGGGTCCAGCACTCCAATTCCAGAATGGTGCCGTAACCGCTCTCCAATGCCAGATTTCCTCCGACCAACATCAGCTTCGCGGCTCCTGTGAAGAGATCATCTCCACCGTCGGTCTCTTATTCTTCCTCTTTGTTGTCATCGTCGGCGTCCTCAAGGTCTTCGCCTAGGGGGACTCTCCGTCGGTCTCATTTTAGGCTAAATTTCCTCGATCTATTCCCCGTAGCCATCGAGCTTCGATCTTCGCTTATCTCCTGCCGGCGATTTTGAACTAGAGACCTCTTTCTCTTCGTCTTCCTCTTCTTGTTGTGAGCTTGAATCTGTTTCAGTGGTTGTTCTGTTTCTTATTTATTGAAAATTAGTGGATTTTGAGCTTATTTTTGGTTCCGGTGATGATTGGGGAGAGAGGGGGGGGAGGGGGGGAGCGGGAACGGGAGCGGGAGCGGGAGCGGGAGGGAGCGGAAGGGGGAGAGGGAAAGGAGAGGGGGAGCGGGAGGGGGAGGGGGAGGTAAAAGGTTGAAGAAGGTAAAAAAATTTATTTTTTGTTTAAGGGTATTTTGGTCATTTCTATGACCAAAAATGAAAAAAAAAAGCCGATGATGTCAACCAGGGACCCGAGAGTCTATTATCGTCAAAACTTAGGGACGGGACAATCTTTTTCCAAAAGTCAGGGACCCTAGGAGGAGGGTGACCAAACCTCAGGGATGTGAGGGTAATTTGCCCATATATCTATGTACAATGGATTTTACTTTCAAATTAATTTGAAAAAATCTGATACATTATATTACCGATATATTTTTTTGATAAGTAAAAATTTATACTCTTCAAAGGGCCACCAAGGTAATTATACGGTAATTAAATCAACTGTATGGTTAGTACATCAATTAATCACCTAATGCACTAGATAAAAATATATCATAGCAAAATTATGATAAGTGCTATTTAGTACATTTCCAAAAATATATATACCGAAATTCTCCATAATTACACCCACCTAATGAACCTAAGTTATAGAGGGTCAAAACTCCAATTCTAACCGAGACCACAAGCCGCATGAAATGATGGATTGAAGTTTGAGAGATTAATAAGCCTTTCAATCCATCATTTACGTAATTAAGTGTATCTTCCCTGAATCAAAAAAACCTTCTTAAATTAATAAGGTATTTATTTATGGTATCAAGTTTGAGATAATAATGAGCCTTTCAATCCATCATTTCATAAGCATATGGATATATTTCGCAGTTACAAAGACAGGATACATAGAACACAGTTGGCCACTGTCATCAAGCCTTTTCTGTTTATACTGTCAGTGGGATCGAAGTAAAATTTTTCCCAAACTATTGTTTTTTAAAAGGTATAATTATATTTCTCCGAAAAAAAATATTACACCATGAATACTAAAAATACAGGTCACCGCATGTACATAACCACGAAAGTTTGTCTAAAACTAAACTCCTAGAGACACCTAGAGAATAATGTTTGAATCCATCGCCTAGTAACAAAAATACTCTCAAATTTTTTGAAACTATTTGATATTCAGACATCGTAAAGACGATAAATTTAGATTCAAACTTTTTTCTTGTTGGGCATCTTCGATGCTTTAGTTGGCCCTAAAACATTCAATCACCGCGTCAAGAGCTACCAGAGTTGTTCCCTATATTAAAAAGGGCAAACTTTACTTTCTATCTACCGCCTCTTTCATTCTTAAATGAGGGTAACTACGCCGAGTAAGCTACTCTCTGAGTCTCATAATGGCTTCAAATATTAAAGCACCTCATGTGCTCCCAATTTACATATTCACCATAGATAAATATAGAATTACCTGGCAAACATTAAATTGAATTAGAAGGAAATAGATTATTTTCCAAGAAACTTAATTTCATCATGATGTGTCACTTACAAGTTGTTTTTTTCTCATGGTGTTTAATAAATTAATATACATGCAATCACTTTTCACCTTAGAAATTAATTTTATGTCATATACTTTGCATATGAGATCAATTTCCCTCTCTTGTAGATGCAAGAGGAGAGTTGTTGAGAAGTAGAAATTTCAACACCCTTTTACACCAATTTGACATCATCTCACATGCAATAAATCAGAGGCCGTATGATGATTAAACTACAAAATCAACTATGTTAACATCTTAGAATCTCGAAAATGGAAATGCCAAAAAAAATTCAATCCTTTAATTGACGTAACA
The DNA here is from genome assembly GCA_963995505.1 of Hypericum androsaemum. Taxonomy (NCBI): domain Eukaryota; kingdom Viridiplantae; phylum Streptophyta; class Magnoliopsida; order Malpighiales; family Hypericaceae; genus Hypericum; species Hypericum androsaemum. The sequence continues at coordinate 3,514,679 of OZ023186.1, read as the reverse complement.
TTCACATGCAATGGATTAAGAACAAGCTTGTAATTAAGATCGACAAAAGTCATACACGATTTAGGTGGGAGTTGAGAGAAATTAAAAAACAATTCCTCATGACATGAGCATACTCACATGTGCAAGTCCAACTCACACACTAAGAGGCAAATAAATAGAAACACTTAAAAATTCGTCTCGAAATAGGACCCGGAAATATTTTTTTTGGTACAAAAAAGACAGAAAGAAACGCAAACCCCACCACTAGCTCCCCTAGTACTCTTCTTATAAGCCCCTTCACTTGGATCATCCTTCTCATCACATAAAAATATCAAAACCCAAGAGAAAAAACACACAAATTCTCCCATTACATTACTCTCTCTCTGGCCTATCTTCCTCATAATTTTCCAAAATGGACAGTGTAATGATATTCTATGCATTGTTAATCTTCTACCCTCTCTTCCTCCTATGGAAGTGGGTCGATGGGAAGCGAGACCGAGAGTGTTACCTCCTAGACTACGAGTGCTACAAGCCCACAGACGACCGGATGCTCGACACCGGCTTCTGCGGCGATCTGATCACGAGGAACACCCACCTCGGCCTCAGCGAGTTCAAGTTCCTCCTCAAGGCCATCGTGAGCTCCGGCATTGGGGAGCAGACCTACGCGCCTCGAGTCATGTTCGAGGCGCGCGAGGACAACCCGACAGTGGAGGACGGGGTAGTGGAGATGGACGAGTTCTTCCAGGACAGCATCGGGAAGCTCTTGTCCAGGTCAGGGATTTCCCCACAAGAAATCGACGTCCTAGTGGTAAACGTCTCGATGCTTTCCGCTGTCCCTTCTTTATCCTCCCGGATCGTTAACTATTACAAGCTCCGGGAGGACGTCAAGTCATATAATCTCACCGGAATGGGGTGTAGCGCGAGCTTGATATCCATCAATATAGCTCAGAATATATTCAAGACGGAGAAGAACAAGGTTGCCCTAGTGGTGACCTCGGAGTCGCTTAGCCCTAACTGGTACGCGGGCAACGACCGGTCCATGATCTTGGCCAACTGCCTGTTTAGGTCCGGCGGGTGCGCGATGATCCTGACGAACAGGCGGTCGCTGGCCCGACGGGCAATGCTGAAGCTGAAGTGCCTGGTGAGGACCCACCACGGCGCCAGAGAGGAGTCGTACAGCTGTTGCATCCAAAGGGAGGACGAGCTAGGCCGGATGGGGTTCCACTTGGGGAAGACTCTCCCTAAGGCTGCCTCGCGGGCTCTCGTCGACAACCTGAGGGAGGTCGCTCCCAAGATCCTCCCCGTCCGGGAGCTCCTCCGCTTCATGCTCGTGTCGTTTGTAAGAAAATGGATGTCATATACCAACGGAAAGGAGAAAGGAACTGCCACAACAAGTAGACCGGTTATCAACTTCAAAACTGGAGTGGACCACTTCTGCATCCACACCGGCGGAAAGGCGGTCATAAATGGAATAGGTGTGAACCTCGACCTCTCGGAGTATGACCTAGAACCAGCCCGGATGACCCTCCACAGGTTAGCCACGGTTCCAACTTTTCCTAGATTTATGACAAGTCTGTATGATTTATTTTTATCTTGGTTAAAATTAATTTTATTGACGCACCACTATTTTAAAGTTTTAATTTGTTTGACTAGATTATAGAAGTTTTAAGTAATTAAAAATCAAGCGACATGTGCTAACCCTAATTATTTAAGATATCTCATGTGTCATATCATATTATTAATTGTATATGTGTCATATAATATTACTAATTTTATCAGTATGGCATACTGTTAGTTCTCGATCTAGGAATTATGAATATCTTCCCTATCCAGATTTGAATCCCTATATTAAGGAGTGTGTCACATATTTCCTAAAATTAGTAAAGCAATATGCCACACCAATAAAATTAGTGATATAACATGGCACAAAAATATAACTAATTATATGATAATTGAGATAACTCAAGTAACTAAAATCAACAGTTATCATTTAGTTTTCAATCATGTAAAATAATTGTCAACTAGTTAGAGAATTTAATACACAAAGTAGTGATGTATCAAAATGTGTAACAACAAATGACTTTAATCATTTATGTTTTTATATTTTATTGAAATTTCACATATAATAATTATCACGTAACCACCATAAAATTACTCGTGCAGGTTCGGGAACACGTCGGCGAGCAGCCTGTGGTATGTCCTAGGGTACATGGAGGCGAAGAAGAGGTTGCAGAAGGGTGACAGATTGTTCATGATAAGCTTTGGTGCCGGGTTTAAATGCAACAGCTGTTTGTGGGAGGTGGTGAGAGATTTAGGGCGAGGCAATGTCTGGGAGGACTGCATTGAAAGCTACCCACCTAAAACTTTGGCCAACCCATTTATGCAGAAGTTTGGGTGGATAAATGATGAAGATCCAGATACATTTGTGCTCGAAGAGAAATTTAAAGAGCACAGAATTGGGTCCAAATTTAATTAAAAACAAGGAATTATGGGAGGAAAAAAACATGGTTGGTTACAGAATTTATAATTTGGTCAAGGGTCTGTTCTACTCTTTTTTTTGTACTTTTTTGATAAAAAATTTTCATTTCTCCTTTACAGATCAACACGTTTGGCTTCGTCATTGTTTAAATATATTTTTTCTCTTTGTTAATTTTCCTGTGTTAATTAAATTTGTACACTATATTGGTTAAGATCATGGAATTTGGTTGGCATGCTCCATTCTCCCTTAGCTGCAATTAAGTTTCGACCCTTTTTATTTGATTTAATAACTTTCTTTTTCTCCGGCGAGTTATGGAACGTCGCTCTTGTACATTACTTTGTAATCAATGTTGGCATTTCTTCTTCTCTCTCTCCTCTATATTTGTATCAATAGAATCTACATTCTATATGAAATCGCACAAAAGGGAAAGGCCTTTCCTTTTCAAGCATGTCCTCCAACACATGCTATACCTGATAATTTTATGTTGGTCCTTCTGCCCAAAGTAGTAATATTTATTAACAAGAATTTGCATAAGTAGTAAAAGGTTTGAATTCAATAAAAAAAAGTTAAGTCTTATGAACGTAATAAGTTACTCTCTAAAATAAGGTATGACGATGCTCGATTCTTATACAAGAGATTCACACACAAAAACAGGTAATATTGGGACCATTGATCATTCAATAATAACATAGAAAGCGAGCTTTATGTATGTTTTTGGGCGAAACCTTTATGTGGTTATTATAAAAGTGTGTATAATAAAATCCTAACAAGTTGTAAAATTTTCGGTTTTACTTTCGGTTTTTAATGTTGGAACTTGGAAGCATGAATATTAACGAGGCAGCAATTGCTTAGCCAGCGAGGAGGGCCCATCATTATGGTGGACTGGAAAAAAAGTACTTCCGGCCCTATATTTGCCCTCAAGGGATGGCAACACTGGCCATGACTGGTTTTGTTTTTTGGTGAACTGCCATGACCGGTTTGAACATCCATCAATGTGCCAGTTTCCTCAAAAAAAGTTTCCTTTATTTCCCCCACCGCAAATATACACTAACGAAAATCTTCAAAACAAAAAATATGCACCAACGACTCTCATTATGATATGAAAATGTACTAAATATGTTGTGGTTTCGATTTTTGTCACTTAAGTAATGACTCGAAACACATCTTATGCTATTACTGTTCGAAAATCTTTTTTTAGAAGGTACTGTTCGAAAATCTGGAGCGACGCATTAGACAACTTGAGATATCCACGTGTCTGATGATGTGACAATGTTCGGAAGAACTTTGTTAGGATATAACGTTGCTCTTATCCGCTGGTTAGAGTTCGGCAAAAGTAATTTTAATTGGTCCATTATTTGGGGGATTATTCTATATAAGGTGTACAATTCTACAGACTTGATCCGGAAAAACAACTCAAAGAACACCAGTTCCTAAAACAAAAATATAAACAAAGAACTGATGGATGCCGTCTTAATTATTTCATGACAAGATTTGTGTGAATTTTCGCTTATGTGTACTGTCACGTCCACTATTATTATTCTCACATTTTATTGCATTTTGGCAAAGTAAAATTTTGTACAAATTTTAGTTTAATAAATTTCGTTCAACGCGTTAAAATTATAACATTGTTATAAGAGTGGTGGATTTGTTTATAATTATAAAATATTCGTCTAGCAATTATCTTAATTTTTTAAGTTAGATATTGAAATTTCAATATACTAATTTTTAAAACAAAAATACAAACATAGAACTGATGGATGCCGTCTTAATTATTTCATGGCCAGATTCGTGTGAATTTTTGCTTATGCGTACTGTTAGGTGCATTAGTTTCACGCTCCACATGTACGTTCCTTTCTGACTTTATCGCTCGTAAAGAAATCCTATAAATTCTTCACCAAAAAGTAGAAAAAAATATTGTAGTCCCGCCAATTTTTTGGTGGTACAACGGCAAACTACATGGCTTGTATTTTACCAAATATTGTGATTTTTTGGTGGATAAATTGTGATCCTTTTCGGTGCAAATTAAAGGATATAAGCTGACAATTTTAAAAGACGGGCATATTCAAGTAAATATATTTTTATTATATATTGGATCAAGCACTTTTCACTTTATTGAAAGTATTCTCCAACAAATCTCTTCAAATTAAGTCTAGAATCACACTCGGGTCAAAATTTACCCGACCTTATTTTGCTTTTCATCCCTTTAAGTAGAGTTCGTGAGAGTACAACAAACTATTATATTAAAATAATGAATACATAAAATTCCTTCCATTCTAATAAATAGTACGTAAAATTCTTTAATTTATTTTAGTTCTAACCGCTATTATTTTTAATATGGGATTCTCCAACATGTAATTTATCAGATTCTCCGGCTTTTCTACTTAGTCGGGCATTTCGCATCCAGTTGGAATTTATCCAAATGATATAAACAACTGTGCAACTCAAAGTTCTCATGAACTTAGGTTGTGGATGGAAATTCAGATGGTCCACACTCGAAAGGTATGTAATTAATTATTTTCCTTCGCATATTTTAATTTTATTTTGGTAATTTTTTTATTGAAAAAATCGTACTCGTGTTCACAGGTGGCTGAAGTAGTAGATATGCTCATTGACACACACATACACATGGCTTGAAAAATTAAAATTAATTGAACAGCTTGCGCCAGCCTGAATTTCTGTGACAAGAACATGTATAGGCAACAGTCGCCTCTAGTTTCGGCCCAAATCCATATGAACCATGAACGCCACTTTTAAATACCCCACGAGCTCACTCTCTTGACCTTTTGTTTTGCTGTCCACCTTGGATCCCCCTGTCTCGTATGACAAATAGAGATGCATAAATTAACAGAACTACTAAGAACTACTATTTAATATTGTTAGAATTTGTTAGGAATTAAATTACAGCTATGGAGAAAAACGAGCGAAAAAATAAACACACGAGATTTGTTAATCTATTTCGTGAAATTGACTACATCTGGAATGTTGTCAAATCATGTTTCTCCACTCTTTTCCGGACACACAATTACATTGGTACGTTCATGTATTTATAGGGAAAAAATGACTAAACCCTACTACAAAGGACACACGTACATTTCATCCGACTCCAAACCCAATAGAATTCAGGACAATTACTAACAATGCATTTTATTTAGATTAGGTAGGGGACTATTATGAGGGCGGATTTGGTGGGGACTAGGGTAGTCCTCAAATATGGGGAGTAACTCAAACCAATATCACTACACATGCAAACCAATATCATTTCACATACAAATCAATATCACTTCATAAGTAAACCAGCATCTTCTAAACCAATATTACTTCACATGCAAACCAATATCACTTCACATGCAAACCAATAATACCTGATAGGTTATTGACCATCAGATTTAAAAATAATCAAATCTGACGGCCCAAAATATAGTCCCCACCTATGGACAAATTTTCTTTTTCTTCTTTTCCATTAAGTACAAAGGAGAAAGGACACACATGACCTGGATCGACTTTATACCGCACCTACCCAGCAGGGAAAAATGGAAAGAGAAATGTTTTTTTCCTGTGCCAGATATTAATCAGGCACACAAAATTGAGTGGATCAATTGATAATTATATAAACACAGTACCACCCTATTTCTGCCTAGGAAAGCACCCACTCTTCTCCACCATTTCGAGCATACTAAATGTCTGTAGCAAAAAATGTCCAAAAACACACTTTTCCAATTAGACTGCACAAAAATACCAGTTTATAAAATGTACAATAATAATAACATTATTTATAAATATAGTCTAACAATCTCGACTCGCAGTAAAAAAAATGTACATTACTGAAAATATCATCATTTTGGATTGCTCATTACTGAAAATAATTAATATAAAGTGTTACATAATTAAGTAATTCCATGAACAATCAACATCGACGGATTATTATTATTAACTGGGACAGGGAAACATTTATTGGCCGTCTGCGATATAAAGGGCTACATATATGTATGGAATACAAATTGCAAAAATAGTCAAGTTACAAAATTCAAAATTTTCGAATGAAAAATATTAAAGTCGCCAACCGCGAGGAAAAAAGTGGATCAATTTAATGACGCACCTCTCCCGTGGACCAGACGACAGTCGAATATTAATTTTCATGCTCCGGAAAGAATTGGCTCAACATCTTAGGTCGAACGACAGGCCACCCGATAAGGGAGGTGAGGCCAAGTGGGGTGCGCAAGCGACGAAATAGTCTCCCTTTTGGTTTGGTTGGGAACTTCGGTCGAGCAGTTGGGGAGCAAGAGCCCAAATGGAGGAATTGGCGGAGAACAAGTACATTCTCTTGCTCTCCTGCCCTTCCGGTCTCCCACCTTCTCAGGTTTCGCCCCCTTTTTTGCAAATTTTATTGCTTGCGTTTTGTCGCTTAGTATGATCGATTCGTTCTTCCTGATTTTGGAAATTTTGTGGGGTGCTGAATCGGATTGGATCGTGAAGTTATCTGTGGTCTTTGATCAATCGTACGATAGAATCCCGCATCCTGATGCTGAATTAGAGAATTCCGTATCCAAGGTTAGCTACTTTGTTATGAGCTTTTCGGGTTAAGTTTTTCGCTAAAATATTGTTTTATTGTTCGGTTTTACGTCTCTTTAATTGTACGTGCTTGCATTGTATTCGTAACAGATATGGGATCAGAGGTTAGAGAAGACTCCGTCGTTATTCAATGGGAAGAAGTTCCGGGTACGTTGATCCATTTCGGTTTTACCTTGCTCTAAATGTGTGTTCTTGTGTTCGGCTATTGTTTTGCTCCTTTGTTTTTTATTGAAATTTCGTAAACATTTTATTATAGGGGTCTAGACTCTATATGGTCATCTGAACTTCCATCTGTTTCCGGTCTGACATCTCAGTTTAATTAAACCCGTAAAGCTTCCTCATAATGATTTTACAGTATGGAGGGTGTAATGTGCATGGAAGAGCTGGATCAGACGATGATTATCATGTACGCCTTCACCTTGGTCTGACAGATTATAGGTCTCTCTCTGTCTGCCTGTTCTGATGTCTTCGGAAATACAGTTGTCCGTCGCTTGTTTTGCGTTTGATATCCGTTGATTCTCTATGGCAATGAAGTGTCTCTCCTTTCTAAATCTGAATCTACTTTATGCTATTTACTATCTTAATATTTACACGTGTTCAAGTTCAATGAAAGCCAAATGTTGGTCAAAATTAGTATTTTTTTTCTGCCCTAGAATGAAATTGATGCCTCTTACCTTCTTCCATCCAGGACGTTTGTTGGGACGAACTTGAATCCGCTGTGGGAAAAGTTCCTTGTTCCATCTGAAGGTATTCATCCCCACGAAAAGCCATGGAATGCATTAAGTTGACTAAAATTTTGTTTTTATGCTTTATAATCAATCACTACCGTGTAAGCCTGTCATTTGGCTTCACAACATTATATAAGATACATTGTATAAGTTTTCAATTGCAAGAAAGCATAGCAAAAGAAGTTTAAATGCTGAAAAATCACTAACTGCACTATACTTTATAGGCCAACGTCGGTTTTTGGTTCAGACTGGCTATATTATTTTGAGAATCAGCTTAAATTGTGGTTGCATTGTGTGGAATGTTTCTAAGAAATTCAACTTTGTTCATTGATTTTCTTTTCCTTTCTTGAAGATGATACAATCCAGTGTCAACATACCTCAAGTCCGTTGGGTAACGGTGCCATAGTAGAGACACTCGACAAGAAAATAGTTGTGTTGCAGAGAAGTCATAATGTTGGGGAATTTCCTGGATACTTTGTGTTTCCGGGAGGCCATCCAGAGGTGTTGAACCCTTAAACCATTACAAAAATTAATGTCTTCTTTTTCTGGAAGGTCAAACAACGCTGTCTTCGAGACTTCTTTTTTCTTTTCTTTTTCTCTTTTGCTATAGAAGTGTTACACTGTCTTTCTATATGCTGCCGTATCCTTCCAGAAAATATATGATGCCCTATACTTTTTTTCCTTTTGAATTTTGTCCGACAGCCTGAAGAAATTGGGATAGCACACCATGAGATCAGCAAAGACTGTCACAACTCTGAGCTTGTCAATAGGAGGGTTTCTCAAGAGATGTTTGACAGTATTATCCGTGAAGTAGTTGAGGAAGTTGGGGTACCAGCTGCTTCTCTTGTAAGCTTTCCTTTTAACTGCAAAGATGTGATTCCTTGTCTAGATATGATTGCTGATTATTCTCCTCGAGGCTTCTTTTATCACATGTAGCAAGATTCAACGAGGTAAAAACCAGTTAGAATACTTGCTTGTTCTTGATGGTTTATCGTCTTGTTCAAAATTGACGTCTTACTAATCCTTCCAACATACTGATTACATGGTCTCCCCCAAGTCTCCTGTAGCTCAGACTCGTATTCGTGTCCAGTCTTTGCTGTTTGTTGTCCAGATCCTTAAGCACAACCATATCTAAAGTAATCTCTTTGCTTTTGCAGTCTAGTCCCCTTTTTATAGGCGTCTCCCGAAGGCTTCTCAATGTTAGACCGACTGCTTTTTTCTTTCTGAAATGCAACCTTCCGTCGGAGGAGATTCAGCAACTATATTCCAGTGCGCAAGATGGCTATGAATCAACCCAGTTGTTTACAGTTTCAGTGGTTAGTCATATTTTGCTTGTTTATCCAATATCGTTTGCAGTTCTGTTTGAAACAAGACGGCCAGCCCTCTAATATTTCTGTTTGATAATTAAGCCTACGACGCTGAAGTGACTGTCACGCTAAAGACTTGCTGCAAAAAGTTTCAATTGGTCCGTATCTGCAGAAATGTGTTAATCAGAAGATGCAACCTATGTCATCAACCAATACAAATGATGTTCATATATGAAGACTTCGATCCACCGGTTTCTACGACGAGTACCGACTAATTTGACTTCTGACTTGCCTAAATACAGATGGAGTTGCAAAGCATGGCATCCAAAATGCCTGGCTGCCATCATGGTGGATTTGCTTTGTACAATTTGATGCTAGAAGCTTTGAAGGATATCTGAAACTTCATCAATGCAAAAGTTTCAATCACCAGCAGCAAATGGTTGGGCTTCCTTTCCTTTAACGCAACATCAGATGTAGCATTATAGACGAAAGGGGGCCCCCTGATACTTTCTCACATATAGTAAAATGAAGAAAGTAATATGTGCTTACTTTTACTCTCACATTGCTATTGTTGGATACTTTTTGCCACACTGCTACAGAATAAGCAAAGCAACTTTGGCAAATATACCCGTTCCACTTGCAATGTCAGTACAAAAGATGAGAGAAAAGTGACGTGTCACAGATGTGATCATCTACTCGGACACTAATTGACAAAATATTAACTATGATTAGAAATTTGTGGCCAAAACTGTCAATTAGAAAAATCGGTGTGAATTTACATCCACGAAGAATTTTGGGGGTTGGCATTATTCGGAATGCTGGAAATGTGGTGAATAATCAAGCGGATGCTCTCTAGCATTGACAATATTTTTCCCTTGAAAAAAAGCATTAACAATACTTGACTAACTCGACTGACGTGACAAGTCTATTCTTGTGTTGTGTGAGTCTTGTGACACCAATTGGCTAAAATTCTTTAACATATATCGGAACTCGTTCCAAAATATTTTATTTTTAATTTATTAAAAATATCATTATTATTTTAATAAACCAAATTGACAAAAATTTCTCAAAATTTTTTATCAATTTATTGGATTTTAATTGAATAAAAATTGAATTTATCCAATTAAAAGAGAAAACTCAATATTTTAAGTCCAATTTTGACTTAAGACCAAATAGTGGGGCGGAAGGGGGGGGGGGGGGGGGGGGGGGGGGGGGGAAGCTCTCCGTTCCTGGTTTTCCTGTAAGTGTTAAAAAAAATTTCCTCAAATAGGATTCTCGGAAAAAGTTATTTTATTCTGCTGTTCTCGGAAAATGACCATGCTTGTTTTTGTGTCAAAAAACGGCAAAAGGGGTTTTTTTTTGTCTGAATAGTGTTACTATTCACCACTTTTTGTGAAAAAAACGTCCGAATTTAAAGTATTGTGGAGGTGGTGTCCACGTGGCACGGACGCCAAAAAAAGTCAGATCTTGGACCAAGATCTGACTTTTTCTGTCGGATGATCAAGATCTGACTTTTTTTAGCGAATCTAACATCCGACTTAAAAAATCAGATCTTGGCAGAATCCGACTTAAAAGAGTCGGATGTTGGTAAAATCGGCATAAACGCGCCTTTGGCTTGGTGGTCAAGAACGGGACCTTTTAGTTCGATTCTCATCACCAACTATTTTTTTTGCAATTACTATATAACATAAATATTATATTAAATAAATAAAATTGTAATAATTAGTCAAGAAATTCTTGATAGCCAATTTGGTTTAAGTTATAATATTTTAACAATATTTTACTCTACTAATTCTCATAAACATAATTTCAAAAAATTTATATCTGTCAAACAAAAATCTCTAATGAAGCTGCTATTAAATAGAGTATTAGTAATTGGTTAAATAATTTATTTTATAAAAAAATGTCAAACTTAAGTATTGAACCTATTACCTTAGGTTCATGGATTACAACTTAAACTAAATTGCCTATAAAAATTCCTTGTCTAGTTATTACAATTCAATTTATTTAATATAATATTTATGTTATATAGTAATTGCAAAAAAATTTGTTGGTGGTGAGAATCGAACTAATGACCTAGAAGTAAAACATCACGCTCTTGACCACCAAGCCAAAGGCGCATTTATGTCTATTTTACCAACATCCAATTTTTTTATCTCGGATCCTGCCAAGATCAGACTTTTTAAGTCGGATGTTAGATTCGGCAAAAAAAGTTAGATCTTGGTCCAAGATCTGACTTTTTTGGCGTCCATACCACGTGGACACCACCTCTACAATACTTTAAATTCTGTCACTTTTTTCTCAAAAAGTGGTGAATAGTAACACCATTCATTAAAAAAACCCCAAAAGGGAAGCATTTTCTGAAAAATACAAGTCATGTGTTTGGCCATATATAGTGTTAAGCTGGTTAGGGCGCAGCACTAATTGCAATGTATTTCTTTGTAGATACGAGAATTATCAGGTATATTTTGACGCGGGCCATCTAACTATATTTTTTATATTCTAAAACTTGTACTCAAATTATTTTTAAATAAATACAAGTCTCCACTACTTAAACAAATTTTTATTTTTCAGTCAATTTTTTAAGGAAAAAGTGCAATTTACTACGTGTAGGGCAGTTTTCACTTTCAGTTTGAGTGATTTTAAAAATATATAATGGGTCCAATTATTCTAAAACAATAGTCCAACCAGTACAGTTCGACCAGTAGTCTGACCGGTCAGACCACTGCTCGGGATCAAATGCGGACCAAGTTTTGCCTAAAACCCAATCATCGGTTAGACCAGTCAAAATCCAATCGCACTGCCTAATCAGGTACTTTTGTATGACCCAGCTCGCCCGGATCAAAAAAATTAGTGTTTATTTTTTTTCTATTTTATCAGATTTAATTTAGAAACAAAACTTCCACATCCACGCTCGAAGTGTGTACAACACTTTTGGATCATAACAAATTTATTTTTTTAATAATTCTCGATAATATGTCAACTAAGTCAAATAAATTGGACTAATATGTCAAACAAAAAAAATTATATAATCATCTTCTTTTACTTATATCCTTGTTAAATTGATGTTTGAAGACTTTGTTTGAATAAATTGTATAGCTACATATTTGAACTTATTTAGTATTTTATTATTTTTATACTAAATTAAATCTATTAAACCGTATTTAATAATATTAATATAAAAATATAAGTACCGGTCTAATCGGCGGTACAACCAATCGGATTGGTTGAACCAGTAATTTTAAGGATTCTGGGTCGCCTTCCGGGTCGGTTTTAAAAATATTGAGACTAACCATCATGTTGACTATTGATTGCAGCAACTGATAAATAACCTTTATGTATGGGTAATTCTGTCAATCATAAAGGAAAGAAATTGCCTATTGATTGCAGCAATTGATATATAAGGAAAGAAAACTCTGACTAACAAATTAATCTTTAGGTTATGAGTATTTTTGTCATTTTTAAAGGAAAGAAGTTGACTATTGATTGCACCAGTTGATATACAAGGAAAGACAATTTTCCCTAACAAATATGAATATTTTTGCCATTTTTAAAGGAAAGAAGTTGAATATTGATTGCAGCAATTGATATACAAGGAAAGACAACTTTTCCTAACAAATATGAGTATATCTGCCATTACTAAAGGAAATAAGTTGTCTATTGATCGAAGAAATTGATATATAAGAAAATATACCTTTTACTAACAACCATATACGAATATAAGTAGATGAGATTATATTAGACTCAAAACCAATCCTAGACATGGCTAAAGCCCTACTTTTGCTGCTTATTAATTATACCTTTCTACTCGTGCTATTGACAAACCTAATTTGTTCCCACGCTGATGAAGAAAGAAAGGCAATGTTATCCTAACCTAGAAATGGCTCTAAATACATATACCATAGAAAAGAATCTAGTGCTTGTTTCACATGGGAAGATCGAGCATAAAGATAATTTGTGATCTTACCATGCTTTTGTAAGTTGTTTTATTTAATCTCAACTTCTCAATGATTTGCAGATTTATATTGTGTACATGGGGTCACTTCCGAGGAATCAACTATACACACCATCCTCTCACCATGCTAGCATGCTCCAAAAAATAGCAGGACAAAGGTATATATAGTAATGCTTATATATAGATCAACAGGTTTTAGATGTATTTTGATCCCAATATTTTTTGTTGATAACTTGTATCATTTTTGTTTGACTAGCTTTTCCGAGAAATTGATGGTTAGAAGTTACAAGAGGAGTTTCAACGGATTTGTTGCCAAGCTAACTCATAACGAGGCTAAAGAGTTAACTGGTGAGTCAAAGAAAATAAGTATTTTTCAAGATTATAAGTCATGCTATAAGATTGGATTGGATTGGATTAGATTGGATATCATTTTCACATTTATCTATCTAATTCAGGTGTGGAAGGTGTAGTCTCAGTTTTTCCAAATAGAAATTATGAGCTTTTAGCAACAAGATCATGGGATTTCTTGGGTTTTGGTGAGACTGTGAGTCGGAACCCGCAATTAGAGAGCGATATTATCATCGGACATATTGACAGTGGAATATGGCCTGAACTTGCAAGTTTTAGTGACGAAGGTTTTGGTCCTCCTCCGACAAAATGGAAGGGTGTTTGTAAAGGCGGCATTAACTTTACTTGCAACAAGTGACATCTCTACTCTTTTAGGATCTTGGCAAACCAATCAGAACATATATTCTCAGCTTTGAACCATTGTTTTCTTTGTAGTAAGGTGATTGGAGCTAGATACTATGGCTCGCTGGATACAGCGAGGGACCATTTCGGCCATGGATCCCATACTGCTTCAATTGCGACAGGTGTTTCAGTAAAAGATACTTCCTTCTACGGGCTGGCACAAGGCAAAGTCAGGGGAGGGGCTCCATCGGCAAGGATTGCTGCATATAGAGTCTGTAATTCAGGGAATTGTTCCACGGCAAACATACTAGCTGCATTTGATGATGCTATTGCAGATGGAGTCGACATCCTAAGCTTATCTTTGGCATTTACAAAGATGCCATTGCCATTGGTGCCTTCCATGCAATGGCAGCGGGAGTTCTTACCTCCAATGCTGCAGGGAACAGTGGCAATATCTTTGGAATCACTTCAAGTTTTGCACCATGGTTGGTCTCTGTTGCAGCAAGTACCACTGATCGTCGAATTATCGATAAAGTTGTTCTTGGAAACGGAAAGACTAGTGGTATGTACTCTCTACTTTTTTTCTTGTCTACTAGTTTTTTATGTTTTATGGAAGGTGGCAAAAATGACATTTAGACATTTCAGTTTTAATTGACAACGTATTGTAAGACCCGATAAAAATTTAACTTTAGGAATTATTACTTCCTTAGTAGCTCAACATATGTACTCTTTATCAGCATATGCGTTCATAGTGCAAGACTTTACTACACAAGCTGCCTTATATACTCATCACCATAAAACCTAAAGAGAAAATGCAAACTATGTTGAGCCAAGTTATATATATTTTGTGAACATAGAAAAATATTCTCTTTAGAGAGAGCAAAAAATGTACCCATTAACTCCATGAATCATACTCAATCATGTTCCAACAGATTGAGATTAACAATTAGGATGGATACCTGATATAGAGTAATGCCAGTATGAAAATAACTTCAGATAAAGATAATATGAACCTTAATGAGAACAAAGAATTGATGGCAGAACGAACGTTCTTTTTTTATTAGTGGAATTTAATTTTTAAAAAATCAAAAAATTACAAAAAGGGAAAGAAAATAAGTAGAAAGGAAAAACAGGAAAAAGAACCCACTCCCAAAAAATCGGTTGGATTTGGTCCTGGACGTGTATCTATTCAGTTATGATAAAATGGTCTACCCAGTTATGATAAAATAGTTTCACGGGAACCGTCCCGGATAAAGAAGGTTGGATAAAATAGTTTATCCGATTATGATAAAATAGTCTACCTGCTTATGATAAAATAGTTTCACGGGAATTGTCCCAGATAAACTGGGACCTTCCCAGATAAAGAAGGTTGGATAAAATGATCTGCCCGATTATAATAAAATGATCTATCCGATTATAATAAAATGATCTATCAAATAGGTTATTCAAGACAGTTCTGGAAGCGGACTTCCAGGACCAAGTCCCTCACAAAAATGCTCATGTGTGCCAAAGCATGTTCTAAGAATCGCATATCCAGTGTTTTATTTGTTTATTACCTAACTTGTCTTCTTTCTTCATCAGGGGATCTCAATTAATACTTTCGACTTAAATGGAACCATGTATCCGCTTGTCGATGTTGATGCCTTCAAATCATTCAAGGGAAAAATAATTGCAAATAAAGAAGGTGACTCTTCTACCGGTGTTGATCTTGGTGCTGTTGGGAACATCTATTTCGGTGGTAGCGACAACGATATTTCTGACATTGAACCGCAACCCGCAGCGGCTTTAAGCAGTTCTGATTTTGATATGGTTTCATCCTACTTGAACTC
This sequence comes from Hypericum androsaemum, assembly GCA_963995505.1. Taxonomy (NCBI): domain Eukaryota; kingdom Viridiplantae; phylum Streptophyta; class Magnoliopsida; order Malpighiales; family Hypericaceae; genus Hypericum; species Hypericum androsaemum. The sequence goes on along the minus strand of OZ023186.1, from coordinate 3,499,143 downwards.
GTCCAAATAAGTTGCCATTTGTTTACATGTTCTTTACTTTGTTTCACAATTTGGACGATAATAGGAGCAAGAGGTGACCCCTAAACGTTTACATTACATTTTTTTATGTCTCTAGTTGCCATTTGATTAAAAATTTAATGTAACTTGGCATTTGATTAGATTGGATATCATTTTCACATTTATCTATCTAATTCAGGTGTGGAAGGTGTAGTCTCAGTTTTTCCAAATAGAAATTATGAGCTTTTAGCAACAAGATCATGGGATTTCTTGGGTTTTGGTGAGACTGTGAGTCGGAACCCGCAATTAGAGAGCGATATTATCATCGGACATATTGACAGTGGAATATGGCCTGAACTTGCAAGTTTTAGTGACGAAAGTTTTGGTCCTCCTCCGACAAAATGGAAGGGTGTTTATAAAGGCGGCATTAACTTTACTTGCAACAAGTGACATCTCTACTCTTTTAGGATCTTGGCAAACCAATCAGAACATATATTCTCAGCTTTGAACCATTGTTTTCTTTGTAGTAAGGTGATTGGAGCTAGATACTATGGCTCGCTGGATACAGCGAGGGACCATTTCGGCCATGGATCCCATACTGCTTCAATTGCGACAGGTGTTTCAGTAAAAGATACTTCCTTCGACGGGCTGGCACAAGGCAAAGTCAGGGGAGGGGCTCCATCGGCAAGGATTGCTGCATATAGAGTCTGTAATTCAGGGAATTGTTCCACGGCAAACATACTGGCTGCATTTGATGATGCTATTGCAGATGGAGTCGACATCCTAAGCTTATCTTTGGCATTTACAAAGATGCCATTGCCATTGGTGCCTTCCATGCAATGGCAGCGGGAGTTCTTACCTCCAATGCTGCTGGGAACAGTGGCAATACCTTTGGAATCACTTCAAGTTTTGCACCATGGTTGGTCTCTGTTGCAGCATGTACTACTGATCGTCGAATTATCGATAAAGTTGTTCTTGGAAACGGAAAGACTAGTGGTATGTACTCTCTACTTTTTTTCTTGTCTACTAGTTTTTTATGTTTTATGGAAGGTGGCAAAAATGACATTTAGGCATTTCAGTTTTAATTGACAACGTATTGTAAGACCCGATAAAAATTTAACTTTAGAAATTATTACTTCCTTAGTAGCTCAACATATGTACTCTTTATCAGCATATGCGTTCATAGTGCAAGACTTTACTACACAAGCTGCCTTATATACTCATCACCATAAAACCTAAAGAGGAAATGCAAACTATGTTGAGCCAAGTTATATATATTTTGTGAACATAGAAAAATATTCTCTTTAGAGAGAGCAAAAAATGTACCCATTAACTCCATGAATCATACTCAATCATGTTCCAACAGATTGAGATTAACAATTAGGATGGATACCTGATATAGAGTAATGCCAGTATGAAAATAACTTCAGATAAAGATAATATGAACCTTAATGAGAACAAAGAATTGATGGCAGAACGAACGTTCTTTTTTTATTAGTGGAATTTAATTTTTAAAAAATCAAAAAATTACAAAAAGGGAAAGAAAATAAGTAGAAAGGGAAAACAGGAAAAAGAACCCACTCCCAAAAAATCGGTTGGATTTGGTCCTGGACGTGTATCTATTCAGTTATGATAAAATGGTCTACCCAGTTATGATAAAATAGTTTCACGGGAACCGTCCCGGATAAAGAAGGTTGGATAAAATAGTTTATCCGATTATGATAAAATAGTCTACCTGCTTATGATAAAATAGTTTCACGGGAATTGTCCCAGATAAACTGGGACCTTCCCAGATAAAGAAGGTTGGATAAAATGATCTGCCCGATTATAATAAAATGATCTATCCGATTATAATAAAATGATCTATCAAATAGGTTATTCAAGACAGTTCTGGAAGCGGACTTCCAGGACCAAGTCCCTCACAAAAATGCTCATGTGTGCCAAAGCATGTTCTAAGAATCGCATATCCAGTGTTTTATTTGTTTATTACCTAACTTGTCTTCTTTCTTCATCAGGGGATCTCAATTAATACTTTCGACTTAAATGGAACCATGTATCCACTTGTCGATGTTGATGCCTTCAAATTATTCAAGGGAAAAATAATTGCAAATAAAGAAGGTGACTCTTCTACCGGTGTTGATCTTGGTGCTGTTGGGAACATCTATTTCGGTGGTAGCGACAACGATGTTTCTGACATTGAACCGCAACCCGCAGCGGCTTTAAGCAGTTCTGATTTTGATATGGTCTCATCCTACTTAAACTCGTCCAAGTAAGTTGCCATTTGTTTACATGTTCTTTACTTTGTTTCACAATTTGGACGATAATAGGAGCAAGAGGTGACCCCTAAACGTTTACATTACATTTTTTATGTCTCTAGTTGCCATTTGATTAAAAATTTAATGTAACTTGGCATTTGATTAGATTGGATATCATTTTCACATTTATCTATCTAATTCAGGTGTGGAAGGTGTAGTCTCAGTTTTTTCAAATAGAAATTATGAGCTTTTAGCAACAAGATCATGGGATTTCTTGGGTTTTGGTGTGACTGTGAGTCGGAACCCGCAATTAGAGAGCGATATTATCATCGGACATATTGACAGTAGAATATGGCTTGAACTTGCAAGTTTTAGTGACGAAGGTTTTGGTCCTCCTCCGACAAAATGGAAGGGTGTTTGTAAAGGCGGCATTAACTTTACTTGCAACAAGTGACATCTCTACTCTTTTAGGATCTTGGCAAACCAATCAGAACATATATTCTCAGCTTTGAACCATTGTTTTCTTTGTAGTAAGGTGATTGGAGCTAGATACTATGGCTCGCTGGATACAGCGAGGGACCATTTCGGCCATGGATCCCATACTGCTTCAATTGCGACAGGTGTTTTAGTAAAAGATACTTCCTTCTACGGGCTGGCACAAGGCAAAGTCAGGGGAGGGGCTCCATCGGCAAGGATTGCTGCATATAGAGTCTGTAATTCAGGGAATTGTTCCACGGCAAACATACTGGTTGCATTTGATGATGCTATTGCAGATGGAGTCGACATCCTAAGCTTATCTTTGGCATTTACAAAGATGCCATTGCCATTGGTGCCTTCCATGCAATGGCAGCGGGAGTTCTTACCTCCAATGCTGCTGGGAACAGTGGCAATACCTTTGGAATCACTTCAAGTTTTGCACCATGGTTGGTCTCTGTTGCAGCATGTACTACTGATCGTCGAATTATCGATAAAGTTGTTCTTGGAAACGGAAAGACTAGTGGTATGTACTCTCTACTTTTTTTCTTGTCTACTAGTTTTTTATGTTTTATGGAAGGTGGCAAAAATGACATTTAGGCATTTCAGTTTTAATTGACAACGTATTGTAAGACCCGATAAAAATTTAACTTTAGGAATTATTACTTCCTTAGTAGCTCAATATGTACTCTTTATCAGCATATGCGTTCATAGTGCAAGACTTTACTACACAAGCTGCCTTATATACTCATCACCATAAAACCTAAAGAGGAAATGCAAACTATGTTGAGCCAAGTTATATATATTTTGTGAACATAGAAAAATATTCTCTTTAGAGAGAGCAAAAAATGTACCCATTAACTCTATGAATCATACTCAATCATGTTCCAACAGATTGAGATTAACAATTAGGATAGATACCTGATATAGAGTAATGCCAGTATGAAAATAACTTCAGATAAAGATAATATGAACCTTAATGAGAACAAAGAATTGATGGCAGAACGAACATTCTTTTTTTATTAGTGGAATTTAATTTTTAAAAAATCAAAAAATTACAAAAAGGGAAAGAAAATAAGTAGAAAGGGAAAACAGGAAAAAGAACCCACTCCCAAAAAATCGGTTGGATTTGGTCCTGGACGTGTATCTATTCAGTTATGATAAAATGGTCTACCCAGTTATGATAAAATAGTTTCACGGGAACCGGCCCGGATAAAGAAGGTTGGATAAAATAGTTTATCCAGTTATGATAAAATAGTCTACCTGCTTATGATAAAATAGTTTCACGGGAATTGTCCCACATAAACTGGGACCTTCCCGGATAAAGAAGGTTGGATAAAATGATCTGCCCGATTATAATAAAATGATCTATCCGATTATAATAAAATAATCTATCAAATAGGTTATTCAAGACAGTTCTGGATGCGGACTTCCAGGACCAAGTCCCTCACAAAAATGCTCATGTGTGCCAAAGCATGTTCTAAGAATCGCATATCCAGTGTTTTATTTGTTTATTACCTAACTTGTCTTCTTTCTTCATTAGGGGATCTCAATTAATACTTTCGACTTAAATAGAACCATGTATCCGCTTGTCGATGTTGATGCCTTCAAATCATTCTAGGAAAAAATAATTGCAAATAAAGAAGGTAACTCTTCTACCGGTGTTGATCTCGGTGCTGTTGGGAACATCTATTTCGGTGGTAGCGACAACGATGTTTCCGACATTGAACCGCAACCCGCAGCGGCTTTAAGCAGTTCTGATTTTGATATGGTCTCATCCTACTTGAACTCGTCCAAGTAAGTTGCCATTTGTTTACATGTTCTTTACTTTGTTTCACAATTTGGACGATAATAGGAGCAAGAGGTGACCCCTAAACGTTTACATTACATTTTTTATGTCTCTAGTTGCCATTTGATTAAAATTTTAATGTAACTTGGCAGAGCTCCTGTTGCAACCATACTGAGAAGTGAAGCAATTATGGATCCTTCTGCACCTGTAGTTGCTTCCTTCTCTTCACGGGGACCAAATTCTATTTTTCAAGAAATAATGAAGGTATTTTGCTTTATAGAGTAAATATTTTGACATTGTTTGCAAAATTGTACAAATTGGCTCTAGAAGTATTTTAGTATTGAAACTTCCATGTTTCAAGAAATCATGAAGGTAATTTAGTTTATAGAGTAAATATGTTCACGTTGTTTGCAAAATTGTACCAATTGGCTCTAGAAGTGTTTTAGTATTGAAACTTTCAATTTACCCGTGTTTTGCAGCCCGATGTGACTGCCCCTGGAGTAGAGATATTGGCAAGATATTCTCCTATAGCTTCAATTAATTACCCCTATGACTATCGAAGTGTCCAATACAACATATTATCTGGAACATCAATGTCTTATCCCCATGTTACGGGCATCGCGCCTATATCAAATCATTCCATCCTCGTTGGTCTCCTTCTGCCATCAAATCAGCCATTATGACAACAGGTGATTATACGTCAAAGATGATGGAACTTTTTTTATGTACATTTTTTATATTATAATTGCATCTGCAAGGGTCTGAATCTTGAACTTCCGTCAATTCGTCAAAGCCTTCCGTTAGTTATTTGGTAGACATGATGAAACTTTGGCTGCTTCCTACTCTTTAGTTCAAAAAACTTATGTTTATCTACTTTTCCTTTGATATTTTTGTAGCAATTCCTTTGAATGCAACTGCAAACCCAGAGGGTGAATTTTCATATGGATCCGGACAAGTCAATCCCATAAAGGCGGCTCAACCTGGTCTTGTTTACGATGCACTAAAAGAATATTACGTAAAGCTACTCTGTCGTATTGGCTTTGATGAAAAAAAGCTTCGAATAATCACAGGAGACAATAGCAATTGTTCGAAAGGAGGCGAAAATGATCTAATCTTGGATTTCAACTATCCTTCCTTGACTGCTAAAGTGAACAAGAACACTTCTTTCACGCTTAAATTCGGAAGAACAGTGACCAACGTTGGACAAGCCAACTCTACTTATGAGGCTAAGGTTTTTCCGACCCCGGAGTTTGAAGTTAAAGTAGAACCGGAAGCGCTCTCCTTTCGGTCTTTGAACGAAAAAAAATCTTTTAGCGTCACCGTCTCCGGAAGAGGCTTCGCAGAAAACTTATTCAAATCTGCAGCATTCGTATGGTTTGATGGAGCCCATAGTGTTAGAACTCCCATTATCGTGCACACAATAGAGACGCCTGGCTTTGGTTGACAATGTTCATGGTTAAGTCTCCAAATAGAATTATCAACTACTTTCCTTTTTTTTATTCAAATAAATAAAAGTAACTTGTCCTCTTCCTGAAACATCAGCATATTAATTTTTTTTCTTTTATAATGAAAAATTTTAAATAATCTACATGTCCTCTCTTTCTATTTTAACAAGAACTTCCCTGATCAAGAATTATTCTTTTTATGTATGGACAATTCCTAATATCTTGTTCTTTCGCAACGAACTATATATTTTTAAATATGGGTTGATCCATACCAATCTTGGTTTATAAGGGACAGCCCAAAGACTGGATCCTATGATATTGAGTGACGTCGTTTAAATAGGAAAGATCCGATAGAGATCATGATATGATAAGGAGAGCTTTGTGTGGAGATCTTACACAACCAAAGAATCTAGAGGTTTAGGAGATGAGTAACTAAAGAAGACGTCTTATGTTGATATCTAACCTAAAATTTATAAGTGAAGTTTATTCAAGAACGAACATTGGAACCTAGAAGTTTACTGAAAGGATTAAGTACTGAAATTGAAAATTTCACTCACTCCATTTCTGTTGTAACCTCGATACCACTTTAGACGTTGTGTTTTGTTTGTCCGTGATATTGTTTCATTTGTTTGAGTATGATTTTTTTTTGTAAAGATATTGCTTACAAACCTTTCATTAAAAATTAAGATAAATGACCACTCTATTTGTGATAGCAGTCCTACCGAATGTAGGGTTTTATTCCTCTTCTCAAAAGTAGCCGCTCCCCCATTTCAGATTCCAGCCAACCTACCTCCTCCCTAGGCCACCCCATCCCTCCTCCTCATGGGCGCTCCACCTTCTTCGTGTTTGGCGCTCCACCCTCCTCTTCTCCACGGCCCTCGACCATCCTCCTACTGGGCGGCTCGTACCTCGGCCGAACAAGGCTGACCTAGGGCACCGCTCCACTACACTCGACCTTTAGTACCCATATGGTCAATTTCATATATGATCTAGTGGTATAAAATGCATACATAAAATATTTGGTTTGTTCGACCTCACACCTAACGACTCGAGAGCTGCCAGAAGATTTGGCTTGGAATTACGTCGTTTTTCAGTTGATTTGGCGCGCTAGCTTAGCAATTTTTTACTCTCTGGCACAGGGATTTGTTTTAAAAAAATTTTAAAGAATGGGTCGCCTCACCCAACCACGTTCTAACCCACTTTTCTTATTTTTTTTATTTTTTCTGAAACTTTTGAAATTGTTATAAGTTGTTACTCGATTGTTCCAATGAATTAATTTTTTATTGTACATAATTTTTCAAAATCTAGCATAAAGCTCAAAAGGTTATGGTTTTAAAAAATCGGTCAAACTTGTTGAACCACGAATCAGGGCCAAATTTGGGCCGAGTTTAGGGGTTCAATCGGTGGTCAACGGTGCTATCCATCAGACCAGTTTTTTGGTTGAATTGACCGGCCCAAACATGTATATTTTTTGAAAAAATATATTTTACATTAAAATATGATTTTATTGTAGCACTCATATGATTTGATGGAGTCCACACTATTAGAACTCCTCATTGTTGTGCACACAATAGATATTTTTTTAAAAAGTTAATGATTTGTATTATTACTCCGGAGTAATTATACATAAAGAAAAGCTGGGTTGCACAGGGAGCAAGCCGCAGTTAAAGTCAGCCTTGTGTAAATGCACACAATAGATATGTGTGGCATTCATTTAGTTGACGATGTTGATGGTCGATTCTCCAAATAGAATTGTCAACTATTTTCATTCTTTTCGTTCAAATAAAAAAAGTAGCAGGTCACGATTCAAATTTGTGCGGTTGTGTTTTCAATCGGCTCCGTCTAGTTTAAAAATTCAAAAAACATAAAAATCAATATTTTTCAAAATATTCAGAAATGTTATCTGCTCTATTCTGTGGTTCGATTGAACTGATCCGACCAGTCCAACCGTAAGTAAAATTGAAGGTTTTTTTTCTAAAAGGGATGCCCCTCGCTAAAGCAAATGTTAAGGAATAGGTTCCTGGTCCGATGGTATGCTCCTTGTCCTTGACATTTATTGCCTTGATTTCTAAAACCAAGAAACCGACTGTTTATGCTGAATTTCGTTCTATTAGTCTCTGTAATATTGTGATGAAGATTATAACCAAGGTCACCACCAATAAGTTGAAGTTTATTTCCTGGAGAAATAGGGGGCTTTTGTTCGCAGTTGCCTTATTACCAATAAGGCTCTCATTACTTTTGAATCATTTCATTACTTGAAGAAGAAGACTTATGGTAGGAGGGGATTTTGTGCTTTGAAGAGTAAAACATATTATCTTATTTTTATACTTTTGAATAATCTACCAGAATCATTAATCAACCTCAATCTTCTTGATCAAGTATCAAATGACACGGTTTACCGTCCCAAAATTTATCATACTTGAAGCATTGCTACAAATAATTTATAAGCATTCCATGTAAAAAGTTGATCCTTTCTTTACAGAGATAAAAAAGGTTGATCCTTGTTACAGCATAAAAATGAGTCAGTATATCTAATATATAAAATTTCAATTTTTTATTTCTGAATTTATTCCAAAAATTACATGATTTACTTGCTTGTACTTTTGACCTTGGATCAAATCGATCAAAAACGTTGTGGGCTTCCAGGAGAAAACGGCACTCTTTTGTCATTTTCTGGCATGGAAACAGGCATGTGTCGCCATTTTGTGCTAACAACACCAGAAAATTGACTTTTTCCGGAAACACTAGAATAAGAAAATATTTTTCGATGACCCCTATTAAAAAAAGATTTATTTTTTAACACTACTTAAGAATTTTTCCCCAAATATTAATCTTCCGGCAGGCAGCGCAAATTTTTTTTTTATTATCTGAGAATTATAATTTTAATTTTCTGACCTTCTAATATTTTAATGGAGTCAATGTCATTTTTGTGAGTGACTCTTGCTAATGCAATTGGCTACTTTAAAGTCCTTTGAATTAACCTCCCTCACATTTGGTCCTCACTTGTCATAAGCTTTTGATGTTAACGTCGAATCAAAACGACGATAGCTGCTTATTTTGACATTTCATGGTCGTCCACTGAGATAATTCCGTTTCCCTTCCGTTTCCCTTCGTTGATTTGGTGATTGCGATGTAGGATTAATTTCTTATTTTCTGGTTTTGATACGTTTGGCCAATTTTTTTTTATAGAACCGTTATCCGAATAATTTTTAGACCAACTAATTTAGATTCAAATTGATAAGGTGACAAAATTTTCTCAACAAATATTTAAAATTATTACATTCTAAAAAACTCGAACTAAAACAAGCCGATATACTATCGCCAAACAAGTAGAGAGAAATTTTCTTTATTGTCTACTTTACTTGTGTCTCGCTAATTGGTGTTGTGGTATGGTTTGTAATGTTGGGTTATGGAGTCTGAAGGGTACTCGTTGGAAGCGTTGGATAATCGAGTGAAAACTACGCAGTAGTACTGACACCTGTCGACTCACCTGGCGAGTGCCATGCGAGAAATTGGTTTAGGGACTGGTGCTAGCCAGAGGACTGGCCGCAGCCAGTAGGCACTTACAGAAGCAATAAGTTTTGAGGACCTGGTGGCAGCTAGTCGAGTGGCGCCAGCCAGGTCCCTCTGTCCCAGCCTTAAAGCGTTTCATGTTTTTGCTTATTTTGGAAACCCCACCCAGTTTAGGGTATATATATATATATAATACATTTGTAATATGTGCGATAAGCGTGTGAGTGCGCAAAAATATAAAGAAAACCTAGTGGAAAATTCTAGCTTGGCATGTTCCCAGATGTAATCATTATTGATGAACTTCGTCACCAAATTTGATTCTCTTTCTTTTCTTTTGTTTCATTGATCGTTCTTGTATTACTGCAGTGTTAATCCCAACACACAAAAGATGGAAAACAAACTTCTTTTTACACCAAGTTAATATATATCAATTTTATTACTCTTCAAAAGGTTATACCGTATATCATGATTCTCTTATTCCAATCGTGCCAACAAGGCACTAAAAATATCAAAGATCAGAAATTATCTAACAACAAAAGTTAAGAGATAAACGTTATCTTAGATTTCATCCATTTGAGCTCATTCCATTTGCAACTTCGCGGAAAGTTTTGAGATCATTTCTACATCATCTTCTCATACCACACTGAGTCTCTTAGCGAGATATCACAGTCCCAATTCTGAATCTCCTTTATGTGCAGCGAGTTTGGAAGTGAAATTGATCATCCCCGGTTATACTAACGTAACATAAATTATGTATATTTTGTACAAGTGATAAAAAGATTTGTATTCACATAAGAGAATGTATTGGATTCACGTCTTACAAATATAAAAATATCATTAAAAAATTTATTCCCTAAATAGGTATGACATTGCTCAATTATGAATTTCAGATATTAAAAAAATAGGTATCTTATGCACATATATAAATTAAATAAATCAGTTGGACAAGCTAATTTCGTTTTTCAATCTTAAAAAATATTTAAAAGTAGAATGTGAAACTTATCTGATCACTTGCATGGCTGCAGTCTAACGAAGTGGGCTGCATGTTGTTTTCAGTTGCATTATCCTGCATTTCTCATGTCCTTTTCAGATATAAATGAGGGGGAGAAGTCTATTTATAGGCGTTGGATGGAGTGGATGCATACGTGCGAAGTGCGCCACAAAGTGCCCATTGTGCCATGCGCACACGCGCGTGCTCGTGCTCTCTGTCAGCTCTTCAGGTGGAACATTTAATGTTACACCAGTTTAGAATTTCTTCTTATAAATAGGGAAAAATTTCTTGCAAATTTCGATGTGGTAATAGTTTTCTCATTCCTACCCAGGGCCTCAGCTTGGGCCTTTCCAGCTTGGGCCAAATGTATTAATTATGCATTTATTCTAACATAATATATGAGTGAATGAAATAATAAGACTACTAGTCCTTCAAAATAATACAACCCATTTTTTATCATATACTAAAAAATGCTACTAGGAAACATTAATTATCCAACATATCAACAAATACTAAGATTAAATGGTAAATTTTTTTCCTAACTTAACCAATAAATTTCGATTCAAACTATTAAAATACATTAGTATTAAATTTTTGTTAAGAAAGCTTTGGTACCCACTCAAAGTTTAATTATTTGGGGCAGGAACTCTCTGCATAGTATAAATAAAAAATTATCCTACATTGCCCATACAATAGAAATAGCTTTTTTGTAAGCTCTGACATCTATAATTGAATATCGTTAGACCATATTTAAAAATGACTATCTTAGTAATATTTTTTGTATTCGTAAAAATTAAATCCAAAATATGTTTAAGTAAATCATGGTCTTTTATCGGTTATATCACTAACTAATTTAGATATCTACCTTTAAAAAAATTGGAAATCAAAGGTTTTTGTAAATTAGAAGATATTCTTACTAATTGATTTAAATATTTATTGTTTGGGGAATAAAAAAATTCCGCTGCCTCTTAATTTTTTTTAATATTCTCGGCCCCAAAAAATGTTTATTTACATTTTAGACTAAATACTAAAATTGTAACATTGGCGTGAGATTCCCCGGACCCTATTCTGCGCGTGGGTATCATTTTTCGTTAGCAACGTCTCTCTAGTCTAGCAATTTTAATGTTTTAAATTAATGTTGACTTGTTTAATTACTATAAGATCACTTTGGACTGAACTAGTGCAATGTGACACTTCACCAAACTCCGTTGAAACAATCCAATGCTTTCTGTTGGAACTATTCTTCGTCTCGGTTTGTTTTTATTTTATATTTTATATTCATAGTCAAGTATCATGAAACTCTAATTAAAAAAAATTCATAACAATATCTTGTTTATAACTCATACCACATAGTACTAAAATAAGGGGCTCGCTTCCACACGTGCCACTCTGCTTACTTTGGATTGGTTTCGTTTTATGTATGGCATTATCGTTATCTGTCTAAATATTTCCTACGTCTGTTTTGTTAACTTAATATAGGCTTCACGCTACACATTCTAAAAAAAGGGCTCGATTCGGTGCTCATGCTGCAAGTCTGACACGCGTGTGTCCGAATTTTTTGTAAACAATAACCATCAAAACTTCGACGGATCATAACTTTTGACTCGTTTGGAGTTTTTGCTATTATAATATATTTTTGAAAAGAGAATTTAACGATTTACAAGAATTACGACTTTATCTTATAAAAATCGATGTGCTGTCCGTTTTTGCTGTTGGAATTTTTGGGACATTGAGAATTCTGTGCTGTTGGGATGATGTACCGTTGGAGATATTTTGTTGTTGGGATGATGAGCCATTGGAAATTTTGTACCATCGGGATGATGTGCCATTGAGATTTTTGTGCCGTTGAAAATCTCTGTTGCCAGAATGGTGCTGCTGAATGGTTAGCAGCACCGAATCCAACCCGTTAAAATAAATATTTGTAACTCCATTTAATAATTATTATGTAATAATATTTACTTCATCCATAAAATTTGAAATCCATTTAAGTTCAAAGAAATTTGCTACCAATAATTATCGGCGTACATGGATATTTGGAATTACATATTTGGTATATATCAAACAAAAATCTCGACCAAAAAATATCAAACACTTTGAGCTAAGATTTTGGTTGGATATGAAAATTCTAACGAAAAACTTTGTCATCATTCAAATTATTACCAGTCTCGAACCTAGACTAATCAGTCGAGTTAATATCTGTATACTTTTTAAAAACAGTACCAATTTCTCCGTTTCCACCACCTCCCTCCTATGTCTCTATTATCTTTTCTCCTACATTTTTGTAACAATTACAAGTCTCGCCAAAAACTCAAAACAAGAAGGAAAAAAGACTAAATAAAGGAGAGGGCATAAGAAAACAACAAATAAAACCCATTAAGGTTGGCATCATCACCACCTTTACAAAAAAAAAGTCCCTCCTCCATATAATCCACATTGGTTGATCTACACGAATTACGCCTTTATTTTTTTGAAAATCGATGTGTCGTCGATTTTTATCATTGAAATTTTTATGCCATTGGAATGATGTACGGTTGGGATGATTTTGTCATAAGGATGATGTGCTGTTGGCATTTTTGTGCCGTTAGAATTTTTGTACTTTTGGGATGATTTGTCATTGGGATGATGTGCCGTTGGAATGATTTATCCATTACCGTTACCGTTGGATCTCCCCATATTGACAGATTGGTGTTGTTGAACCCCAGCAGCACCCAATCTTACTCGCAATTCTGGATATCAGATATTCAAAAAATGTGTTTCTTATACACATGTATAAATTAAATAAACCAGTTGGACATAAGCTAATTCCGTTTCTCAATCTTCAAAAAATATTTAAAAGATGAATGTGAAACCTATCTGATCACTTGCATGGCTGCGGTCTAACGAAGTGGGTTGCATGTTGTTTTCAGTTGCATTATTCTGCATTTCTCATGTCCTTTTCACAATGCTTTTGGCCTTCGTATATATGAGTGAATGAAATAGGAAGACTACTAGTTCTTCCAAATAATACTACCCATTGTTTATCATATACTAAAAAAAATGCTAATAGGAAACGTTAATTATGCAAAGTACTAAAAAGTACTCATATCAACTAATGAAAGAATTTTTCTAACTTAACCAAAACTTTCAATTCAAACTATTAGAAATATATAGGTGTTAAATATTTCTGGAGAACTTTGTTAACCACTCAAATTTCATTTTTTAAGGTAAATTTCAATTAGTTGGGGCATCAACACTATTCGTATCAAATAGTATAAATAAAAAATTATCCTTCATTGCCAGTACAATATAAATAGCTTTTGTTTATTTATTTTTAAAGCTTTAACATGGAGCTGTCTTATTGGCTATTCTCTCAATAAATTTTTTTATGTTCGTGAGGGTTGTACCCAAAATATATTTAAGATAAATCTAGTTCTTTTACCACTTAGATTAATCCTCATTTTTAACTTTTATTTATTTATTTCCTCCATGAACCGTCAATTGATACATTATCATGACAAGACAAAGATGGGATGGGTATTTTATAATTGGATTTCAGAAAATAATAAATTTTAAACAAATAATTATATTTCATACAGTTGAAAGCAGAAATTGAGGCAATCTTGTCACTGCCGGTTGTTTTGACGATCAGAGTCAACTAAGCTTTTGGTCGAAATTGTATGGTATCACTAACTGATTTATGTTTTTTTTAAGTAAATTTTTTTTGAACACCATGGTATATATATCTCAATTATTGTGATATTTTTCCTACCATGTCAAAAAGGGATTACCACGATTAGCCTCGTCAAATCCCTTACACACCAAAACCCATGGGGAAAAAAGATGCGGTAGGGAAAGAAAATATGAATTTAAAGTTTTTACATTTCTAAAAATTTGAATACAAAGTTTATTTTGTAAAATTAGAAAATATTTTTACTACTTGATAAATGTTTGTTGTTTGGGGAATCAACTAAATTCCGCTGCCTCTTAATTTTTTTATATTCTCGGCCCCAGGAAAAAAATGTTTATTTCCATTTTAAGACTAAATAGTAAATACTAAAATTGTAACATTATGCGTGAGATTCCCCGAATCCTATTCCGCGCGTGGGTATCATTTTTTAAAACTAGAAAGTACAAAGGATGGGGTCCCAATGGGAGTGCCAATTATCGCATCATATGGGCCCCACTTTTGCTCTCTAGTCAGCAATGTCTCGGTTGTCGCCTCCTCGCCCATATTAAATGAATGGGAATCCTATTATCCCAGAGGATATAACTAAAATTTCCACTTAATTTTCCTTTTAGTTTTTTAGCAATTCACCAGCTTTAATGTTGACTTGTTTAACCAAGTCAAGTAAAAAAAAATGTTGACTTGGTGAAGTACATTGAACTAGTTCAGTCCACATTGATCTTCTGTTTATGTTGGAATTAATCTTCGTCTAGGTTGGTTGTTTTTAATTTTTTTATTATAGTCAAGCATTATGGAACACTAATTTACATATAAATTTCATATTAAAATATTTTGATATCTCATACCACATAGTACTAAAATAAAAAAAATACAACTCGTTAATAATAATTTTGTAATAACATTTACTTCATCCATAAAATTTAAATTCCATACAAGTAAAAAAAATTGCTACCAACTATTATCTGTGCACATGGGCATATTTGGAATTACATATTTAGTATATATCGAATGAAAATCTCAATAAAAACTAAATGACATTTAGCATAATAACACAAAGTATAAAAACATAGAATCGATAGAAATACAAAATTCAATAATTGTTAATATAATTTGGTATAAAAATTTAATCATAAATCTCGACCAGAAAAATATCAAACAGAATTCAGTTAAGATTGAGAGTCAGTGCCAAAATGCTGTGTTCAATGATACGTCCTACGCGCGTGGTTCAGTTATTACCGTTGGTCCAGAACCAAAACTTCTTATCATCAAAAGGAAAACGTATCTACAAATTTCCATGGATAAATACTTAGATCACCCGAATCAATTGGGAAGAGAAATCTTTTAATTTACCAAAAAAATTTGAGTTTAACCATTTGAAGTGTAGAATTTTAAATAATTATTAAAAGAATTTTGACATCTTTTAAAATACTATCCAATTATGATATGAATTAGTAGATGGAGTTTTCTAAGTTTCCACCACGACCCCCATTGTCTCTATTTATTTTTCTCCTACATTTTTGTAACAATTACATCTCTCCCCAAAAACTCAAAACAAGAAAATAATAGACTAAATAAAGGAGAGGGCATAAGAAAACAACAAACAAATCCCATTAAAGTTGGCATCATCACCATCTTTACGGAAAAAAAATGTCCCACCTCCATTTCACCCACGTTCATCATCTAACCTTCTTAATTCCCTCTCTCTCATCCTGCCTTTTCTCATATTTTTTAAATCCCTTTTGGGATTTGGATTCTTAAAAGTGTAATATTTGTTGATGTATTGCATTACATGTGCCTTCTGTTTCTATTGGCCTAATAAAGTTGAAATGCACCCTTCTGTTTTCCTTCAAAGAATATAGAATCCAGCTTTGAGGCCCACTTTTTGGAGGGTTCTTAATTGTTAAGGCCAAAACAAAAGCAGAGGAGAAGAAGGAAATTTTACAATTACAGGGTGGTTTTGGTTGTTTTTAAGAGGCTACCTCTGCTTCAGCTATATGGGATCACCGGTTTTTTATGGAGGAATGGGATAAAAGCTCCTGCCTTCAAGTCCAGGTAAATTTGGCTCTTGGCTCTTTTATTTTTTTTGTAGTTTTAAGTTTCAAGTCAAGGTGAACTCTGAACCCGTTAATTCTTTCTACGGCTTGTGCTATTAGTCCAAATGCGCTGGCTATCTGTTTTTTTTTTCCATTTCATTTGGATTTTATGTTTATTCTCCATTGTAATGATAAAGTTGGTTATGGAATGGATAGGCCTAAAAGAAGGGGTTAAAAGATGATGGCTTAGCTCATTCATGATCCTGGTTTCTTTGTTTAATTGTCAATTGCTTATAGAGCTAATGATTGGAAATGTTTGGTTTCTGTTGTTATTGATTAGGGAAGGTGTAATCTAGGATGCAAGAGAGTGCAGGATTTGGACAATGGAGATGGTACTAAGCCTCAGGAAGGAATGTGGAATTGTTGAATCCAAATTATAAATTTAAGGAATTTCATCATCATCAGGGTTCCTGTTTTTAGTTGTGGACCTTTGTGATTAGGTTGTTTTTCTGTGTTTTTTTCTTTGATTCGATCCGATGGAGTCGCCGGCTAGGGAGGCAAGTGGATTGCCTAAGAAGAAGATGACCAAGCAGCTGACCGGAAAGAGGGATGATACCGAGCTGCATTCTGCAGCTAGATCAGGAGATCTGGACCTTGTGACGGAAATCCTTGCGCATACCGACGAGGACGAGCTCAAGGAGTTGCTGGAGAAGCAAAACCTATCCGGAGAAACCGCGCTTTATGCTGCTGCAGAATGCAGCCGAGCTGATGTGATCAGAGAGATGATTAGGTACTATGATCTTGCTGATGCCGGGATCAGGGCGAGGAACGGGTTCGATGCTTTCCACATTGCTGCCAAGCAAGGGGATTTAGGTCCGTGCATGAGCAGAAAACTGTTTACTTGGTACTTTGATTGTTTGCTTACTGATTTTCGGTGTCTAAATGGTTGCAGAGATACTTAGTATATTGTTGGAGGCCCATCCGGAGTTGGCAATGACGGTCGATTTGACGAATACGACTGCTCTGCATACTGCTGCAACACAAGGGCATATAGAGATAGTGAACTTCTTATTGGAGGCGGCCTGCAGCCTCGCGACGATTGCTAAGAGCAACGGGAAAACTGCGTTGCATTCGGCAGGAAGAAATGGCCATGTGGAGGTAGTGAGAGCGCTTCTGTCCGCGGAGCCAGGGATTGTGATGAGGACTGACAAGAAGGGGCAGACGGCGCTTCATATGGCAGTGAAGGGGCAGAATCTCGAGGTTGTGGAGGAGCTGATAAACGCAGACCCTTTGTCGGTGAACATGGTTGATACTAAAGGCAATACAGCATTGCACATTGCTACAAGGAAAGGAAGAGCTGAGGTAACTTATTCGAAGCATATCGATTAAGGATCTTATGATTGGTTCGGACGAGCAAAAACGACGATGTTGTGTTTGTGCAGATTGCAAAGTTGATACTCAGACTTAAAGAGACTGATGTAAGAGCAGTAAACAGAGCTGGTGAGACAGCATTAGACACAGCTGAGAAGACGGGGCATCTGGATATTGCAGCAATTCTGCAGGAGTCCGGGGTACCAAGCGCGAAGCAGATAAAGCCACAACCAACGAATCCTGCTCGGGAACTAAAGCAGACCGTGAGCGACATTAAACACGAAGTCCATTATCAGCTCGAACACACACGGCAGACAAGAAGGCGAGTCCAGGACATCGCCAAGCGTATTAACAAAATGCACGCTGATGGGCTAAACAATGCTATCAACTCCACAACTGTGGTTGCAGTTCTGATTGCAACAGTAGCCTTTGCAGCCATCTTTACTGTCCCGGGTCAATACGTTGACGATGCCTCGAACATTCCCGAAGGAGAGTCCCTTGGCGAAGCGAATATAGCTCCTAAAGTCCCATTCCTCATATTCTTCATCTTCGACTCCGTTGCTCTCTTCATCTCGCTCGCGGTAGTGGTTGTGCAGACCTCAGTTGTGGTGATAGAGAGCAAAGCAAAGAAGCAAATGATGGCGATCATCAACAAGCTAATGTGGATCGCCTGCGTGCTCATCTCGGTCGCCTTCTTGGCACTCTCATTCGTCGTGGTTGGGGAGAAGGAGAAGTGGTTGGCGATCAGCGTGACGATCATAGGTGCGACTATAATGGTGACCACACTGGGGACAATGTGTTACTGGGTGATCAAGCACCGGATCGAGGCCTCGAATCTTCGGAGCATCCGAAGGTCGTGGATGGGAAGCAGATCCCGATCGTTTTCCGTGTCGGCGATGTCGGATACCGAACTCCTGAACAATGAGTTCAAGAGAATGTATGCAATATAACAGACTCATTCATTCCCCTGGATGCTTTCTGCAGAATGCAGAGACATAGGACTTGGTCCTTGTAAATGTATACCACTTACCCGAAAAACTTCACCATCGTAATAGAATCAGAATGAGATATTCTGAATTAACAACCAAGCACTTGCATTAATACAACCGAAAATCTGGAGTTCGGGTATGAGAATATAATAACATTATAAGTTGATAGATAAGTTTTATCACCATTTAAATTTTAATACCATCGCATTCTTGATACAAGGTGGTTTCGAAAATAAAAAATGATTTTCTTTTTCTGGAAAAAAGAAAGGTTACATTAATTCTCGTTACAAATCTGTCATAATCATGGCTTATTGATGTTGATATTATTTTGGTCATTGGGCCTTTATTATTCATGCGCTTGGTCCATTATCATGGGTTCGGGCCTTGTTATAAGCCTTTAGTATGATCTTGTTAGCTATCTCTACTATAACTTAAATCAATAACCATAAAAAATAAAAGAATTTAGTAATCATGACTACAAGTTGTACAAGATTAATAATAACTATGAATGTTTTTTTACCAGAAAATGGTTAATTCAAATTTATGTGGTACTTTCTAAATCTAATGAACAATTTCACATATTGTAACATAATATGTACTTACCATATAAAAATCACATGAATTCTTAGGTAACATTATCATAGAATTTCTTTCAAATTGCTTCGAAAGTTTTATATTTTCGCTAGATGATCAAGTTGTCCTTATATTTCCCATTGTTTTAATTAACTAATTTTTATTATATCACATGATTAGGAATGACAATGGACAAGATCCGGGTAGTATCATCGAATCTAGATCTTTACTCTTTTTTTGAAAGGTGAACTCAATTTTTAACATTCTTTTTGAAGGGTGGACCCAGATTCTTATTCTTATCCTCTTTAAAAATAAGAATTCAGACAAGATCCAAGTGCTAAAAAACAAGGCAGAATTAGGGCGACCCGCAGATCTGTGTTATTTTAAAATTATTTTATTAAGAAAAATTATCACTTGATTGTTTTCAAATAGCAAGGACACCAAAAAAATGTAAATAAAAATTGATTCGTTTATTAAAATAAATTAATATAAAGAAAGGTAGGTTGAGATTGTGAATTTTATATTATTTTAAAAAATTTGGGTATGATTAGTGCATGATCTTATAAATTCATATTTATGAGGAGAATTTAGTTCTAGACTAGATCAAACTGAATGGATCTTGAACTCTTCGATCCGGGAATCTCTCGAGATTTAATTGCCACTCTACGGATGATAACAATTAAGTTAATTTCTAATGAATAAAAATAAAATTGATTGATTAATTTGACGACAGTAAAATTCCCCGATGCGCATTCTTAAAAGCAAGGCCACGTCAACTAGACGCCCGTCAAAGGAACTCGTACTCCGTGAGCGGCGGTTTATAATCCCGCCGTTTTCAGAGCTAGGAAGAAGAGAAGAGAGGGGGAGAATAAAGAAGAAGAAGAAGAAGAAGAAGAAGCGAAGGACGGAGAGAGAGAGAAATGGACGAGGAATTGCTGGAGCTGCAGAGGCAGTTCGAGTTCGCGCAGGCGGCCAAGTCTAGCATCAGGCTCTCCGATCGAAACGTCGTCGAATTGGTCCAGAAGCTACAGGAGCTCAAAATCCTGGACTTCGACCTCCTCCACACCCTCTCCGGCAAGGAGTACATCACCCCCGTGGGTCCCACACCTCCCCCTCCCTCACCTCCTTCCCTTTCCATTTCCCCCAAACTAACCTCCCGCGACGGTTTCTTTTTATTTTTAATTATTTTTTTAGGAGCAATTAAGGCGGGAGATCGCGGATGAGATCGGGAAGCGGGGGCGGGTGTCGGTGATCGACCTATCGGAGATCACCGGCGTGGATTTGTACCACGTGGAGAGGCAGACGCAGCAGGTGGTGGCGGATGACCCCGCCGGCGCCCTCGCGCTCGTCCAGGGGGAGGTTATCTCGCAGTCGTATTGGGACGGCGTCGCTGAGGAGATCAACGACCGCCTCCAGGAGTGCAGCCAGATCGCCCTCGCGGATATCGCCGCCGGACTCAACCTCGGCTCCGAACTTGTCTCGTCCGCCCTAGAGCCCCGTCTCGGCACTCTGGTACGATCGAATCCATTGATTCTCGTTTCTGCGGCTTTTTTTGTGTGTGTTAGGTCGTTTGATTGAGTTTTGGGGGCTGGATGTGTGTGTAGGTGAAAGGTAGGCTTGAAGGCGGGCAGCTGTACACCCCGGCGTATGTGGCGCGTGTTGCTGCGATGGTCCGGGGCGCTGCCAGGGGAGTCACTGTCCCCGTCAACTTGTCGCCGCTTTGGGGGATGCTGCAGCAGCTGCTGCACGAGATGGTTGGTGCCAGTGGCGTATCAGTGGAGAGCTCGTTCTTTCAGTCGTTGTTTAATGGATTGGTCAAGGAAGGAGAGGTTCTTGGATCAGTTCGCGCTGGGACGCATTGGACTCCTGCTGTATGTGATGATTAATTCTTGCTACGCTTTGTTCATTGGCTTCCTGTGAATTTTTTTTTCTGGCTGGAATGATAGGTTTTGAGAGTGTTCTCCAGTTCCCTGTAACATATATGATGTTACAGTTCATGATAGATACATAGTTTACTCTTTTGGCTGACTCGGTGTAGACAGTTAACAGACCGGTTGGATGTATCAATTTCTGTGATCCTTTGGTGTCAAATGCGATGGTTAGCTCTGTTCTGAACCCGCTTAAAACTCTGCTGCAGGTTTTCGCCATTGCACAGAGAGAATGTGTTGATTCCTTGTATTCACAGGTCGGGTGCCCATCTTACTCATTTGTGCTTTCTGGTTGCTGGAAAACAGTTCCCAGTGCTGTTTGGCATGACAAATTCGTGGTAGTTTGTTTATTCTGAGATTGAATTGGGGTAGTGCTTGATGTGAAATCCTTTTCGCCATCTAATTGATGCAGAACTCTTTTGTTAGCTTTGATGCACTTCAAAAGCTTGGAATCTCCCAGCCTATTCCATTCTTGCAGGTATGAGGACTGTTGTTGCTCATCTATTTTGTTGGTTCTGTAGTGGATGACCCCTTTTTAGGTTGAGTTTTTATCTTGTCGAGAGAATGCTAATTTCTAATTGATAATGTGGTCTGGACCGCTCTTTAGTCCAGATATCCTGAAGGAATTCCTTTAGCAACTGCTTTTGCTCACCGGTCTATGATAGAGATGGTGGATGCTACTATTGAAGATGCGATGGAGCGTGGTAGCTGGTAAGGCATTGGTGAATGGCTACTGCCTTTCTGTGTCACAGTCCACATACTGCATAATATTCAATTTTATTTGGTTCACTTGATGCTATAATTTAATCATAATGATTTTTCAATCCTGTTGTTTTGTTTAATGTTATTACAGTTCTTAATTCTTGGGTAATTTTGAAGCAGAAACACTTAATCATGATGGTTCTTGCAGGATTGATTCTCTTTCTGTACTAAACACATCCTTCGTGTCTCAAGATGCATCCAAAATTCTGTCAATTTGTCCTTCAGTTCAGGCAGCCCTCAAGGTGAATATTCATATCAATAGTAATTCGGATGAAGATTTGGTTTAGAAAGTAATTTTCAAGAAGTGATCGGATGTGCTGTCAGTATAATAACTTCTGTTCTTCTGCAGGCTAACAAGGGACTCATACTAGGGGATTCATATGTATTTAGTAGTGCCTTTGTCAAAGTAAGTGGTGCCTTTCTGTGAGCAAGTCCACTTAGGTGTATATGCATGTTGTCCTCTTATCTTTGTTCTCATATTTGACTACTCGCACGAGTTTGTTGACTGGGTAATCCTACTGAGAAGTATGGTTACATTTCCTAAGATTTTTCTCCTTGTCTCTAGGATATATATGATCGCTTGGAGAAGGAGATGGGAGGCTTTAGTTTTTCCGGACCCTCAGGTGCAATTCCAATTGATGACCCCAGCAGGGCTCCCGAATCTAATGATACTAGTAATGAGAGAAAAAAGAAAAAGGGAAAATCTGCTGGGGCAAAAGCTGCAGAAACCACGCTGGATGATGAAGATTATATTCCTACCAAGTCTAAGAAAAACCAAAGAAAAGGAAAGGATGCATCTTCCACCCAAGTGGCAGCTGCAAAAACTGGATCTAAAAAAGATATGGCAAAATCACAAGAGGAGAATTCCACTCTTCCCTCAGAAGAATGGATAATTGAGAAGATCTTGAGTTTTGCTCCTGATCTTGAAGAGCAAGGTTTGTCAAAAGAATGATAGCTTTCTTAGAACTAACAAAATTCCAACCACCTAGTTAGAATGTGTTGCTCCTGCCTAATTTATGAGGTAATCTGGTTTGGACAGGCCTGGTAGCTTCTGACCCTGTTCTTAGATCTTTGGCGAGCCACATGAGACCAAAGCTAATTAATCATTTGAAAGAGAGAAGGAAGTCACTGTTTACTGAGAATGCTGAGAGAATCAAACGCTTGCTTGATAATTTGCGGAAGAAGCTGGATGAGGTTAGCTATGGTCTAAGATGGATGCTTTTGAAAGTTCCTTCTATCTGCATTTCCTTGAATTAATTAATTCTTGATCATGCTGCTATCCACAGTCTTTCTGTAAATTGATTTATTAACCTGTGTCTTTGCCTCCTGTTCTCCTGCAGTCTTTCTTGAATATGCAGCTGTATGAGAAAGCACTAGATCTATTCGAAGACGACCAATCAACTTCAGTAAGGAATTTTTACCGAATATATTTTTGCAGCTATTTTCCTAATTATTTTGTTCTTCATAAATAGAGGTTTTACAGTTTTCTGTCTGAATAACCCATTCTTTACAGTTCATTCTTTATTGATATTATATTACATTGACATACTTGCTTTGGTATGCAGGTTATTCTGCACAGGCACTTGTTAAGAACAGTGGCTGCTTCAATGGTGGACATGCTTTTTCTTAACTTGGTAAGACATGCAGATTCTTACCGTCGTTCTCTTTTCCATGAAGTACTTCCAGATAGTTTAAGCGGGGATGACCTTCTAGTAGAATTAAGCGTATTTACCTGATGTAGGACATGCACAATAAATTGAAGAATGGATCCGAAGTTGAGGAATCCCAAAATATGGAATTAAGCTCACTCAATACTACAGAAAGAACTGCTCTTGTGAGTCCATTGACATCCTTTTCTCAATTTTATTTTGCCGGATGATGTTAGGGAAAAGTTCCAACTTATATGCATTATCCTTTCTTTCCAGGCTAAGAGTTTTCCAGGATCACTTGCAAGAAAAGCTCTTGCTTTGGCAGAATCTTTGGAGGGCAAGGTTAGAACAAAGAAGTTGCTTTTTTATTTTATTTTATTTTTTGTGGATAGAAGATGCTTTTACTTGCTGACTGGAAATTACACCATCGTGATCTCACATAGTTTTTCCTTGCTGCTCAGTTCTCTCTTTGGTCTTCATTTTTACCTTCATCTTAGTGCAGATTGTTCCATTTCATTTTTTAGAATATCCCATGCTTCTTGGATTACTATCCTATTCTGTCATTGGGTTTCTCATAAGTGACATGTGCTCCGCAGCAAGGTGTTAGTTTTTTGTCATGCACTGGCAATAGTGGGCTTTTTTTCCCCTTAATCTGTGGTGTGGTTTGTATATGCCTTACAGAATTCAAATTTGAGATCTTTCTCTCAGTTTGTGCATTCAAGTTCTCTCTGTACTTCTCTTGAAGACACATTATTATTGTATATATACAAATTTGCTTAGTAGTATTTATCCTGCTTGACCAATAAAGATTGAATGCTCCTTGGACTCATTTGGTCAACACTGTTTGGACAATGTGATGTAATAAATGAGGGCATAAGGCCGTTTCGTGGTTTGTTAAAACTAATCTACGACAATATTACTTTAGTAAATCTGAAGGATTTTTTTTTTGGATGCCAGCAAGTGGAAGCTTTCATGACTGCACTTAGAGAGGTTGCAGAGGAGAGGTACTGTCATGGTTTACATGAGCTCTTAGCCTTCAGTGTCTCTCTGTCTCTCTTTTCAATTTGCTTTTACCTTTTCGTTTCTTTTAAGGAGCTTAAAGCAATGCCATGTTTTATCCAGTGGTTTTGCATTGAAGAAGCTGGACAAAAAGTTGGAGAGAAATCTTCTGCATTCATATCGCAAGGTAAGCTACTTTGTTCTTTCCTTGCAGACGGGATTAGTATTTTACAGAATCATGAAGTAGTATAACTTATAATGTATATCAGCTACGTACTTATTACTGAGAGAATAGAATTGGCAGAAGCATATAATATTTAGTAAACTTTAGCTTGGTGGGATGAAGGCCGTGTCCCTCTGGCCGTTTGAGTCTCTTCAGTGATCATATAGCCTTGACTACAAGCACGTTACTGATTCATACTCCGCCAGTGGCATCTTGCGGATCTTCCATGGAACTGGAATACCTGATATTTGACGTTTTTATAAGAACCATCACCATCTCTTTGTTGTATTCAGGATTTGACATCTCAAGTTGCTGCTGAAAATGATCCTGTTGCCCTTCTGCCGAAAGTTGTTTCTCTGCTTTACATACAGGTTCTGCATTTAAAATTTAAGCTTGTGAATGCTGATTACAAGTGAGTGCACATTTCGTAATTGTGAGCTTCCTTATTGTAGGTTAACAGCAAAGCTCTTCAAGCTCCTGGAAGGGCCATTTCTGTTGCAGTTTCTAGATTGAAGGTCCTGAACTGCACTTTTCTATTCACTTGTTTCTCCGCGTGCTTGGAACATTTTACGCAAAAAGCAGAAGAAATTTTCCCCGTTGTTCATCTGACGTTTCCTATCTAAAATTTTCCATCTGATTCCCCAATGTTTGATTTAATTTTCTATTGTTGGGAAGATCATGTTTTCGATTCCGCATTCAGCTGGAAATTATAGTCTTATGTTTAACTAATGACTCTGCATGATGTTCTCACCATGACATTTCATTCACAATTGTCAGGATAAGTTGGATGATTCCGCATTCAAGACTTTAACCGATTACCAGACTGCTACAGTAACTCTTCTATCTCTACAGGCAGCAGCGACTGGTGATGTGAGTAATATATTCAATTTTGTATTTCTTCATCTAAATTTATTTTTTCCCCTCGAAACCTTCAATTTGCAACAGGACACATGAAGGGACATGCGACATCAGAGTTTGGCCTCGATTCAGATTGCGATTGTTCTATCTTCTTCGTTGAATGAGTGAGTACACAGGTAGCTTAACGTATCGGTAACATGTCCTCTTTTTTTCGCAGGAACAAGATTGTACGTCGGATAGAATTTTGAGCAAGAGAGAGCTTCTGGAGAGCCTAATGCCAGCGCTGAAAGGACTGGTATTGAGCACCTCATAATCTTCACTTAGGATGCTGTTTAGTGTATGTTTCAGGTTTAAGGAATAGCTCGATACTAGAAGCTCATATAGGTTGGTTCTCCGTTGCATCAGTATCTGACTGCAGTTAGTTGTTCTCGTTCTGTAGTGACTTAATGCATGAGTAGGTTCGTAGGTCGGTCAAACTGTTAATCTACAATTAGTATACATGGGATTCTGTATTGTTAAGTTCGGTCGAAATTATATCGAACGGTTGACTAATAGTGTTAAGTAAACTTAGCGGCACCTCCTCTCCCAAAGTTACGGGACTGTTTTGCCTAGTTTCGTAGTCTCGACTCTCATGCCGCTGCTTTAGTTTTGGGAAAAAATTGAGCTGGAAGATTAATTAGATTCCAATGCTGGTCAACCTCAGCCCTTAAAATAAAATTCATTCCAATTTGTTTGGCTGAATTATAAATAGGAACTTCTTTATGGGCGCTGCCAAGAATGTACGACGAAACAAAAAGGTGGTGCCAAGAACAAACTACAAAACCCCTTTTGGGAAAAATAAAATTACGAAATCACTTGAAACAGGGTTCAAGCGTAACTTCGGTCCGAGAGGTTTTCGGAGTTGCTCGATTTGTCAGAATTTAGAGAAAAAATATATTAAGCCGGACTATGACCAATGAACCCATATTCGATGAATTTTTACGGATATAGGATAGGATCCGTTTTAGACAGATCTGAACTCCAATCTGGATTTTTTCTGTGCTAAAGTACTTGTGTGTGATATTTTTAAGATTTTGTCGAAGTATTTCAAGTTAAAATTACGTTGTAATTAGTTAGTTAATTATATGTTTGGATTGTTAAACTATTATTCAATGCGTTATTACATGAAACAGACCCGGATCTAGTTTAAACTTTTAACAAGATCCTGATTCCTGACGAGACCCATTCAATTGCCGTATCTATAAATATAAGATATTAGTAATTTCCTACACGAAGCCGGCTTTTGTACCTAGAAATTTTATGAAGCCGGCTTTGATACACTAACTTCTCGAGTTTGAGTTTTTGAAAATGCATGCAGTGTAAAATATTTGTTGCTAAAATTTTGATACATTTCGAAATCTATTTGGCTCGAATTTAAATTAGTCGCTCAAATAGATATCGGTTATTTTTTTTAAAATGATATGCTTAACTTTCTTAGCGGCTCCTTTCTCATCCCAACTGAGCTAGGACACTTCTCAGTCTGATCACCTTATATAGAAATGACAGGTCCTTTGCATTTCCATAAAAGTACACGTTTCAAATGGACCACCAAAAACTATTGCTGTCGCTGATTTTAGTGGCGTCCGCTGGTTTCGTTCATGGGAAATCACAGCTCAGAGGTAAGATCGCCGCTCTTATTTTTAAATACAATTGTTTGGCGATTATTAATGGCGCTCAACACACAGAAATTACGTAAAATTCAAAAGAAATTGACGTATAGAGTACGACACAAAAATCTATTAATTCTGTTGTATTTATTAGTGCATCAAATTTCTACATATACAAAAAAAAGATAAAAAAATAAAAGGGTGATTTTTTTTTCGGATTGAAGTCGTGCGAGCATCGAAATCGTAAATCGATACTATACGCTCATCTCTCATTTGTATTCCAGTGTGCTAATGAGGACTGCCACATCGATTGTGGAGCATCAAAAGGGACGATCGTCGACGGATATGTCACCTGGTCAACGGACGACAGCTTCATAAAAACCGGAAGAAACTATCTCCTCGCGGAGAGCCAACACTTCACGCCGATGAACTCCCTCAGGTACTTCCCTTCCGGCCATAAAAACTGCTACAAGTTCACGTTCGCCGCCGTAGACCAGAAGGCCATTTTCCGGGCCGGGTTCGCCTACGGCAACTACGACGGCCTCTCCCGCCCTCCGAGCTTCGACATGGAGATCGACGGCAACTTGTGGACGACGGTCACAGCATCCATGAACGAGGATGAGGCCCAGTTCTACGAAGTCATGTACAGTCTCAAAGGTGATACCTCCAAGGTAATACTTAGTTTTTAATAAGAATTATTTTAGATTAATTAATATGTTTAGAATTCGAGTTCATTCGGGACACAAATAATTTGTTACAAGATATTTGTCACATTTTAGAAAGCCTTGCTAATTCAAATATGGATTATACGGCCGAGTTGATGTTTGAGTGATACACATTAACTTAACCAATATATTTCGAATTCGAACCATTGGTAACATAAATTATTTGTTAAAAGATATTTGTCACATTTTAGAAAATCTTATTAGTTCAAATCTAGATTTGACGGCCCAATTGGTGTTCCGGGTGCTACAAATTAATTTAAACAATATGTCTTTAATTCGAACTATTGGTCACACAAATTATTTGTTAGAAGATATTTGCTGCATTTTAGAAAGTCTTACTACTTCAAATCTGGATTAGACAGTCCAGTTGCTGTTCCAGTACAAATTAACTAAATAAATATGTCTCAAATCTGAATTATTGGTAACACACATTATTTGTTAGAAGATATTTGTCAAATTTTAAAAATTTTACTAACTTGAATTCATATTAGTCGGCCTGGTTGGGATCCGAGGTTAACCAATATTTGCTCACCAAAACCTTCCATTACAAAAAGAGCAATCCTTCTTGGGGTGTGCTTGGTGAGGACTAATGCTGATGAGGTCCCCTTCATTTCGTCGCTTGAAGGTATGTTGATGTATGGAGAAGTGTACGGAGACATGTACAAGTTGCTGCAGAATGGGACGGCCTTGCATCTTCATTCTCGGATCAATTATGGTGCCAATAATGGCATCGAGTAAGAAACTTCAACTTAACTTCTACTCGGTTCGAACCTGAATTACTTACAATCCGATGATTATTATGCAGACATTACATAACCAACTTCGCCGAGAGGTACTCTCGGTACTGGAAATCAGAGGAATCGTCAGAGTACCTCAACATCCATCCAGGAGGATGGATCTCGGACACCTACATGTTCCAAGAAAATCTACCCCCAGCCGCGATCATGCAATTCGCGATACAATCCGAAAATGTGACGGATTCGATCCGATTACCGTTAGATTTGTCACCCCAAGTATCATCAGTTGCCTACTTGGTGCTCTATTTCATGGACCCTTTATACAGATATCCACCAAACCAAACAAGCAAGGTCGAGATTCTGGTCGACGGGGTGAAGTTGGGCGCAGCAGATATCGGACAGTACGATTACCATGTTGTGACTCTGTACCCGGTTCAGGTCACGAAGCCGTCCATGGAGATCGTTATCGCTCCGGCCGAAGGGTCTACCATGGCACCCTTGATCAATGCTATGGAGGTCTTTTATGTCACTACTCTGTCTAGTGCAGGACGTTCTCTGCACTTCTTTACCACATTAGGGTTGCTCTCCTCCATGGTTTATGCAGCTTGGTTGTTCTAGCTCATTATGCAGTAATTTAGCGCGAAATTTATAGTTCCGGATTACGCTTTCGTGATCGTTCTTGGTACGATGGACCGACATTGCGTTAATTCGCAATTGAACAGTATTTACAACTTCCACAAAGCATCTTCCAAGATATCTAAAAAAAGTTCTTCAAAGTATAACAACAAGTTACAAATGCTGCAGTCTCCATCAACATAAAAAGCCTTGCAGCTAGTTTATCTGCGAGTTCCTTTTGTTCGAAAGTTCTGCTCTTCTCCTCCTCGAACCGACTCAATCCCTTTTCCACCTTCAGATGGTTTATGCTCCTAGAGCTTGATAGTGCCTGGTTCAGGATCTTCAAGCTCTTCTCTCCGTTAGCGTGCACTCCCTCTAAATCTTCAATCGCCAAGCTCAGTTTCTTCCAACGGAAAGACCCTTCAACACAATTGGTACCCATCTTGAATCTGGTTGTTATAACGCATTTGACCAACTTGTGAGGCAATGCACTTGGTTGAACCGGTAGAACGCATCCGAATTGTGCCACGCAGCTGTCATCGTAAGTCCCGTTCGTCTGTACCAACAATGGTTTCCAACTCGAAAGATTCACCGCTCTACCTGACTTCTTATCCAATAGAATCCAACTCAATCTCAATGCCCCTCTCATCAACTCTTCAGATTGATCTTTACTTGGAGAAACGTCAAAACTAGCACCAGTTACATCTCCATTGATCTGATCCTGGTCTAATGAATCCCATTGGAACGGGCTGTTAAGAAACCAC
Source organism: Hypericum androsaemum (assembly GCA_963995505.1). Classification (NCBI taxonomy): domain Eukaryota; kingdom Viridiplantae; phylum Streptophyta; class Magnoliopsida; order Malpighiales; family Hypericaceae; genus Hypericum; species Hypericum androsaemum. The sequence continues at coordinate 3,469,143 of OZ023186.1, read as the reverse complement.
CTCCAGCTTTCGCTGCCCTTCTCACCAATCCCGCTACCGTCGAGCTTGGGACCTGAAATATTGCTTGGAATGCCATCCAAGACCTTGGAGAGCACGCACTTGCCGTTGAGAAACACATCTACAAGCGACACAAGGTCACCAGGCCAAGTGTCAACGGCGCCAACAATCTTGCTTGTTGTGGCCCCGTGATCGTACACAATCAGCGGAAACGAGCTGGAATAGAACTGTGCAAAACCACCAGAATTCGAAGCAGAAATCAACCGATGAGCTTGTTCCAGTTCGGTGGAAGGCCACGTAGAGTTGCAGAGACGCTTCCAGTGAGCTTCGTCTCGTGCTAGTTCACGGAGGTCCGAGCAGCTGCAGGCGACGGATGCCAAGGAAGTACCCTCCAGTCGGGACATCATGTTTCCCAACACATCGTTGCTGATACCCTTCAACTCCATCTTCAATATCAAACACAATCAGATCAGCTTGGTAGAATTGGACGTGAAAGTAAAGAATAATTTAAATGTATCAAAATATTATTTTAGGAGAGATTTTTTTTCTTAAGAGTAAGGTTTGGATATGTGAAGTGTCACAGATTTTTTATACCATATATATATGGAGTATAAATAATGTTTAATGTTATTATCCACCTGAGTCAGAAAAGTTGTCAAACTGAAGGCCCTTGGAATTAGAATAACGATATGAATCTTTGTTGACTTATTGGGTGCCCATAATTTGTTTTATATGGTCAATTAGATTTAGAGGTCGTCAAGAAAAGTATTATGGAATCTGATAACAATTAAAATAAATAATAATTATTATTATTATAATACACGTCATTCGGCCTCACAGGCTTTTACGGAATCAGCACGCTTTCTGTATGAACATATCTTAGGATATGGTCAAATAAGAAATTTCCACAAGGTTTATTGGAGCAAATTGTGTAATTTCGGTTGAAGTTTGGTCGTGGTTGAGACTGCAGTTTCAATTTTATATTATGATAGTTTACGAATTTATAATTCAGTAATTAAATAGTTTACCAGAAAATAACCGAGAAAATGAATGAATCAAGCAAAACTTGTATTAGAATCATTCGTGCAATGCTCAAAAAAAGGGTTCTCACGTTTCTTACCATTGAACGTTAATTTTTATTTATTTTTGATAAGTTGAACGATAATTTTATTAAAAAAAGGTAATCAAATTAGTAGGAGATTAAGCTGTTGAGTTTATACAAATGTGGTGAACTTGTTTTATGAAAAATCCATCTATCTTATAGTTTTGATCTTATTTATAAGTATGAAAATTCAGTTATCTTAAAATTTTGGGTTGGTACGAGGATTCTAATATAATGTCAGATCCAATTTTTCTACAAGACATATGACGAGTGCAATGAACTTGTTTATAAGTGAAAAATCCATATCGACAATGGAGTACACATACCAAATTCCTCATAATTCCGTTTTTTGTTCCCTTTTAAAAATAGTTTTGAGACATAAGTGAGGCTTAATTATTATTCTTATTAATTTTGTCCAAAGCAAGATAAGTATCTTTCTAGATTATCTCAAAAGCAAAAACAATTAAACAAAAGTACAACATCCGACTGTATTACCAAGGAAGAGTACGTAGAGAAAGAACTAACCATTTATCGCCAAAATAAGAGATGCAGACAATCTGATCAGATGCCATAAACAAGAGACCTGGAAGGTTGATGATGAACACACCAGCTTAGGTCTTCGAGTTCGATCATCGGGAAGACGACACGAATTTAATCAATAAGAGAAAGCATCATACCACTTCGAGTTGCTGCTGTTGTCATTACTGGTTGTCCGAATTGCTCACCAAAATCTTGGTCATCGGATGTCCAGCGATGTTCCGTCTCGAGCTCATTCTCGATTGAACTGGAAATGTGCTTCCTTGAATCAAGTGATTATAGTTGGACGCATCATTAAGTAGCTTTAATGCTTAAAAAAGTGACTATGTACACCTACCTGAGCTTGTTGCTTCAGCTACCTTCATGTTGCTTCCTCGAGATCTAAGCTTCTAAACAAAAATCCTGCCCGAGGAGAGAAAAATGAGCAAGCTCAGAAGCTGAACAATGAAAAGATACATGCGAGATTGATTAACCAGAGAGTTCGTTTGTGATCACTAACCTAGCTATACCAAGAAACTTGTGATACAAGAAAAGAAGACCGAACATTACCTCTTGTGAAAGAAAGGTGATCAGTTTCTCATATCACACACTGGTGGCTTCCTGACAATCAACACATCATGAGTAGCGAGCTTCGTCTCATCTCGGGAGGATACTTGCACTGTCTGCTTCATCATCTTTTGCGAGACTTTGGCTCGTTAATAACTATCACATTTGTTAGTACTCGGAACTTGAATGTTGAAGCTGTAGAAAACCTGTGTTAGGGATCACTCAGTGGTCTGTTCAGTCATGTCTTGCTTCTTCGCTGGAGAGACTTCAACTTTGCCTTGGCAGTCGATAGACCACAGCACGTATGTGCTCTCCAATCCTCAGGCATCACTCCTCTCAATTCTAAATCTTTCATAAGCTCGTGAGTTCTCACAGAAGTCATCGCATCTTTCGTTACAGCATCAATCATCATTAGATAGCTCGTAGAGTTGGGCCATAGACCCCTTTGCTTCATCTCTTCATACAGATTGAAAGCAGCTGCAAAATCACCATTAGCACAATGACCTGACATGAGAACATTAAATGTAATAACATCAAGTGCAATGCCATGGTCCTCCATCAGACGTCGGAGTCTCAAAGCCTCAGAAAGATTCGACTTCTTGCAGAAAATGTGCATCAGAGTGGTAAATGTTGAAGCAGTAGGAATTAGTTTTCTACGAAGCATGGTATCAAGCACCAGTGACGCTTCTTCAACCTTTCCACAGAGGGCAAGTCCTCTTATTGTAGCACCCTCGGCGACCTCTGGAGAGCACACACCAACAAGTGCCATTTCATCTTTGAGCCTAAACGCTCCTTGAATATCCCCTACTTTACATAGCTTTTTAATTAGGGACATGCATAGCGGGAATTCGGGAATAAAACCCCTTTCTAGCATCAAATGTAAGAAGTCGTGGGATTCTTTAAGAGCAGAAGCTCTTCTCAATCCAATGGTAATGGCTTTGTAGGTGATGACATCCGGATAAACTTTAAAAGTATCCATAATGGTAATCAGATCAAAGGCCTTTTCCATGTCACTAGCTTCACATAACTTACTGATCACAGTGTCGAACGTTAACTTATCCACATCAATACCTTGCAATATCATAGTTTTCAGAATCTTGAAACCAACATCTCGCATACCTGACTTGGTGAGTACAAGAATGAGAAAATGGCAAGTCATCTTGTCTGGCTTAAAACCCATTCTTATCATCAATTTGTACGTGCTTGTGACTTTTAACAAATCTCCCGTCTTCGAATACCCATGTAAAAGGGTATTAAACGTAGCCAAGCTAGGTGAAAACCTCCCTCCACGGATCTGCATTAAGAGATCATCCCCTGCTGCCAAATTTCCCATTCTTAAAAGTCCATTCAAGGTTACATTTACTGCTACTGTATCAGGCTGTAGGCCGATCTTTCTCATCTCTTCAGCGAAATATAAAGCAGCCTTTGAATGGCCGGCCTTGAACAATGCATCGATCAAAGTGGTATATGCAACCACATTTTGGCATGGAGTTCCTTTGCTGATCACCTTTTCGAAGAATAGAAGAGCAGAAATTAATTTCCCCTTTCGGGTTAAACCCGTTAGAATGTTAGTGTATGTATAACTATCAGGCAGCACATTCAGTTGCACCATCTCATCAAACAGCACCATTGCATCTGACAACTTACCTAACTTGCACGTCTCGGTAATTAATGTATTATACATTCTAGTATCAACATTGGCAGGAGTGTGGTGAAGTTTATCCAGAAGCTTTTTTGCCTCCACCAAGTTTCCACCTCTACACAGTCCTTTGAGCAGACTGCCGTAAGTAAAATAACTTGGGCGAAGACCAAACTTAACCATCTCATCAACCATGTGAAACGCTTTTAACCCTTCACGCGAACTCGCATAACCATTTATTAAAGTATCGAAAGTCACGGAATCAGGCACAACATTGATCCCACTCATGTTCCGCATAAATGCCACGGCATCTTCCACCTTTCCAAGCTTACATAGAGAAGAAACTAAGATGTTACATATGAAACAGTTTGCTACATGTCCACTGCGATTCATTACTTGATAGACCCTGAAAGCTTCTGCAAGATCTCCAAATTTGCAACAGTTGTAGATTAAAGATCCAAATACGACATGGTTAGGTTCTAATCCAGCTTTATACAGTTTACACATAACCTCCTTTGCTCTTTGAAACTTCCCAGCTCTGCAAAATCCATCAATGAGAACCGAAAATGTCATAATATCGGCATTTACACCGTCCTTGCCCATCCTGTCAAACAACTGTAAAGATTCATCAAACAATCCTTGTTTACACAACCCCTCAAGCATTGATGTGTAGGCTACACAATTGACAACTACGCCATCCATCCTCATTCTCTCAAAAAGGCTCAGGGCTAAATCAAACTTGGCATGTTTGCACAATCCATTGAGAATCGCTCCGTAACTGATTTCATTTGGCTCAAGTCCCAGAGATTTCATCTGATCCAAAAGCTTCGAGGCTTTCTCAAAATTTCCAGCACGAGCATGACCATCAATGAGAGAATTATACGTAGAAAGGTTAGGCAATAATTTAACCATCAACATCTCGTCGAGGACACGCATCGCCACTCCAATTTTTCCTTCCTTTGCAAACCCATTAATAACAGTATTATAGGATACTTCATTAGGAAGGAGATTCCTCCTCTTCATCTTCTTCAACAGCAAGTAAGCCTTTGCGCTACTTTGGTTTTTGCAGAGATCATCCAAAAGCATGTTGTAGGTGAACACGTCTGCTTCGATACCCTTAGAACCCATTCTATCAATCAACTCAGTGGCTGCTTTATACCGCCCTTTCTTACAGTACCAATTAAGCAAAGAATTATAAGTAATTACAGACGGAGCACAGCCACACTCTTCCATTTTCCTCAGAAGATAATCAGCCTTCTTGAGTTTCCCCTCCGCCCCCAACACATTGATCAATATGTTAAAGGTGCACGCATCGGGACGGATCCTCCTACTAAGCATTTCCCTGAACAACAACCAAACAGAACCAGCTCTCCGCTCCCTCGCCAGCGCACCCAACAGCATATTAAACGTACAAACCGACGGATTAAACCCCCGAAACCCCATGAGATAAAAAGTCTCAACAGCATCCCCAACCACCCTGTCTCTCAACTGGGCCCTGATCAGGAGGTCGAAAACCGCAGGACTCGACTTGCACAGCGGATAAGTGCCCATCAGGGCACCGAAAACAGAACTCGAGCCGATACCCGTCCGGGTTAGCTCCCTTAAAATCGACTTGGCGGGTTCATACATCCTAGCTCTAACAAGTACATGAGCAGTAATGGAGAACAAGTGAGTAAGGTGGGAGAGCTCCAAACCGGGTTGCTCGATGACCCAATTCAGGAACTTGATTGCCAGCCTTCCGTGGACTTTTCTCAGCGAAGTCAAACCATAGTCCATGTGGTTCAGCGACTCCCACCTGCCTATGGTCAGCATGGCGCTTATGCTTTTCTCCATTCCTGCGCACGCCAACTTAAAGACTCCAACTTTACACACTTTCCTTGCACTTGCTTCAGATAGAGAAGAGACCCATTTAGAGAGAGAGAGACAGAGAGTTACCTTTGGGGCTTGAGGAGGATGAAGGTGGAAGAGAAATGTGAGCAATTTGGTGGTTTGTTAATGCATATGAGGTGTTTGTGTTTTTGCCCGAGTCATGGGAGACAATGTTTGGTTGTACGAAATGCAAAGAGAGGGGTAGGTCATTAGGATATTATTTTTGCTATAATTCTTTTCGTTTTGTATTTGTTTAATTACGGTTTTTACTTTTTTGGGGGATTAATTACGGTTAACTCTCTTTCTATTGGTCGCCATGTGTTAAAAAATAAAGTCAAAAAGTTTCTGAACCATGTCACCATTTTTTTCTAAAAAGTTTCGAAGTTCTGAACCATGTGACTAGGGGCTTTCGGAACTTCCGTTTACGGTATGGGAAGCGCCGGTTACAAAGTTTCAACGCAACTTTGAAATAAGGTTTTAGTATAGTTTTGGGAATCTCTAGTTATAAGGTTTTGCTTTTTTTAGATTTTTTTGGAGAAAAAATATACGTATTTTTAGTTCCAAAGAAATAAAAAAACCCACTTATTTATCTTAACTTTATAGAAAGAGAATACTCGTAGAAAGTAATTAATCAATAGAAATTAAGAGACAATTAAGAATAGATGGTATGATTTTTGAAGAATAGAAAAAGTCGACTACGGTTTGGAATCTCCGGTTACAGTTTCGGAACCAAAATTTCTGATTATGGTTCAAATAAAATCACAAACTGTAACTGAAACCTTCTTAAAAAGTTCCGGATAATTTTTAGAAACATAAATAGTAATTTGAATCCGATTAGTGAAACCTCCGATTTTCTGGTTCGAACATAACCATGATCACATGTGACCATTTTGATACGGTGTTGAATGAGAAATTATTAAAATGTTAAATGGGAAAAATTGATAGTATTTTTATCATATACTAATAAATACTTAGATAAGAGATTAATAAAGTTGTTCCAGTTTACTCAATAAAATTCAGGTTTGAACTTCCTACCTATCTCGAACGGACATGAATTAACCAAACAAGTAAAGTTTCAGATACCACGATCAAACACAAATCAAAGTACATAGTACTAAGATGAAGTTTAACAATAAACAAATCGAAATTGAGAGTAGTGGTGAGCTCTACTAGTACTAATTAATTCAAATTTAACTGCTAGAAAACAAAATTTGGGCGACCATTATATTAGGGCTTAAGATTCTCACAATCAGATCCAGTTTCTAATCCAAAGGACTTCTTTTTGACGAATATTTTGACACGCCCGGAAGAATTGGATCCCACAAAATATCAATAATAGTATGTAAATAGAAGAACACCCTCCTCACCTTCAATAACCCAAATCCTGCTCCAACCAAAGTAAATTAAAGATGGAGATCATGAACAATGACGTCATGCGTCTCGAAGGCACGGCCTTGGCCACGGTGGCTTGCACCTCCTCCGAACTCCGCGATCTTGCCGGAGAGGAGTCCCACTGGAAGCGTCTCTGCAACTCCGCTTGGCCTTCGACCGCATCCAAACAAGTCGATGAGCTGTCCGTTGCGGGTGGTTTCGCCGAGTTCTACGCCAACTCCTATCCTCTGATTGTGTATGATCACAAGGCTACAACAGTTGTCGACGTCCAGACATCTTCATCACCTGGTGATAATCACGGCCTTGTGTTAATTGAGCTTGGAGATGGAAGATATAGAAGGATGTAAATTAAGTGAAGAGAAAAAGATCCGGGAAACTCTGAACATGGCACTATTTAGTTCTAGGAGTACAAACCAACTCAAGGTGGAACAAGGCTTTCGTAAGTACGAGGAGGAGAAGACCAGAATGTTGAAACGAAAAGAATTCACTCAGAAACTAATTGGCCGGATATTCCTGTTAGTGGAGATCGCGGCATTTGTATCTTGTTCATATACTTTGAAATTCTTATTTTAGAGAATAGGGAAAAATTCTTTCAAGTACATAAATTGTAATTGTACCAAGTACAAGGAATTCAAACGATGTAGATAATATTCAATTGAGATGATTATATAATATTTTTTTGGTAAGTATAATTATATAATATGTGCCGTACGAAGTACTTCCTTCTCCTACATCTTGATTACTTGTATTTTGGATGGACTAAACAAGCATAACGACATCTTATTGAAGATAAACGACAGACAAGGACACAATAAAATAAGAAGATAATGCGTTTCTTGATCTACTTGCATACCAGATGTTAATTTTTTTTAAATAATTCCATTCACAAGTAACTAGTAGGAGGTTTTCAAGAGAAATCAATCACTGTTGTTTTTTATGAGGGAAGATGCATATTATGCTTATATTGAGTTGGAAAATCAGGGAACCGGATTGAGTGCTACAACAAAAAATGAGCAGCATCATCCTGTTTAAATCTGGACCGTGGATTTAAATCTTGAACGCTCCTGATTTCACGCGTGCAACTTCTTTTTTATTCACGTGATCTAACAATTTTGCCCCTCACTCCTTCTCTCGCCCTTTTGATCCAGGTAAATTAAAAATTCAACGGTAAGCAATGAAGCCCTCACTGGCGCCATCCCTTCTTTTTGGGTGGTTGTTGCTTCTTGGACTTCTTGACCAGCTGGTCGTCGTCATCGGGAGAGGGCCGATGCTAGGAGCGGCGGTGGGAGGGGTGGTCGCCGATGGTTGCAGCAGCAAGAGGGACGGCTCCCTCATGTGGGTCATCGGTGGTCGCAACAAGAGAGGGGCAGAAAGAGGGACGGCGTTGTCTGGATTGAGAGCTTCATGTTCTAGTGCCGACATTCCTCGCGACGTTGTCCCCCTGTTCTTGTTGCACTTGAACTTCGATTTTGGGCTTTTTGAGGTCCAATAAAAGATGTGGACGGTGAAGGCAGGGAAGCACGCTGGGTTATAGCTTGTGGTTCTGTTATCTTGGACATGAACTTGGTGAACAACTTCTGCTTTGATCGTCTCTATCCCGCTAGAATCTAGTATGTTGTCATTTTGGTTAGGCTGACACCTTCTTTGCCTTTTTGCGAGTCACTGCTACCTTTTTCTTTGTTTTCTTCTCCCTCGTCCTTGTTGGGGACGACAAACTCGAGGTCAAAGAGAGGAGCTACAGAGTTTATATGTTGAGAGGATAGATAGATTATAGTGGTAAAAATTGTCGTGTCTTTGAAAATTGAAGTGTTGTTGTATTTTTTTTAAAAAAAATTGATGGGCCATTGCATTTTTATATTTGAAAACTGATGTGCTTTTATATTTTTGCTTTTGAAAACTGACCTGCCATTGTGTTTGTGCCTTTCAAAATTGATTTTTGTCTTTGAAAACTGATATTCTTTTGTTTTTTTGCCTTTAAAAATTGATGAGCCGTCCTATTTTTGCCTTTGAAAATTGATGTGCCATTATATTTTTGTCTTTGAAAACTGATGTATCGTTGTCATTTGTCTGAATATTGTGATGTCAAGGGGCATGGATAAAATTACAATGTGGTAAACCAAGTAAATCGTCTCTGATGTCCAATACAAACATGTGAATGTTTGATTATTCACAAACATGCAAACAAGCATACAATATGATTCAATGGCCAAATTCTGATCACGGGGAAGGCTCGTGAAATCAATCAATAGGTTGATCACAAAAGATAAATTAATCCTTTGGAAAATAGGTTTTATTGACATTATATGATGAATAAGAATAATTGAAACCGACAAAAGCATAGAATCTGAAAAATCAATCACCAAATCATAGAGAAAATTCTTCAAAAAAGAAGAGATTTTTTAAGTAAATTTTTATACCAATCATTACACCCAACAAAGATTAAAAATAATAAATCTCTCAATTTCTACTAGACACTGTACTATTAGGTCAAATACTCTTTGAAAAATAAATATTCGAGCCGGAGGTAGTTAACGTGAAACAGGACACTTTCTTTATATGAGTTTTTGGTTATTAATAAACTAATCAAAATCAGATCCTTATGGCCACATCCTCAACGGTCACTCTCGTAGTACTAATTAATTCAAACATTGACTGCTAGAAAACAGAATTTGGGCGACCATTATGGCTAAGATTCTCAACGGTTCAAAGTATTTCCCTTTGACGAATATTTTAACCCTCCTGGAAGAATTGAATCACAAAAAAACACCAACAGTTTATAAGAGAAGAACACCCTCTCCTCACCTTCCACAACCCAAATCCTGCTCCAACCCAAGAAAACATAAAATCGAAAGAAATTTAATTAAATATGGAGATCATGAACAATGACATCATGGGAAACATACTGTCCCGTGTCGAAGGCACTGCCCTGGCCTCTGTGGCATGTACCTCCTCCGAATTCCGCAATCTTGCCGGTGAGGAGTCCCACTGGAAGCGTCTCTGCAACTCAACTTGGCCTTCCACCGCATCCAAACAAGTCGATGAGCTGATTTCCTCTTCGGCGGTGGGTGGTTTTGCGGAGTTCTACGTCAGCTCCTATCCGCTAATTGTGTATGATCACAAGGCAGCAACTGTCGACGTTCAGACTTCATCTTCAGTTGGTGATGATCACGGCCTTGTGTCGCTTGTGGATGTGTTTCTCAACGATGAGTGCGTGCTCTCCGGTGTTTTCGATGGAATTCCTCATGCCGTCAGTATTTCTGATCACAAGCTCAAGGATATTGCAGCGATCGTCGACTATCCTACATGTGAAGATCAATCCAAGGAGTTGGCAACGTCCCTGAGACTGAGTTGGATACTTTTGGACAAGAACTCTGGCAAAGCGGTGAACCTATCCAGCTCGAACCCAATTTCGGTTCGCAGGGATGGCCATCACGACGGAGACTACTTGGCGCAATTCGGATGTATTCTACCAATCAATCAAAACAAGCCTGGCAAGTGCATAATAACCGCTAGGTTCAATATGGGTGCGGATTGCATCGAGGCTTGGTCACTGAATTGGAGGGAATTGAGCTTGGAAATTGAAGATATAGAGGGTTCTAAATTAAGTGAAGAGAAGATCTGGGAAACCTTGAACCGGGCGCTATCCGGTGCTCGAAGTATAAACCAACTTAAGGTAGAAGAAGGATTTCGTAGATTCGAGGAAGAGAAGAGCAGAATGTTGAAACGAAAGGAATTCACTGAGAGACTAGCTGGTAGGCTTTTTGTGGCAATGGAGGTTGCGGCATTTGTAACTTGTTCATATACTTTGAAATTCTTATTTTAGGGATTGAGTAGGAAAAATTCTTTTATATATTATATTATATATATTTACGTTGTATATATACTAAGTGGTTCATTGGTTTATATAAAATTCAATTGATTATGTTGTAAATGCGTGGAGAAGATTTTGATCATTATATAATATATATACCGTACGATGTACGGATGGACTAAACAAGCATTACCACATTCCCCTGTTTACACCAAAAGAAGCACAACCACGTCTTCTTAAACATTAAAAAAAAATTCACCAAAAAAAAGCATTAAAAGAAAAGACCAACGCAAGTGTGGCTGGATGGATGCGGGTCCGCCCTTAAGATTGAGTTGGAAGTGATCGAATTCTAATACCGTCAAGATTCCGGGGTTTAGGCCAGCCGCCTAAATTTTTCGACAAAAAAAAAATATTAAAAGAAAAGCACAAGGATCAAGTGCAACATAGATCGTCTTATTCATTTTATTTTCTTATGGGTACGAGAATGATTATTTTGGTCTAAAACTACTATTAATTTATGTAACCAAAACCTCGGCAAACATATAATTGGCAGTTTTTTTTCCTCATTACACGTCTGGTATAATCTGAAAGAATTGTTCGGTTGTGTTTTCTGTATTACTTTTTTTCTTTTTGAATAAGTTGGGTAGCACCATCCGAAAACTCGCGATCTGAGAAGAAGAACTCTCGATGTAACACACTACATGTAATACTTTTATTGTATTGATGGACTAATCACTCCTCAACTTATAGAAAAAGACATTCGTTTCTACATTGTCTCCATATAATTTTACGGTGTCAAAGAGTTTTCCTTGTAGTGTGCTTTGTCCGGAAAGTAAAGTAAACTTCATACCTTTCCATTATGTTTGGCAGGAGGTTGGATTGGGTGCCGCTACTAATAAAGTAGGTAGCGCCATCCGAGATATTTTGTGGGCCGTTAGATGGGAGAGGGAACGTTTGTGGGGCAGATTTGATAGCAGAGATCATCAGGGGTCAGAAAATGGGGTATTTTCTTATTTTTTACCTAAAAATACAACATTGTTATTGCATGATTTACGATTGTCGCTCATTAATGTGCCATTGTTATTGCATAAACATGTTGTACCATTGTTAGTGTATGGTATATTATTGTCATCCATTAATGTACCATTGTTTGCCCCCTAAATATTTCTAAAATTTTTATGTAATCTCTGATATTACAAATTTACCATCGTGAATAAGCCGGCCCACGTTGTTCGCACCCTATTGCCAAGGGCCAAAGCAGCACTAAATCGAACCTCATTTGATGGACAAGGTAAATGGTTTTTTTCTATTTGGGTAAACAAGTTATATAAATTTTCAAAATGAATAATAAGTTACAACATTTGCCGAAATAAGTAGTTTTTTTGAAAAATTTAAAAAGGGAGGCGCCCCATTACTCCTGAGTGGGTGCTACATGTAGACCTGATCACGGTTCAAATTTGGACGAATTCGAATCGAATTTATTCGAATTCATCAAAATATTAAACCATATTCAATTCTTCACAAGACGAATCGAATACGAATCGAATTATAATCGAATTCGAATCGAATTATAATCGAATTCTAACCGAATTATAATTGAATTATAACCGAATTTTTCCCATTCAAATCCTCCCATTTTATTTGAATTTTTTTAACATATATTATTATTATATGTACATGAATTTGAATCGAATTTAATACGAATTTAACTCGAATCAAATTTTCAAATCGAATTCGAATTAAATTCGCCGGTTTTGCGAATTATAAATATCTTTAACCGTATTCAATTCATTTTATGACGAATTCGAATCAAATTTTTTATGAATCGAATTATTGACGAATCGAATCAAATTTTTAATGAATCGAATCGAATCACGAATTAGATTCAATTCATGGTCAGGTCTAGCTACATGGCCACCTAGGTCCATATTTTTTATAATTTTTCTTCAAAAATTTTGGAGGATGATAAGTTATTGTTCGATTATCCGAGTAAGTTAATATTTTTATTTCATATAATTTTTCGAGTTCTACCGATAAGTCTCAAAAAGTAAAGTAAAATATAATTTTTTTAACTCATATAGACAATCGAGTTGAGACTTGTACTTCAAAAGCATTCCAAAAAATTAAAAAAATGATTAGAGAATTAATCGAGGTCATTTAATCTTCGTTCTGATCAGTGGTGAATATTCGGAAACAAAAACATGAACAATGAGCCAACTGTTGATAAAGGTAAAGAAATCCAGACCTCGGTTCGATCCAGCTCGCGTATTAAGAAACTCACGAGCAAAGCGGCTGCAGTTAAGAAGAACCCGATGCGACGACTAACCGTCAAAACGGCACCCAAACCACCCGAGGAAAACCTTCCAGCAGTGTTGGCTGGTCTTGAGGAAAGATCAATTCGGGAGGCCCGGGAAGAAGAATCGGCGAAGGAGTCATGGATCTTAGGGAAATCAAATGGGTATTGATTGGAAGGCGGATGCCCCGACTACTTGACGAGCGTGTCGAGGCCCTTCAAAATAAACCGATATTCACGGCTCACTAATTTGTAGTAAGAAAGCAGAAATACCGAGTCAGATCCAAGGAGGAACGAATACTCAATTAATTTAACTATTTAAACGAAAGTAAAAGGGGGGATTTTTGAGAGATTTGTAGATCAAACGAAATCAACAAAACGCAGAAGAGAGAAGTAAGAGTAAAAATCAATGAGAGAAAAGCGGCAGATTCGAGATCGGAGTAGCACGACAGGTTGGTTGATCACTGGATCACAAAAGATAATCTAGGACATGTAGCAAGTAGGTGTAAATCTCCCGCAACCGCAAAGAGACCACAAACATCCAATAATCAACTAGCCAAACGACCGCCTAACTAGTTGTTTATCACCTAATAGACAGAATATCGACCGATTTCTATTCTATAAGATAATAGCATTAAGAATAGATGTTCCTACTCCTAGCGATTATACTCAAAACCTTGGTATCTACAAACTAGCCTTACTTATTCCTAGTTAATTAGTTTAGTAACGACCATTCCTCACTGAATTAACCTTGCTCCTAGGTTCAATTCCTAACTGCAACCGCTAATCAAGAATCAAAGGCAAATATGTTCAAGAATAAATTTACAAACGCAAACCATTGATGTGTGTCTAAAACACGCATTAAATGCATAGGATTTCAAGTCATTATTGCATGTTTATCTTTAGTTTAGTATTGTTTTAGTAAACATTTGAGTTTTGGGTGACTAATAAGTTCTTTGTGCTAAATTGTAGGAAAAGGAGGCAAATTTGGAAAGAATTATACTTGGAGAAGAAGTCTGGCAGGGATAGCTGACTTGGAAGGGTATTTCGGTCAACTTTGGAGCCGAATCAGAGGATGCGTATTTGACAGACAATTGAAGATATTTCTTTCCTCTTTCCGTGCATATAAAGAACGCATAAATCGGATATCGGAAGAGGAAGTTATGACCAAAATACTGAAGGCTGGTCTGGCAGAATATTATCAGCGAATATTCGGGACAATATTAGAAATTCGGTTTCTGCATCGCGGAAGACTCTCGAAACGGCTTCTCTAGGTTTTTACACTTAGGAGGGCTTATATATAACCCTCTAGACTTATTTTAGACAGAACTTTTCATTCCAGAGAACATATACCTTATTTTTGCCTTTGTCAAGACTATGAGGAACTAAACCTTTAGGTTGATTCGAGGGAGGAGACCCAGGTTTTGGTTGTGAGGATCTTGGTTATTCAATTTAATTCAGTAGCATTTACTTATTCCTTGTGCTTATTATTATTCTTGGATGGTTTGCGTTTGGGAATTTATTCTTGAACATATTTGCCTTTGATTCTTGATTAGCGGTTGCAGTTAGGAATTAAACCTAGGAGCAAGGTTAATTCAGTGAGGAACGGTCGTTACTAAACTAATTAACTAGGAATAAGTAAGGCTAGTTTGTAGATACCAAGGTTTTGAGTACAATCGCTAGGAGTAGGAACATCTATTCTTAATGCTATTATCTTATAGAATAGAAATCGGTCGATATTCTGTCTATTAGGTGATAAACAACTAGTTAGGCGGTCGTTTGGCTAGTTGATTATTGGATGTTTGTGGTCTCTTTGCGGTTGCGGGAGATTTACACCTACTTGCTACATGTCCTAGATTATCTTTTGTGATTCAGTGATCAACCAACCTGTCGTGCTACTCCGATCTCGAATCTGCCACTTTTCTCTCATTGATTTTTACTCTTACTTCTCTCTTCTGCGTTTTGTTGATTTCGTTTGATCTACAAATCTCTCAAAACCCCCCCCCTTTTACTTTCGTTTAAATAGTTAGATTAATTGAGTATTCGTTCGTCCTTGGATCTGACTCGGTATTTCTGCTTTTTTACTACAAATTAGTGAGCCATGAATATCGGTTTATTTTGAAGGGCCTCGACAACGGCGCTAAATTTTGACGAGCGTGTCGAGGCCCTTCAAAATAAATCGATATTCACGGCTCACTAATTTGTAGTAAGAAAGCAGAAATACCGAGTCAGATCCAAGGAGGAACGAATACTCAATTAATCTAACTATTTAAACGAAAGTAAAAGGGGGGGGGGGGTTTGAGAGATTTGTAGATCAAACGAAATCAACAAAACGCAGAAGAGAGAAGTAAGAGTAAAAATCAATGAGAGAAAAGCGGCAGATTCGAGATCGGAGTAGCACGACAGGTTGGTTGATCACTGGATCACAAAAGATAATCTAGGACATGTAGCAAGTAGGTGTAAATCTCCCGCAACCGCAAAGAGATCACAAACATCCAACAATCAGCTAGCCAAATGACCGCCTAACTAGTTGTTTATCACCTAATAGACAGAATATCGACCGATTTCTATTCTATAAGATAATAGCATTAAGAATAGATGTTCCTACTCCTAGCGATTATACTCAAAACCTTGGTATCTACAAACTAGCCTTACTTATTCCTAGTTAATTAGTTTAGTAACGACCGTTCCTCACTGAATTAACCTTGCTCCTAGGTTTAATTCCTAACTGCAACCGCTAATCAAGAATCAAAGGCAAATATGTTCAAGAATAAATTCACAAACGCAAACCATCCAAAAACAATAATAAGCACAAGGAATAAGTAAATGCTACTGAATTAAATTGAATAACCAAGACCCTCACAACCAAAACCTGGGTCTCCTCCCTCGAATCAACCTAAAGGTTTAGTTCCTCATAGTCTTGACAAAGGCAAAAATAAGGTATATGTTCTCTGGAATAAAAAGTTCCGTCTAAAATAAGTCTAGAGGGTTATATATAAGCCCTCCTAAGTGTAAAAACCTAGAGAAGCCGTTTCGAGAGTCTTCCGCGATGCAAAAACCAAATTTCTAATATTGTCCCGAATATTCGCTGATAATATTCTGCCAGACCAGCCTTCAGTATTTTGGTCATAACTTCCTCTTCCGATATCCGATTTAGGCGTTCTTTATATCCACGGAAAGAGGAAAGAAATATCTTCAATTGTCTGTCAAATACGCATCCTCTGATTCGGCTCCAAAGTTGACCGAAATACCCTTCCAAGTCAGCTGTCCCTGCCAGACTTCTTCTCCAAGTATAATTCTTTCCAAATTTGCCTCCTTTTCCTACAATTTAGCACAAAGAACTTATTAGTCACCCAAAACTCAAATGTTTACTAAAAAGATACTAAACTAAAGATAAATATACAATAATGACTCGAAATCCTATGCGTTTAATGCGTGTTTTAGACACACATCACTACTATCAAAAAGATCCGTGACTTAGCAATGGGCAACGAACAAACAAAGGTATATGATCCGCCTTAAATTCAGTTTTGAGGTATGGTTCTTTTGGAAGGAGTTCTACAAAGGGGTTCAGACTTTGCCTTTGGTTGCTACGGTGACTCACCTCCTTTGGTGCTACTAATCTGTCGGATTTGGCCTCTTTAGTGAAGTGTACTTTTTGGTGCCAAATTAGACATGGCCTCTTTCGTGCAGTATACTTTTTCGTGCCAAATTAGATATCATTTATCTCAACTTTGCTTTTGATATGTGCCTATCTAATTCCTAAGGTATTAGTTCTCCATGTAAATGGTGCAACTATGTTTTGGTAGTTTTTTGAGGAATAATAAAATTTTACTTTCAAAAAAAAACTTGAACAATGAAAATGTATAACCTGCATATGATACAAACACTTTCTGAATATGAAAAAGTAGAATATTCAAACAGATCGAAAATTGGAGTAGAGGATAACTCGTTTTATTCGACCATTGACCGCTAGAAAACAAATTTTGGGCAACGATCATGGATTAGATTCTCATAAGTCGCAGTCAATGCACAATCATCAGATCCTTTTCCTCTTTCAAAGTGCTTCCCTTTGACGGAATATTTTGACTCATATTGAACAGAAAATAACAACACTATATAAGAAAAGAAGAACCTTTACAGATCACAGCCCAAATTGTACTCCAACAAAAGAAAATAAATCGAGAAAACCATAGAAATTTAGTTAAAGATGGAGAACATGAACAACGACATCATGGGAAACATAATATCTCGCCTCCAAGGCACGGTCTTGGCCACGGTGGCCTGTACCTCCTCCGACCTCCGTGATCTTGCCGGTGAGGAGTCCCACTGGAAGCGTCTCTGCAACTCCGCTTGGCCTTCTACAGCATCTAAACAAGTCGATGAGCTGATTTCCTCCTCCGTTGCGGGCGGTTTCGCTGAGTTCTACGCCAGCTCCTATCCGCTAATTGTGTATGATCACAAGGCTACAGCTGTCGACGTTCAGACATCTTCATCAGCTGGTGATAATCACGGCCTCGTGTCGCTCGTGGATGTATTTCTCAACGACGAGTGCGTGCTCTCCAGGGTTTTCGATGGCATTCCTCAGACCATCGGTATCTCTGATCACAGGCTCAAGGATACAACGATCATCATCGACAATCCTACTTTTGAAGATCGATCCAAGGAATTGACAACGGTCCTGAGACTGAGTTGGATACTTTTCAACAAGAACTCGGGCAGAGCGGTGAACCTATCCAGCTCGAACACAATTTCGGTTCGCAAGGATGGCCATCACGACGGAGACTACTTGTCAGAATTCGGATGTATTCTACCAATTAATCGAAACAATCCGGGCAAGTGTAAAATAACGGCTAGGTTCAATGTGGGTGCGGATTGCATCGAGGCTTGGTCACTGAATTGGAGGGAATTGAGCTTGGAAATTGAAGATATAGAGGGTTCTAAATTAAGTGAAGAGAAAATCCGGGAAACCTTGAACCGGGCGCTATTGAGTGCCCGAAGTATAAACCAACTCAAAGTGGAAGAAGGATTTCGTAGATTCGAGGAAGAGAAGAGCAGAATGTTGAAGCGAAAGGAATTCACTGAGAAATTAGCCGGTAGGCTTTTTGTGGCAATAGAGGTTGCAGCATTTGTAACTTGTTCATATACTTTGAAATTCTTATTTTAGGGATTGAGTAGGAAAAAATTCTTTTATGTATTATACATATACACGCTGTATATATACTTAGTATACGGGATTCATTGATTTATATAAAATTCAATTGATTATGTTGTAAATGAGTGGATTAGATTGTGATCATTATATAATATATATACCGTACAATGTACGGATGGACTAAACAAGCATTACCACATTCCCCTGTTTACTCCAAAAGAAGCACAACCACGCCTTCTTAAACATTAAAAAGAATAGCACAAGGATCGAGTGCAATAGATATCTTCTTATACATTTTATTTTCTTACGGATGCGAGAATTATTATTTTGGACAAAAACCACTGTTAATTTATGTAACCAAGACCTCACCTTGTTTTTGGAGGCAAACATATAATGGCAATTTTCTTTTACGATTACACGTCTCGTGTAATCTGAAAGAAATGATCGGTTGTATTTTCTGTATTACTTTTATTGTACTGATGGACTAATCAAACCCCAACTTATTAAAAAAGACATTCCTTTCTACCCTATCTCCATAAAATTTTACGGTGTCAAGGAGTTTCCCATGTAGTGTGCTTTACTATGAAGTCTCAAGGAGTGTTCGGAAAGTAAAGTAAACTGCATACCTTTCCATTCTGTTTGGTAGGTGATTGGATCGGGTGTCGCCATTAATAAGGTGTAGCACTATCCGAGGTATATTGTGAGCTATTGGATAGGAAAAGAGTATGGGTGTGAAAGATCTTATAGTGGGAATCAACAAGAGTTAGAATGTGTATTTTTAGATTTTCACATAAAAATGTACCATTGTTATCGCATAATTTACCATTGCTGCCCATGGACCATTTGTCGGACATTAATGTGTCATTTTTATCGCATAAACATGTTGTATCATTATTAGCGCATAACATACCATTGTCGCCCATTAACGTACCATTCTTAACCCCATGAATATTTCTAAAATTATAACTATATAATCTTTGATATTGCAAATTTACCATCGTGTGTGAGCCAGCCAACATTGTTTAGACCTTGCTGTCGGAGCCAAAAAGTATTGAATCCAACCTCGTTTGGTTAAAAATAAGTTACAACATTTCCCGACATAAGTAGTTTCTAAAACAAATTTAAAAAGGAGAGCCGACCCATTACTCCTTTGTGGGGGTGCTACATGGACACCTAGGTCCATATATGATGAATAAGAATACTTGAATGACAAAAACATAAAGTCTGAAAAATCAGTCACCCTAACACATTAATAATCTACATATAGAAAGTAAGAAAAAAGAAGCAAAAGAATTCAAATAATTTTATTGAAATGAAAGTATCCATATTCCGTAATAAAAAATATAATATGAATATCCATAATTCGTATACTACAATTTGAAAAGCGAAAAAATGTATAATCTGAATATGACAAAAACACATTCTGAATATGAAAAGCTCAATATTTTAACAAATAGAACATGGCTAAGATTCTCAACGGTCAACCATTGACTCTAGAAAATAAAATTTGAGCGACCATTATGGCTAAGATTCTCAACGGTCACAATCGAATCCTTTTTTAATAATTCAAAGTGATTCCTTTTGACGAATATTTTGACCCACCCGGAAGAATTAGATTCACAAAATACCATTAGTATATAAGGGAAGAACATCTTCCTGAACTTCCACAGCCCAAATCCTCCTCCAACCCAAGGAAATATAAATCCGACAACAACCTAGAAATTTAATTGAAGATGGAGAACAATAACAACGACATCCTGGGAAACATACTGTCTCGCCTAGAAGGCACGACCTTGGCCTCTGTGGCATGTACCTCCTCCGAACTCCGCGATCTTGCAGGTGAGAAATCCCACTGGAAGCGTCTGTGCAACCACTTGGCCTTCCACCGCATCCAAACAAGTCGATGAGCTGATTTCCTCCTCCGTTGCGGGTGGTTTCGCCGAGTTCTACGCCAGCTCCTATCCGCTAGTTGTGTATGATCACAAGGCTGCAATTGTCGACATCCAGACTTCGTCGTTACCTGGTGATAATCACGGCCTTGTGTCGCTCGTGGATGTGTTTCTCAACGACGAGTGCGTGCTCTCCACGGTTTTCTATGGCATTCCTCAAGCCGCCGGTATCTCTGATCACAAGCTCAAGGATACAATGATCCTGGACAATCCTACATGTGAAGATCGATCCAGAGAATTGACGACTGTTCTAAGATTGAGTTGGATACTTTTGGACAAGAACTCTGGCAAAGCGGTGAACCTGTCCAGCTCGAACCCAATTTTGGTTCGCAGGGATGGTCCTCACGACGGAGACTACTTGGCAGAATTCGGGTGTATCCTACCGGTCGATCAAAACAAACCTGGCAAGTGCATAATAACTGCTAGATTCAATATGGGTGCCGATTGCATCCAGGCTTGGTCCCTGAATTGGAGGGAATTGAGCTTGGAGATTGAAGATATAGAGGGTTCTAAATTAAGCGGAAAGAAGATCCGACAAACCTTGAATCTGGCGCTATCGAGTGCTCGGAGTAGAAACCAACTCAAGGTAGAAGAGGGTTTCCGTAGATACGAGGAGGAGAAGAGCCGAATGGTGAAACGAAAGGAATTTACTCAGAAATTAGCCAGTAGATTTTTTGTGGCAATGGAGGTTGCAGCATTTGTAACTTGTTCGTATACTTTGAAATTCTTATTCTAGGGATGAATTAGGAAAAAAATTCTTTATCTAGATATACCAAATATAAAAGATTCATCGATTTAGAAAAATTCAATTGATTATTTTGAGATTGAGCATATAAAAATTTGTGATGATTACATAGTTTGTACCTCCCGAATAACTCCAACATCTTGATTACCTACATTCCATTGTTTACACCAAAAAGAAGTATGACCACATCTTATTAAAAATTAAAAAAGCACAAGGACACTCATTACTGCACTGTCTCCATAAAATTTTATGGCCTCAAGGAATTTTTCCATGCAGTGTGCTTGTACGACTAACTTTATCTTTAAGATTGTGCATTCATATTACAATATTTAGACCTTTGAGTTTTAATAAAAGTTTGTCTACCATAAATTGTTACTTAAGGAAAATCAAACTGCAATCCTTGCCATTTTGTATCACGGATTAGTCTGGTCAAACATCAAATAAAAATGGTTGTCTGACCTCGGACCGTGACTTGTGACCAACTCTGGATCATTTTTTCACCTAAATTCGGATAGTGTTTCAACCAATGCCAGTTCAATGAGGCAGATCGATCAGCTCACTTGGTTGGATGTGCCAGTCCAGAAAAAGGTCAGAAAAAGTTTTTTTCTTATTTTTAAATTTTAATGATTTCAATGATTATAGATTATAGATTATAATTAATAATTTTTTATTTTATTTTCAAACATCTTCGGGCAGACCGATTCACCCAGGAAACAATGGATAATGTCCATAATTCGGTTGTAAAAAAAGAATATCCATAACCAGGAAACAAGTTGTTAGAATTTTCACATCCAACTGAAATATGGATATTAGATGAGCACAAGATCAATCATACTATGTTATAATCTCTATATTCAACAGAAATATTCAAACTTTGGGTATGTGAACTTTTCATACTTATAAACAAGTCTCGTGCTAGTAATGCAGTAATTTCAAGAACAATAAAAATGTATAATTAGAATATAACACTAACACATTCTGAATATGAATAGGTTCAATTCTTAAACAAATCTAACATGGCAAAGATTCTCAACGGTCAACCATTGACTGCTGGAAAACAAAATTTGAGCGACCATTTATGGCTAAGATTCTCAACGGTCACAGTCAATCCACAATTGAGATCTTTTTTCTAATTCAAAAGTGCTTCCTTTTGACGAATATTTCGACCCACCAGGAAGAATTGGATCAGCAGAATACCATATAAGAGAAGAACACCCTCCACAACCCAAATCCAGCTCGAACCAAAAAAATCATAAAAACAACATAGAAATTTAATTAAAGATGGAGATCATGAACAACGACATCATGGGAAACATAATATCTCGTCTGGATGACACGGCCTTGGCCTCTGTAGCGTGCACCTGCTCCGACCTCCGCGATCTTGCCGGAGAGGAATCCCACTGGAAGCGTTTGTGCAACTCCTCTTGGCCTTTCACTGCATCCAAACAAGTGGATGAACTTATTTCCTCTTCCGTTGCGGGCGGTTTCGCCGAGTTCTACGCCACGCCACCTCATATCCGCTAGTTTGTGTATGATCAAAAGGCTGCAACTGTCGACGTCCAAACATCTTCATCACTTAGTGATAATCACGGCCCTGTGTCGCTTGTGGATGAGTGCGTGCTCTCCAGGGTCTTCGATGGCATTCCTCCTCAGGACGTCGGTATTTCTGATCACAAGCTCAAGAATATTGGAGTGATCGTCGACTTTCCTACATGTGAAGATCGATCCATGGAGTTGGCAACTGTCCTGTGACTAAGTTGGATACTTTTGGACAAGAAGTCTGGAAACCTATCCAGCTTGAACCCGATTTCGGTTTGCAGGGATGGCCATCACGACGGAGACTACTTGGCGGAATTCGGGTGTATTGTACCGATCAATCAAAACAAGCTTGGCAAATGCATAATTACAGCTAGGTTTAATGTGGGTGCCAATTGCATTGTGGCTTGGTCAATGAATTGGAGGGAATTGAGATTAGAGATAGAGGATATAGAAGGATCTAAATTAAGTGAAGAGAAGGAGAAGAGCAGAACGTTGAACGTTGAAACCGAAAGAAGCTTCATTTGAGACTAACTTAGCCTTGTTCAAATAGTTTCTTTCTTGCGTCATTGTGTTGATCCATGTTGTCCTCTTGCTGCCCCTTAGCTACCAGCCTGAATGACCTCCAACGATGGCCCTCTGCTCGAGCCACCCATTCTGCTTTTACGCCATACTTTTCTGCCACGAAACTCATTATCCTGTCAAACCTCCAGCTTCCAAAGAACTCGACCCCTGTTATATTCCTGCCAAGGTAGCTTTCCAACCGAAGTGTCACACCTGTCATTCTAATATCATGTTATAAGCTTGGACACCAAGTTGTTAGATAGAAACTAGGGGAGGGTGTGGAGAGAAGAAACTGGTAAGAGAGAGAACCACCGAACTTGGGAAAAACTAAGGGGGAGGAAGAGTCATGAATGTTCTAGAGGTCACCGTTTCGTGGACACGTGTCCTCCCGAGATGGCTAGCAATGGGGGCAAATTTCATTTAAGTGTATCTAGTTTTATGTTGTTTATTCAAATACCAAGTATGATTTGGACTCAGAGAAGTTTGAATTCAATTTTACGAACGTAAAAATATCATAATCGTCGACATTCCCTTTTGCCATATATAGTCTGCTCAAGTGGGATTCATAGGATGAGACAGACCCATCCAAGAAAACCCAGATCCCAGAAGACACCAATCAAGAATCCCTTGCAACGCTCCAGAATCCCTTGCAACGCTCGGGATTCTTCAAGCGGCGTTGCAGATCCTTCTTCCGCTAGCTTGTACGGTGGCTCATGGAGAGGCGGGTCTGCCTTCGATGGTGACTCAGGTTGCTGTGGGCTCGAGCTCAACCCAACCTAGGGGTGGCTCCTCACCCTTGGTTGTTCATGACCCTCCACAGCCTGAATCTCTAGCCTCCAAACTAGCCCAGAACGATCATATGCAGATTCGGTTCGCTCGAGAGCTAGTGACTGGTCTAATACATATAATTTTATTCGGCCTAATCTTGATGGTGACTTGCCTGTGCTTGAGGTGAATAAAGAATGATCGGCTAGCAAAGTTAATTATGGAGCTCGTGCTCTCATCGGGAGGTTGGTGAGGCCGAAGGGCAGCAAGCCTTGTTCCTCTTATGAATTGCATTGTTCGGTTGTTAAGGCTTGGTCAATTCAGGATGTTAAGATGTTGCCCCTGGGTATGGGTTATTTTGGGTTCAAATTTGCTACCGAGAAGGATTGGAATACAGTTTGGAGCTCAATAGTTTGGCGCATTTCTCATGGCACTCTCTACATACAGCCATGGGCTCCTTTCTTCCGTCCGTTTAAGGTCCATGCTACTCGTGCGAAGGTTTGGGTTCAGTTGGTGGGATTGAGTATGGAACATATTGAGCCCGACATTATTTTCGGTCTTGCCGCATCAGTGGGTGATCCTATACGTGTTGACTCAGGTGCGTTGAATAAGGTCAATGGGGCTTCTGTCCATATTTTTGTTGAGATTGATATGACCAGGCCACGTTGGGGCCAAATTTGCTTACGGCAGGATGATGGTAGTTGTCTTCTGGATATTGTATACGAGGACTTGCCAAAATTTTGTGAGCACTGCAAGGTGCTTGGACATGCCACCTCTACTTGTCATAAGTTGCACCCTATGGAGGAAGTTCTGGGGGTGAATCAGAACAGGGTTAAACCTCGGGTCGTAGTGGAGGCGAGAAAGGTTAGGCGAGTTTGGCAACAAAAAGTGCCTGCTTCGACTTTACATAATGGAGTGTCTGAGGTGTTGGAACTTGAGGAGGGAGAGATTGTTGTGAAGGGTGAGGTTGGATGTCCTTCTCCCACGGCTCTTGAAGTCGAGGAGAGTATTTCTCTTGCTATAACAGCTTTGTTAGAACAATTTGCTTATCAAGAAGATCTTATTTTACCTGAAAATTCTGAATTGGAGGTTGTATCGGGTGAGCTTATTCTTATTGAAAAGAATTCTGAATTTGAAGTTGGTCTTTCTGAGAAATTAGAGGAGTGTGCTACTCTCACTTGGAATACTGTTCTAGAGAATTTGGTGCAGCATGTCAAGATTTTGGGATGCAATCATGATATTGCAATTTTGGAGAAGGGCTTGGAGGTGGCTGTATCACATGATGCTCAGCTTTAGGGAGGCCAGTGTCTTGAAGAGGATGCTAATGAGGATTCTCATTCAGCTGTGATTCTGCCCCTTTCGAAGGGTGCTATTGCTACCACGGCTAACGCTTTTGATGTTCCTTGTGATGATGCGAGGGAAGAGGGTGAAATTCTTCTAGGTGATAAATGTTCTCCATTAAGTACAGGTCAGATTGTAGTTTCGAATGATTTGGTCCAGTTGATGGTGCTTGATGAAGTTCCTGAGCAGTCTCCAGTGCCAAGTACAAATAACATGGAGGGGGATTGTGGTGTAATGATTGAGGAGGTTTCGCCTTCCCAAGATACAGGTCAGGTATTTTCAAGCCCGATTATAATAGAGCCGTTGACGCCGGCTTCACATGTGACTGACTCATCGAATTTTAAGTCTAGGTCAGCATCGGGCAAGAAAAAGGGGTGCAACAACGGCCCTTCCTCGGCTAAGTTATTGGCATCACTGTCTCCTGAGGATTTGGCAAAGGCTGAGGCTAGGAAGGCGACATATGTTACCGCGGGCGGGGGTTTACCTACTTGCTCATTCGGTTCTAAGGGCTCCAAGCATAAGAGTTTGAAGCCGGGTTTCCTTGGCAAGGAAACCCCAATAATACAGGGACCGTCCCCATCTATTTTGGGCAGCGCCTCTGCTTTACCTGCTATAGATCCCATGCATATCCCAGGTCAAGAGGGCAATGGAGTCGCTATTTTTTCTGACAACGATGATCTTTCGGACTCATTGAAGTTCATGGGTTCGATTACGAAGAAGATGAAGAATAATTGGGCGGACGAGGTGGATTCACAGTCAGACTTGGAGGACTTTCATCTACCACCTGCCAAGAACACTCGCTTTCAAGTGAGGAAGAAGACTGGGACTACCTATGCAAGTAAGGATCTACGTTGGTTGGAGTATGAGGTAGACTTTTGATGCACCGCAGCTGATTTATCACCCTGGACTACCCGTGTTGTGGGTACCCCTACCCGTCTTCCTCCAACTTGTCCCCGCTGGCTAGGAAGAGGAACGCGAAGAAAAAGAAGAAATGATCGCTTTAGATCATTGGTTCCTTCATCGGCCTTGTTATCCCTCAAGTTTGTAGGGTCGAGTTCTTCTTTATGGCTATAGGCTTGCTGTTTTGCGGTTTCCTATCCGGTCTATGTGTTTGGCTTCTCTTCCGTTTTCTTTTTCCCGTTCTTATAACATTTTCGTTTCTTTGAGTAATGAAATTTCTTTTCGCCTTAAAAAAAATGGGATTCATAGGATCATAATAGTATTGTAATTCGTCTTCAACGAATAGTTGAGAACAATCCTTTACTCTGTACCCATCAATCGATTATCAGAAAACAAAACATATAAACCGACAGCTTGAATGTCCAATGGTGTGAATGTATCAGGATATCACTAACCGACTTATTTATTTCGAGCCACTTAAAAACTTTAAAAATTGAAAACTGTCTCAACAAATAATTAATATTCTTTTATTTCCACGAGCTCCAACTCGACACCTCTTCAAAACAAAGCAAGCGCACACAGGGAAACACGTAATCGTCTTTCAGTTAGAGGCCAGCTCTAAACCATAACTACTCACTAGCACTTGAATAAGCAAGAACCAAAAAAGCATCCTTTGGACAATAACCAGTAAAGCCATCTCCACGGCGGAGGCGGTCGCGAGGTTCTTTGAGGTTGTCCTCTGGTGGCTGACCGTTGGTATTTTTTTTGTTGATAAAAATCCACCTCACCGTTTACGAAGTGACCATCGAAACAACCAAACTCACTATTTTTTTATTAACTATTAAAAAGTAAATAAAATATCTAATTCTTCTTATTAATAAAAAATTAATAGTTAAAATAGCTATCAGTAGTTTTCCATTTTTAGAAAGAATATTGTGACTTTTTATTTCTTTATTGATTTCTATACTCTCTGTAATCGGAATCTTGAACTCTCTCCCTCGTACTTTTTTTTCTCCCTTAAAATTATCTGTGTTCGTACCGGCGAAGTATCGAGCATCCTTATCGTGGGATCTCCTGGCCGAGCTAAGTTCCTGACTTCAATATGAAATTGGAGATTATAAGTTAGTAGTGTAACCATTTTTTACATTATTAGAATCTCCATATTTTACCCAAAAACTTAAGTCAATGAGTAGATAAACATCTTCACCGATACACACACTCTAACCAAGATATTTAGTCCAAACCCACCAAGTCACTAAGCTTAATTCCGATAACCCACGTCACAAATTTACCTAAACTTGTCATCTTTAACAAAAGTGACGAAAAGAAGAGGACTCGGTAAGGAGAAGACCTCAACTTCTCCACTCTCCAAGGGAGAAACCTTTTGGTGCAATTCCCTTTTGGTGAACTTTGTTGTCATTGCGTATGCCGTTAACCATAAACCGTATCAACCAGTTACAATACATTGCATAAAGAAAAAAGAGAGCGCTTAAAAAGACTTATAATATTAATTCTTAATGAAATGTTTTTAGGCGGTGTCCCTAAAAAAAGTCATTATATTATTATGGACTTCATTTTAAAAAAATCGCCACATTTTCTAACTCCGGTGTCACAAACTAATTTTTTTATGCAAGTTATCTGTACCTCCAAAACATCAATCTATGATACCAGAACTTTTTAATTTAATTTATAAATGAATAAGCTTAACTTATTTATTGTCTACAGATTTTGTGTCGAATATGAACATAATCCGTCTCTTTAGTAACTCGTCTACCTCCAATGATGTTGGCTAAGGGCGCCAACCTGGAAACCATCTCTTAACCCTCTCAGATTCTTCAATTGTGCATTGCCTCTGCACACAATTATCAACATCACATCTCTATACAAATCCTTCCTATTTAAACGGCGACAGTCACTCTAATCAGCATAGCAAGATTGAGTGAACATGGTAGAGATCTACCAGCGCATAAAAAATAGCCTTTTTTTTAATATGGTGGGTGCTATGGCACCCATTTATTCAGAAAATCTCAAGAGTTCAACCGTAATAGTCTCGGAGCACCCACCCCTATACAATCTTGCTTCATACATAAAAAGCATAATTCTTGATCACGGAAATTCTTGTTAAAATAGAAAGAGAAATCATGTCGATTATTCTAAAATTGACCATTATAAAAGGAAAAAAATTATGCACATGCTGATGTTTCAGGAAGAGAACAAGTTTGCTTTTATTTATTTGAATAAAAAAATAGTTGATAATTTTATTTGGAGACCTAACCATCA
Source organism: Hypericum androsaemum (assembly GCA_963995505.1). NCBI lineage: Eukaryota > Viridiplantae > Streptophyta > Magnoliopsida > Malpighiales > Hypericaceae > Hypericum > Hypericum androsaemum. The sequence goes on along the minus strand of OZ023186.1, from coordinate 3,440,722 downwards.
ACGTCGTGAACTAGATGCCAAACGTATCTATTGTGTGCACAACAATGGGAGTTCTAACACTGTGGATGCCATCAAACCATACGAGTACTGTAGATTTGAACAAGTTCTCTGAAAAGCCTTTTCTGGAGACGGTGACATTAAAAGATTTTTTTTCGTTCAACGACTGAAAGGAGAGCATTTTAGGTCCCACTTTAACTTCTAATTCTGGGGTCGGAAAAACTTTTGCTTGGTAAGTAGAGTTGGCTTGCCCGACGTTGGTCACCGTTCTTTGGAACTTAAGCGCGAAAGAAGTGTTCTGGTTCACTTTAGCCGTCAAGGAAGGATAGTTGAAATCCAAAATGAGATCTTTTTCGCCTCCTTTTGGACAACTGCTATTGTCTCCAGTGATTATTCCAAGCTTTTTTTCATCAAAACCAGTACGACAGAGTAGCTTTACGTAATCTTCTTTTAGTACCTCGTAAACAAAATCGGGGTCAGCCGTCTTTACGGGATTGACTTGTCCGGACCCATATGCAAATTCACCCTCTGGGTTTGTAGTAACATTCAAAGGAATTGCTGCAGAAATATCATAAAAAATAACTAGAAGTTTCTTGAATTAAAAAATAGGAAGCATCCAAAGTTTAACCATGTTTGAGATATATTACCTGTTGTCATGATGGCTGATTTGATTGCAGAAGGAGACCAACTAGGATGAAATGATTTGATATAGGCGGCGATGCCCGAAATATGGGGACAAGACATTGATGTTCCAGATAATATGCTGTATTGGACACGCCGATTGTCGTCTGAAAAATCTGTGATTGGAGCTATAGGGGAATATCCTGCCAATATGTCTACTCCAGGGGCAGTCACATCGGGCTGCAAAACATGGATAACATGGGAGTTTCAATACTAAAATACTTTCAGTCCCTCTATTAGGGCCAATTGATACAGTTTTGCAAACAATGTCAACATTTTTGCTCTATAAAGAAAATTACCTTCATGATTTCTTGAAAAATAGAATTTGGTCCACGTGAAGAAAAGGAAGCAACTACAGGTGCAGAAGAATCCTTAATTACTTCACTTCTGAGTATGGTTGCAACAGGAGCTCTGTCAGGTTACATGAAATAGTTAATCCACTAGAGACATAAACAATGTAAAGGTTTAGGGTCCCCTCTTGCTTCTGTTTCACGACCAAAATGTGAAACAATGTAAAGAACATGTAAACAAATGACAACTTACTTGGACGAGTTCATGTAAGATTTGACCATATCTAAATCAGAACTGCTTACAGCCGCTGCGGGTTGTAGTTCAATATCGGAAACATCTTTTTCACCAATATAGATGCTTCCAAGAGCACCAAGGGTAACACCAGTGCCATCGGAACCAAATTTATATGCAACTATTTTCCCCTTGAATGATTTTCCAACAAAATCACCATCTACAAGCGGATACTTGGTTCCATTTAAGTCGAAAGTATTAATTGACATCCCCTAAGATGAAGAAATAAGAAAAGTTAATTATGATGGACAAATTCTGAAAACAAATAGCAAACTCGATATGCGATTCTCGGGACATGCTTTGCCAACTTGCACATGAGCAATTTAAGGCAAACAGTTTTATGAGATATTTTAAGGCGATTGTGTAGTGAAGTATATCGGAATGTTCGGTCTGCCGTAAATACTTTGTTACTCTATACTAGGTGTCCATTTCAATTGTTATTCTCAATATATTGGAAAATGCTTGAGTATGATTCATGGAGCTAACGGGTAAATTTTTTAAGCTTTCTCTAATGAGAATGATTTTCTGTGGTCACAAAATATATATAACTAGGTACATAACTTGGCTCGACATAGTTTGCATTTCCTCTTTATATTTTATTTATTTTTCATTGGGTCCTATTATACATTGTCAACCAGACTGAAATGCTTAAATGTCGCTTTTGCCACCTTCCATAAAACATAAAAGAAAAAAGAAAAAATAAAGAGTACTACCACTATAGTCTTTTCGTTCCCAAGAACAACCTTATCGATGATTCGACGATCAGTGCTACTTGCTGCAACAGAGATCAACCATGGTGCAAAACTTGAAGTGATTCCAAAGGTATTGCCGCTGTTCCCTGCAGCATTGGAGGTAAGAACTCCTGCTGCCATTGCATGGAAGGCACCGATGGCAATGACATCCTTGTCGAGAGGCACCGGTGTGTTAAAAGCCAAAGACAAGCTTAGGATGTCGACTCCATGTAATACCCGACCATTAAGTTAAACTTAGTTGAATTTAATCAAATAAGTTAAGCTATTTCATAATATAATAATATACGAAATTATATAACAATAATGCAAATTAGTGATCCGAAAATATGTCGGATATGATTCGATTCAATTAAAATCATAAAATAAAAATATGAACTAAACTTGCTGAAAATAAATAAAGCTAAGACTATGAATTATTTAAATCCCAGATAAGGGTGAAGTAAACAAAAACGTGGCAAGGTAAAAAAGAAAGAAAAACGTGGAGAGGTAGAAAGATGACAACAAGGCAAAGTTAAAAAAAATATACATAGAAGAGGCGGTGGAGAGATGTGTATTGGTGAATACATATATATCCATCCATAAGTACCTCACTTCTTTTACTTCTACCGAAACCAAAGATAAAAAAAAAGAGAGCAAGATAAACCACAGAAAAGAACCGCAGGAGATGAAGTAGACAGACAGAGAAAAGCCGAAGGTAGATTTTCTAAGCATAATCATTTTGTCGATTATCGAGTATAGATGGAAAAGTGGAATTTAACAATAATCTGAATTGAGAAACTTCTAACAGTAAAATCGTTAGATTGATTAATGGATCAGAAGAAATAAGATTTTGTCAATAATCAAGTTTATATCTAAAACTTGATTAGGATGATAAAAATATTGAAGAAGCTAAACGAGGACGCCTTAATGAATTGTAACTAAAATATAGTGAAATCAATGGATATAGAATGAGTAATTTTAAGGACAAGAGGAATTGTAATTAATAGTACTCATGAATAATATAGAAGAAATTATTTAGTTCGGAAGAAGACTTAATAAATATGGGGCTTGATTTAATATGACCATAAAGAAGTAAGGACAAACAAATATTGAGTGATACAAAGCAATGGATTGAGAAATTGTTAACTATATACGATGATTCTAAACGAAAATCTAGTGAAAATGGTGTTTGATTTAATAGAAAATTTAAATGGTTATTAAAAGAGTTATAAATAAAACATATATTGTTATCTGAATTGATATACGAGGTCGTCAATTTTAATGGCACAGGTTTTGGGAAGTATTTTGAGAAATATTTGGAAAAGAATACGTGGATATCAAATTAGAACAAGTTAAATTTCAAATGAAGAAATTTGTCTATTGGAAAGAGGATCGCCGATCCCGATGGTCATCGAGCCAAAATCGGTAAACAAATAATATGTGACTCGTGCTTTATTTGGCACACTCTATTTATTTGTTATGATTTGAATATGATATTGTTAGTGCATATTGTGCATTTTTCATATGAGCGTTATGATATGACATTATAATTTGTAAGTGTTTGATTAATTTGGCCTCGAGTGGGCACTGAAGATGTTGGTTTGTTCATTAGACATATTTGATTCGTTTAGAGCCTATGAATTTGTGTGATACGAATAACTATATGATATAGATAGCTCCGCTATGTGATATGATATGGTTGCCTATGGCGGGCAGAACTATTTGGCCGATGAGGTTGGTCTGATATGATATGGTTACCTACGGCTGGCAGAACTATTTGGCCGATGAGGTTGGTCTGATATGATATGGTTGCCTACGGTGGGCAGAACTATTTGGCCGATGAGGTTGGTCTGATATGATATGGTTGCCTACGGCGGGCAGAACTATTTGGCCGATGAGGTTGGTCTGATATGATATGGTTGCCTACGGCGGGCAGAACTATTTGGCCGATGAGGTTGGTCTGATATGATATGGTTGCCTACGGCGGGCAGAACTATTTGGCCAATGAGGTTGGTCTGATATGATATGGTTGTTTTCTGGCGGGCAGAACTATTTGGCCGAGGAGGTTGGTTGATGATTGTGCCTTTGATATATGGTATCCTCGTGTCGGGATTGGAGTGACACTATCTAGATCTTGCCGAAAGTTCGTCAGTTCTGCTATATGATATTGGAATTATGTGTCATGTGTCAAATTGTGTAGTTTGCTCATGTTTCTGTGACTTTGTGATTATATGCTATATTTGGTCATCTGGTAAGTATGACTTTTGAATAATGTATATCTCCGCATAATTTATTTGCCATGTTAGTTATATGCATGTTTTAGGTATGTTGTGCATTGAGTAGCTAAATAAATTGCGATGCATATCTTATTTGTTTACTGAGTGTTCCAAAACACTCATCCCCCCCTCTCACCAGTTTTGCAGGAACTCGTACACGAGTTGTATTGGTCCAGAGATCTAGTCTGATCGTGTCTAGTCCAATTATTCTTCGGGACTGGTCTTGGAGGTCTCCAGTTTGTATTTTTTTCTCATTTATCTAGAAGTTCCGTAGTCACAGGATTTGTTTTGATCTTGGGAGTATGTATTAAAAAGAAAAAGCTTGGCTTATATTTTGTAAACTTGGAATAAGAAACTAAAGATCGTTAGGTTTTAAATTTTATGTTTAAAAGATAATTATTATAAATTCTGAATACATTTGAGGCTAGCTAGATTTCTTTATGATTAAAGGAGTTGAAGTCTAGCGCCGGTCACCGACCACAAATTTGGGTTGTGACAGACGTGGTATCAGAGCTCTAGGTTAGAGCCTTATTTAAATTATTCTGTGTCGAGTATCTTAAGTTGTGCTACGGAGCATAGAATTCCTTATATCTCTGTGTCATTTTCTTGTGCCGTTATCTTTTCCGTGTCAACGAATCTTTGTTTATGTTTTAACATGATGATGTTATGAATTGGGAAGTTATTTGAGATGTTGTGTTTGAGATTCTTTTGTGAGAAATTTATGTGCTTTATTGTTGTTGTCACAAGGCATTTACTCTATATTATGGTGAGGATTCTGGAACTATTTGTATGTATATTCTTTTGAAGAGCCCATTTGAGTATATATATTTATATATATGAAAATTTTTTCTTGGGTGAGATTTTGATGAAGTGACTGATCACCACTTTGTCCAAATCATCTAAACACCCTTATATATTTGATTTCTTCCTATGTATGTTGGGCCATTGGTTTGAGTCTCACCAAATGTTTGAGTTATATCTTTGTGAATTCTTTGAGTTTGTTTATCCGTATTTTGAGATTTTTTTTTGAATTAAATATGTTTGAAAAGAGGAAGTTATGAACAACATTATGTGGAAGAAGAATATATGAGAAACTAATTCTTAAGTGTGCTCTGGAATTTAAAAATATATATTGAGGAAGTAGTGTGAGGTTTATTATGAATGGAATTATGAGATTGTGATATATGAATTAAATTATAATTAAGTTATTGTTTTTTACAATTTTGAATACTTTGAGGAAGTTAAGAATGAGTATGCATTTTGGTTTGAATTGTGGCTATGAATTTTGGCAAAGAAAATTTTTGATAAGATAATTTGGTCAAAGGTTATGGACTATGTAGTCCAACAACATTAAGCACAAGTGGTCAATAGTCTTGACCAAACTACAAGTTAGCTATTAGTTCGGGAAAAAAAATTAGGAAGCTAAAGAAAATTCCTATGGAATTGAGTAAAGCTTCTCTTTGTAATCAGATTATGATCTGATACATATAATCTAAGTCTCGAAGAATGTGAGGTAGAGATATGACATAAAACTATGATAATTTACAAATATGTGGCTTATAGCTACAATAAGCACACCAATATTGAGACTATGATGTGCAAGCTCTAAAGCAGAGCGGAAAGCATATATTATTTGTACAAGAAAAATTTGAGATAAATCATTAAGTAGTCAATTACTCTGAGAGAAATGAAACAAAAAAATTTAACCTGTAAAACATGTATCTAAGACGACTTAAAGTCTGTAAAGAACATATAATAAAGTCAATTTCTCTCGAAAGTAGAGGATAAAGAAATATAAGAATATGAGTACACATGGTATATAGACTTCGGAATCTATGTTAGATCGTGAAAAATTTTGAGATGTGATGTGATAAGATATGAGTAACTTAATAGTCACAAAAGTTGTATTAGTATGAAGATAAGATATAATAGAAATTGGGTTCCATCTTTAAGAAAATTTCACGATGATAAAGGTTCCTATATGATTTGATGGAACTATTTGTAGACGAAACTTTGTCATGTAAAACTTCAGTGTACACATGGTTAAAAAGTATAAGATGTCAATGAAATACCAAGATAAATATGTTAAGAACTAGAGAATCAAATTGACAACTTTGGTACAAGAGATAATGGTCTCATTGAAGTATGGTGGTACCTTTTAAAGATTAATGATTACAATGGGATGGTAATAAAGATAAATAAGATTATTGCTAAGATATATGAGGTTTGGTATTAAGTTTGTACAACTATGTAATATGAACTAAATAAGTAAAAAGAATAGATTATGGAAAACTGAAATGACAATAAGAATTAGCTTGGTAAAAAAAAATTCTTAATAAGTTTTGGTGGATAAAAAAAAGTCTATTTTGGAAGCAAGTTTGAGTAATATGATGTCTTTGCATCGAGAAAAGTGTTATAGCTTATGCCACTATGAAATATAATTTTTCTACAAGGGGAAGACTTAAAGGAACTTAATGAACAAGGATTCATATATGTTAATAAATATACTAAGGTACTTTTGCTTTATTATATGATGAATGATATGAGGTTGAGTTATTCGTGGAAAGGGCATAGTCAACACAATCTTTGATACTGAGTATATATGCTAAGAGGTAGTGATATATTATCTGGTTCATCAATACGATAAAATTTGTTATAAGAATTATGATCTGAGTACTAATGCCTATTATAAATAAGTTTAAGATTTTATTAAAATATTTGGTCTATAAGAATATTAAAGAAGAGCACAAAAGGATATCGTAATTGACATAGTGAACTACATGAAACTACCGATAATATATTAAGTTTACACTCATGAGGGATTCAGTAATAGAGAAAGCTATAGTTGGGAGCTTAGTAATTATGTTGGGGTGTTCGCAGATATAAGTTAGTTAAAGGTTTAGTTTCAAATTTTGGAGTTAATGAAATAATATGATTGGTTATTCAAGACTTTTGGTTGTGTCGTGGTGATAGATTTTTTTTTTTGAGAATTAATAGATCAAATATATGTAAGACTTCAACATTTTTGGGCTAACTGAATAAATGTTAGTGAAATTATAAAAATATGGTCCATGAATGATCTGAATAAGGATTTGGTAGAACTACCAAAGGTATGGCAAAAAAAAAATAAAGGAAATTTAGTCAAAGAACTATAAGTATAACAAAAGATTTGAGGTATGGGGATAATAAAGTTTAAGCATTACAAATAAGGAAGTATGAATCAAAGAAATGTGATGGAAAAAAAATAGTGCTTTTGTGACAAAAACTTTGGGCAATATCGGGAAGAATTAAGTCTGTAACTTAAATATATGACATGAAATTAAGAAAAATAAGCTTGAAATTTCACAAGGTTCTTTTTGAAAGAATTTGATTGGAGAACTTCATGCTAGAAATCATTCAGTATGGTCAAGATGTAAGTTTATTGTACCACTTTTGGATAGGGTTATGGTATTGTATGAAAGATTCAAAGAGTTGACTCAGTGGAAACTAGAAGAATGAATGTGTTATAATTAAGTAAGAGAAACTTTGATCAACGGAGATACTTTGATCTTATATACTTTGGAGAATATAAGAAAGGACCAAAGCTGCCCATAAGAATAAGAAGTGTAAGAAAATTAAATCTAATGTGAAAAAAATACATGTTGCTCCATATAAGTCTTGAGAAAAGGAGAATGAGTTTGAAGGATTTGAGAGTATGACATGTGGTTAGAAATTGATCTATATGGTTAAGCTACTAGTATACCATATACTTTTGGTAAAGATTATAGTTAATATAAGAAAATATGAAGATCAATTTTGTGATTAATTAAAGTGAGAAGAATGAGTCATTTAATCAGTTATTTAGTGTTACAAAGTTTTTAAAAAAAATTTAAGAAGCTGTATCGTAACAATTGGACTTCTGTTTCATACAAAAGGATATTAGTCGGTGTGGAATAATTTAAGAATTGAATGGATAAATTAAGTTAATTCATATAGGATTTGAAGATTATTCACGTGAACTACGTTTAACTCATCTAAGATGAAAAAAAGAAGAAAAGGTTTAAGCTTGATGTGGAAACACACCTATTCCTCAAGGTATTACCTGTGGTAGGAATACTGAGATTTTGGCAAGTGAGTACCTAAATCTTAGATTTATTGACTAATTTGAGAACTTGGAGCAAGTGAGATAGTGGTATGTTGAGTTTGCCATAACAATGGTGACATTGTCACGAGTAAACTATGTCAAGGAATTAAACGTATTTATATAACCCTACTGTTGTTTAAGCACAGATAGTTGGTAAAATTGGCATATCGAAAGTGCCAAAAAGAATTTAAGATCGAGTGTTTGAAAGTGTCAGAATAGAGATCTTTCGATTTATAAATTATGATAGAAAAGTTATTTACAAACTAAGACAACCTCAGAGATGAAAGACGAGATGCAACACAATTATCTATTCATTTGAATGACAAGTAGGCAAAACTTTGTCTAAGTAAATTCGGGGACCAAATTTTTATAAGGAGGGGAGAATGTAATACCCGACCATTAAGTTAAACTTAGTTGGATTTAATCAAATAAGTTAAGCTATTTCATAATATAATAATATACGAAATTATATAACAATAATGCAAATTAGTGATCCGAAAATATGTCGGATATGATTCGATTCAATTAAAATCATAAAATAAAAATATGAACTAAACTTGCTGAAAATAAATAAAGCTAAGACTATGAATTATTTAAATCCCAGATAAGGGTGAAGTAAACAAAAACGTGGCAAGGTAAAAAAGAAAGAAAAACGTGGAGAGGTAGAAAGATGACAACAAGGCAAAGTTAAAAAAAATATACATAGAAGAGGCGGTGGAGAGATGTGTATTGGTGAATACATATATATCCATCCATAAGTACCTCACTTCTTTTACTTCTACCGAAACCAAAGATAAAAAAAAAGAGAGCAAGATAAACCACAGAAAAGAACCGCAGGAGATGAAGTAGACAGACAGAGAAAAGCCGAAGGTAGATTTTCTAAGCATAATCATTTTGTCGATTATCGAGTATAGATGGAAAAGTGGAATTTAACAATAATCTAAATTGAGAAACTTCTAACAGTGAAATCGTTAGATTGATTAATGGATCAGAAGAAATAAGATTTTGTCAATAATCAAGTTTATATCTAAAACTTGATTAGGATGATAAAAATATTGAAGAAGCTAAACGAGGACGCCTTAATGAATTGTAACTAAAATATAGTGAAATCAATGGATATAGAATGAGTAATTTTAAGGACAAGAGGAATTGTAATTAATAGTACTCATGAATAATATAGAAGAAATTATTTAGTTCGGAAGAAGACTTAATAAATATGGGGCTTGATTTAATATGACCATAAAGAAGTAAGGACAAACAAATATTGAGTGATACAAAGCAATGGATTGAGAAATTGTTAACTATATACGATGATTCTAAACGAAAATCTAGTGAAAATGGTGTTTGATTTAATAGAAAATTTAAATGGTTATTAAAAGAGTTATAAATAAAACATATATTGTTATCTGAATTGATATACGAGGTCGTCAATTTTAATGGCACAGGTTTTGGGAAGTATTTTGAGAAATATTTGGAAAAGAATACGTGGATATCAAATTAGAACAAGTTAAATTTCAAATGAAGAAATTTGTCTATTGGAAAGAGGATCGCCGATCCCGATGGTCATCGAGCCAAAATCGGTAAACAAATAATATGTCACTCGTGCTTTATTTGGCACACTCTATTTATTTGTTATGATTTGAATATGATATTGTTAGTGCATATTGTGCATTTTTCATATGAGCGTTATGATATGACATTATAATTTGTAAGTGTTTGATTAATTTGGCCTCGAGTGGGCACTGAAGATGTTGGTTTATTCATTAGACATATTTGATTCGTTTAGAGCCTATGAATTTGTGTGATACGAATAACTATATGATATAGATAGCTCCGCTATGTGATATGATATGGTTGCCTATGGCGGGCAGAACTATTTGGCCGATGAGGTTGGTCTGATATGATATGGTTACTTACGGCTGGCAGAACTATTTGGCCGATGAGGTTGGTCTGATATGATATGGTTGCCTACGGTGGGCAGAACTATTTGGCCGATGAGGTTGGCCTGATATGATATGGTTGCCTACGGCGGGCAGAACTATTTGGCCGATGAGATTGGTCTGATATGATATGGTTGCCTACGGCGGGCAGAACTATTTGGCCGATGAGGTTGGTCTGATATGATATGGTTGCCTACGGCGGGCAGAACTATTTGGCCGATGAGGTTGGTCTGATATGATATGGTTGTTTTCCGGCGGGCAGAACTATTTGGCCGAGGAGGTTGGTTGATGATTGTGCCTTTGATATATGGTATCCTCGTGTCGGGATTGGAGTGACACTATCTAGATCTTGCCAAAAGTTCGTCAGTTCTGCTATATGATATTGGAATTATGTGTCATGTGTCAAATTGTGTAGTTTGCTCATGTTTCTGTGACTTTGTGATTATATGCTATATTTGGTCATCTGGTAAGTATGACTTTTGAATAATGTATATCTCCGCATAATTTATTTGCCATGTTAGTTATATGCATGTTTTAGGTATGTTGTGCATTGAGTAGCTAAATAAATTGCGATGCATATCTTATTTGTTTACTGAGTGTTCCAAAACACTCATCCCCCCCTCTCACCAGTTTTGCAGGAACTCGTACACGAGTTGTATTGGTCCAGAGATCTAGTCTGATCGTGTCTAGTCCACTTATTCTTCGGGACTGGTCTTGGAGGTCTCCAGTTTGTATTTTTTTCTCATTGATCTTGAAGTTCCGTAGTCACAGGATTTTTTTTGATCTTGGGAGTATGTATTAAAAAGAAAAAGCTTGGCTTATATTTTGTAAACTTGGAATAAGAAACTAAAGATCGTTAGGTTTTAAATTTTATGTTTAAAAGATAATTATTATAAATTCTGAATACATTTGAGGCTTGCTAGATTTCTTTATGATTAAAGGAGTTGAAGTCTAGCGCCGGTCACCGACCACAAATTTGGGTTGTGACACTCCATCTGCAATAGCATCGTCAAATGCAGCCAGTATGTAGCAATCCTTGCCGATGGAGCTCCTCTCCTTACTATGCCTTGGGCGAGTCCGTAGAAGGAAGTATCTTATACGGAAACACCTGCAGCAATCGAAGCTGTATGGGATCCATGGCCTAAGAGGTCTCTCACTGTATCCCGCGAGCCATAATATCTAGCTCCAATCACCTTACTGCAAAAAAAATAATGGTTCAAAACTGGAAAAAAACATTTTGCTCAAGATCTGTAAAGTTAGTAGAGACATCACTTGTTGCACGTAAAGTTGCTACCGCCTTTACAAGCTCCCTTCCATTTTTTCGGAGGAGGACCAAAGCCTTCGTCACTGAAACTTGCAAGTTCGGGCCATATTCCACTATCAATAAGTCCGATGATAATATTGCTCTCTAACTGCGGGGTCCGACTAGCAGTTTCATTGAAACTCAAGAAATCCCAAGATCTTGTTGTTAAAAGCTCATAATTTCTATCTGGAAAAACAGAGACTACACCCTCCAACCTGAATTAGATAGATGCATGGTGAAAATGGCATAAAGGTCCAATCCAATCTTATAGCAAGGCTTATAATTTGGAAAAAAACATACTCTCTTTGACTCACCAGATAACTCTTCAGCCTCGTTACGAGTTAGCTTTGCAGCGAATCCGTTGAAACTCCTCTTGTAACTTTTAACCATCAGTTTCTTGAAAAAGCTGGACATACAAAAAGGAGACAAGTTTGCATCAACATAAAATATATGGATCAGAATACATCTAAAACCTATATATATACATATATATAGATATATTTATATATATATATATCTATCTGTATATATGTGAATATATATATATGTATATATGAGCACCACTGGTTATACCTTCGTCTTGCTATTTTTTGGAGCAGGCTAACATGGTGAGAGGACGGTGTGTATAGTTGATTCCTTGGAAGTGACCCCATGTACACAATATATACCTAAAAATCATTGAGAAGTTAAGGTCATATAGAACAACCAACAAAAGCATGGAGCATGCACTAGATTCTTTTTTATGTTTTTGTAATGGTGTACGCGTTTCTGTTGTTGAGCGGCACACTTTTGCATAGAGAGGTGTAACTAACAATGATATCTACTCATAACAATGATAGCAATGTGAACTAAAACAATGAGCATGAGCATAGAGGCCTATGTATTTAGAGTCATTTTTTGGTCAGGATAACATTGCCTTTCTTTCTTCGTCAGCGCGAGTGCAAATTAGGCTTGTCAATAGCACGAGCAGAGAGGTATAACTAACAAGCAGCAAAGGTAGGAGTTTAGCCATGTCTAGGATTGATTTTGAGTCTAATATAATCTGATCTACTTATATTCATATACGTTAATTTGTAAGTAAAAGCTATCTTTTATATATCAATTTCTTCAATCAAATAGGCAACTTAATTTTTTTAGTAATGACAGAAATACTCATATTTGTTAAGGAAAGTTATCTTTCCTTATATATCAATTGCTGTAATCAACAGTCTACTTCTTTCCTTTAAGAATGACAGAAATGTTAACAGCTTAAAGATTTATTTGTTAGTCAAAGCTGTCTTTCCTTATATATCAATTGCTGCAAGCCTGCAATCGATAGGAAATTTCTTTCCTTTAGGGTTGGCAGAATTACTCATGAGATTGGATTTGGTCTTGGACGTATAAAATGCATGAGGACCGTCCTGGATAATAAAATGGTCTACTCAGTTATGATAAAATAGTATATTCATTTATGATAAAATAATTTTACGGGGACCATCCCGAATAAACCGGGATCATCCCGGATAAAAATTATTGGATAAAATGGTACACATGGTTATGATAAAATAGTCTACCCGATTATGATAATCGGTTATGTTAAAATGATCTACCCGATTATAGTAAAGGGTCTATGGTTATAGTAAATAATCTGCTCTGTTATGATAAAATGGTCTACCCAGTTATAATAAAATAGCCATCCAGAACCAACATGAAATAGGCTTTCCAACAATGTTTTAAAAACCACAGTCTAACCAATTATTGGACCACTCAGACCACTTCTCAAGACCAAATTTGGGTCGATTTTTGCCTAAAATCATAAATGTGATTCGACTGGCCAAAATCTGGTCGGACTGTCCAGTTAGGTGCTTCCAAATGACCCGATTCACCCCGGATCAGAAAAATTAGTATTTATTTTTTTCAATTTTATCTGATTTAATTTAGAAACAAACCCTCAACTTCCACGCTCGGAGCGTGTACATCACTTTTGTATTACAATAAACTTATATTTTTAACAATTCTCGATAATATGTCAAGTAAGTCAAACAAATTGGACTAATATGTCAAACACGAAAACTTCTATAATCATCTTCTTGTTCTTCTAGACTTGTTTAATTCATATTTGAAGACTTTTTTTGTATAAATTATGTATTAAAGTTGCTAAATATTTGAACTTATTTATTATTTTATTATTTTTATGTTAAATTAAATTTATTAAATATTATTTAATTATATTAATATAAAATAGAAGTCCTGGTCCGACTAGCAGTCCGATTAGTCGGACCGGGCGAATCGAAAAATTTAAAAATTCCGGATCGCCTTCGAATCGGTTTTAAAAATATTGCTTTCGAGGATAAGTCCCAAATTACCCATACCAAAAGATTAATTTGTTAGTAAAAACTGCCTTTCCTTATTTATCTAATCAATAGAAAACTTCTTTCCATTAGGGATGGTAGAATTACACGTAGCCTTTAGCCAAAACTGTCGTTCCTTATATATCAATCACTGCAATCAATAGGCAACTTCTTAGCTTACGTGAAGCAAAATTTCAGGAAATTTTCTTATGTTTATGGAAACTTCTTTATGTTTAGGAAGTTCAGATTTTCCTCAAAAAATGATGTCTAGATTTGCTTTGCAAAACTAGCAACAAATGCAACTTGAGTTTATCAAACTATATAATTTAAACCATCAAGCACTTAGATCATTGTTCTATTTTAACCAAATCTCAAATTTGAGTTATTATGAATGTATTAGTATTAAAGACTTATTGACAGAGCTTTTAAAAATCTCACTCGGCTCGAATCTAAATTAGTTGACTCAATTGACCGAATACCAGATGGTATATAAACCAAAAAACTATATAATCAATATCTATATATAAAATCTATATGTATAACATTTATAAAAAAGTGAGCTGGTGTTACACATCTATATCTAATTGTTCTTCCCAAATAGACCTTGAGAAGTCAAAGAGCTTATAGCTCAACGGCACAATGCATTGTAAATATCTAGGAGGTCTAAGGTTCAAACCCTGACATTGTCAAGTTGTAAAATTTACTTTCAAAAAATAGACCTTGAGAAAGTTAGATTCATATATTTAAACTTTTACTCCCACGTACTTATAAAAAAATTCTTAATTTCACAGAGTACGTAAATTTTATTCCTAGTCCATGGTAAAAACTTTTGAAGATCATGCATTCTCATAAAATTACGTAGAACACAAAATGGAATTTGAGTTTATAAGTTAGAAGTGTTACCATTTTTCTTTCTAGAACTTCTGATTTCAATGACATGCACATTACTTGGCCAGTTCTCTACAATGTCTTTTACGGGTACATGCCATTTCTCAACCACATTACCTGCTTCAGACCTTTGCAATCCTGCTGTTGTGCCTCCATGCCGAATTTTCTGCTTGTCATCAAATAAAAGACCTCGTCATGGGAACTAAAAATACAACATCACAAGAAAACGAAAAAAACACTTAAGGCAAAGAATTGGCAAGTCAGAATCGCAAACGATCTCCCCATAATATTTCAAACCTTTATGAAGAGACTATCCCACATCCTAGTAGTTCACTTATCCGAGCACACGGAGTAAGAACGTGTAAACACCACATCTTAGTAGTCCACTTCCTATCACTCGCACACAAGCCCGGAGTCTCAACGTTAATCGATCATGTTCCAGGTACTTATCAGAATATGATGAATGATTCATAAACATTCGTCTCATGGTCTATCTTTCCTGAATTTATTATTCGCAATGGATGATATTCAGTTATAAAGATAAATGTAGATACATTTAATTTACTCGCATGTGAGTTAAATTAGATTCTCTTCTCTCAGCTTGCAATCTTTTGCAAAATGCCTCTTCTTTTGATAGTTAAAGTACTTCAACTTAGAAATGTTAAACTTTTCACTTTTTTTTACCCTCAGAATCTTCTTTTGGATTTTGTCTGTTCACTTTTACTCTTTTTATTCTCGAGATGTTCCATATGTCTTTAAATTATGGTCTATCTTCCTCTTTAAGCACAAGATGACGATCCACATTCATCAAATCTCATAAAATTATCAGCATGTGTTAGAGTCATCCTCATATGATCCCAACTTGTTGGTAAGAAATACTTTGAGTTTTTGTGCTCTACATTAAGTACATGCCAACCATAGCTAACTTGATTTTTAAGTACATTCTCATACTTGAATATCATAACATTTATAGTCTCTTGGACTGTTGAGTTTGGCGAGGAATAAGTAAAAGAGGAATTATTTTTCTGTTTTATTTTGGAGTCATAATTCAACCTAAATAGATTACTTGATGTACAAGGATTTGTCTCTATATAAAGGCAAGTTACCAAAGGGTTTTGTAAGGGCTTTGTGACTTGGATCCATCAATAAAAGTTCTCCTTTCTCCCCATGAACGTAGGGACTAGGCCGAACCATGTTATATTTTGTGTATGTATTCTTTGTGCGTTTGTTCTCTATCTGTTGAATTTCCTAACAAGTGGTATTAGAGCTAAGGTTGGAGGATGTCAGATCAAGGCGTGAAGTTTGCTCTTGCAAAGTTCGATGGTTCATCAAATTTTGGGTTATGGCAAAGGCGTGTCAAGGATCTCCTCGTGCAACTAGGGATGATCATCGCGCTCATTAAGAAAAAGTTCGAGAAGATGGAGGAGCAAGAGTGGAAGAAGATGGAGGCCAAAGCGGTGGTGATAATTCACTTGTGCTTGGCGGACAACGTGATGTATCACGTCATGGATGAGGAGTTACCAGCTGAGGTATGAAAGAAATTGGAGGCAAGGTATATGTCTAAGTCTTTATCGAACACGCTTTATCTTAAACAAAGATTATACGGGCTCAAGATGGAGGAGGGCTCAGATTTGAGCCAACACATTAATATTTTCAGTCAACTTATGAGTGACTTGAGAAAGGTTGATGCGAAGTTCGAGGAAGAAGACAAGACATTGTTGCTCCTGAATTTCTTACCAAGCTCCTACAAAAATTTGGTTACAACTGTAACTTGGGGGAAGGATTTTCTGGTATTAGAAGATATCATAAGTGCTCTACTAGGATTTCAACAAAGAAAAAAAATTGGTGATGAATAAGCGAAAGGGCTGGTTATGAGGGGTAGCCATGGTGGTCTTAGTGAAGATGGAAAAGAATCCAGATCGAGGTCAAGGAGGTTCAAAGAAAATTATTTCGAGTACGGAGAAAAAGGGCACGTGAAGAAAGATTGTCTGAGAAGAACTTGGGATCGAGAGGGAATAGGATTGGGTTCCGTGATGGTCTCATATTTGAATGGGTCGGATGGTGATCTTCTTTCTATTTTATCAAGTCCAAAGCATTCTGATTCATAAATTTTGGATAATGCTTATTCCTTTCACATGGCACCCGAGAAAGGGTGGTTCGACACCTACAAGTTCATTGATTCCGGTATGGTGACTATGGGTGATGGTTCTACTTGTAGAATTACTGGCATATGAGACTTGAGAATCAAGATGTGGAATGGTGTTGAGAGAAAATTGTGTGGGGATAGGCATGTTCTAAATTTGGAGAGGAATTTGATCTCATTAGCCTTGGATTGTAGCGGGTATAGCTATAAGGTTATAGGTGGGCTAATTGAGGTGGAGAAGGATGATATGGTAGTGATGAAGGGTGAAAGGGATGCTAGGAACACCTATAGGTTAGTGGCGAATACGGTTGTAGGTAGAGTCACCTCATTGGGTTCTGATAGAGGGGAGAAAAGCTCTTGCATGTTGGAGCGAAAGCTTGACATTAATGGTTTGAGTAGAGTTGGGATTCGCGGAGACAAAGTTAGCAAGTTTCTGCTATGGTTGTCTAAAGGCAGGTGCATGGGTAGGTTTTGCATAGGGAATGTGAAGCCGTTGATAGCACCACGGGCGAATCAGGTATCTCACTCAAGGCCGAACGGTGGAGTTCGTGACATATCGAGGGTTCTACTTAGTGGAACAAAAGGTTGCCCTTTGTAAGCTATGGCACGTAGCATTGGTTTGAGGCAAGAAGGTCTAGCAGAAAAGTAGTCCGAGGTTGCGGAGTATGGGATTGATCGAAAGATAGAGAGCGCATCTATTGATCGCAAGGTTTCTTCAGCAGATGGATTTGCTAGTTGGAATTCAATAGAGGTTGGAGGGAAGACGCTAAGCAAGCTCGGAAGCTCGAGCTTGGGGGCTGGCTCCACATGATTGAACAAAGGTGGTGAGAAAGTTGAGATGGTCTTTGATGGTGGTGTATCTATGGTCTGAGGTAGAATCGGTGGAGTCGGATTGGTCTTGCAAGATAGGGCGGTGTTTCGTCAAGGTGGAGGTTTTTGTTGAAGTTCGGATGGAGCTTCATGGTTTGTCCACAGAATAATTTCTCGCCAAGGTGGAGATTGTTGAGTTTGGCGAGGAATAAGTAAAACATGAATTATTTTTCTGTTTTATTTCGGACTCCTAATTCGACCTAAATAGATTACTTGATTGCCTCTATATAAAAACATGTTACCCAAGAGTTTTGTAAGAGCTTTATAACTTGGATCCATCAATAAAAATTCTTCTTTCTCCCTGTAAATTTAGGCACTAAGCTGAATCACGTTATATTTTATATCCATATTTTTTGCGTGTTAGTTCTCTACTTGCTTAATTTCCTAACATGGAATTTTTTTTCAGAAAATAGAACTTGGAAGTAATCAGAATGCTTAAAAAAATATGAATGTTGTCAGCAAAAATTAATTCAGGAATATAATAATTTACTATGTACATATAACTTTAAACAATATAGAACTCTTAATTAATCTCGAATTTGAAATAGGTCATGGACATAATTTTTTTTCACCCTCCAAAAATTAATTTTAAACTTTAAATATTAAAATTCTTCATGCAGTTAGTTCAAGTAAAATTTCTTACGGTGAATAACATGAAAATATTTAAAGTTCTAAACACAAGTGTTATAGAAACTTTCAACAGGACCCAAAACAAAAATATTCACGCAATATCAAATAAAGATTTAACCATTTGCGGCCGATCGACGTCGAGTCAAATATCTTCTTGGCACTATCATCTCCGAAATTATAAGAACATCTTACAGAAGTGGCACATAATCAGTCCGCCTCACAATCTCGTAGGTGCATTGAAGAATTTCTACGTGTGCCATTATCACAAGTAAAAGTCTTACTTCAGTTTGCTTTATTTTCGACATCATTAGAGGATTTTTGAACATTTTACATCAATCTGATCCGCGGTTACTTCATCTAGCTCCTTATACACAACTGTAATTTTTTTTGATAAAAATGATATGGACATCCCACATCGTTCTACTACCCTTTTGTACCTAGTGACTCAATATAGTACCTTATATGTTGTATACTTTATCAACATGATTCTGGGTGACACACATTTTCAGGGTCCGAAACAAGAAAATATCGCAGATTAGTAGAAAATAAAAAAAGATTAGCTCTATGTTCATATACATAGCGATAATACCATGCACAAAATGTATTGTCACAAATGAGCTTTGTTATATGATCTAAGTTATTTTCAATTTTTTACCCATACGTTAAAAACTTTGAAAAATATATACTTTCTACATTCAAAAAATAAATTATTATATTTTCTACACGCATCCAAAAAGGATATTTGATTTTTTCAAAATTATCATATCAATTTTTTAAATCAACATGATTCCAATTAACTTACTATCCATACTTCACTCGCTTGAGAATTTTATTTTGGTTTAGCCTTCTTTAAGATCGGTAGAGCTTTTGGGCACGAATGGGAATATAGAAGGGAGACAGCCTTGAAGAAGCTACGGTAGAGATGGCCAAGAGCACCAGCAGAGAATAGAAGATGGAAAAGTTGCTACCATTGGCCATTCTGTTTGTAAGAAGTATAACAGTTATCTCGTTCAGCTCACAAGAATCTATTCATAGACAATGTCAACAAATCTATTAAACTATATTTTTATTTGAATAATGATATTATAATGGGTTATTAATTATAGTGGGGCACATAATAATTAAGATATGAAAATTATTTGTTGTTGTTAGACCCGATTGATCTAAATAAAATTTCGACTTCTTGACTGTAATTGTACAACTATTTTGGTTCGCTCCGGACAAAAAAAACAAAGATTGTAATGGTGCGGCCATTTTGGTCCCAAAATACTGTATAACCTTTTGACCAGCTCCTGTTTTGCGGTTTTGGTTTAAGCTCTGACAATCGAATAAAGCAGGAGCGTTTGTTGTTTTCTATATTTTGATAAATCAGAAAATTATCTTTAAAGACCTTGCCTTACCTCTTGGGCTCTTAATGCCTGATGGTTTATTCTTTTTGAATTTGAGAGCCCAAAAAGGATCATTCTGAATATCTTTATAAGAGTTATCTCTATATCAGAAAGCTCGATGGCCGAAATGGGCCAAATATATCAGATGAGTTTTGTCAATCTTATGGGCTTGACTCTACTCCTCTAAGGAGAAGTAGCAGGGCAAAAAAACCAACATTCAAGATCAAATATGAGTCCAATGAGGAGATAAAAGGAAGAGAAGTCCGTGAATAAAAAAGAGGGCTGGTTTATGTATTGAAAAGGGAGGGAGGTGGCACACGGGTCGAATGGAGTATGGGCCAAAGGAGAAAACGCATGGTTAATTGGGAAATATATCACCTTTTTAGTAATATTTATTATTAAATAGTTTAAATATCTTTGTTACATGTTTAGGTGATTTTTAGTGTTATGATATTATTAGATGTTGTACACTCGTGTACAAACATAACTTTTTGATAGGTAATAAAATTTTACTTATAAAAAAAATAGAAAATTGGTTCAGTGTTCTAAGCCCAAATTTCATTAAGGGGCCAAAGACCCAACCATCTGGTATATATTTGCTCCTTTGTGTGTATTATCCTTCCGAGGGTATTTATTATAATGGCTTAGACTAACTTCCTTCACCAACTAGTACGTACATCCATCAAACATAAAACAATATACCCAAATCAGATAGATATTCGTTTTATTATAAGATAATAATGAGCAGAGCACCTAAGATACAAGATACCCGAATACCATTAGGCCCAATTAACATGTGAATGTGCTGCTACATTAATTAATTTTCCTACAGTTGGCTCTAACCTCGCCACGAGTGCCAGTAACCGGGCCGAGGTTCCCCATCTTGATCATGGCTTCGGCGAAATCCGTCCTGAAAGAGCTGTGGTTGGAAGCCCCCCCCAACGGAAGAGTTGCTGGTCGGAATGGAGGAGTCCCTTCTTCACCATAAGTTCCTTGAAGTAGTCGTTCTCGAAACGCGTCGGGGATAAGAGGTCGAGTGGAGCAAGGCTATCGTCCCCGCCGGTGAAAGGACAAGTTTCCTTTCTTTTCTTCGCGAATGTGGGCTCGATATCGGTATCATTGTATATTCGGGGTCCGGAAATTGGCACACCGCGCCAGGCCAATGGTGTGGGAGCCCGAGAGGGCCACCATCTCTTCGGCACTGAATCCTTTGTCGGCGAAGGCGGAGAGAAGGAGGCCGAGGTCCCACGTCGGAGAAGGTATGTTCTCAGAGACCGCACTGAGGTTCGCAGTAGTTGAATCCCTTCTGCCCAACGCCGCCTCCCAGTCAGGCCCGCCCAAGAAGACGACCGAGTCTCGAGCCGCCACGGTGAGGATATCGGCGCACGAGACCACGCCCGGGCAAGCCTCCTCGAGCCTGGACTTGATGCTGTCGATCGCGTCGAACCCGCTCAACGATCCTCTGTTCGGTGGGGCGGACTTCTCTCCCTTGAAAGTTGGGGTGTCGTCCAGCAAAACCGATGCGTCGCACCCCTGCACCACCCCACCATTAAAACGTTGTTTAATTAATTAGAGTTGGACTGACAGCAACAAAAAAGAAAATAGGCCTCTACTGTTTGGCGAGAAAATAGCAAAGGTGGCAGGGTATATACATGTATATGTATTGCATATATAACCAGAAATGCATGAATAAGCACAAATGCAAATAAATATGTAGGAAAATAGTAAATGTATATATGTGTGTGTGTGTGACAATTATAATAATACATTGTATATATAAGGAGAAATACATATTTATAAATATGAAGGAGGAAGAGTTAAATAAGAAAGGACTTACATTCACGAAACAATCGTGAAAATGGAGGCGGAAGGATGCCCCCATGACAGCGTCTTCGATAAGGGCGGAGACCACAGTTGATTTGATGATTGGAAGGGCATTGGGACAGGTGGAGGAGTAGTAGGTGGTGGACAATTGAGCAGAGGCCGGCGACGTTATGGCCAAAAGAAAAGGCAAAACAGCTAATATTGTGACACTCGAGGAAGCCATTGCTATGGAACAAGAATTTTGAGAAAATGCTACTTCTTCTTTTTTGGTTGCTTGATTTGTGAAGACTCTAGTCTCAATGAGCTCTCTATTTATAAGGGAGGATCCTTGTCCTTTTCCCTTCTATTCCCCTGTCCAACGACAGCAGTATGAGTCAACGTTTTTTTAAAATCTGTATTATTTAGAGTCGAGTAGTGTCGGACCTGATTTAGAGGGTGATTCTCCTTATTGTATGTCTAGTATTTGAAAATTTTAAACTCAAAATCTCATTAAGTGAATTTAAACACGAAAGACGTAAAAATCTGAACATTATCTTTGAGAAAGTTCGGTAAAGTAGACGTATCTATGAAAAAATACTCTTACGACCAGGGGTGAGCGTTCGGTTCGATCCAAACCGATCCAGATCGCACCACTAAGACCGAGATCCAAAAAGGTAAGGAAATAAAGATCCAAACCAGACCATTCATTCTCTGGATCTAGACCCGATCCGAACCAAAAATACGGTTAAACCCGTAACCTGAATAAAAATATTTATACCTCCTACACTCCTCCTTGGATGTGAACTATGCCTAAGAAATTATTGACAATTTAAAAAGTACAAAGTAATTCTCTTACTCTAATCATAATATTCTAAATATAATTGATTGCTAACAACCGATTGATATATTCAGAAAGCAGTTCATTACCTATTTCTTTTGAACGTGCGACGTTTATTTTTTAAGGTTTGTCTATGGAAAAGATTGAAAAATAATGTTATGAATGAAAGGGGTGGCTAGTCAAGCCGTTAGGGTAGCGTAGAGTATTAGGGTAGATCATAACTAATGTGAAAAATTGTGATTCGATCCAGATCTTTGCGGTTCTCTATAAAGAGATTTAGACTGGACCCGAGAACCATTTTTCTTAACAAATCGGATCTGAACCAAACTATTTTTTTCGGTTCGAAACCAAAATTTTTGTTTGGTTTGGGCCGGTTCTACTGTTTTCGATTTTTTTCTCACTCCTACTTACGACTTAGATCAACTTTCGTTCGTCAATTTTTTTAATCTTTTTTCAGAGGAGTGTATTCAAAAATGGTATATCACAGATGTAAAATCCAAACTCAATACAACTAATTTATACCAAATTAGGAAAGACTTATTACCAGACTAGTGAGAGAGAAAAAATCAACAAATCTTTTGCTTGGTTCTTTTTGCCACGTTGTGAACAAGGAATAACTCATGTGTTTGGCCATATATAGTTGTTAGCTAGAGCGCAGAATTAATTGCAATGTAGCGATTCCTTTATAGATACGAGAATTATCAGGCATAATTTGACGCGGGCCTTCCAACTATATTTTTTATATTCTAAAATTTGAGCTCAATTTTTTTTCAATAAATACAAATATCTTAACACTTAAACAAACTTTTGTTTGTCAATTTTTTAGAAAAAAGTACAATTTACTATCTATCTATCACAGTTTTCACTTTCAGTTTGAGTGATATAAAAAATATAAATGGGTCCAATTTTTTTTAAATCTATCACTTAGTGAACCGACCATCCATTCCCCTGTCCAATAGCAGTATGAGTCAACTTTTTTTTAATCTCTAATATTTAAAGTCGAGTACTGTCGGACCTGATTTAGAAGACGGTTCTCCTTTTGTATGTTTAATATTTGAAAATTTTGAACTCAAAATCTCATTAAGTAAATTTAAACACGAAAGACATAAGGATTTCGACACTATCTTTGAGAAAGTTTGGTGAAGTAGACATATCTGTGAAAAAAAACTCTTACGACTTAGATCAACTTTCGTTCATCAATTTTTAAATTTTTTTTTCCAGAAGAGTGTATTCGGAAACTGTATATCATAGATGTAAAATCCAAACTCAATACAACTAATTTACAGCAAATTAGGAAAGACTTCTTACCAGAAGAGTGAGAGAGAAAAATCAACAATCTTTTGCAGTGATTTTTTTTTGCCACGATGTGAACAAGGAATAACTCCTGTGTTTGGTCGTATATAGTTGTTAGGTGGTTAGAGCCCAGCATTATTTGTCAGTCAATTTTTTAAGGAAAAAGTGCAATCTACTACCTATGTATGCCAGTTTTCGCTTTCAGTTTGAGTGATTTAAAAAATATATAATGGGTCCAATTTTTTTAAGATTTATCACATAGTGAACCGACCATCTATCATGCCATATCAGATTTTTATTCCCAAGTGATCAGCCAACTAGATTTGGAAAATTATCAGATGGTCATTTTCTTTTCCCTTAAGTATCAATAACTCCAAATCAGAAAAAATCCCTAACAGCCACTGGAATTCTCAAGAAGGCTCCTCCAACAAAGCGATGACCCTGCATCCGTATAAGAAATTAATCATCCAATTAAAGTAATGTAGGTGTAAATCTATATTCTGTGAGATGAAGTGGTGGAGAGGCTCTTTTGGGTGAGGGGAGGAGGGTTTTTGAAATTTTAAACAAAATAGTGATTGTTTTGATGTTTTTCATAAGTCACCTCATTATCTACGTAATTTTTTTTTATACCCACAGTGTCGAACCGCATCATCCTCCAAGCGACGTCTTTTCGCAGCAAACTCTAGGCAGCAGCTCGAGTCTGCTTAGTGATAGATTTTGAAAAAAATGTATCCATTTTTATTTTTTTAAACCACAGATACTAAAGTAAAATTGACCATGCTACAGAGTATTAAACAGCACTTTTCCTTTTTTTTTTGAAGCAGTGGGAAACGGTACTATCACCTTCGACAACCCTTTCTCAAAAAAAACCTTCGACAACTTCTTCTCGCCTACCCAATCAAGTTAAATCAATTTAGAAACAATTAGTATCCAGAAATTTTATGGAAAGTATGCAAAAACTCCTTACCAGCTAATTTATACCAAATTAGGAAAAATTCCTTACCAGAAGAGTGAGATAAAAAAAACTCAATAAAGCCCTTGGATTGGTGTATTAAATTTTTTGTCGTGACCGTGAAGCAAGAATGTCTCTAGTGATTGGCCACATATAGTTAGTGAGAGCCAAAAGTAATTGAAATTCTAGAATTTTCCTTATTTATGGAGAAATTTTTGCAGTAATATTTTTTTACATTTGCAAGGATTAAATTTAACATCTTAATTAAATCGAAGATAATTAATTAATTTGTAAGTTTTGAATTCAAAATTAATGAAATATTTCTGTTAAAATCCAATTATCAGAAATCCAAGGGCTTTTTCGTTTTTTTGTTGTTCTAGGGGAAATTATGCGTGTAATTTGTACTTGGGTTGTCAACAGGCGAGATTTTAATTGCAATTATGATATGGTCAGCTGCAATTAAAATGTCCAAGCTTTTAGGTTATTATAGATGTCACTACTCAAAATATTTTATAGCTAGTTATAATCTCGTAATTGAAGAATTCCAGTTTATATATAAAAATATACTTACCGAAAAATTTGTTGGGGCTATTTAGAACATAGTACGGGAAAAATACAATGAGGTAAAATCGTAAATTTTTTATAGGTAAATTTTATTCCAAAATATATATAAATACATGTGTGCAGAGTATTAAATTCCTTTAAATATCAGTAGTTTGAAAGTTTAATATATTCCGAAATCTCCTAAATACGACGTAAACATTATCATCTTCCTTAAACCGTCTTAAGATTTTCTAGACGGGTCAAAACCGTGTAAGTTTTAAAGGTAGAGGCAAAACACGTTACTTAGGTGTTCATCGTTCGGAAAATGGAAAAAAGAAAGAAGCAGATTCGTCATTGTCTGGATGCACAAAACCAGAAATTCATTTCCTTCAGAAAGCATTAATTCATATCAACTATATCAAACTGGATTTGAATAAAGCTAGACAAGATTAGGGAAAGTGACACCTACCAAACCAATAATTCCATTTCGTGCACCTACTGGCTCGTACGAGTGATAACAAGTCAACTTTTCAACAAAACACCAAAATAATTACCCGTTTCTAAATTCCAATCTATATTTTTAACCTTAGTATTTATTGGGAATTTAATATGCGTGAATGGTAATTTTGGAATTATGTGGAATTTTTGCTGGGTAACTTTTAGGATTTATTAAATGAAGTATAGAAGGGAGTGAAATGTAGCAATTTCTTTGTAGTTTTTTTATGTTTAGTGTTAAGATACGAGAATTGTCTAACTCTATTTAGATGTGATTTTTCTTTTTTTATTTTTTATTTTTATTAAATTTAAACTCAAAATTTTTTAAACGAATGTAAGTCTCTTAATATTTGGTTAAATTTTTATTTTTCGATCAACTTTTTTAGAGAAAAGTGCAATTGGACATTTATATTCAACCCGAGATTTAAAAATTTAAGTCAATTAATTTTCAACCTTTATAAATTCACTAAACTTTCAAATAGCTATGTAGTATACCAACACGTATAATATATTTAAATATAACTTGAAATATTGACAATAACGATTCAAATTAAGTTGCATAAGCTTGCTTCACCGCTAGTCCTAATTTGCTAAAAATCACTAATTTGTTGGCAAGTCTTTGGCCTTTTATTAGAAGTCTCTGTCTCTAGAATAAAAATAGAAAGAGAAAGAAGGCAAAATGCATGTATCTATCCAGACCTATGAGTCCTTCCCCAAAAAAAATCCAGACCTATGAGTGGTTAATAATTCTTTGTCCTACTCGAAAAATAAGAAATTATTCTTCAATATCTCTTGTATTTAGCCTGCATAGTAGAGGATCAGAGAGAAGAGAAGGATATTATTTCATTGCCGAGGAGGCAATTATAAGCTCTTTATTGAATTTCCATGGAAGTTTACTATAAATGGAAGTCCTATCTAGCTAGCCTATATAACTGTAATCAGCGAGATGGAACCAATTGCCTTGGATTAAAATGCGGTAGGTAGAATTTCAGTTCCAGTGATTTTAAAAATATATAATGCGTTCAATTTTTTAAAAATTTATTACCTAGCGAATCAGGCGATCTTTCCCGATTATCTGACCATATGTCATGTCATATCAGATTTTTATTCCAAAGCAATTAACTAGATTTTAAAAATTATCAGATGGTCATTATCTTTTACCTTAAGTATCAGTAACTTCAAATCAGAAAAATGTAAACAATACAGTGAATTGTTTTGATATTTTTCATAACCACATCATTATGTACGTATTTTTTTTTCCATATCCATGTGGCGAACCACATCATTCTCCAAGCAACGTGGTTTCACAGCAAACGAATAGCTGTATTTCTATTTGACCTGGTGTGTACTTGCTCTCTACTCGCAACACGGTGCTCTATTATTTATATAATCTCACATTTTATAAATGTCAATATTAATTTCTAATATTACAAAATTATTTTTTGCCGCATGCTCACTTTGGTGTTGTTGATTTGGTGCACACGTAATACAAAATGTGGGTGTCTGGATTTGAAAGTAATTTTTCTTTACACAATACCAAAATTTGAACCATAAATCTTTATGCAATTGCTCTTACCCAAACGGTCCGCGGCTGCTCAGTGTATGGATTTGTCAATCAAAACAATGATGACAATATCCAATCGTTTCCTTCTGTTGTTAGTTGCTAAGATGAGTTGTTAAGAACCTTACTCATTAGGCCTGAAGTTCGTATCCGAGCCCTATTTTGATGCAAACCTTCGAAGCTACAGGCTGACACAATTTATGGGTTACGAACTTTAATTCCCGATCCCTCTCATTTTTAAGGGGAAGGGTCCTAGAACTAATCCAATCTTCTTCATTAAGTGATATTATTAGTCGGTTTTGAATTTGGATAGTCGGTCAAGTAGATACTTCAAGAATATATATTTTAAAAAAATTGTGATGTAAGTAATCATCAATGTGTATATAAATTGATTGTGTTGTTCTAAATGCAACTGTAGTCAATTTTAGGATACAAATTTAGTGATGTAATTTAGATTTCTATTTTTATAGGTAAATTTTATTGCACCGGAATATTAATTATTACATATTTATAACTCTAGGTGTTAGCATCAACTTCGTTAAAATTTTGTCCTAGTAAAATCCAATAAAAATCTACGGCAGAGAAAAAGAGTGTCCGAGCAAATTATAATTTTTAATAAATAGAATATATTGATATTTGGTTAAAAAATTATAACGTAAGAAGAGAACAATGTTTTTCCATGTTAGAAGTTGGAATTATTCCTGTTGACTCTTCAATATCGGACAATTAACACTTAGTAGTCACAATGCATTTTCAACGAACCATTTGCATATTAGTGGGAATTGAGATTTGCATTAACTACATATATCTAATCGGAATTGGTGGCCTAATGAGTAAGGTTCTTGGAATAGTGAGCTAGTCATGTGGAGCCTTGGAAAATATCTACTGTGCCTTTCCTCAGGTCCAACATTTTTTTCTACCTGAAATTTCTCTCTCTCCAGGTCGAAAGTTCGACCTGGGTTCTAGATCGAAAAGATTTGTTCAACAATCAAAATCAATTTTTTTTTGATTTTAGTCCCAGATCGAATAATTTTTTCTATCTGGATACCCCAAATCAAAAAATTAGAAAACAGACACCATTCTCGAAATTTTTTCAACAGTAACACCATATTGGTAAATAAATTTGTACAGTAACACCATTTTGGACAAAAACCCATTGTATTATCAATTATTACCTTTATTGGAATGCAAATATATAATAACAATTGAGTAATCTCTTATGGTTTGATTCAATAAGAAATAGGATTTATAAAGTGCACCGGAGTGATGCAGGTAAATTGACCAATAATTCAAGTCTCATTTTTTAAATGTTTATTATTCAAACTTTACATATAAAAAATATATCATTGAAATTTTGACGATATTTAAAAAATGTTAGATCGAGTTTAGTTACTAATTAGCATTGTTTTCGAGACGGCAGTTACCTAACGAACCAGATGATTTTTGGTCAGACTAGGAGGTTGGCTCAGATTTTTGACCCATAAAATTCTGGTTCATTAGGTTTGACCAAAAATTGAACCAAAAAATACGAAATTTACCCAACCCAACCCAAAAAATTAGATTATATACTCAATTTTTCCAAATTAACACAAAATCAACAAAGATAATATACTAAATATGAAATAAACTGACCAATATATTGAGAATATTAATTTTTTAACCTATTATTTATTAAATATATATATATATATAAACCTCCAGTCTGACTACCGATCTGACCGATCCGATCGGTCGACTTAGAGAACGGACCAAAATCTGGATCGCTCTCCGGGTCGTTTTTGAAAACAATACTAATTAGCATGGTTTTAAAAAATGCGGTCCGATCGGTGGTTCGACCGGTTAGACCGCGAAATGGGCACAAGATCGGGTCGTTTTTAGGCTTTTGACCGGGGTCTGTACTAACTGGACCAAATCCGGTCGGACCGACTGATTTTGAGGTCCATCCAGACCGGTCGAACCCGGTTAGTACAAAAATGGGCGAAATTGACTTTTTTTGGTAGTTTTCAAGGAAAAAAATTGATTTGACAAATTTATAAAGTAATAAATAAATAAATAAAGTAGATTTATAGAGTGGAGAGATAAAAAATTAAGTCTACTTTTTTTAATGGAAAATAAGTATATTTTAACCTACATATATATATTATTTAAAATATTTAAAAATAAAAATATATTGGTCCGACCGGTAGTTCGCCCGGTCCGACCGGCCGACCCGGAGAACGGGAGAAATCCCGAGTCGGCCTCCGGGTCGTTTTTTAAAACTATGCTAATTAGGCGCCTGATACTTACGAAAAAAAAATTGTTTTAGAAAAATAGGCCATATCAGAAAACGAAAAGGCTTTTTTTTCGTAAAAAAAATCAAGAGTAGCGAGAAGCAAGTCAACGCCTCTTGTCTTTTCTATCTCCCCTCTTAGAAAAATAGGCCATACACACAAAAAGAGTATTTTTTTATTTCCCTTTTCTCCTTTGAAAAATTAATAAATTAAAAACAAAAGCGAGGACGAAGAGGGAAGCGAAGAGGAAGGAGATCGCTCGAGAGATTGCCATCTACTACGTCGCCGCCTCTCCCCTTCCTCTCCGGTCGTAACGGTCTCGCCGGAAAGAAAAGAGAGAAAATGAACGAGAAAGCTAACGTATCTAAGGAGCTTAATGCCAAGCACCGAAAGGTATTTTTATTTATTTATTTTCTCCTTTTCTTCTTACGAGAATTTGATCCCCGATTTTCCGTTTAGATTTGTCATTTTTCGTCTCCGATCTGCTTTCTCCTCCAAAAATCGTAGGGTCAAATAGTTCCTTCGTTAATCTCTTGCGAAAGGAGCTCGATGTCGTTGGAATTTAATCGTGATTTGATCTGATTCAATCAAATCGTGGGGTCAAATAGTATCCTGTGCTAATCTCTGACATCTGAAAGAGTTACTGTAATTTTTAGATAATAATTATGTGGTTATTTGAAGAAATGTGAGCTATGATTGAGTGGTTGTGGATGTGCTGGTTCGCGGATCTGAAGATTTATGATTGTTATTGCATCCTCGGATTGAGTGATTTGGCTGCTGTAACTGTTGTAGGGTTAGGTTGATACCGTGTTTGGGGGTTTTATTCGGATATTTCTGGTTCCAAAAGGAGTGAAAATAATATAGCCGTATCGGTCTGGTGGGATACTGAATTCTTTCTTGTTGTTGTTGGGAGCCCGGAGGGTTGCGAGGTGCTTTTGAGTGGCGTAGTTGCTTGGCTTTGGCTCATGAAGATGTAGTGTTGATGTCCTATGTGCTTTTCTAGTACAAACGAGTTTTAGAGAGCCTAATCTTCACCAATGAAATCTTCAATTTTTTCTTTCGTGTGCTGTCCCTGTCTCATTGGTGCCAGTTCGAATTTGAAATCTTCAGTTCTTTTTCTGTTTTCATGTAGGGAATGCTTCTCATTGACCCATGAGAAGTTCCCTTTATTTTT
This sequence comes from Hypericum androsaemum, assembly GCA_963995505.1. Taxonomy (NCBI): domain Eukaryota; kingdom Viridiplantae; phylum Streptophyta; class Magnoliopsida; order Malpighiales; family Hypericaceae; genus Hypericum; species Hypericum androsaemum. Next base: position 3,409,911 of record OZ023186.1, on the reverse strand, counting down.
GGTGTGCAGTCCATTATGTGTTTCTTCTGCTGAGTGCTATGTTATAAATTCATTAAGCTGATCATTCAGAGAGTGGATTCTTGATATTGCATCATTGCAAGTGAGAATCGTATGCCGTTCGATGTAACTAGCGATTAAATTTATGGGAGTTCATATTAGTTGATGATATGTGCAAGGAAGCAACACTTGCCGTTTCTATTTTTACACTTGTATTGCTAGCTTTTAATTGAGGAGATGGTCTTTGAGACAAATTTTCTACTTTCTGGAACATGTTTCTTTAGTTCAATTCTCACAAAGCTTTTGCACTCGCTTCAATAATCCCTATAATCTTGTTTTATTTTCAAAAATAACTATTTTTGTTTGTAATCTGATTACGACCTTGATCCTTACTTGCAGTTCTTAGAAGGGCTCCTCAAATTGCCTGAGAATAAGGAATGTGTAGACTGGCTCACATTAGTGGAGATGCATGGGAAGCCTGGCTCACATTAGTGCCGTGTGCTTGTCAATGAACAGGTTACCTTGGCTCAAAAGCCTCAACCTGTTGTTCAGATTGCAGAACCAATCGTGGAGCCAGCCGAAGCAACTAAGAGAGTTGTGGATGCTGCTGGCACTGCTTCTGCTCCGAAACTTTGATTATGCTGTAGACCTCTTCAACATGCTATCTATGGATGCCCCTGAAAATAGTGCTGAGTCAACTTCAAACGATGATAGTGGTTGGGCTGGTTTCCAAGGTAAATGTTTGCTGAGCTTGTTATTGACTCCATTCTTCATATTCTTGTTGGAAATTGCTATCATAATTTTATGAGTAGCCCTTGGTTCAATTCGCCTTGAAGTTCAATGTGGTAGTTTGCTTTGTACCATTGCATCTGAACTCATACTTGAAATTTTTGCAGCTGCTCCTACTGCTGCCAAAGAAACATCCACAGCTGCTCCAAATGTGGGGATCAGTAGCCAATCAGGGATTGATGACTTATTTAGTGATTCCCCTTCTCTAACAACTACAACATCGGAGAAACCTCAGAAAGATGCAAGGAACGATATTATGAGTCTCTTTGAGAAGGTACATGTTTTGACATAAGACTTGGTCCAACATATTCAGATTTTCCCTCATGATGTTGTTGGACTGCTTGGACTGTTTCCTGCACTAGGAGCATCTTTGTTGTTTGAGGTTGATGGGTTCAACATGTTATCTCATCTTTGCTGAGAAAGTTTTATTTCTCAAATTACAGGGGTTAAACTCTTAGTTTATCAAACTTAAGAAGCAAGTTGGTTTGGCTGTTTCCCTTGCGAGACAACACCACAATCTTACTAAATCTCTCATTGAATCAGATTGTAAGATGGTGGTGGACTTCCTTACCAAAGGTTTCCTCGATCTCGATTGTCGAGTTCCAAGCACTAGAAATTCAATCATCTCTTTCGTGATTACCTATGTGTAAACTAGCACATGTATCTAGAAGTGCTAATATGGTTGCGCATTAGCTCGCTAAAGTCACCAACCTTTCTTTGGATTTGGAGGACTTGATTCATTATCTTCCCAATGAACTTAAATCGCTCCTTTTGTATTATACTTTTGACTAATTAAGTATTTAAGTTTATAAAAAATGATCAAGAGTTCGAAAAGATTCTAATTTCGATAATGTACCTTCACAAAAGAGATGTCTAAGGACAACGACAGGCTTAGTTTATTTTCATGTCATATTAAAATAATTATATCCAGTCAAAAATCATAAATCATTAATATAAGGGGGAAAGTACACCATCGGGACAAACAAATGCACGCTTGTATATTGAGTAGAACGGCCAAGACCAAACACACATACGACACTCGACTTTTAATACCTTGTGGTTTGGTCAATTTTTGTATATGATTTTACGGTTCAAATGCATTAAAACACATACCTATTTATGATGTCGCATAAAATACATTTGGCATCATCGACCATCTACTTGTCAATGTCTAGATGCAAGGTACAAGAAGTAGTTGATGTCGCTTGTTTAGGTTTGTTTAGACTTTCCCTTTCTTGTTCTTTTTCTTGAGCAGTGCAGAATTAGCGCGTAGAGAGCCCGTCAACGCAAGTCCAGGCCAGATCAAATCAAAATACATCTATTTATTTGTTTGGATTAAATCGGCCGTCATCCAACATATTTGAATGTGCGCAGTTTGATCCATAGTAATTCATTCATTGTTGTTGTATGCATAATTTTTCGTATCATGAGCAAATTTTGAATTAGTAAAATTCGTTTGAGATATTTTGTTGAGTGTGATGTGTCATCGGACTCTATGCATGAATAAAAAATGTCAACGAATCTAATAAATTAAAAAAAAAACTTATTTGAATATTAATATTATAATGGCTTATCTTTATTGTTGTTCGTCCCGATTGATCTAAAAAATTCATCAACTTCTTGACTGTAATGGTACCATTTTGGTTCGCTCCGGACAATAAAAAACAAGATTGTAATGGTGCGGCCAGCTTCCTGTTTTGCGGTTTTGGTTTAAGCCCTCACAATCAAGTAAAGCTAGAGCGTTTGTCGTTTTCTCTATTTTGATAAATCAGAAATATGTCTTAAAAGACCCTGCCTTACCTCTTGGGCTCTTAATGCTTGATGGTTTATTTTTTTGAATTTGAGAGCCCAAAAGGATCATTATGAATATCTTTTATAAGAATTCTCTCTATATTACAAAGCTAGTTCAATGTTCAATCCTAAATTTTATTAAGGGGCCAAAGACCCAAACAAAACTTTTTTAAATGTAAATTTTTACACTATGATACTGCCATAATTAAAACCTTGGTTAATTTTCTGCAGTGGTGTCAAAAATTCAGACAATTCCGAGAATGGAGTTGTTAGTTAAAGTATTCCCTGTCTGGGGTTGGTTAGAAACTGCACAAAATGTTGCAGTTTTGGTTTGCAAAGAAATCGCACAAAATTTTGCAGTTTTTCTTGAAAATGTACTTTTTTGTGCGATTTCTTGCACAAACTGTACCAGCAGCCGAGAATCTTCGCATCGGCTCCGATGTTGAGCTCGGCCCCTGAAATTTTTTAAAACACAAGGCCATAATTGATTCTGTACAAAGGATTCAAAAGATGTATGTAATATTTAATTGATTCTGTTTAACAGCTTAATTTAGAAGATTGAGATGATTATATAGTATTACTTCCCTATCCCTTCTACAATAGCACTTCCCTCCTACATCTTGTTCAATACAAAAAAGGCACAAGGACAATCATTTCAACACTATCTCCACAAAATCTCATTGTGTTTGATGGACTTCAATTGATTAACATCTTCCGCGTGGAGACATAGAAATTGGCATGGGATAAACTCTCTACGATGATATGTTAAAATTTCTGATCCAACCGAAAATTTTAAGTAAGTAGATAAGTAGTTTTCTACATTTATAACCGATATCGGAACGAACTCATCAAACGGTCTAAAGCCCACCGTCGTATCCCAGCAACAAAGGTCAACCATTTATGGCGCCGAAGCAAGATAAGAAAGTGACGATCCTTCAATTATGACAATCAACTTCTCACTTCCCAATTGTCTCCTCCGACTTTGGGGATTTTGAACGGATTAGGGATCTGAAATTTTGACATTATTTGGAAATTAGAGTTTTATACTGTACAATTCGGGATTTCGGCACCGACCCCATTCCACCGGAATAAATTCGGTATTTTTGGATCTAACTCCCAAAATTATTACAGTACAATCCTTCAATTATGACATTTTTTATAACATGAATTTTTTGACTCATTTGTTAGAAAGGTCTTAGCACCCATGCTAATTAGGGATTGCATTTACGCTAACTTAATGAAAAGGTCTCAAAATTTTTATATTAAGGAAGTGTCTTATTCATATAACGCCAATACACATATTTGCTAAAGGATTAATTAATGTTTGTGATTCATCAACAAGTAATTAGATCAATTGGCAAGTATAATATTTTAATTTAACTAGTACGTCTCGAGTTCGATCTTTTACAAAAGTAACTATATTAAAAACTTGTTTGTTCGGATAATAAGTAAATTTCAACAAAAAAAAGTTATCTTTTGTGATCAACCAACGACTACGTTACTAACATGGACTTAGATTAATTGATGAAGACGTTGATCTATCTTAAACAGATCTCGTGATTGAACCTTTGAGAACGAAGAAGTGTTAAATCTTGTTGGGAGGTACTTTTATTATAATTGTTTGATACTTTCCGGATTTTAGCTTATGTTGTGTTTTGGTGAAACTTTTGTGAAGTGTCCTGAGCTACGTGTTTTTTATTGCAAGTCCTGAGCTACGTGCTTACTGCTGGTGATACAACTAATGTGGTTTATTTTAGGCTATATTTGGTTAGAAAGGATTTTATTTACGGTGTGGAATTTGTTTACAACTTTGAAAATATATGAATTTATTTTCAAAAGTATGGTTAGATTTTGAAATTCATTTGCATATTTTTTTTAAATCGTGTGGATTTCCTTGTTTTAAGAACAAATTTTATCAAAAAAGATAAAATTTTCGTATTGATTCCATTGTAACTTTCCCAATTTTTTTTGTCTTTAATAAGATGTCGTTATGCTTGTTTACAAGTAATCGTCAATATGTAGGAGAGAAGTACTTCTTACGCCACGTAATATATAATCATCTAAAACTTCTAAATTTCCTCAAGTAGTGGTGTAACTAGTCTTGGTAGTTTTTTTACTTATAAAAAAACTTCTAAATTCAGTTATAAAAAGTAATCAATTTAATAGTATCTACATACAACTTATATACGTCAAAGAATTTTTCCCTATTCTCTAAAATAAGAATTTCAATATATATGAACAAGTCACAAATGCCGCAATCTCAAAAAACAGAAACACTCGATCAGTTAATTTTTGAGTGAATTCTTTTCGTTTCAACATTCTGTTCTTCTCCTCTTCGTACTTACGGAAGCCCACTTCCACTTTGAGTTGGTTTGTACTCCGAGTACTGGATAGTGCCCGGTTCAAGGTTTCCAGGCTCTTCTCTCCACTTAACTTCGAACCCTCTATATCTTCAATCTTCAAGCTCAATTCCCTCCAATTCAGAGACCAAGCTTCAATGCAATCGGCACCCGCATTGAACCTGGCTGTTACTATGCACTTGCCAGGCTTGTTTTGATTGACCGGTTCAATGCACCCGAATTCCGCCAAGTAGTCTCCATCGTGAGGGCCATCCCTGCGAACCGAAATCGGGTTCGAGCTTAACAGGTTCACCGCTTTGCCTGACTTCTTTTCTAGAAGTATCCAATTCAATCTCAGAACCGTTGCCAGTTCTTCGGATCGATCTTCACAAGTAGCACTGTCCATGTTGGGTATGTCCTTGAGCTTGTGATCAGAGATACCGACCGCCTGAGGAATGCCATCGAAGACCCTGGAGAGCACGCACTCATCGTTGAGAAAGACATCCGCAAGCGAGACAAGACCGGGATGATCACCAGGTGATGATGAAGTTTGGACGTCGATTATTTTAGCCTTATGATCATACACAATTAGCGAACAGGAGCTGGCGTAGAACTTGGCAAAACTGCCCACAACAGAGGAGGAAATCAGCTCGTCAGACTTGTTTGGATGCGGTGGAAGGCCAAGCGGAGTTGCAGAGACGCTTCCAGTGGGACTCATCTCCGGCAAGATCGCGGAGTTCGGAGGAGGTACAGGCCACAGAGGCTAAGGCCGTGCCATCCAGACGGGACATTATGTTTCCCATGACGTCGTTGTTCATGATCTCCATCTCTGTTGAAATTTATATGTTGTGTGGATGACTCTATGCTTTCTTTGGTCGGGGTACGATTTGGGTTGTGGAGGGTCAGAGGGTATGTTCTTCTCTTATATACTACTGTTGGTAATTTGTGGGATCCAAATTGGTCTCGAGGTTAGTCAAAATATTCGTTAAAAGGAAGCACTTTCAATTAGAAAAAGGATCTGAATGTGTCTTGACTGTGACCGTTGAGAATCTTAGCCATAATGGTTGCCCAAATCTTGTGTTGTAGCGATTGTTGAGAAATAAGATCGAAACGAGTAAAATACGAGACACAAGAATTACGTGGAAACCCCAAGACGGGGAGAAAACCACGGGCAAAGGAGAGTCGTCCACTATGTGAGTCCAATCGGTTACAAGGCCTCCGTGAGGGTTCTCTCTACCTCACAACTCTCAACTAGTACAAATAAGACCTAGGCATAGGCCGTATATATATAGGAGACTAGTACTCTATTCTGATCAGGAAATAGAGCCCTACTCTAATTAGGAATTTGGAACAATCCCTAACAAATCTCCACCTTGGACCAAATTCTATGACTCCATCTTCAACGTTTCTCCACCTTCACCATCAGCCCCTAAGGGCAATCAGCATCAAGCATGAACACCGACCAAGTCCAAGCAATGCTCGAACTTAGTACCAGAAAGCGGCTTCGTCAACATGTCTGCAGGGTTGTCCTTGGTACCCACCTTGCTCACAACAATGTCACCTTGAGCAACATGCTCCCGAATGAAGTGGTACCTCACATTAATGTGCTTTGTCCTCTCATGATACATAGCATCCCTCGTGAGATGGATAGCACTTTGACTATCACAGTACACTGTACTGACCTGCAGCTTCTCACAGATTTCACTGAAGAAACCTTTCAACCAGATAGCCTCCTTCACACCTTCAGTTATAGCCATGTACTCCGCCTCAGTGGTAGACAACGCCACTGTGGCCTGTAGACAAGCTCTCCAACTGATAGCACATCCTCCAAGAGTGAAGACATATCCAGATAAGGATCTGAACTTATCAAGATCTCCAGCATAATCTGAATCTACGAAACCAACAACTCCATCACTGGTGCGTCCAAACTGTAGACACACGCCCTTGGTACCCTTCAAGTACCTCATAATCCACTCCACTGCTCTCCAATGACCTTCTCCAGGATTTGCCATAAACCTGCTAACGACACTCACAGCATAGGCCAAATCCGGGCGTGTGCAAACCATAGCATACATCAGAGAACCAACAGCATTGGAGTATGGAACACCAGACATGTAATCGACCTCAGCAGCTGACTGTGGAGATAAGGCAGACGAAAGCTGAAAATGTGTACCAAGAGGAGTACTCACAGGATTACCAGTCACATCAAACCTGTCAAGTACCTTTTCAATGTAACTCTCCTGGCTCAGAAATAATTTCCTTGCTCCTCTATCTCTAGCAATCTCCATACCAAGAATCTTCTTAGCAGGACCCAAATCTTTCATCTCAAACTCGCAACTCAACAGAGCTTTGAGCTTCCTCACCTCTCCTTTGTCACTTGCAGCAATTAACATGTCATCCACATACATGAGCAAATACACTTGGGAACTGTCGCGTAGCCTTTTCAGGTAAACACAACTATCATACTTGCTCCTCTCATAACCATGAGAAATCATAAAGGAATCAAACCTTTTATACCACTGCCTCGGAGACTGCTTAAGGCCATACAGGGACTTCTTCAACAAGCACACATGGTCTTCTTTGCCTTCAACATGAAAACCCTCAGGCTGTGCCATATAAATCCGCTCCTCAAGCTCTCCATTCAAGAAAGCTGTCTTCACATCAAGCTGTTCAAGCTCCAAATCCTGCATAGCAACAATACCAAGAAGAGAACGAATCGAGGTATGCTTCACAACTGGTGAAAACACCTCATTAAAGTCCACACCAGGAATCTGACTATATCCTCTAGCCACTAGTCTAGCCTTGTATCTAGGCTCTTCAACTCCAGGTATACCATCCTTCTTCTTGAATACCCACTTGCAACTGACAACCTTCTTATCCTTAGGCAGCTTAGTAATCTCCCAAGTCTTGTTCTTGTGAAGAGATTCCATCTCTTCCTCCATAGCAACCAACCATCTAGCAGAGTCTTTCGACTTCACAGCATCTGAGTAACTAGACGGTTCTTCACAGCTATCAACTTCTTCTGCCACATTCAGGGCAAAAGCAACAATATCAGCCTCACCCAACTTCTGTGGAGGCCTGATAATTCTTCTGGGCCTGTCTCTAGCAATAGAATACGGTGGCTCCCTCTCAACTGTGCCAACATTCTCAGCTTCATCAGACAACCCACCATGAGTAGGACCATGGCAATCAACATCACGGAAGGAACTAGCTTCTGGATCATCATCAAACTCCACCTGCACTTTTGACTTTTGCAAGTCCACACTTGGAGCACTCGGAACACCAGGTGAAGAAATATCCTCCCTCTTACTCAGCATGTCTGTCTCTTTGAAAATAACATTCCTACTCAACAAGACCTTAGACAGCTCGGGACACCACAACTTGTATCCCTTCACTCCAGAAGCATAGCCAAGGAAGATACATTTCACAGATCTTGGCTCTAACTTGCCATTATTCACATGAGCATAGGCAGGGCACCCAAATATCTTCAAATCAGCATAATTAGGAGGATTTCCAGACCACAATTCTTCAGGTACCTTGCCATCAAGTGATGCATGAGGTGAACGATTGACAAGGTGACAGGCAGTGGAAGCAGCTTCAGCCCAAAACGACTTAGGCAAACCAGCATTTGACAGCATACAACGAACTTTCTCCAACAATGTTCTGTTCATTCTTTCAGCGACTCCATTCTGTTGAGGTGTACCAGGGATTGTCTTATGCCTGACAATACCCTCATTCTTGCAGAACTCATCAAACCAACTAGAGCAAAACTCCAATCCATTGTCTGTGCGGAGATGCTTGACATCTCTCCCAGTCTGCTTCTCAATCATAGTCTTCCACTGCTTGAAAGTGACAAAGACATGATCCTTGCTCTTCAAGAAGAACGCCCACACCTTCCTCGAATAATCATCAATGATAGTCAGCATATACTTGGAACCATTCTTTGTTGCAACTTGAGACGGTCCCCAAAGATCAGAATGAACATAGTCAAGTTTTCCCTTTGTAGTGTGCACACCTTTCTGAAAACTGACTTTCTTCTGCTTGCCAAACACACAGTGCTCACAAAATTCCAGCTTTCCAATACCCTGTCCACATAATAATCCTCTGCTATTCAGCTCGGTCATGCCTTTCTCACTCATGTGACCAAGTCGCATATGCCACAATGAGGTATTCTCAGAATCTGTCAACAAGCCAGATGCAGCAGCAGCAGTCCCTGTAACTGTAGAACCCTGCAAAACATACAGATTTCCAACCTCCTTTTTGGCTTTCATATGCACTAATGAGTTCTTACTCACACGAAGAACTCCACCTTCTCCGGTATACTTGTACCCCAATGTATCAAGAGTACTCAACGAAATCAAGTTCCGCTTCAAATCAGGGATATGCCTCACATTCGTCAAGGTTCGAATGACACCATCATGCATCTTGATCTTCACTGTGCCAATACCAACAACCTTGCAGACAAAATTATTTCCCATGAGAACATTACCCTCCGCACGTTCATATGTTGAAAACCAGTCCCGGATAGGACACATATGAAACGTACAAGCAGAATCAAGGACCCAGGCAGCATCAACTTTAGACTTCCCATCAATCACAGACAAAAGGTCTCCATCAGATTCTTCTTTCTGAGTGGTGGTGGCAACACTAGCACTGCCGCTATCAGAACTTTCTCCTTTCGGAGCACTGGACTTTTCGCCCTTCTTCTTGTTCTTCAACTCCGGACAGAACCATTTAATATGCCCAACCTTATGACAATTGAAACAAGTCTTATCCTTGTGCCTTGACTTTGATTTGCTTCTGCTCTTCTTCCTCGAACCAGACTTAGCATTCCTCTCTTCAGATCTCCCTCTCATAACCAAGCCAGTCCCTTGGCTATTTTCAGAGGAACTCACAGTGTGCTTATCAATTCTCTCTTTCTCCAAGAGCGAATCATGAACATTATCCCAACTCAGAGTATCATGGCTGAACAACAGAGTATCTCTGAATTGCTGATAAGAAGCAGGCAACGAGCACAATAACAATAAAGCAAGATCTTCATCATCATACTTCACATCCAGAGTTCTAAGATCAGCCACTATATCCTTAAATTCATTAAGGTGGTCATGAACAGACTTATCTTCTTGCATCCGGATAGAAAACAGTCGTTGCTTCAAGCACAGTTTGTTGGTCAAACTCTTGGGCATGCACAACTTTTCAAGCTTTGCCCATAATGAGGAAGCTGTTGTCTCCTTCAACACGTCCCGCAAAATATCATCTGACAGATGCAACTGGATCTGACTCACAGCCTTACGGTTCTTTGACGCTTTCATCGCAGCATCCCAACTCGTAGGCATTAACTTCTCATCAAGTAGAGTCTCATCCAGCTCTAAATGTGTCAGAATAGCGCGCATCTTGACCTGCCACAAGGAAAAATTAGTTTTCCTCGTCAACTGAGGAATCTCGTACTTCATCGAAGTCATCCTGAAACCACTCGAACCAAGAAATCCGCTCAAAACAGGTTAGAAAACCAAAATCAGCCAAATCAGTTGACTTTCGGTCAACCAGTCAAACCGTTGACCAAGTCAACTCGAAAAATTAGGGTTTTTCAACCCCCAATCCTCCAAGGCGGCGGCTGGGCGGCGACCACCGCGGCTGGGCGGCGACGGCTCGGCCTCGGTCGGCGCGAGCTTGCGAGCGCCGGCGAGTGGGCACGGCGGCGGCGGTGCTAGGCGGCGGCGGAGAGACGCGGAGTTCACCTCTCTTTCTCTCTCCCCGTATCTCTCTCTCTCCTCGTGACTTTCTCTCTCCCCGAGCTCTCCCTCCTCCCCGAACGGCGACGACGAGGCTCAGCGACGGGTGGGTCGATCCTTGGCGGCGCGGCTCTCCTTCCTCGCGTTTTCTCTCTCTCCCGTCGGTCCTCTCTCTCTCCTTGCCTTTCTTCCTCGGGTTCTCCTCTCTCTGCGACGCCGCGGCTCGACTTCTCAAGGAGCTGCGACGGCGAGCACGGGGCGACGGGACGCGGGCGGCGGGCCGAACTCGGGGCTGCGAGGTCGGCGGTCGGCGGCTGGCGGCTGGCGGCTCCAAGGGTTTCGAAAACCCTAAATTTCCGATTTCCCCCAAATCGGATTACTGTTCACGGAATTTTTTTTTTTCGTGTCAAATACTCGTATACTCAGATCCGGCTCTGATACCAATTGTTGAGAAATAAGATCGAAACGAGTAAAATACGAGACACAAGAATTACGTGGAAACCCCAAGACGGGGAGAAAACCACGGGCAAAGGAGAGTCGTCCACTATGTGAGTCCAATCGGTTACAAGGCCTCCGTGAGGGTTCTCTCTACCTCACAACTCTCAACTAGTACAAATAAGACCTAGGCATAGGCCGTATATATATAGGAGACTAGTACTCTATTCTGATCAGGAAATAGAGCCCTACTCTAATTAGGAATTTGGAACAATCCCTAACAGCGGTCAATGTTTGAATAGAACGAGTTCTCCTCTACTCCCAATTTCGATTTGTTTAGATATTGAATCTTTTCATATTCCGAAAGTTTTTTTTATCATATTTAGAATATACACCTTTTACTGTTCAAAGTGTAGTTTCCGAATAATGGATGTTATAATTTCAATTTATCAAAATTAGTATTAATTTTGAAGGACTTGGATTCTTTTAAAAATATTTTGGATTTAAGACTTAAAAATAGATAAGACAACATTGATATAACCTGAAAATAATGTGCGAGCTCAACTCTGAATATTCACAATTATAAAATTTGGCTATTTCAGCGGCTATGTGGACAAAGTGGGATGGTGTGTTCTGCTTGTGGAAGAACGTTCATAAGTCAAAATGTAAATAAAATTTCGATTGTTAGATCACAAATATTTTATGAAAAATGTTACTGTAATTTCATACCTCATAATTTCAATTTTTTATAGAAGTTTCCCAAAATAATTTTTAGTTACAAATTCCTAACCGTGGTTAATTTTTTTAAATAGTGCCCGTGTGAGTGACCACGTCCGCGACATGCCACTTTCTTTATCCTTGGGCGTACATGACAAGTGTGATCCTCACGAACTATGTGGGAAATCTACGACATCCTCAATCGGGAGTTCTAACGCCAGTTGAGGAGGTTGCGGGGAGTTTGATGGTTAAATGTCGAGTTTAAGTTACAAGAGGCATAACGTGTGCATGTGTCTTACTTGCCGTGTTAGCACAAAACTGGAGAGAGAAAAATGATGTATCATCGCATAGCTATCCACATAGGCATCGGTTAAAAATCTGTCATTTTGGAAACCTATCACTAAAAGTTTTACTGTTTCATGCTCCATACCACATGTAAAGTTTGGTCAAAGTAAAATCTTAATTACCTCTCTCGTTCCTTTATAATCTGTCGAAGAATTGTGCACAAACAGATATACATTAAGCAACCTTCAGGTTAGAGATAGGATGCATGAACCCGCCATATTATATGATATTCTCGATCTTCTATAATCAATTCAATATTCCCTTTATCTCATCTCTGAATACTAGTGGTACAGTGTATATACACCATACAAATATCCATTAAAGAATTTTTTTCCTGCTCGATCCCTAAAATAAGAATTTCAAAGTATATGAACAAGTTACGAATGCCGCGACCTCGATTGCCACGAAAACCCTACTAGCTAATTTCTGAGTGAATTCCTTTCTTTTCAAAATTTTGCTCTTCTCCTCCTCGTATCTATGGAAGCAATGTTCCACCTTGAGTTGGTCTGTACTCCTGGAACTGGATAGTGCCCGGTTCAAAGTTTCGAGGCTCTTATCTCCACTTAATTTAGAACCCTCTATATCTTCAATCTCCAAGCTCAATTCCCTCCAATTCAGGGACCAAGCTTCAATGCAATCGGCACCCACACTTAACCTAGCAGTTATTATGCACTTGCCATGCTTGTTTTGATTGACCGGTACAATGCATCCGAATTCCGCTAAGTAATCTCCATCACGAGGGCCATCCATGCGAACAGATATTGGATTCGAGCTGGACAGGTTCACTGTTTTGCCTGACTTCTTGTCCAGTAGTATCCAACTCAGTCTCAGAACCGTTGCCAATTCCTTGGATAGATCTTCACAAGTAGGATTGTCGATGATGATCATTGTATCCTTGAGCTTGTGATCGGAGATACCAACGGCCTGAGGAATGCCATCGAAAACCCTGGAGAGCACGCACTCGTCGTTGAGAAACACATCCACAAGCGACACAACATCACCATGTGATTAAGTTTGGACGTCTACAATTGTAGCCTTGTGATCATACACAATCAGCGGATAGGAGCTGGCGTAGAACTCAGAGAAACCTCCCGCAATGGAAGAGGAAATCATCTCATTGACTTGTTTGGATGCGGTAGAAGGCCAATCGGAGTTGCAGAGACGCTTCCAGTGGGATTTATCTCCGGCAAGATCGGGGAATTCGGAGGAGGTACATGCCACAGAGGCCAGGGCCGTGCCTTCGAGGCGGGACAGTATGTTTTCCATGATATCGTTGTGTTGGGGAAACACGATGGCCCCAAACACCACTCGAACAACACCGGAGCTAGAGATCGATGACAAGCACAAAGGAAAACTCACGCACACAAGAATAAGACACAAAATTTGGTCACCCGGTTCGATCTTAACCGATCTACGTCCGGTGGCGTACCAAGCCAGGAGATTTCACTATATCAAGCTCGATCTACACTTTAGAGCTTTCTCTCTCCTCTTCTCTCTCTACACAAGGAAGAAGATGCCGAAATAGTGACTGAGAGGTGGGTATTTATAGTGCCCACAGCCTAGGACTATTTGGTGTCGGCAGGGGCAAAATCGTCCACTAGAAATCACATTTCTGACCCCGGATATTCAACATATGAACAGTAACTCCGTATATTCAACATATGAACAGTAACTCCGTATAGTACGAAGTCTCCATACCCAATACGTTGTTCATGATCTCCATCCTTAATTTGCAAATATGCTGTGTGGATCGATGATTCTATGTTTTCTTGGATTCCAGTACGATTCGGGTTATGGAAGGTGAGGATGATGTTCTTCTGTTATATACTGTTGGTACTTTTTGTAATCCAATTCTTCCGGGTGAGTCAAAATATTCTTCAAAAGGAAGTACTTTGAATTAGAAAAAAGATCTGATTGTGACCGTTGAGAATCTTTAGCCAAAATATTGGCCTATATTCTGTATTTTAGCAGTCAATGTTTGAATTAATTAGTACTACGAAAGTGACCGTTGTGGATGTGGCCATAAGGATCTGATTTAGGTTCTTTTATATCAATATTTTCATATTAAGAAAGTGTTTTATGTATTACGTCATTTATTTTTTAAAGAATTTTCTCGACGATTTGGGTGGATGATTTTTCAGTTTCAATTCTTTTGTCAATCTTAAGTATGCTTATTCATTTAATGTACTAAACCTATTTGCAAATGGATTAATTTATCTTTTGTCATTAACCAACATCAATGATTTTTCGGCTTCGAATCTATTTCCATTGATGCATCCGCAACTCTTTTGTGTATTACTGTTGAATGTTTTGATTTGCTATTTTTGATGAAGATTGATTTTTTAAGTTGTGTTTTTTTTTTGAAAAGGTAGATTTATTAATCGCCGATATAGAATACAGATACAGAGTTCAGCATCGCCAAGAATAAGCTGGGCCTTGAACATCCGGAGATTTGCCTTATCATCGCCAAACGAAACAATCCCAGTCACCTGTCAATCCGGAGGGAATTGAGCCCCCCGATCAAGTCTTGAAAATGAACCTCAGCAGCCAATCCGGACCAAAAGGACCACTCCGAGAAACATCTCAAAACTGAAAGCAGCACACTATCAAGGCAAGGCTGCTTGTGGTTGAAGATCCATCTGTTTCTTGCATTCCACACACACCAACAACAAGCCCCAAAAAGAGTGTACCAGCATTTCCTCATAAAGCTCCCCCTGACCAAACCCATCCATTCCTCCATTAGATTAAAAGATGAAGAACCAACGCACCATTGTAAGCCAGTAGTTCTAAGAATAGAATTCCAGATTTTCGAAGTGAAGCCACAGTGGTTGACAAGGTGGTTCGAGGACTCGACTTCCTGGTTGCAGAAGGCACACAGAGACTCGAGAGGCTGAATATATCCAATCCTCAAGAGATTATCACGTGTTTTAATTTGCCCTTTCAACGCCATCCACAGAAAACCACTGATCTTGGGCGGCAGCAGCTTCGAATATTGAGATTTGAGGACACATGGTGAGGCCACAGAGAAGCCATTGAAGAGCTGAACGTAGAGGCCATTCACTGAGTACCCCGCGCTTCGTTCAAGAGACCATAGAATTTTGTCCGGGACTGACAGGCGAGGTTTAAAACCAGAAAGGATCGAAAGCAGCTGTGAGACACATTCAGTTTCCCACTCAAAAAGAGCTCACCGCCAGCATAGATTCCAACCACCATCATCACGCGACCAATCCCAGAGATCCCCAATAGGAATGGATTTATCAGGCGCCAGTGAATAAAGTCTCGAAAACAAAGAGCTGAGAGGGGACGACGTAACCCAGGGGTCAAGCCAAAACCTCGTCACATCACCACATCCCACCTCAATCTTAATGTTGCTGCGAAAAGTCACGGCCGAGTGTTCATCTGAGCTTGCCAAGCGCCAAAGATCAACCCAAATTCCTAGCCTGCGGGGATTACATGGAACCCGCGTGAGTGGAAAGACACAATTTGCCCCCGAGTCTTCCCGCCCGCCATGAAGACCCCTAATAGTTCTTGCCCAGAGAGCATTAGGTTCCTGCAAGTATCGCCATATCCACTTCAATAAGAGGGCTTCGTTCTGAAGATCAAGGAGGACGAGCCCGAGGCCTCCTCTAACCTTGGACCAGAGAAACTTCTTCAATTTAGTCTCCAAAAGCTTTAGTACACCAGCAGGGATTCTGAATAGAGACATGAAATATAAAGGAATGCAAGACAGAACCGATCGGATCACAATAATCCTCCCACCCAAGGAAAGCAAAGAACCACGCCACGAAGCCAAGAGCTTATCAAAGGCTTCCAAGACCGGCTCCCAATGGGAAATCCGCTTCATGGAAGCACCAATCGGTATCCCAAGATATTTGAAGGGCAAGGAAGAGGACCGGCATCCCCACTCCTCCAGAACAGGTTGCATCCAAGTCGTATCCATATTAATCCCAATTGCCGAGCACTTCTCAAAGTTGAGGGTGAGACCGGAGACCAACGAGAACGAGACCAAAATGTGCTTGAGGGTCTGGAGTTCACCATAAGAGGCATTGGCAAATAAGATCGTATCATCTGCACACTGGAGGAGATGAAGATTTCAAGCGGAGCTAGGGACAGGCCACCCTCTAACCAGACTAAGACTCTCAGCTCTCCGAACCATGCAACATAAACCCTCTGCGGCAATGAGAAAGAGATAAGGAGAGAGGGGATCGCCTTGGCGAAGCTCCATCTCCAATGAAAATAACCTCGTGGGGGATCCCTTAATGAGAACTAAGGAGGAGACATCTATGTAACAACTAGCCAACCACCGCCTCATCTGTGGTCCAAATTCCATTGCTTCCAGAACGTCGTCAAGATATCTCCAAGACACTATCAAAAGCCTTCCTAAAATTAAGCTTCATCAAGACACCACTGCGACCGATCTCTTGAAATAATTAACCATCTCACTACAAGTCAAAACTCCATCCAGGATCTGCCTGCCATTAAGGAAGGCAATCTACTTCTCTCCAATCACCATACTCATAGCTGAACAGATCCTATTGGAAAGGATTTTAGAGATGATCTTCTGCAGGCTACCAATCAAGAAGATGGGACGAAAATCCAAGAAGCGCCGAGCACAGTGCTCCTTAGGTATAAGAGCAATAAATGAGGATTTCACCTGCGGAAGAATAACACCGGTCTGGTTAACAAAAGAGAAGACGTCATGTGCCACTATTTCCCACACTTCATAAAGAAAGCCATGTTGAACCCATCAGGGCCCGGGGCTTTATTGGGGTCAAAAGCCCAAACTGCAGATCTGACCTCATCTTGTGAAGGGGTTGTTCCAACAAATTCCTCATGCTTGGCGCAATCTTCTTGAATAGGGAACCATCCAGGCGGGGTCTATCAGCAATAGGCTCAAAAAACAGGTCTTTAAAATAAGCAACAGCCCCCTTCACTTCGGTTGGAGACGAGAAGGTCCTGGAACTGGTCTTTATAGAGCCAATACGGTTAGCACAATTCCGCATCTTCGCCACCGAGTGGAAATATTTAGTATTTCGATCCTCCTTAGTCCCCCATTTAAGACGGGAACACTGTCGCCACATTGAGTCTAACAGTCTCTGCTTGCTCCACAACGAGTAAGAAACCTCCCGACGATGACCAATGAGAGGATTAGAGAGCAAGTCCTCATCATCCAGCGCATCCAACCCGTCCAACTCTCTCTCTAAGTAGTCGACTTGGTCAGCAAGGTCCCCAAAAGAGTCGAAATTCTCTTCCTTCAGCCGTTTCTTAAGCAACATCAACTTGAAAACAATCTTGTTCGGGCCAAAGGTAACTTCATTGAATTCCTCCCACCACCTCGAGATTTTTTGGAGAAAATCAGGATGAGAGGCCCAAGCCGTGAGAAAGTGAAAAGGCTTAGGCCCCCAATTGACTTCCTCGGTTGCTAGCAATACCGGATTATGGTTTAAGCAAGAACATGGAAGACCTTTTTGAACACAATCAGGAAAGGTAGAGATCCAGCGAGGAGAAAATAGGAACCTATCAATCCTACTAGCAGCCCTTGTACTCTGCCAAGTGTATCTATGACCTGCAAGAGGCAAATCTAGGAAGTCCATTTCATCCACAAACGCTCTAAAGTGCCTCGAGGAAGTCAGACTAGTGCTCGACGAGCCCCTCCTCTCGCTCTGATGCAAGACAGCATTAAAATCTCCCATAGCCAACCATAAGTCATTCCTGGATGCCCGCCTAAGAGCAACTAACTCCTCCCAAAGCTATTGTTGATCCGAAGGAGAGTTTGGAGCGTATACAATCAACAAATAGCACCGCACATCACCGTCCAAGATAGACCCATCCAACAAAAGCCAATACGCGCCTTTACCAACAGAGTCACATATAAAGAAACTATCCCTCCAAACTGCAAACACACCACCAGAACAACCACTCGAGGGGACGACATCCCAACTAATGGCCTCTCGACCCCACAACTGCTTGGCCAAGCGAAGGGAAGGAGATTCAACTTTAGTCTCAGTGAGCGCCAAAAAATCCACACTATGAGTCCGGACCAATCTTCTAACAATTCTACGCCTAGCGAGGACCTTAATGCCCCAAGGGTTCCATAACAACCAATTCATTGACAGTTGTTGGCTTCAACAGATGCAACTTCCAGCTGGCCAGAACCCGCACTACCTCCCAGACCATCCGAGTCAATCTCTTCTGGAATGAAAGAACTTTCAACTCTCAAGTCATTAGCGCCTAGGGCTCTTACAATCTCCCACACAAGATCCACATCCAGGGGAAGGGGTGGATCTCACCACCCGACAGGAATTAATTAAGCCGCCATTTTTATTCATGGGGAACACCAAAGGACATGCACGAGAGCCATCCCGGTTTGGCAAACGAGGAGGACCTATAGCGCTCCTGGAAGATGAGGGACCCTCGCACGCAATCTTTTGTTGGCCCACCGGAGAAGAGCAAGCGTTCACCAGGCAACCCCTTACCGTCGGCGACTGACCTTCCAAAATAGCTCCACCAAACTGAAACCCAACACCAACTCTTTCCAAATTTTCAACAGGCTGCCCACCACCCCAATTCAGATTAGCTAATGACCATTGAGAATCGGCCAACCCCAGTTCCCTGACATGAACTGGGTGTGAATGACCTCCAATTAATGCCAGAATTGAGCAGGTCAGGCACTGGGGAAAGCTCGTGGCAATGATAGGGCAAACCTCATCGATGAGCACACCAGAAGTCGGGCACCTCACCACCTGCACCAAAGAACCCAGGGAGGATATTAGTAACGCCAATGATTCATCCCCCCTAGCATGAAGGGGGATACCGTGACAAATAACTTCAGCGAATCGAGAAGTGGGAGCAAAGGAGGAGGTCTAGTCCGAGATGCTATTAAAGTGGCTCTCGAGCACCGGAGTCCATTTTGCTTTCTCTTCCATGTTGGTGAAGGAGATCAGAAAGTGTTTGCCCCCGAGCAGCCTGATGGACTTCAAGCGGACTCCTATGCTATTAAGCATAGAGGCTAAGGCCGGAATGAGTTTGAAGTCCGATAACTCCACAATAACACTACAAAGAAGCTCGTCAACCAGGACAGGAGAAGGCAACACCACAGGATTGACTGTAGGCTTGGGAGCGGTCCAAGCAAAGCAGCAGCAAATGATGAGTCAGTGGGACGACCAGACCTAGGCGTAATAGCAACCGCCCTAAGCTAAGGGCGACTGAAATTGTCCTAGGGGCGACAACAATAGGGGTGGGGTGCCTGAATTCCCAAATGACTGCCGATTTTGCAGGGCGATCAAATCTTGCTGAAGATACGAAAAGCTTGTATTTCCCAACAACTAGCCCATTTAGTTTACATTCGGGCCTTGGGGGACCCGGACGAAACCGAACTTCGTACCACGCTTCGAGAGCTTGGAGGGTACGTAGGCATCCAAAACCCTAGTGTGCTTAGAGAAAAAGTTCCGAAGGTTCTCAGGGAACCATGGAGAGGGAAGACCATCCACGTATAAAGTAGACGACGGACGGGGGGGGGGGGGGGGGGGGGGGATGTGGATTTGCCATGGGGCAGAAACCCAGGGACGAGTAGAAAGAGAAAAGAAAGAGGTTTGGGGGGGAGGTAAAGGCAAAGAGGAGACAGTAGGGAGGCTGAAGGTCTAGGATGAGTGGTGGCAGTTTAGGAGTGGAGGGAGAGGGAGGGAGACGCCGTACATCGGAGGGTCACAAGGAGGTGGGGGAAGGACGGGAAAGTGGGAGGAGATGAAAGGTCTACGGCCATGGCTCTTCAATTGATTCTTTTGTTGTAAGATGATCGAACTCTTTTAAGTTGTGTTTTTTAGAAATAAAATTTTATACAATTTAGACTTTCTATCCTTGTGCCATTCAAGCAATCATTCGAGCAAGTGTAATTTTGTTACTTATGTTATGTTTTAGTGAAATTCTTTGAATTGTCCTTAGCTGGACTTCTTATATCTTTAACAGGCTTAGCTACGTGCATCCTTGGCTTGTGGAGATAGTGTAGAAATGTTTGTATCCTTGTGCTTGTCTCGACTTTAATAAGTTGTCCTTATGCTTGTTTAGTCCATCCAAATGTCCAAAATACAAGTAATCAGGACGCAGGAGGGAAGTACTTGGCTCATTTTTTTAATAGATAAATTTTTTTAAATAGTTACAATTGCGAAAAATTAAACTTTTGATTTCTGTCAATTAAACTTTTGACACATTATATAATCATCTCAAATTTCTAAATTCAGTTGTAAAACATAATCAATTGAATATTATATACATCATTTAAATCTCATGTACATGGAATACACACAGCTTATATACGTAAAAGAATTTTCCTCTGTTCCCTAAAATAGGAATTTCAAAGTATATGAACAAGTTACAAATGCCACGACCTCAACTACCAAGAACACTCGAGCAATTAGTTTCTGAGTGAATTCTTTTCGTTTCAACATTATGTTCCTCTCCTCCTCGTATCTCCGGAAGCCCTCTTCCACCTTGAATTGGTTACTACTCCTAGAACTGGATAGCGCCATGTTCAAGATTTCCAGGCTCTTCTCTTCACTTAGTTTTGATCCCTCTATATCTTCGATCTCCAAGCTCAATTCCCTCCAATTCAGAGACCAAGCCTCGATGCAATCGGCACCCACATTGAATCTAGCGGTTATTATGCACTTGCCAGGCTTCGTTTGAGTAACCGGTACAATGCATCCGAATTCTGCCAAGTAGTCTCCATCGTGAGGGCCATCCCTGCCAACCGAAATCGGGTTCGAGCTGGATAGGTTCACCGCTTTGCCAGACTTCTTATCGAAAAGTATCCAATCCAGTCTTAGAACCGTCGTCAATTCCTTGGATCGATCTTCGCATGAATGATTGTCAATGACTGATGCAATATTCTTGAGCTTGTGATCAGAAATACCGACGACATGCGGAATGCCATCGAAAAACCTGGAGAGCACGCACTCGTCATTGAGAAACACATCCACGAGCGACACAAGGCCGTGATTATCACCAGGTAATGACGAAGTGTGGACGTCGACAGTTGCAGCCTTGTGATCATACACAATTAGTGGATAGGAGTTAGTGTAGAACTCTGCGAAACCACCCGCAAAGGAGGAGGAAATCAGCTCATTGACTTGTTTGGATGCGGTGGAAGGCCACGCGGAGTTGCAGAGACGCTTCCAGTGGGACTCCTCACAGGCAAGATCGCGGAGGTCGGAGCAGGTGCAGGCCACCGAGGCCAAGGCCGTGCCATCCAGACGGGACAATATGTTTCCCATGACGCCGTTGTCCATGATCTCCATTTAAATTTCTATGTTGTTGTCAATTTTATGATTTTTATGGTTCTGAGTATGATTTGGGTTTAGAAGGGTCTTCGTCTTCTCTTATATAGTGTTGGTATTATTCCGTTCCGGGTGAGTCAAATTATTCCGTCAAAAGGAAACACTTTGAATGAGGAAGAGGATCTGAATTGTGGATTGACTGTGACTTGTGAGAATCTGATCCATGATCGTCGCCCAAATTTTGTTTTCTAGTGGTCAATGGTATCATTAGTAGTACTCCCAATCACAATTTCCATTTGTTTTAAATTTAAAATTTTGAAAATAGTTTTTGTCACGACCCAATTTCACGGTCGGTGACCGGCGCTAGATCATGTCAAACTTAATATAATAAACCACAACCTAGCAAGCCTCAAATCATAATACATCATTCTTATTACCAGGATTGTCAAAATATTTTTTCACAACATTGTTTCTTCAAACATATATATTTATCGTTATCCAAACTTGATAGACATAATTCAAAAGTTGGAGTACACATCTCCAACATAGTATCATCAAAACACATCCTTTTAAAATATAAACATAATTTACACATATATTACATATTAACATTAAGCTAAGGTCATATGTCAACAGACCAACAAATATGTACAATGGAGCGACCTAGATCACAAAAGAGAAAGACCATCTGGAGACCTTCAAATGTAGACCGAGATGGAAGGCAACGGGCTGAACTCGGATGGAAAAGATTCTCCAGATGCAAACCACAACTCAAATCTCTTCACCTGTGGATTGAAGTAAGGGATAAGTGCTTTGAGACACTTAGTAAGCAAATATTATAAGTAACATGTATTTAACCAACCAGTCGTTCCCATCAAACCCAACCAAATACTAACATACAACTAAGACAACAAAAGACTACTTCACAGACAAGGTCATCAAAGAATTCACGTATCACATGTAATCAGAACTTCAAATAGACTTTCACAGAACATATAACACAATTCGGATGAACTTCAGATAGGTCTAGATAGTGTCACTCCCACACTGACACGAGGATACCATATCTTAAAGGCGCCATCAGAAACCAACCCCGCCGGCCCAATATCATATCGTATACATATCCAATGTATCCTCAGAATATGTGCACATATGCCAACATCCCCGGTTGGTCACGGGTAGACCTCATCATCCGCCATCACACAAATCACATACCAAACTTTTCAAAATTCACATACATACACAGACAATCCAAAAGCAACCTCAAATATCAAATAGACCAAAACCAAACCCAATACCACATTTCAAATTATTCAAAAGTACGCCAAATAAAGCACATCACCCACGTCTAGTTAACTAAACACATGTTACAAAGAATATCCACTTACAAGACAATGGTTGCTCAAACCATTCAAAGAGAAGCTCCGTGCTTCGTTTTACAACTCGTGGTACTCGGATTCAAAACGTCGGTTAACTAGTCAAAAGAACATAAACCATGATCATTACCAACCTCTTAAGCATGTAATTAGATCCTAGGTAACATAAAAATACTTTAGTTCTTTTCTTAGATTCGGATTTACACAAGGCAGCCCCAAGACCTATGCTAAAATTCACAAAATTACACCCCCGATGATCAATTTCTCTTCCAACTTCTATACATAAAAAATTCTAGCTAAAACTTACCTTAACTTCCTTCATCTAGGTCTATATTAATCTGTTATAATCTTCACCTACTAGCTTCTTCAAGGTGTAAAATAATTTCTACTCAAATTAAGCAAGATCCTATAAAACTACTTACCTATTCTTCCAAGTTGTTGAAATCTGGCCCCTTTTCTTTTCTCTTCTTTTCCCTTCGTTTTCCCCCTTTCTCCTAGTCCTTTCTCCTCTGTTTTCTCTTCTAATGTTCAAGTGTTTCGTGCCTAAAGCCTGATCCAAAAGGTTTTCCCTTTTATATGCATGCTAAATAGCTTAGTCATCCTACTTTCCATTTGCCACCTAGCCAACTTGCAACAGAATTTCCTTTTTGATCCTAAACTTTTCCAGCCATTCAAAATCATTTCTAAACTTCTTAATATGTTCTAATAAGTCCCTAAAATGAGCCTTATTCAAATAAAGTCACATAACAAATTATTTTCACATAACTTTCCAATACCGACGAGCTTAGACCAATTTCTGAGTACCTTGATTAATTACTCTGTTACTGCCAGATTATTTCATAAATCGTAAAACTCAAAACAATAAAGTTATAGATACAGATGTTATGAATCCACACAAATTAGAATCAACTAATTTGGAGTCCGGATGAGGAAGTTATGCCCATTTTACCGAATGATGACAGACTAAGCCTAAACCCTTCCAAAATCAACCTTATTTTGTTGTAACAAATTTGGTAGATGGGTGAGGGTATCACAGTTTTTGAGTTCTATTTTCCATACTAAGAATCCGCTGAGAAAGTTGCTTAGATTAGATATTTTGTAATCTAATTCATTAACACTTAAAAGCAATGTTTCAAAACTTGTGGTCAGATCGACGGCACGACCAGTCCAACGGTTACCCGAGAATAATCCCGGGTCCGTTTTGAATCTAAAACTTGGAGAGTGGTCCGACCGCTAGAAATCCAGTCCGGCAGGATGGTTTGCCACCCTGGTTGAACCGGCCCAACTGAAAAATGAAAAAAGAAGAATTCTTCGACCAGAATTAGGAAAATGAAAAAAAAGATACAAAGTTCTTGTTTGTTAACTTCGATCAAAACTAGAAAAGTAAAAAAAATGATAGAAACCAGATTTTTTTTATTTCCTTTGAACAAAACTCCTCTAAACATAGATCTAATCATCAAAGATGAAGACTTAAGTAGGATATTAGAGCCTAATATTATGGTACAAGAAGATTTAAAAGAGGATGATAAGGTTGTGGAATGAAAAGAGTGAGAAATGAAGACAAATAGGGATGGCAATGGGTAGAGTAGGGTAGAGTAGGGTATTGATAGGACCCTACCCATACCCTAGTTTTTTTGGATGGACCCATACCCTACCCTCTACCCTACAAATTTTTTATTGTTAGATTCATACCATACCCTCCTGGAGACCCAGGGTCTGTAGGGTCCGACCCTTTAACGTTCTGCATTTTGATAATTTTTAATCTATACTTAATTTTTATATAAAATTTAAATAAATTCAAGACATCTACTACGTTACACATCAACATTCAATAGAAAATTGATGAAACATCAAAATTTGTAATTTAATTTCAATAGTCCAAAGTTTTTTTTAGAGTTTGAAGTACATAAACAATTCAACAAAAGAAAAATATAGCATGTCAGTTTCTAGTGATCCATCATTCACGACATCTTCTAAGCTAGTTGCGGAATAACATAATAAATATGTTAAAGTTAATCGTAAAGTATATTATATATATTATCAATACGGTCTAACAATGGTCTAACTAGAGTCTAATTAGGGTAGAGTCTAAAATAGGGTAAAAATGTAAGGGTAGTGTCCGACCCACAGGGTCTAGCTATGGATTCATACCCTACCCTAGACCCTAACTCTAAACATGGACCCATACCCATACCCATACCCTACCCTAAACCCAGTCAAAGTCAACATACCCTAGATCCATAGGGTAAGGGTAGGGTCCGACCCTCAGGGTATGGGTATTTCTGCCATCCCAAAAGACAAACCCGCTTTAAAAAAAGAAAGGAATCCAAAGAGAGAGGAGGAGGTGCGGGGGCCTGAGTGTTATTTGGGAAAGGAAGAGATTGGGAAGAGAAAAAGATAAGGGTGATTGAGTGGGTGGGATTGGGAGTTTGTGAGAAAAGAGGAGACAAAAAGTGGAGGGGTGTTTGAAAAGTTTCTAGAATATAGTATTATATATATATATATATATATATATATATATTTGGTAGGATAGTATTATATATATTAACATAAATAATATAATTTAAGATAAAAAATATCGGTCTGATCGGTGGTCCGACTGGTCCGACCGAGTAGATCTGAAATTTTTAAAATTTCGGGTCTCCATCCGGGTCGGTTTTAAAAACATTGCTCAAGAGACAAACTCGTAATTAATGATGTCACTTGTTCTGCATCCGACGGTGTGCTGAGTCTACAACTTTGTACATTGATTGATCTAACCAAGCAAAAAATGATATAGTTTGATTTAAAAAATTAGAAAAAAATTTACATTAGTACATTGTAGTTTGCTTGATTTTCACAGATAAGTCTGTGGTTTAAAACTCATCAAGGAGGTCCCCTGTGATTTTACGGGCTCATCAACTAAACTCATCAACGATTTACTATCGTAATCAAACTTCCAATCACATACAACAAAATGTCATTCATGCTTCTAAATTTGTTAATTTACGAATGAAAAATATATTGTCGAGAGAGCCACCCGAGATTAAAGAAAACAAATTGTCCCGACACCTTCTTAGTCCTTTGGTAATAAAATGAAACTAAATCAACTAGTTAATATAGACAGAATACCGACCTGCCATCTTTAGAGATAATCAACGACTCCAGCTTTGGGAAGGCAGTGTATATCGGGCTCCTTTGTACACAAGGTACTTAAGTTCTTTAAAATCTTGCAGTGGGAGATTTTTCAAGTGATGGTCAAATCCTTCCGAATTCAATTCTAGAAGGCCGGCATCCTTGACCACAACTGAATGATCCAAGTGCAGAGCTTCAACTTTTTTCAGCAACACATTGAGCTTCTTCAGTCCCTGGACGCTTGTGCTAAGCTTCACCTTCAATGTTCTTGAGACATCTTTAAATCTTGACCAGTCCCGGCAATCTCCAATGACTATAAAAAATCTCTCCAGATTGTGAGAGACCAAGTCATCTGGCAAATTCTTTGTATCAGCCAATCCTATTTCCAGAGTAGCCAACTTCTTCAAATTCTTCAGTTCGGCCAAGCCGGCATTAATTCGTATGCCAACGTAGCTTCTCAATCCCCATTGCGTGAAGCCATTTGTTATGTACAGCTCTTCTAGCAGGGCGAAGCGCCTCAAAACACCTGGCGAGATTGTTTTAAGTTCCCTGCACTCGCTTAAATCCAGAATTCGCAGGCGAACCAGTTTTCCTATTTCTTTTGGCAGATTAATAATGTTTGCACCTATCATACTGAGAATCTGTAACTGACCTAAGTTTCCAATAGCAGCAACATCTTTCACATGACAACGATTTAGACATAGGGTCTGAAGGTCTTGAAGATGTTGAATTGAAGGAAGAAGTGGTGACAAGTGCATCGCCGTGAGATCCAAAACTTTAAGTTCTCTAACGACTTCAAAGAACCTGACATCAAGTTGAACCTCACAAGATAACACCAGCATCTTGAGCTTAGGACATTCAAGTCTTGTGGGGGCATTGAACAATTTGGGATAGATTAGCGAAATGTGAGTTAATTGTTCAAGTTCATCCCTCGGCCATTCTTCAACCAGAAAAAGAGCTGCCGAAGCAAACACATGATGATCTTCAGACCCCCTCTTGGCAAAGCTATGAACAATTTCATGCATTGTAAGATACTTTGGGTTGCCATTTCTCAGCAACAAGAAAGAGCTTTCGAGGTCACCCAGCAACTTGAGCACCCTACTTCTTGATGCTTTTATTGTTGTGTAGTCCTTGAACAAACCTAAGCCTGTCACATACTTGACCAAATCATCAACACGAATGGCGTATGGCAGGAGGAGACCACACAACAGAAACAAAAACCTCTGATCTCCTCTCAGATAACTGTAACTTAATTTAAGGGCCGAGTACATTTGTGCTTGCATCTCAGCTGTGTTCTCCTGAAGCCCAGATTGTAGCCGCAGCAAAGCATCTTCCCATACATGTGACTTCTTCTTCTTCAACGTGGTTGCAACCAGTAGTAATAAAATAGGCAAACCTCCACATTTTTTCACAATCTTGGTAGCTAAACCGCGAGCAGGAATGTCACCCACCGTCTTCTTAAATAACTTCCATGCCTCGTTATCCTTCAAGACATCAAGCCGAAAACCTTTTTGCTTTTGCACAGCCATTCGAGAAACAACGTGCTCATGCCTAGTTGTCACTAACACTGTGCAACGGTTCTTGTCGGCACCATTTGGGATGCCGACCTTCTTCAGGTCAATCACATCCCAGACATCATCGAGTATCACCAGGGTGCTCTTCTCTTGCAGCAGTCTTTTATGCAAACAGAGCCGCTCTCAGCTCAATGGACTCCAAGGGCTCCACTTCCTTCTTAACATCTAACCACTCGGCAATTCTTTCCTGTATTTTCTTGACATCTGCCTTGGGGTGCACTTCTGCCGTAACCACCAGCTGGAAAACACCTTCCTCCTTCATCCGCCGGCCGATGTGTTTCGCAAGAGTAGTCTTCCCGACCCCGCCTAAGCCCCACACCCCAATCAGGTCAAAGTCTCTGTTCCTCAGGGCATCCAAGATGGACTTGAGAGTGGACTCTCTCGATTCAAAAGCATCATAATCATCAAAAGGCAACAATGGATGATACAACGGCAGACGATAGCCAACCTGGTGATATTTGCCTTTCTCTGTTAGCTCCGCAATGGCAGTAGCCTCCAACTTAGCTGTCTTGCTCAGCTCGTAGCGATTCTTGAAATCGGGGAGCCATCCCAGGCAACAGGTCTTGTCGGCCTTATCGTCCTCCGCAAGAATGTTGACTCCACGGTCGATGGCTTGGTCCGCACGTGACATCCACGTGCGGACGAGCGCTTCGATCAGTTCCAGGCTCCTTTCAGCTTCTGCCACTTGGTGGTCCACCTTGTCTTTTGCATCTTTCAGGTCATGGAGATTCACCCGCAGGATCTCGATGTTGTCATTGTAGTCCAGCACGTAACGGATTTGCTCCCATATAGCTTCTACTGCCTTCTTGACCAATGCGCTTGCCACCGAAGTTGCAATACTTTCCATACTACTCTAACCAAATGAAATCCGGAGGACGGAAAGAAACAACAGAGTAAGGTGAAGCAGTTTCAGTATAACAATGCATAAAATGTATTGAGGCTGCAAATTCTGAAAGTCTTTTCATCTTAATTCTTAAGGCGTAATAAGAATTAGAAACTCGCGAGAAACCGCGTCTATTGACTAGGAGGACATATGTTTAAAAGTCTTTTCAACTAATTTACTTTTTGTAATTATATGCTAATAAATATATGATCCCACTCGCCCCAGTGAACAAAAAAATAAAACTCCAAATTGAAGCCATTGACCAATATCGAAACTCGGATGGTTCATGTACTTTCGACAAGTTTGCAATCTGGGAAAAAAAATTGTTTAAAGATTGGACTATTGATCTGGCAATATTTTTAAAACATTGTTCGTATATTATGACAATTGTTTGATCGAGAACAGATATTGACCCAACCTAATGGATCTATTGGTATTTATTCGGTGTAATTTTGGTTCGGTATCCCCTGGTGTAATTTTGGTTTTAAGGATGATCCTTTACATTATCTGAATCATTTGATGTACTTTTGGTAGATATTTGGTGAAATACAACTTTTATTTATAAAAAAACAAAAGAACAGATATTGACCAAACGGGGAAACCGGGAAGTAATTGGGAACAGATATGGTTAGTGCTCTTGGAAAACTCACCCGTTCAGCCGAATCAAGAATGATGCTGATGCTGATGCTTCTTACAGTTGGTTTGGTTGCATGCAGTTGTGGATGCTTGGCTGTTTGGTCCTGCTCCCATGACTGTACCTGGAAGTCGGATCCGTTTATGTGTGGAAGACGAAGAGCCAGTCAATGCATTGGACTTGGTTGGCGGGGGTCTCTCTCTTCTTTTATTCCCGGAATTATTACGCCCAACCACTTTGATGTTTCGGTTGTGCTCTTTGGATTTGCTGCAGGGTTCAAGCTTCTTTCATGGTTTGGGCCTGGCCTGGTGTACGTCTTGATTTTGGATTTTGGGCTCTGGAGTTATTTTGTCTTGGGGATTCCTTATGCAATTGCTTAGGAATTCCTGCTCCCACTTTGGTCCAATTGCTTAGGAATTCTAATATCATCATGGGTCTGTAATTATTCAGGGATTTGTATTAACGTTTTGTAACTTCGTACCGTAAAAGAACTTTGTCCTTGTGGTGTTATCAATGGTACTCTTTGTCCTTGGTGTAGTTTTTCCATAAGATTTTGTTGCATCAGGGTTTACGAGTCCGACAATTGCGAGAATACGAATTATCCTTCTGACTACTATTATAATTATAAATAAATTTACTTCTAAAAAAATAGATATGGCTAGTGTATAAGTTGGATATGGTTAGTGTATATGTTTTTTTTATAAGTGAATGGATTGTATTCTAATAAGCGTAAAATACTTACAATCATATGTCCCTACCAAAGGCCAGGACAAGTTGTATATGTTTTTTTTTTGGTAAGTGGATGAATTTTTTGATAGTGAATATGTTAGCTATGCATATATGGTAAGTAGCCGTTAGAATCTCAGTTGATTAGGCAAGTACATGATTAGGAAATCACATTTTTGTATAGTTATCTTTTATATATAATGCTAGGTGGTAGTGCAACTGATGTAACTACAATGGATCAATACAAGTAAATACAACTTCTTTGAGACACTCCCTTGAGAGAAAAATTCAGTCGGCTTCATATGATATCCACAAAAACATTTGCTAGGGTCTTTCAGTGTGGGTTTTGGACAGGGGAAGGTTCGTAATTCGATTTGATTCGATTCGTTAAAAAATTAATTTGATTCGTCGAAAATTCGATTTGTAAAAAATTTGATTCAAATTTATTCAGAGAAGAATTAAATACAGATCAAGATTTCTAAAATTCGTTGGACTGTCAAATGCGATTTAAATTTGATTTCGATTCGAATTTATACATATTATGTAAAAGAATTTAAAATAAATAAATCTGGGCTGATTTGAATGGAGAGTAAACAAGAGGGCAAAATTGAAATTTTATCGCTTGACGCGTCACCTCGGCGTCACGTCCCCTCTCTACTCGATGATCCAAGACAACCAAATGCGGATACAACATTTTATTCCGTGAAAAGACAATGGATCAATGTACAGATCAACTTTTGTAGGGTTTTTGTCCAAAATGGTGTTACAGTACCATTTTATCCCCAAAATGGTGTTACTATTGAAAATATTCCGAAAATGGTGTTGCTTTTCAAAATTGAAAATTTTTTTCGACCTGGGTGTAATGATCTTGATTAGAGAAAAGGGATCAAGAACCCTAGAATTAGAGAAAAGGGGGAGAAATAGAAGAGAAGAGGGGAAGAAGAAGAGAACGATCTGTTCCTTGAGATTTTTTTTATCAAAATGAATGAATAGTTCTAATCTTTCTACCTATATGCTATTTCTATTGTTATCAATTACAGATTGATCCCACTATCTTTGGAACTATTACAATTAAGTGCAGTACGTTACAACTCCGCCCTTTGAAAAACCTTATCCTCAAAGTTTAAGGGACATCAAAACTCAAAATAGCAGATGCATCGATGCACCATAGTTGCCTTGTACTCGTCATCAAAATTTAGATTGCAACCAGACCTCCAAGCATGAGTCATGTCACTCTCACCCCTCGTATCAGCCCAAAATACTTCCTTATAGAGCCATTGTTCATCCCAATCAATGAGAATAGGAAACTGCAGCAGTGGAGCACATTGTGAATCTGTAGGACATTGCATTACTGCTACAGCATAAAATTTCAGAATTTTCTTTGCAAAAGATGAAGCAGATGATGAATCTGCAGAGTTCTGTAGACATGGTTGCTGCAAAATTATAGAGATCTGCAGATTTGGTTTCTACAGAAATGCAACAGCTTGCAGACCAGGCACCTGCAGAAGTGCACCAAGTAATGAACCTATTGTTGGAGCAAAATGCAGATCACCTGAAATTGGCATAGGTACAAAAAATTGCATATCTACTGCAGACAATTTTATATCTGTACCAAAATTGCAGATCTTTCTCATTTATTGTGCAGACTGAATTAAATTCACCAAAGTCCACAAGCACCCCAAAAATTTCCTTTAATTCTCCTCCTTCCAACCTCCTCATTGAGTTCAACTCTTCAAGCATACTCATCATCATTTGATAATCTTCAAGAAGCTACTGACATGTAAGAAATGAAGCTGCAACACCAGCAAAGCTCAACACACTCGTGTGATATAACAGCCTCACAACACTATTGAAGGACAAATCTGTACTCACACCAAGTCCATTTCGAACCCCCATAAGAACACCTCCTTCCATGCTTTGCTTCTCGAGCATAACCCTCTCAACTAGTGTGGTACAACCACCATTTCCATGATATATACACTTTTTATCATCCTGTCCAAAAACATGTCTTAAGCACATGACAACCACCATTTCCATGATCTGAGCCAACTGCTTTCTAATACCACTAACATCATTACGAAATAAAATTTCAGCTTCAACAACTTCCAATCCACCTGGTATATGAACATGCTTCTCTGTCATTTCTTGATTTACTTATGTTTTCATCACATGCAACAATAAAGCTGCAAAAACTCAAACTTGAATGACAGATTCGATATCAGATGCATCTCTACAAAACCAGGAGTCACTCTTTACTTTGATATGTGCATCACTCAAAGATTTAATCACTATCTCCTTATCCAAAATAGATGCTCCCGTGCACCAAAAACATTGACAATGTACACAACAGCACACCAAACATGCACCTGCCTTTTCTTGCCTTTTCATGCCTTTTCTTGCCTTTTCATGCCTTTTCATACCTTTTCTTGCCTTTTCTTGCCTTTTCTTGCCTTTTCATGCCTTTTCTTGCCTTTTATTGCCTTTCCATGCCTTTTCTTGCCTTTTCATGCCATTTCTTGCCTTTCCTTGACTTTTCTTGCCTTTTCTTGCCTTTTCATGCATTTTCTTGCCTTTTCTTGCCTTTTCATGCCATTTCTTGCCTTTTCATGCCATTTCTTGCCTTTTCATGCCTTTTCATGCCTTTTCATGCCTTTTCATGACTTTTCTTGCCTTTTCATGCCTTTTCATGACTTTTCTTGCCTTTTCATGCCTTTTCATGCCTTTTCATACCTTTTCATGCCTTTTCTTTCCTTTTCTTGCCTTTTCATGCCTTTTCATGCCTTTTCTTGCCTTTTTGGGCCTTTTCTTGTATTTTCATGCATTTTCATGCCTTTTCTTGCCTTTTCATGCCTTTTCTTTCCTTTTCTTGCCTTTTCATGCCTTTTCATGACTTTTCTTGCCTTTTCATGCCTTTTCTTGCTTTTTCATGCCTTTTCTTGCCTGCACCAGAGGAAGCATTGAAAACATGCACACACTTGCTGTTCAGAACTTGCAGCTTCTTGCCCAGTAATTCTCAGCAGCACCTTTCTCTTTATTTTCTCATACTTTCGCACATAAGCAAGATAAGAACGCTCCACATAAACTGGAACTTCAAACTCCACAATTCCACCATCTTTAGCAGTAGCAATCCGCTCAATTCCAAGATTAGCAGATTTAAGAATCATTTCCTTCATTTTCCAAACCAGGATCTCACCACATTTAAAAACAAATGCTCCAAACTTTCCTAACAACATAATGGACTTCAGCTTTTCAAACTTTCTCACATACTTCTTAACTATAGTCACCAACTTTAATTGATTAAAGTCGATGCTTCTCTTGACAAAAAATTCATATCCTCTGTCCAAGGATCTTGAATTCAACACGTACACAACTCCACACCACCTCGCGTATCTATTATTCACAACAGAAGATACAAAGCCTAAATCATCCTTTTCTTCACGAATCATTGCAACTAAACCCCCGTCTCCTACCTCATGAATGCAAACATTCAAGAATTGTTTCTCATCATACGGTATGAATCCAGGAGACATAGGAATTACAGACCTTGGAGGCGAGAAAGTCACATGGTTTACCTCGACCGATCATTCTTGGAAGGAAGGGCGTGTTTGCAGGACCTCCACCAAGCTCGGGTGTTCTTGAGAGGCAGGGCATTGTTCTTGCAGTCGATGCCTCTAGTTAACCTCAGGAATCCATTCAAACCCTAGCCTCGATGCAACCATTTCTGGCGAAGCGTTGCCTTGCGAACGAATTCCTATAATTCGCAACCCGCTAGAGCCACCCTGATGAGAGTTTCTCGGAGGACCTAGAGGATTAGGAAGCAAAGGGAAGTCCATCTCCACCACTGGTGATTTTCCCATCGTGACCATGAACGACTTCAATGTCACCTCGAACGAGTCAAAACGTTGGTCCATCGTCTCCATACAGCCCCGAAGCTCTTCGAATTGAGCACGACGCTCACCGTTCTCTTCCTCAAGAAACCTGACCCGATTTCCCAGATTCTGGATGGTTTCTTGAATTGAACCTTCCATAGTGTTCCTACGAGTCATTGGCTTCTCAATCCGAGGGCGAGAGGCTCTGATACCATGTAATGATCTTGATTAGAGAAAAGGGATCAAGAACCCTAGAATTAGAGAAAAGGGGGAGAAATAGAAGAGAAGAAGGGAAGAAGAAGGGAACGATCTGTTCCTTGAGATTCTTTTATCAAAATGAATGAATAGTTCTAATCTTTCTACCTATATGCTATTTCTATTGTTATCAATTACAGATTGATCCCACTATCTTTGGAACTATTACAATTAAGTGCAGTACGTTACACTGGGATCCTCAAATTGAAAAAAATTTTGACTTAGGACCAAAATCGAAAAAAAATTTGACTTCCGTGGTCGAACAAATCTTTTCGATTTAGGGTCATTTCCAACACCAACCGGTAAAATTGGATCTTGTCCCGGATTTATCCCAAGTCAAAAAAAATTTTCGACCTGGGTCGACCCAGATCGAAGAGAAATTTCGATCTGGGTCATTCCCACAGAATCCAGCTTAAAGCTGGATTCTTGTCCGGAAAAGTCCCAAATCGAAAAAAACAATTTGACCAGGGTGGACCCAGATCGAAGAAATTTTTTGATCTGGGTCTTATATAACCCCCAACCAAATTCTTCACAGAACTACCAAAGTGCGAAGACAGAACTACCAAAGTGCGAAGAAATTCTTGGCTGTCCCCCTCCTTAGGTACGTTCCTTTTATACTTTGTTATCAATTCAATTCAATATACATTATTTTGCTATTTATTTTATGAACTTATGATGATGGATTATGCCACCATGAAATATTATTATTAGTTCATAAGAAAAAAATCCAAGAGAATTTGATTAGTAATAATGAGTTCATTAGATACTAGAAAAATTTTCTATTTCATTTGAAAAGAACATGTGTCTTATTTGGTTGTCTATTGAATTCATTCGCCAATATGTCATCAATAAAATAATATGGATTATGTCACCACTAATTATGTGTCAATTTTTATTTGCCATAAATTTCGTTTTAGTAGATCAATTTCTGCAATTTTATTTTGTGAACTTATGAATCTAATTATGTGTCAACTTCTTTTGTTATAGTGTTAAAAATGGCTTTATGGAATGTACGAATAACTTTCAAATATGGTGGAGAAATGTACTACAACAGTGAAATCAATTTTTATTACATGGGTGGATTAGAAAAAAAGTTCAAGTGTTATGAAGATTTCTCCTATGATTTGTTTTTGACAAAAGTATATGAAAAGACTATTGGTCCTGGTGAAGAAGTTCTTAGGCTGCTATTTAGATATCCTATTGACAGAGAGAAATTTTATCAAATGCCTATTGACAATGATGGAGATGTTAGGAATATGGTTCACACAATAATCAGGTTTGTAGGACCGTATAAGAGTGTGATTTATTTAGAAATAATTGTGGAGAAGCCAGTTACTTAGTAGTGATGGAGCTGGTCTGTCAAGAGTGATACCACTTGTAGTTCCTTCCACAAGGGATGGTCATGGAGCTAGTCTGTCAAGAGTGACGCCACTTGTAGTTCCTTCCATAAGGGATGGTCGTGAAGCTGGTCCGTCAAGGGTGACGCATTTTGTTGTTCCTTTCATAAGGGATCCTGATGTTGATGATTATGAAGTCCTAAGAGATTAGTTTGAATATGATCCTACAGAAGTACATCCGTATGCAACTACAAATTTCCATACCGAAGAAGAAGAAGAACAACAACAACAATAACACAGAGAAGAAGAAGAAGAACTATACGGAGAAGGAGATGAAGAAGAAGAACAAGAACAATACAGAGAACCACAGTTTGCAGGTCACTATGAAGTAGCTGCAACTAAGCATGGTGAACAAGAATCGATGAGCATTTATGATGAAGATTGGGGACCTCAAACCGAAATGGGTGGAAGTTATGACGATGAATTGAAGGAGGGTACGATTTGGAATACCAAAGAAGATGCAAAGAGGGAGATCGAAAGATTCTCAATGAAAGTGCGGCGTGAGTTGAAGCTTAAGGAAACAAGACCACGCACTTACGCTGTGAAGTGTAAAAAATAGGAAGAAGGATGTAAATGGAAGATCCGTGTCTCAGCAAAGGGACTAATACTTCCTACATGACGAATAGTAAAATACACCTACCCGTATACCTGTAGCGTAGAATGACCTTTAAAAGATCATCGACAACTCTGTTCTGCTCACATTGCAAAAGTTATTATGAATATAGTTGCTGAACAACCAGACATTCCAATTAGGTTTATAATTACTGAGATACAAGACCGCATTGGATTCCAACCCTCTTACAATAAGGCTTGGTGGGGAAGAGAGAGGGCATTCCAGTATTTATGGGGGAATTGGGATGAATCATACAATCGTCTTTCACAATGGTTTGCGGCATGCAAGGCTAAGAATCCTGGAACGGTTATAAAATGGGAATATTATCACTGTTTCCCAGGCATAGACAATGTGGTTCCTCTTGAATCAGTTACAAAGGCTAGTTTTCTGGAGTTTTAAGCCCTACATTACAGCTTTCCAATATTGCATCCCTGTATTGGAGATTGATGGGACATTCCTGTATGGAAAGTACAAGCATGCCCTTTTGATCGCCACTACTATTGACGGGAATAATTTTATAACTCCAATTGCATTTGCCCTCGTTGAGAGCGAGAACACCAGCAGTTGGCCTTGGTTTATGAGACAAATCAGGCTGCATGTGGCTCTTAACCGACGTGACATATGTCTTATTTCTGATTGGCACAATGGCATATTAAGGACAATGGTGGATGACAATAGTTGGAGAGAAAGTATGGGGACTGTCCATCAATATTGTCTTAGACACATTGCAAGCAACCTCAACAGGCGCTTCATGAACGACGATATTAAGAATGTGATGATGATTGCAGGTAACATTAAAAACTTGTGAAGACAAAAAACTAATATACAACCAGTTTACACACTGTTTACTCCACATATAATTGTATGACTTTTTTCGTTGTAGGCATGCAAGCACAACCGAAGAAGTTACATGATAATCTGCAGGAAATAAGGAGTGTCAAGCAAGAGGTATACGATTGGATTTTAAATAAAGACCCAACAATGTCCAAGTTGACCTTAGCTTACGATGGCCGGCGGCGTTATGGTCACATGACGACGAATGTCGGGTCAAGAAAGTTGCGGAGTGCATTAATAAGGTCTTCAAGAAAGTTTATCGTTTGCCGGTAGTAGCCATTGTGGCCGAGACATTTGAAAAGCTAGCCACCTACTTTAACGAGAGGTCAAGTAAGTGCATTCAAGAGAGTGGTGGTGGGCAAATAGTTTTAGCGAAGAAGCTGAAAAAGCAGTTAGATAAGTGGGCGAAGAAGGCCGGACGACATAAAGTAAAAATGTATGCTGATGAAGTTGGGATTGGCGAAGTAGAAACCGGATACATTCATGCAAGAAGAAAGGGGCATAAAAAACATGTAGTCAATTTGTGGGGGGGAACGTGCACCTGCGGCAAATTCCATGCTTTCTCGTTCCCTTGTTCACATGCAATTGCAGTTTGTACTAAACTTGGGGGCCTCGAATACAAGATGTTTGTTGATGAGCATTATCACCTGAAAACTACGCTACGTTGCTACGAACATAAATTTGTTTCACTTGGCAATTCATCATGTTGGCCACCTCCAGAAGACTCCAGTATTGTAAAGCTCATTCCTGACGAAAGAACCTTGAAGACAAGAGGACGCCCACAACATCGCATACGAAACAAAATGGATGAGGCTACTAGTGTTCGTTGTACATCGTGTAATACAGTGGGCCACACTCGGCACAATTGGATTAATATAAGAGGGGCTGAAGCGGCTAATGCTAGAAGACGAGGTCGTTGACGTTGAAACTCAAGTATACACGTTGTAAAAGTATGTGAATGGCGTGCGCATCAAACTTGTGGAGCTAATTATCCAAAAATTCTAATTGTGTATTTTTGTCTGCTGTCAACATTTTCAGGTGCACATCTCGCATGATGACGAAGAACAAACTTTTCCAGCACCATATCCTGATGATTCTCATATTGATTGGGATGCACTATGTGGCTCTGAATATGGGTATATTTTCAAAAAATTAAAGAGACCATCCAATGATAGATCGGAAGTCCCTCCTAAAAAATCTATTAAAAGTATATGTGATGAAGACATTTTCAAGAGAGTTCCAGAACCGTGGAAAAGAGCCATAGACTTTTTAAGAACTAAAGGTATTCTATGTTTCTAACTTCAATAACCTAATATTTTTTAGTGGGTTTTAATTATTTTTTATAGGTATGATGATTGGAAACTATTTTCAAGGGTCAAGCATTCAAAACTTCAAAGATACCCATAGTGGTACTATAGTTTCGCCGGTAAGAGTTCCTAAATTGTCTTTCTAAATTTATTTAATATCATATAGTTAATTTAATTACAAGTAATTTATTTTTTCTTGTAGATGGTTGTGTACGTGACCCGTCTGAAACGTATAGGTAAAAGTACAACCGCCACATTTTAGGTAAAATTCAAATATTTTTTAATAATTCTGAAGTATTTGTGGAACATGTATTAATTAATCTCTTATATATTTAAGAATTCCACTGATTGTGTTTATGGTAGCATAAATTACTCAACCAGTATTGTTGACGCTTGAAGTGTGTTGCTACTAAATAATGTGAGCATAGCTTATTACCATTTTTAACACAATAGTACCAAATACTTATTCACTGATTTCAGTGGTTGTTTATCAGGTAGAAGTGGACTCTTCGAATCCGTACCGGAACAACAAAATGTTAATAATTACTGAAGAGAATGTGGTCAAAATCTTCAGGAAAAAGGGCGAAACTTCGTCAACTTGAAAGAATATAGAGATTGTTCCTTGAATTAGGTATTTTTTTAAAGAAACATGTTACTTGAATTGAGTTGTTGTGTATGCTTTGCGTTTGTTATCTTATTGCAGGTTATTGTCATGTACTATGTCGTATTTTTTAAGACGATTGCGAGATCTTTTTAATTCAGACGATAGCTGTGTAAAAATTGAACAACCGTGATAACAAAAGTACACAAACCGGAGTCAATATAAAAATATAATGTTTGGTACAAGAAAAATATCCATTGATATAAACTAGTTCTGTCTACGATGCCGGCCACGGACATCTAAAGTACTTTCATTCAGACATCGTCTGATCGAATGTCTTGCTGCACGATCTAAATGTTGGTAGGGCGGAGGAGGCTGAGGTTTCCCATCGTCTGATTGCAAGTCTGGCCTATCTTCATACGGTGCGTGAATTGTTGCCAATGAAATACTCGCTCGAAACCTCGGTGACACTTAACTACCACTCGCGCCCATCTGAGCGCACTGTGACATGCCTGGAACATTAGATATCAGAGTCCGATATTGGTAATAGTTTGGGTTATGTCATGACCCAAATCGGTGGTCGGTGACCGGCGCTAGACTTTAACTCTTTTAATCACAAAGAAATCTCGCCAGCCTCAAACGTATTCAGAATTTATAATAATAAGCTTTTAAATATAAAATTTAAAACTTAATTTACAAAATGTAAGCCAAGCTGTTCCTTTTTAATACATATTCATATGTTCTTTTCCCAAGATCAAATTAACTATGTAACTACGGAGCTTCTAGATCAAGGAGCAAAATACAAAATAGAGACCTTGATGCAAGTCCTGAAGAACAAAGTGGACTTGGTGCAATCATGGTAGATCTCCGAACCAATACAACTCGTGTACGAGTTCCTGCAAAACTGGTGAGAGGGGGGTGAGTGTTTTAGAACACCCAGTAAACAAATAACATATGCATTGTAATTTATTTAGCCACTCAATGCATAAATATACCTAACACATGCATATAACTAACATGACAATTGAATCATGCAGACATGTACAGTATCATAAAATCATACTTACGAGATGACCAAATATAGCATATAATCACAAAGGCACAGAAACATGATCAAACTATGCAACATCCCATACCATCACATAATTTGACACGTGAACACATAATTCCAAAATCAAATCACAGCACTGGATGAATATTCAGCAGAATCTAAATCGTGTCACTCCCTCTCTAACACGAGGATACCATATCTCAAAGGCACCATCATCAACCAACCTCCTCGGCCAAATAGTTCTACCCGCCGGAAGGCAACCATAGCACATCAGACCAACCTCATCGGCCAAATAGTTCTGCCCGCTGTAGGCAACCATATCATATCAGACCAACCTCATCGGCCAAATAGTTCTGCCCGCCGTAGGCAACCATATCATATCAGATCAACCTCATCGGCCAAATAGTTCTGCCCGTCGTAGGCAACCACATCATATCAGACCAAACGCATCGGCCAAATAGTTCTGTCCGCCGTAGGCAACCATATCATATCAAACCAACCTCATCGGCCAAATAGTTCTGCCCGCCGTAGGCAACCATATCATATAGTTATTCATATCACATAAATTTATAGGCTCCGAACGAATCAAATATTTCCAATGAACAAACCAAACATTTCCAGTGCCCACTCAGGGCCAAATTAATCAAACAAAATCATAATATCATATCATAATGCTCATATAAAAAATATAAAATATGCACTAACAGTACCATATTCAAATCATGACAAATAAATAGAGTACGCCAAAGAAAGCACGAGTCACATATTATTTGTTTACCAATTCGACCGAACGTCAATTTAGGGAATTTCTTTCCCGTAATAGACCACCTCTTTCTCCTTTACTTGATCCATGCTCAAATTTCTCAATGTACGAGTGTTCAATTTTAAACCTGTCACAACCAATATCCATTTCTCTAATTCAATCATATCTCATAATACATATATCTTCCCAATTTCAATATCCTTATAAATCGGTTCTTTCACTCTTTCTAGCTTCCAATATATTTTAGATTTTCCATCTAAAGATACCGAATCCCACCATTTCAACCTCAACCTAATATACTTCATCCAATTTACAATCATTGTAATTTCAATACTGATAAGAAGGCAGCATCCCCACTTAACTCTCGTACTCGTAACTAATAATCAATCTAAACATAACTGGGAAACTTACCCAAGTGATTTTCGTTGTCTTAATTATCTCAGAAAACTTAACATTTATTTTCTTTCATTTTTTCTCCACGGTTCTTCTCTTATTTTAGTTTCCTACTCTAGGTACCTTAATGCTTCCTAGTTCACCCCCTTATGTTTCTCGTTCGAATAGGTTGTTCTAAATTATCTTATAAAGATTTACAATAAGAACCTATGGAAGATCAATAGTTATTGCTTCCAAGTTTCACGTAATTATCTTATCTTCCTTAGCATTAATTCTTATATATTCTTTCTTTTAGGTTTCGTTCAAGAACCACTCAATATTCTTGCTGAGGAACAAATATCTCACTAAAATAAAGTCACCTTGGTCAATGGTTCCTCTTCTCTGTTTTTCTGCCCCTTGTTTCCTCTTTCGGTTTCCCTTTTAATTATAGTTCTTGTCTATAATGTCACCAAGTAATATATATTATTCCAGAAAGTTTCCACCGCTTCCAAATTAAACTTTATCCCTTTTTTTTCCTGTTACTTTGTCTCAATTTTTCCAAATCTACCACATATTGAATTTCTTTCTTTTGTTGCCACGTTTTCCACTCTTGTTTTGAATCTTATCTCTTTTTGATATTTAAGTTATATTGTAGTCCTAATATTTTAAGCAAGTTCAATTCAAGATTTTATTTTATTGTTAATTAAATTTCAAAACCGTAAAATAATTTAGCACTTCAACTTAATTTATACTTGAAGGGAATTTGGGCCCATAATTAACGAATAATCATGAATTAATTACCTCATAATTAATGAAATAAATTCATTAATAAATAACAAGACTTACTTGTTGTAGCGTGCTTTAAACAGGATCGGATAACAAGATATTATCACTGGTGGTTTACGATCACAAACGGATCGGATACGTAAACGATTTCCACGAGTTTTCTTGCTTTGCAAAATCTGAGAACTACAGGGACTAAACTGAAAAAGCTCTCTGAAGTGTATATCTCAGAATTGGAAAGTTCCATTTTAATCACCAGTGATTTCTCCCTTTTATAGAGAGATCCAGCTCACACATGTGCACCACGTGTCATCCACGTGGCGCCACGTGGTGAAGCTATAAACTAGCGTTGCCACGTGGTGTCTGCGTGGCGTGCCACGTGTCACTAGCTTTGCCACGTGTCGCCCGGGTGACGTGCCACGTGTCATTAGCTTTGCCATGTGTCGGCCGCGTGTCAGGCCACGTGTCGTCCACGTGTCGGCCCAAAAGCCCAATGGCTTTTGGGCCTAATGGGCTTGGACCCATTTTTGCCCAATAATGGGTGACTAATGGGCCAGTCCAACATCTCCCACTCACACATTATTGATCATAGTCAACAATGTCTCAGATTATGTTTAGCAAGAATTTCGTGCGACTAGCATACATCGAGTGCACGTAGCTAAACTCAAGAGCACACACACACGGGCTACTTGAATGATAGCATCTCGACATTCTTATTACGTAAGGTATGCCTTATCCTAGGTCTCATCTCATATTCTATTGTTTGCATATGTGATTTCAAACAATTTAATCGTGTTCAATATTGTATTACTTTCAACACAATAGGTGCGCACCATTGAACAACGAAACTGAGGAATGTGATCGATGAAGAACCTTTTCCTTTATAAGTATTTCTTCCATCATGATAAAGCCTGCTTTTCTAGTCAGTCTTGCCAGGTCGAATAATGAATCATGACCTTTTCATAGACTTTCCAAGCTAGCAGCACAGAATCATATTTTCAAAATACGTTAAGGATCATGAGGATAGAGTATTGAAAAAACAAATTTTTCGGAATTGGTCTCACACAAGTGAAACATAAATCAGTTAATGATTTCCCATGCATTGGTCGACAAAGCAAACATGGTACAGTCCACCTCCTATGATGTTCATTCATTTTTTTAAAAAAATGAGCGCATGTAATTCATAATTAAACATCATACTAGAGCATCAGTCTAGATGTTTTACTGAACAACGACTTTAGTTTACTAAAAACTGCTCTAGGCTATATAGACAGATTAATGATAAGTTC
Source organism: Hypericum androsaemum (assembly GCA_963995505.1). Taxonomy (NCBI): domain Eukaryota; kingdom Viridiplantae; phylum Streptophyta; class Magnoliopsida; order Malpighiales; family Hypericaceae; genus Hypericum; species Hypericum androsaemum. Next base: position 3,367,053 of record OZ023186.1, on the reverse strand, counting down.
CACTTATTCCTTATCATTTGGATTTACAAAATAAATCCAATGCAGCAACTGATGCATGCATTATCAAAAATCTCGCACTTTAACAAGAACATCTCTTGTAGTTAAGCAAGACAGCATTAAAATTTTAGAACAGGCACTCGATATAATGATGTTCATAAAACTGCCTCATCTCAACAAGGAATCAACTCGTTGACTCCCACTGAGGTAAACACCCGTGTGAGTGGGTTACTTTTCTGTCTCACATGCTCAGGTAAATGTTTCCCAAAAAAACATTCACACATTCGTATTATTAGAACAACCATGTTATATTGAACAACTGATTTCTTATAACATGTACAAAAAACATCAATGTCTACGCAAACCAAGGGATCTGACGTATTTTTTGAACACATCTCTGGATACAACCTTAGTCATAGGATCTGCTATCATATCTTGCGTAGGCATATGTTTTATGCTGACCTCCTTATGTACAATCATATCCCTAACGAAGTGATACTTAATACCAATATGCTTTACTCTGCTATGGTATCTAGGATCCTTAGCAAAAGCTATTGACGCTTGATTATCGCAAAATAAGCTCACTGGTCCTTTTGAGTTGGTTAGGGATAAATGGTTTAGAAATCTCTTCATCCATACTGTTTCTTGTACAGCTGCAGCAGAAGCAACGTACTCAGCTTCCATAGTTGACAGAGAAACACACTTTTGTTTCTTGCTATACCATGATATAGCACCTCCGTCAAGCATGAAGATATATCCGGATGTAGATTTATTCTCATCCACATCACCACCCCAATCAGCATCGGAGTAACCTCTCAATATCAGGTCTTGACCTTGATAAACCAGTGAGTATTCTGCAGTCGTATTCAAGTATTTCATAATTCCCTTGACTGCTTTCCAATGTGCTTGACCTGGATTAGACTGATATCTACTAGCTATACCGACAGCATAGCAAATGTCTGGTCTTGTACACAACATTGCGTACATCAGACAACCAACTGCATTAGCATAAGGGATTTTTATCATATCTCTTTTCTGTTTAGCTGTTATAGGACACATATTTTTATTGAGATGATGGCCTTTGGCAATCGGGACAAACTTGGGATTACTATTATTACAATTAAACCGCTCTACTACTTTATGGATATATGTCTCTTGTGAAAGAGATAATAGCCTTTTCGAGCGATTTCTCGTAATCTTAACTCCGAGAATGAAATTAGCTTCACCCATATCTTTCATTTCAAAGTTGGACGAAAACCAAACTTTGAGTTCATTAAGATATCCCTTGTCATTTCCAGCTAACAGTATGTCATCTACATACAGTGTAATAATGATAAACTTATTATCCGAACATTTCAAATAGACACAATGATCTTCGTCTATCATTTTAAAATCATGGGACATGATCGTATTATGAAAGCGAATGTACCATTGTCTAGAAGACTGTTTAAGGCCATAAATTGATCTCATCAATTTGCAAACTTTACGTTCGCAGCCTTTTTGGATGTAGCCCTCTGGCTAAATCATATAGATTTCTTCATCCAATTCTCCATTGAGAAAAGCAGTCTTAACATCCATTTGATGTAGTTCAAGGTATAAATTTGCCACTATAGCCAGAATTATCCTAATGGATGTAAATCTCACAACAGGTGCAAAAGTTTCCTCATAGTCTATTCCTTCCTGTTGTCTGAATCCTTAGGCAACTAAGCGAGCTTTATACCTTTTGATACAGCCATCTGCTTTACGCTTAATCTTGAGAACCCACTTGTTCCAATTGCCCTACGTCCACTAGGCAGATCAACCAATTCCCAAACATGGTTTTTCTTCATCGAAGCCATCTCTTCTTCCATTGCTTTAATCCATTCATTTTTATCAGGAGATGATAGAGCAGCAGAAACATTCTTGGGTTCATTCTCATCTTGTAGGATTGCCAAAAGAATCTCACTTGGACCATTATTTTCTTTCAATGATGCCAAGAAAGCATTAGCAGCGCATTCAACCTCAAATCGTTTGCGTGGAATGCTAGTTCTTTTGGTTCTACGAAGTTCACGATTTTGATAAACATCTCTAATATATTCATCATAACCAGGAATAGTACTCCCACTAAAGGGATAATCCATACTCCCACTGGAATTTGGAAATGTACTAACACTAGGATCGTGAACTACCGGATCGATTTGAGATGGAAAAACTTGATTTTTCTCCACAATTCTCCCACTCGGTTGGAACGATCTAGATGATTCTACCTCATCAATTTCGTATAACGTAAGATCACTACTTACGTCTCCCAATTTCGGAAAAATATTTTCCAAAAATGTGACATCTCGTGATTCAAATTCTGTCACTTGTCCATTTTCGAGTTCACCTACGAAAACGTATCCCTTTGATACATCAGAGTATCTTATAAAGACACTCTTTCTACCTCTCGGTCCTAATTTACCGAAAGAACTAGAGGTAGAATGGACATAAGACGCACACCCCCACGGTCTTAAGTAGCTTAGATCAGGTTTTTGACCTGTCCACATTTCGTAAGGGGTGGTAGCGACAGATTTAGAGGGGACTCGGTTGAGAACATATGCGGCGGTAAGGAGCGCCTCTCCATAAAATGATATAGGCAAATTTGCCTCAGCCATCATAGATCTAACCATGTCAAGAAGGGTTCTGTTCCTTCTTTCTGCTACCCCATTTTGTTGAGGTGTATAAGGAATGGACAACTGATGTTCAATTCCTTTTTCTTGGCACAGAGTATTAAATTCATCAGAAAGATACTCACGGCCACGATCTGTTCGTAAGGCCTTAATCTTTCGATCATGTTGATTCTCCGCAAAATTCATAAAAATCTTGAAACAACTAAATGCTTCAGATTGGTGAGAAATCAAATAGACTTGACCATACTTACTATAGTCGTCTATAAATGTGATGAAGTAATACGCTCCATGTCTAGCCCTCACATTCATTGGAACACAAACATCAGAATGAATTAACTGCAGTGGAAAGGTGGCTCTAGTTCCTTTACCAAATGATTTTCTAATCAATTTTCCTTCTAGACATCGTTCGCATGTGGATAAAATAGCTTTATCTAAATTACCTAATAGTCCTGCCTTAGCTAGACGATTCATGCGATCTTGACCAATATGGCCCAATCTAGAATGCCACAAAATAACGTCATCTCGAGACGTTTGAACATTAGTGACTAAGGAAAAATAAGATTTTGATAACTGATCAACATCCATAATTAAGAAACCACCTGATTTAAAACCAGATCCATAAAAAACATGTTCTAAAAATAACTGTACAGAACTATTCTCAAACAGCAATCGAAAGCCAAGAGCCATCAAGGTTGAAACAGAAATTAAGTTCCGAAAAATTTCTGGAGCAAACAGCACATCATGTAGAAATAAGGTACGTCCTTGATGTAGGTCCAATTTACATGTACCCATACCCTTAACATCCACTCGTGTGTTGTTACCAACAAAAATGTATTTTGCTCCAACCGGCAACCGTCGGAAATCAACAAAAGCTTCACGATCTTTTGTTACATGGTCGGTCGCTCCTGAATCAATCACCCACATAGGATGAGTTTCAGATAGAAGAACAGTACTATATACATATAATTTACTCACATAAGAGTGAATTTCAAGTACCTTCTTTTCTTCCATGCAATCTTTAGCGAAATGACCTTTCCTTTGACAGTTGTAACATCTGACTTTCTTGATGTTAAACTTTCTTTTTTTCTTTCTTCCAGAACTTTTCTCACTAGTTTCAGAATTTTCAGCCTTACTCTTGTTTCCATTTTTCTTACCCTTGCCCTTTTTACCTCTTATTCTCTTACTCCCTGTACCACTAGACTAAGTCATGTGGGCTTCAGGGTGTACTCTAATAGCTAGGAGACGATCCTCTTCTAGCTCAAGGTGTCGGGCCATGTCGTCAAATATCGTAACATTATCGGCATGGGTAAGTGTCATTTTCATGTGTTCCCAACTCACAGGTAGGGAACGAATGACAGCCTAGATTTGCTGCTCATTACTTAGCATGTGGCCAGCCTCAACCAGCTCACCAATCATGTTTGACATTACCCTGAGATGCTTTTGCATAGAATGATCAGGGCGTTTCTTATAAGTATCAAATCTTATTGTCAAAGCACGTAGCTTCGAGATTGAAAGCCTCCCGAATCTTTCTTTCAGAGCATCCCAAAGGTCCTTTGTATTGTCATAGACACGAAATTGCCTGGTAATGTCATCCATCATTGCACTTAGCAAGATGAGACGAGCAGTAGAATTTTTCTTTTTCCAAGCTTTAAAAGCGTCACAATCACGCTTATGCTGTGCAGTGGTACCTGACTCAGGTTCAACTAATATTGTAGATGTCATCTCGAGGACATCTTGTTCTTCTAGCACATATAGTATTTTCATACTCCAATTATCGTAGTTGTCACCATTAAGCTTCAACTTCTTGTTGAGCTCAGCGACAATTGATTTTGAAGCAATTGACATAACTAACGGGAATTATAAGAAAAAAGTATATTAAGGAGTCATTCTAAGCAATACGATACAAATTTACTATACGTTATAACTCCGAATGATATAAAGTCTTTGACTAATCTCGAATTTAAAGTAGGTCACGGGTGTGTTTCCCCTTACCCTTCAAGAAGTAATCTCAAACTTTAATCATTCTAAGTTCTTTGATAGTAAATACAAGTGGATTCGACACGTGTAATTAAATAAACATATTATATAATCACAAAAATAAAAAACTCACAAGCCTTTTATTTATATATACAAGGATATACATGAAGTTTTGAATACACACCTATGTATATAAAAGCTTCTATGAATACCTAGTATAAAACAGAGTTTCCCAAAAACAACATATATATATGGAAACTTTCAACAAGATATACAAAAATACATTAAGAAACTATTTATAGACACAAGAGGATTCAAACAGTCACAACTGGGATAGGTGCGGAATCTAAAATCCACACCGCACATGGAATGGGAAAACTATAAAAGTATCCCAGACTACAATAGCGACGTATCATACGTCCACTACGTAGTTCCATTGGAGGATTGGGGATCATTTCCTCCAGAAGTCCTTTATTCTGTAAATAAAGGACTAACCCTGCCAGTGCATCTCTGTGAGAGCAATCCTCAGGTTGTAGGAAAAATTCTATTTTTTCCTTAATCCTGAGTGTGATCAAAAGATCACAGAACATGGAAGGCCAATCCTCTCCATGGTCGTATCCTCCTGCCCAGACGCAATCCTGCATCATTTGATGAACATAATCTATATGTTCCATTAGAACATACATATCATCCTTTGGTTGTCGACTAGAAATGCGACACATGAGTATACTTTCACGTATTTCACGTGCACAAAAGTTCGGGTACACAATCGTCTTATATTTCATCATCGTTAATCTGCAACATATGCAGGTCAATTTTTTTTGGGTCAATATACATATTTACCCAATGATCAAAAATACATAATTTTTAATCAAATGATGAACACATATACAAAGGATCTGTTCAATTCTAGATTCTTAAAGGTAATTGTATATTTTGTTCAATATATTTCAGAACTTATTCCAAAATATATTTAAGTCATTAAAATTATTCTAATAATCTTAAAAACTTAACTAAAAAATTAACTTATAATTTTTTTTAATGAATTTTTATTGAACAAAAAATAATTTATCCAATTAAATCCAAAAAAATAAAATTTTGCCCAATTTTGACTTAAGTCAAAGTTGACCAAAATCGAATTCGGTCCAACCAAGAACTAGACCAATTCGCTCGGTTACAATTGAATCGAACCGGGGTATAAATATTTCAGAGAAAAATCGTAAAATTATGATTTTGCCCCTCGCAGATTTTTCCCCTTCTCTTTCTCTCTCCTCTCCCGCGATCGGCGAAATCGCCACCGTACGACCTCGTACGATCGCCGCTTAACAGCGGCGAACCAGCGGCCGAGACCGGTCGCAATCGACGCATCTCGGCCTTGCGATCACGGCCGTAGCGGCCTCGCGGGCCGTCGTCCATCCGTTCTCCGCCGCGAAGCTCTTCTCCGTTCGGCGCCTCTCCGCCGTCGTCGTCCTCGTTCTCGTGATTCCGGCGACGTCGATCCACAAACGTGGTATCGGGATGTCGGGGAGAAGCCGGAGAATCGACTATCGTCGATCTCCAGCATCGAAATCGTCGGATTTCCGACGAAATCGATCGAATTCGATTTCGGGCAAAAATGCCCAAAACGCCCGATTAGGGTTAAACTTTGATTTGGGGATTTTTGGGACAATTCCCAATTAATCCCTAAGTTTTCCGAAAATTGCACCGAAGACCATGACACGCAGGTGCCACGGCGGCGTTCAAATTTCAGATTAGTACTTTATGGTTTCGCGCGTGCACGAATTTTGCCCGCGTTTTAGGACAAATTTCAATTTAATTCCATTGGTTTTAAATTGATTGCAATAAAGTACACCAGATTGTAATTTTCATTAAAAATCACAATTAAACTCAATTTTTGAACCAAATATACACAATTAAACTTGATTTCAAAAATAATTTAACAACCAGAACAATATAAGCAGGCTCTGATACCAATTGAAGGGAATTTGGGCCCATAATTAACGAATAATCATGAATTAATTACCTCATAATTAATGAAATAAATTCATTAATAAATAACAAGACTTACTTGTTGTAGCGTGCTTTAAACAGGATCGGATAACAAGATATTGTCACTGGTGGTTTACGATCACAAACTGATCGGATACGTAAACGATTTCCACGAGTTTTCTTGCTTTGCAAAATCTGAGAACTACAGGGACTAAACTGAAAAAGCTCTCTGAAGTGTATATCTCAGAATGGAAAAGTTCCATTTTAATCACCAGTGATTTCTCCCTTTTATAGGGAGATCCAGCTCACACATGTGCGCCACGTGTCATCCACGTGGCGCCACGTGGTGAAGCTATCAACTAGCGTTGCCACGTGGTGTCCGCGTGGCGTGCCACGTGTCGCCCACATGGCGCCCGCGTGGCGTGCCACGTGTCGCCCACATGGCGCCCGCGTGGCGTGCCACGTGTCACTAGCATTGCCACGTGTCACTAGCTTTGCCACGTGTAAGTCGCGTGCCAGGCCACGTGTCGTTCACGTGTCGGCCCAAAAGCCCAATGGATTTTGGGCCTAATGGGCTTGGACCCATTTTTGCCCAATAATGGGTGACTAATGGGCCAGTCCAACAATACTAAATGAAATCGAACCACATTTCTAGTATATCACAATGACTAATTTGCATTACTATTTTGCAATATAGTATGTTATTAGTTTATCGGATAACTTGTCATACTTAGTTAAATCCAACTAAGTTTAACCCATATGGTCGGGTATTACATTCTCCCCTCCTTGTAAAAATTTGGTCCCCGAATTTACCTAATTTCCTTGCTGATCATCTAAATAGACGAATACTTAATTAATATCACATCATAAGTCCTTGTAATTTATGTATTATTTTCTCACTCTACTTTGTAAAATTCCAAAACAATCAAACTTTCTGATCCAATAATTTTTTTTAAATTTCTGATATGTCAACTTTAACTTTATTCTTGGAGCTCTAAAATTGTTGTAGGCTCAATGACAATATCACCAATGTTGTGACAAAATTAACCAACATGCCACCAGCTCAATTGGTTCCAAATTCTCAAATGGGTCAATGTGACTGAGATTGAGTCTATACCTTTTTCTAAACTCATTGTCCCTTTAACATGTGAAGACTTTGAGGTTCTCAAATTAAATCTTATATTTTTTTATCGTCAAACCAAATAAAACTCAATTCACTTGAATTCTTTTAAAATCCTTACCTTAGTTTACATTCATCTCCCAAATTATTACAAATTGACTTATACCCCTTTTGCAGAAAAGGGAAGTTCAATTGCCATTTTATAATTATGGCACAACAACTTGAATTTCAAAGAACTTTCTAACACTAACTTATTAAATGGCTCATTCTTCTCACTTTATTGATTACAGAATACATCTTAACCATATAGGCCAATTTCCAACCACATGTGTTACCATCAGACCTTTCAAAACTCATTCTCCTTCTAAGCTAATACATCTCATATAAAAATTGTATTTCCTTTTATCTCTTAAATTTATGAATAGCCTTTTTTTTAATTCTCCAAAGTGTATAAAATCGAAGTAACTTTTTCGATCATAGCTTCAACAACTTATTTATTATATGAATTTTTTTTTCTAGTTCTATTGAATCAATTCTTTGAATCTGTCATACAGTACCATAAGTGGTACAATAAATTTGCATCTCGACCATACCAAATAATTTCTAACATCAAATTCTCCAATCAAATTCTTTCAAATAGATTCTTGTGAAATTTTAAGCTTATTTCTTAATTTTCATGTCATGCATTTAAATTACAAACTTAATACTTCCCGACATTGCCCAAATATGGTCATAAAGGCACTTTTTTTTTCATCACCTTTCTTTGAATCATATTTCCTTATTTGTAGCATACTTCCTTTTTGTAATGCTCAAACTTTGTTATCCCCATATCTCAAATCTTTTGTTATACTTAAAGTTCTTTCACTAAATTTCCCTTACTTCTATTTTTTTTGTCATATATTCGTTAGTTCTACTCTACCCTTATTCAAGTCATTCATGGACCATATCTTTTGTAATTTTATTAATATTTATTTAATCAACCAAAATGCCAAAATCTTACGTACATTTTATCTATTAATTCTCAAAGGTTTGCTGTCACCATGAAGCAACCCAAAGCATTACAGTTCCCAAACTTCTATATATCAATTGGGTTGTTGAAAAACAAACCCGCTTCCACAACTAACTATATTGTTTCATCACCTCCAAAAATCAAATTTATCATAACCTTCAAACACTTCAAATCACAAACACCTCGTCATAGCTACTTATATCCTAATAGTCCCCCTTTTTTTTACCACCAAAACTCTTATTCGCGTAAACTTAACATACAACTAGAAGTTGCATATTTCAATACTTCAATTATAAGATTTTCTTGTGCTCTTCTTCGTTATCCATTTACACTAAACTTTTTGCTAAAATCATTAACTTATCTCTGAAAAGTTAGAGCACCTGGATCATAATCCTTATCACAAATTTTATCTTATTGATGAACCAAATAATATATCGCTACCTCGTAGCATATATACTGACTTCCAAAGATTGTGTTTACTATATCCTCTTCCATTAGTACCATGACCCTATGTCATTTGTTAAAGGTACCTTAAAGTATTAATTAACCTATTAATTTTCCTCAACTCTTTTCTTTTAAAAAAATTCATACTTTTAACACTTTTCCCGATGCAAAGATATCATGCTACCTAATCTTGCTACCCAAAATAAACTAATTCATCATCCACCAAAACTTCTCAAGAATTTTCTTCATTTCATTTTTTTTTCGTAATCTATCCTTTTCACTTATTCTGTTTTCATTACATTGTTGTACAAACTTTATACAAAACTCACAAATCTTAGCAATCAACTCTTTTATCCTCAAATACCATTCTTCATAAACTTTAATCTCAAAAAGTCATTGGCATACTTTGAAGATTTTATCATTGCTTGGGTTGAAGATGTCATGTTGATTTTCTAGTTCTTAACATATTCATCTTATTATTTCATAGATGTTCAACCCTTTTTTTTACCATATAAATGCTAAAGGGTTTACTTGATGGAACCAAATCTACAAATAGTTCCATCAAAGAACATACAAGTTCTTATTTTCCTGGCCTTTTTTAAAGTTTGAACCCAAATTTAAATTCTAACTTATCTTCATACTAATACAACTTTTGTGACTATTAAGTCACTCATATCTTGTCACTTCACATCTCAAAATTTTGCACAATCCAACATATGTTCCACAATATACATACCACATGTAATCATATTCTCATATTACTTTTTCCTATACTTCTTTTTCCTCTACTTTTGAGCAATTACTTTTTTTTCTTTACCGACTTTAAGTCGTCTCAAATTCATATTTTACTAGTCAAATATTTCCATTCATTCCTCTCTCAGAGTAATTATCTAGTTGATGAGTTATCTCAAATTTCTCTTGTACAAATGATATTTACTCTGCGCTCTCTTATAGAGCATGGACAACGTCATCTCAATATTGGTGTATTTATTGTAGCTATAAGATATATGATTTGTAGGATATCAAAATTTTATGTCACAACTCTATCTCACAATCTTTAATGCTTAGGTTATATGCATCAGATTATTATCTGATTACACAGAGAAACTTTACTCAAATTCAGAAGGCTTTTATCTAGCCTCTGAATCATTTGTCGAACCAATAGGCAGAGTTTTGTACTTTTCTTGGAACTATGTTCCATTCAAAGTTTATGTAGTTGAACTACATTATGAATAAATATTGAGTAACTTATCGTATCAAAAGTCCATCAAAAGTTCTCTTTCCAAATCCATAATCATAATCCAAACTAAATATTATACTAAATCTTAGCTTCCTCAAAGTACTCAAAGTTGTCTTAATAATTTTATTTTATTGTAATTTAATTCCATATAACATAATCTCATAATGTTATTCATAATTAATCTCATATTACTTCCCAAACATATATTTTTATACCAAAGCATACTTATGACTTAGTTTCTCATGTATTCTCCTTCTACATAATCTTGTTCATAACTTCTACTTTTCAAACATATTTATACTCAAAAGTCAGAATTCTCAATGTACCTCAATGAAAAATAATCAAAGAATTCACAAAGACATACTCAAACATTTGGTGAGACTCAAACCAATGGCCCAATATATATATAGGAAGAAATCAAATATACAAGGGTGTTTAGATGATTTGGACAAAGTGGTGATCATTCACTTCATCAAAATCTCACCAAAAGAATAATTTTCATATATATAAATATATATACTCAAATGGGCTCTTCAAAAGAATAAATATACAAATAGTACAAGTATCCTCACCAAAATATAGAGTAAATACCTTGTGATAACAACAATACATCACATAAGTTACTCACATAAGAATTTCAAACAAAAACATCTCACATTAGAAGATGAACATATTTCCCAACTTTCATATTTATCACGCAGCCATATTTAATAGAGAAACTATTTCTCTATTCAATCGTAACAGTTAAGACAAAAGCACACAGGACAAACAGAAGGGAAGCAAAACCATGAGGAATCCTATGCTCCGTAGCACAACTTAAGATACTTGACACGATAGTTCAAAGAGTTCTTTATCCTAGGGCTCTGATACCAAGTCTGTCACGACCCAAATCGGTGGTTGGTGACCGGCGCTAGACTTTAACTCTTTTAATCACAAAGAAATCTAGCCAGCCTCAAACGTATTCAGAATTTATAATAATAAGCCTTTAAATATAAAATTTAAAAGTTAATTTATAAAATATAAGCCAAGCTGTTCCTTTTTAATACATATTCATATGTTCTTTTCCCAAGATCAAATTAACTATGTAACTACGGAGCTTCTAGATCAAGGAGCAAAATACAAAATAGAGACCTTGATGCAAGTTCTGAAGAACAAAGTGGACTTGGTACAATCATGATAGATCTCCGAACTAATACAACTCATGTACGAGTTCTTGCAAAACTGGTGAGAGGGGGTGAGTATTTTAGAATACCCAGTAAACAAATAACATATGCATCGCAATTTATTTAGCCACTCAATGCATAAATATACCTAACACATGCATATAACTAACATGACAATTGAATCATGCTGTAATATCCCACCTTGTGGATTAAACTTAGTTGAGTTTAATCAAGTATAAAAAGTTATTAATTGAGATAATTTTATACTTTGTTGAAAATAATAATATCACCTAGTCATCAAGACATTTTAAAAATATGACATTAAAAAAAATGTGGTTAGATATAATTTAAACAATTTACTATTTAAATTAGTAATTCGGTAGTTTGAAATGTATTAAAAAAATATCAGTTAAATTTTCACCTTTCTAACGGATAACGAATGAACCAATAAAATAGGATAAACTAGTTAAAAAAAAGAAGGAGAAGAAAGAAACAAAGCGTGGCAATTAACTAAATAACCAGGAAAACACAATCATCATTATAAATAGAAGGAGGTGGCCATGACTAGATTGTTCCTGTACAATCCACCGAACAACTAAAGGAACAAAGATAAGTACCAAGTAATAAAAAAATAGAGTAAAATTGTGGCAAGTGAAACTTGGAGTACGTGGCTAAATTATAGGAAACTCAGTCAAAGGTATAAAATTGAGGAAGGTTACATGGATAAGTTCCATTAAAAAAAAAGGGAAAAGAAAACAGCCATCAATAGAAAAGAAAACGAAAGGATCCAGAAAAGGGAAATCAGAAAAGATAGAAAAGAAGAATAGGATATGTAGACCGAGGAAAAAAGGGAATTTAGTGAGGTAAGGTCATCCAATTTATTACAGGTTGCATTTATTTTTGTTCTTATAATAAGACTAATCCTTTCAACGTTAAAGTATCGGTTGAATTATTAGCGAATGATTATAAAGTTGAAAAATATTATGTTTCTGTTTACGTGACCATTAGATTGAATTTATTAGGTATGGTAGCAATTTAATCATACAAAGCTGATTTAAAAGAATCAATATGTAAGGGTGTTAAATTTTAATGTGTAGAAGGTTATATAAAAGAGCTAAGGTGGGTGGTTAAAGTTGTATGAATCTCAGGAATTAATTAGATATGTAAACGTAGATTTAACGAGCCTAAATACTAAAAGAGAAAGAAAGAAATGAAACTGAATAAAATATTAGAAGTGGATGAAAGTATAGCAAAAACAACTATAAAAGAAAAGAGTGGTGAAGTTGGCATTAGCTAATACTTTCTGTAAGTTCAACTAAACCAAATAAATAAAAAAGGTAAGCTAGTCTTTATTACAGAAAGAGTAAGAAGGAGGAGCTAACGAGGTAAGCTTTGTTAAGTTTATGTATGGAACCAGACAATTAAGTAAGGATGATGATTTTTCAATAGGGCTTAAATTGCAAGAAAATAGTAACCGTAGGTATATTTTATTAAGAGTTTCTTGTTCTTGGACGAAACATAAAATAAAAAGAATATTTAAAAGAACAAGGATAAGAAGATGTCGTGAACATTGAGTAAGGAATTTAATTATTTATAGTTCAATAAAATTGGTTAGTGATTTTAATGTCACAGGCTATGCAAATATCTTGAGAAATATTTGGAAAGAATTCGTGGATGTCAACTTCGAACAAGTTGAATTCCAAATGAAGGAATTTGTCTATTTGAAAGAGGACTGCCGATTCTGATGATCGTCGAGCCGAAATTGGTAAACAAATAATATGTGACTCGTGCTTTATTTGGCGTACTCTATTTATTTGTCATGATTTGAATATGGTAATGTGAGTGTATTTGTACATTTGTCATATGAGCATATGGTATGATGTTATGATTTGTGAAAGTCTGTTTAATCTGGCCCAGCGGGGCACTGGATATGTTTGATATATTTTGGGAGCCTATGAATTTGTTATGATATGAAAGTCTGTTATATGGATGGCTCGGCTCTGTGATATGGACGTCTAGTAGGCAGAGGTCTACCCGTGACCAACCGGGGATGTTGGCATATGTGCACATATACCGAGGATACAATGGATTCTGATATGATCTGTTTGGCCGGCGGGGTTGGATTCTGATGGCGCCTTTGAGATATGGTATCCTCGTGTCGGAGTTGGAGTGACACTATCTAGAACTTGCCGAACGTTCGTCCAGTTTTTGTGATTTGATTTTGGAATTATGTGTTCATGTGTCAAATTGCGTGACGGAATGGGACGTTGCGTAGTTTGCTCATGTTTTTGTGAATTTGTGATTATATGCTATATTTGGTCTTCTAGTAAGTATGATCTTGGAATAATGTACATCTCTGCATAATTTATTCGCCATATTAGTTATATGCATGTTTTAGGAATGTTTGTGCAATGAGTAGCTAAATAAATTACGATGCATATCTTATTTGTTTACTGGGTGTTCCAAAACACTCACCCCCACCTACCAGTTTTGCAGGAACTCGTGCACGAGTTGTGTTGGCTCAGAGATCTACTCTGATCATACCAAGTCTGATTTGTTCCCCAGGACTTGCATCGAGGTCTCCAGTTTATATTTTGCTCTTTCATCTAGAAACTCCGTAGTCACAAGATTTGCTTTGATCTTGGGAATGTTTAATTATTAAGAGTATATTAATTTTGTTTAATTGAACAAAGCTTGACAATTGGTTGTAAAATTTTGGTATTTAAAATGCAAGATAATATAAGTTTTAGTTATAAGTTTAATGGTTTAAGATTTATAAGAATTTGAATAAGTTTGAGGCTGGTTAGATCTTTGTGTGTGCTTTAAGTAGTCAAAGTCTAGCGCCGGTCACCGACTACAGATTTGGGTCGTGACACATGCAGACATGTACAGTATCATAAAATCATACTTACGAGATGACCAAATATAGCATATAATCACAAAGGCATAGAAACATGATCAAACTACGCAACATCCCATACCGTCACGTAATTTGACACGTGAACACATAATTCCAAAATCAAATCACAGCACTGGATGAATATTCAGCAGAATCTAAATCGTGTCACTCCCTCTCTAACACGAGGATACCATATCTCAAAAGCACCATCATCAACCAACCTCCTCGGCCAAATAGTTCTGCCTGCCGGAAGGCAACCATATCACATCAGACCAATCTCATCGGCCAAATAGTTCTGCCCGCCGTAGGCAACCATATCATATCAGACCAACCTCATCGGCCAAATAGTTCTGCCCGCCGTAGGCAACTATATCATATCAGACCAACCTCATCGGCCAAATAGTTCTGCCCGCCGTAGGCAACCACATCATATCAGACCAACCTCATCGTCCAAATAGTTCTGTCCGCCGTAGCCAACCATATCATATCAGACCAACCTCATCGGCCAAATAGTTCTGCCCGCCGTAGGCAACCATATCATATAGTTATTCATATCACATAAATTTATAGGTTCCGAACGAATCAAATATTTCCAATGAACAAACCAAACATTTCCAGTGCCCACTCAGGGCCAAATTAATCAAACAAAATCATAATATCATATCATAATGCTCATATGAAAAACATAAAATATGTACTAACAGTACCATATTCAAATCATGACAAATAAATAGAGTACGCCAAAGAAAGTACGAGCCACATATTATTTGTTTACCAATTCGACCGAAAGTCAATTTAGGGAATTTCTTTCCCGTAATAGACCACCTCTTTCTCCTTTACTTGATCCATGCTCAAATTTCTCAATGTACGAGTGTTCAATTTTAAACCTGTCACAACCAATATCCATTTCTCTAATTCAATCATATCTCATAATACATATATCTTCCCAATTTCAATATCCTTATAAATTGGTTCTTTCACTCTTTCTAGCTTCCAATATATTTTAGATTTTCCATCTAAAGATACCGAATCCCACCATTTCAACCTCAACCTAATAAACTTCATCCAATTTACAATCATTGTAATTTCAATACTGATAAGAAGGCAGCATCCCCACTTAACTCTCGTACTCGTAACTAATAATCAATCTAAACATAACTGGGAAACTTACCCAAGTGATTTTCGTTGTCTTAATTATCTCAGAAAACTTAACATTTATTTTCTTTCATTTTTTCTCCACGGTTCTTCTCTTATTTTAGTTTCCTACTCTAGGTACCTTAATGCTTCCTAGTTCACCCCCTTATGTTTCTCTTTCGAATAGGTTGTTCTAAATTATCTTATAAAGATTTACAATAAGAACCTGTGGAAGATCAATAGTTATTGCTTCCAAGTTTCACGTAATTATCTTATCTTCCTTAGCATTAATTCTTATATATTCTTTCTTTTAGGTTTCGTTCAAGAACCACTCAATATTCTTGCTGAGGAACAAATATCTCACTAAAATAAACTCACCTTGGTCAATGGTTCCTCTTCTCTGTTTTTCTACCCCTTGTTCGTGTTCTTTTTTTTTCCTCTTTCGGTTTCCCTTTTAATTATAGTTCTTGTCTATAATGTCACCAAGTAATATATATTGTTCCAGAAAGTTTCCACCGCTTCCAAATTAACCTTTATCCCTTTTTTTCCTTTTACTTTGTCTCAATTTTTCCAAATCTACCACGTATTGAATTTCTTTCTTTTGTTGCCACGTTTTCCACTCTTGTTTTGAATCTTATCTCTTCTTGATATTTAAGTTATATTGTAGTCCTAATATTTTAAGCAAGTTCAATTCAAGATTTTATTTTATTGTTAATTAAGTTTCAAAACCGTAAAATAATTTAGCACTTCAACTTAATTTATACTAAATGAAATCGAACCACATTTCTAGGATATCACAATGACTAATTTGCATTACTATTTTGCAATATAGTATGTTATTAGTTTATCGGATAACTTGTTATACTTAGTTAAATCCAACTAAGTTTAACTCATATGGTCGGGTATTACAAGTTACCACTGGCACCCATCGGAGGCTGGGAACCATAGGGAGATGGAGTCTGGTAGGGGTTCTGATGCTCAAAGGAGTAGTCCATTTGTGGACAGTAGATGGCATCCTTGGCAGAAGGCATCATTGGCCTCATATGATGCACGCAGGCGGGGGCTGCAATCTCGTATACGATGACGAGCTCGACCCTTCGGCTTGGATCTCGGCCGTGGAATGATAATCTCCCCATTCCATAGGTCGCAGAGCTAAATGCTGCATCGTCTCAATCATAGGCAACAATGTCCTCCTGCTGAGAAGGGTCTTATCGCCTTTATTTCAGGCTCGCCTCTCTTTCTGTCGAATAGCGTATGATGGTATCTCTGCCCGTGTCATAGTTGGTTAGGAGTCTGGTAAATCAAGATATCGTCTCCTCTCTCCAGCACGTCCCAGTGCCACCTCAGACAAAGATCTAATATAAGAATTGTCAGATGAATGGCGTATATGCTCCACAACATCAGCGTGCACAATAATATTATACCATTACAATTATTAAAGATTATTAGACATTTAATATAAAATATAATTCGTATAATCTTTTACAATACTTACAGTCATGTAAAGCCTAGCGCCATCATGATAATGGATATGCGGCGGTGCAGGAACTGTTAGAAATACGTAGCATAATCGATCATGCCATACTGCCACATAGTTGCTATAAAATTTTGCCCAATCTTGAGCAGTTTGGTTACGACGGTCTAAACTACCATGTGTCCCCTCATCGTTCTCAGGTTCTGCCAGAATATACTGCATCATTCTAAATTGTCGTAACACCCGGTCGGGATAATGCCACTCCACATGAAGAAAGCTTATCAACGGGACTCGTGCCAACCACAAAGCCTGATCTCGGTGGCATACGAGGGGCAACTTAGCAATGATATCGTCAGCATATGGCATCCAAACCACCTATGATTCAGGCACGCCAACAAGATAAAAAAAACTTTTATAATAATATGTCTAGATACGCAGAATTAGAAAATATAAATTTGCAAAAGTTATTTACATCTGAATCTTTTAACTCGTCGAACATGTAGCGGTAGTAGGTGACGTTGGTAATTTTTCTAGTCTGACGTCGATCTATAGGGCATGTCCACCTGCGAAACTTAGTAATTATGCATTGGATACTAATACATCAACTCATTATTTGAAAATAAATAGTATTAAATAGTAATACGAGTACCTGATGCCTAGTGGCTCATCATCAGCTTGCCTTCGAGGCTCACGGTAAATGGGGCAAGTCGGGATTATCCTTTCGTAAGCCCACATACAAACCAGTTGCATAGCCCCGCAAACTAATGTCACTTTTGTACATGTGGCTTTGCATAACTGGTAGTACACGTGTGCCAAAAATGCACTACCCCAACTATATGTGCTAATTTTTGCAACATCAACAAGAAATGACAACCAGCAGATGTGGACCAATCGGTCTGCGGACTCAGGAAAAAGCGTGCATCCAATAAGTCGCATTATGTTTGCTCGAACGTATCGCTGCACTAGCTCATCATCAGCATCATCTGGGAGATCAGAAGGAGAAAAATTGGTGGTAAACCACTCCATTGCAATTCTATTGCCTGTGAAAGCTCCTGGAGTATCATGTGGGCTTATGCCAAATAGGCCATAACACATTTTCTTCCACTGGGAAGGTGTCTGCGATCCCGTTGCTGGTTTTCCATCGATAGGAAGACTGAGCAACACAGACACATCTTGGAGAGTAATGGTCATCTCCCCCTCAAGCATGTGGAAAGTGTGTGTTTCTGGCCTCCACCTCTCCACCAGGGTGGTAACCAGTGCAGTATCGACAATGACATTGCCAATGCGCCATACGTCCCAAAAACTGGCATCCTTCATATACTCAATGAATTTCTGGTTTCTTACGCCTCCTGTTCTCAGGGTGCGACGACAAAAACTCAACGGCTCATTGTTTGGACTTTGGTTCTCAACCTACACAAAATAACCAAAAATAAAAACATTTTTATCTATTATTTTAAAAAAATTTAATATAAAATTTTTAATTTTTAATTACGTACCTCACAATTCTAAATTTCCTGAGAACGGTGCACATTCTGGTAACGTAACAGAGTGTCATCTACGGGTCCTCCATTCCCCAAATACTGAGATAAGTCTGATTGTGAAGCCATATCTAAATTCGTAACAAAATTAAATCAAAATTAATAAATTAATTAAATATTTACCAAATGGTACTGTAAAAATATGAATTGTGAAGCGATCATTATAATTGTAGAATCACTCGGACCTGGTGGTCAGATCGAATTTTGCCCAACCCAAACCAAAAAATTTTAAAAATCCCATTTTTAAATCAAAAATATATAATGATCCGGTCTGACTGGGTGGTCAGACCACATGGTCAGATCGAGTGGTCAGACCAAATTAATTAGCAGTTCAATTAATTAACAGTCCAATTAATTAAATCAAAAAATTAACCATTCAATTAACGGTTCAATTAAATCAAATAATTAACTAACGGCGACGACGAGCCAACGATCTAATCAATTAATAGTTCAATTAAATCAAATAATTAACTAACGACGAGGACGAGCCAACGATCTAATTAATTAATGGTTCAATTAATTAAATCAAAAAATTAACCATTCAATTAATGTTATTAACGTTCCAATTAAATTCAAATGCATAATTTATACCGTACGGCGACGGGGGCGGGGAAGCGGCGGAGACAGCAAGGCGGGGAAGCGGAGACGGCGAGGCGGGGAAGCAGAGACGGCGAGGGAGCTAGACGGTGATGATGACGAGGCGGTGATGATGACGAGACGGAGAGATGCGGCGAACGGCGGGGAGGACGAACGGCGGAGATGGATTGGACGAACAAACTTGAACGGCTGGGGTCAAAAATTATGTGGGTAGGTAGGTGTATTGCCCGGTTATTTGTAGTTCGGGATGACCCAGGTCGAAACTTTTTTCGATCTGGGACCAATCCACAACTTCCGCAATCTGGACGGATGGCGTTTGGATAAGGCCATCCCTAAATCGAAAAAAAAATTCAACCTGGGGCCAAATCGAAAAGATTTGTTCGACCACGGAAGTCAAAAAAAATTTTTGATTTTGGTCCCAAGTCGAAAAAAAAATTCAATCTGAGGAGCCCATGTCGAAAAAAAAATTCGATTTTAAAAAACAACATCATTTCCGGAATATTTTCAACAGTAACACCATTTTGAGAAAAAATCCACTTTTGTACATCTTTTAAACATTCAGTCATATTTTAATCAAATTCACTGAGAGTGAGAACTGCCTATTATAGAATATATTAGTAATTATTTGTAGGGAGAAAATCGGTTCATATGTCGAATCGTCTCTACCACAATCTGCCTCGTATAGCTTACAAAGAATATGCGAGCATCTAGAGGAAAATTGTGTATATATCATTTAACCACATGATATTCGGCATATATTAGATGGACTAATTTAATTTCGATGCAGATAAGATCTTTGAATGATGTCGAAGTTCTTCCAAACAAGTATTTAATACTACTTATTTTATAAAGTCGAACATGAAATTTCTTGATTAAATTTTAATGTAATTGTTTCGATATCATTCGATTGATACATAACCCACGTCGCTACACATTTGTTCCTTTTTCGCAGAATTTTTTTATATGAACGAAATGATAAACCCATGTCGAGATTTAACATCATTGACGTTTCGATATTAGCAACAAATTGGACGATATATGGTAAGTAATAAGATATTTTTACCATACTTTAAATCAATAAATTGTAGTTTGTCTAAGTTATTTTAAGATGTTAATTCATTTAACAACTTATTCAACAACAATTCAGATAAAAGGAATAAACCAAACATAAATATTTCTTGCTGAGTTATGGTAGTATAAACCCAAAACGGTAAGACTAAGGCTTAACCATAATCCCAACACTAATCCTAATCTTAAAAAAAATTAATTCAAATTTGGGGGTGCACAATTCATAGTCAAATTCATCCTTGAACGAATCAAAACGATTTAAAATTTTGATGAATTCGAATACAAAAAAATAATATTCAAATTCGTTTGAAGTCGAACAATAGTCAGTTCTAGCCCACGTGTTTCATTAATTAGAAAAATCTAGTCTATTATATCCCAAATGTCCTCTAACATTAAGGCTTGTATCTATGGTAGAGGTTCCTCTAATACATGCAATCATATGGGATTTGTAAAACAAAAGTTATTCAATTCGTCCGCTCAACTCGTGGTGGGTAGGTGTGAATGACATGAACATTCCAATCCCACCCTAGTTTCTGTTGGATATGAGTCAGGAGAGACCGGATTGAGTGGGGACTAAAGAAAATTTGTCCACAGGTGGGGATTACATTTTGGGCCGTCAGATTTGATTATCTTTAAATCTGATGGTCAATAACCTATCAGGTGATATTGGTTTGCATTTGAAGTGATATTGGTTTGCATGTGAAGTGATATTGGTTTGCAAGACGCTGGTTTACATATAAAGTGATATTGATTTGCATGTGAAGTGATATTAGTTTGCATGTATAGTGATATTGGTTTGAGTTAGTCCCCACCCATGGGGACTACCCCATCCCCACCAAATTCGCCCCAGGCAGGAAGGGATTTGGAATGCACCGTTGTTGTTGCGACTGTTTGAGAAGGGTAACTACCGGTGGGAATCCATTTCGAGAATCAGGTTCCGAATTCCCCAACGCTCGTGCGAGAACGAGGCCATGGTATGCTCCCTATAATTCGGCATCCACGCAAGATTTCACGTAAAACCTCTGAATAAGAATTTTCCCATTTTCTTATTATAAAACATAATCAATTGAATATTATATACATCGTTTGAATCCCTTATCCTTGGTATGCATACAGCTTATATACGTAAAAGAACTTCCCCATGTTCTCTAGAGTAAGAATTTCAAAGTATATGAACAAGTTACAAATGCCGCCACCTCAACTAACATGAATAACCGACCAGTTAGTTTCTGAGTGAATTCTTTTCGTTTCAACATTCTGCTCTTCTCCTCCTCGAATCTATGAAATCCTTCTTCATCCTTGAGTTGGTTAGTACTCCGAGCACTGGATGGTGCCCGGTTCAAGGTTTCGAGGCTCTTCTCTTCACTTAATTTAGATCCTTCTATATCTTCGATCTCCAAGCTCAATTCCCTCCAATTAAGAGACCAAGCCTCGATGCAATCAGAACACACATTGAATCTAGCAGTTATTGTGCACTTTCCAGGTTTGTTTTGATTTACCAGTAGGATACACCCGAATTCTGCCAAGTAGTCTCCGTCGTGAGGGCCATCCCTGCGAACCGAAATTGGTTTTGTGCTAGAAATGTTCACTGCTTTGCCAGACTTCTTATCCAAAAGTATCCAACTCAGTCTCAAGACCGTTTCCAATTCCTTTGATCGATCTTCACAAGTAGGTTCGTCGATGATCATTGTATCCTTTAGCTTGTGATAAAAAATACCGTCAGCTTGAGGAATGCCATCGAAAACCCTGGAGAGCACGCACTCGTCGTTGAGAAACACATCCACAAGCGACACAAGGCCGTGATTATCACCAGCTGAAGATGAAGTCTGGACGTCGAAAGTTGCAGCCTTGTGATCATACAAAACTAGCGGATAGGAGCTGGCATAGAACTCTGCGAAACCGCCCGCAACAGAGGTGGAAATCAGCTCAACGGCTCGTTTGGACGCAGTGTAAGGCCAAGCGGAGTTGCACAGACGCTTCCAGTGGGATTCCTCTTGGGCAAGATCGCGGAGGTGCACGCTACAGAGGCCAAGGCCGTGCCATTCAGACGGGACACTATGTTTCCCAGGATGTCGTTGTTCATGTTCTCCATCTTTAATTAAATTCCTATGTTGTTGTTGATGATTCAATGTTTTCTTTGGTTTGAGTACGATCTGGGTATGTTCTTCTCTTATATACTGTTGGTACTTTGTGGGGATCCAATTGGTCCAGGTTTGTCAAACTATTCGTCAAAAGGAAGCACTTTGAATGAAGAAAAAGGATCTAATTGTGGATTGACTGATTATGGGGAATCTTTGTCATAATGATCCCCGAAATTTTGTTTTCTAGCACTCAACGGTTGAATAGAACGAGTTTTCCACTACTCCCAATTTCGGTTTCTTTAAATATTGAATCTTTTCATATTCTGAAAGTCTTTGTATCATAAACACTTTTTTACTGTTCAAATTGTAGTTTCCGAATTATGGATGTTTTAATTTCAATTTATAAAGAGAGTTAGTGTATATAGTAAATAACTTGGATTCTTTTAAAAATATTTTGGATTCAAAACTTAAAAATAAACAAGACAATATTGAAATAATTTCAATATAACTCAACTCTAAATATTCACAAAAACAAATTTTGGCTATTTCAGCGGCTATGTGGACAATGTAGGATGGTGTTTTCTGTTTGTGGAAGAACGTACATAAGTCATAATGTAAATAAAGTGTCGATTGTTGTATCACAAATATTTTATGAAAAATGTCACTGTAATTTATACCTTGTAGTTTCATTTTCTTACAAAAGTTTCCTGAAATGACACTTTTAGTTATAAATTCTTAATCATGATTAATTTTTCTAACTAGTGCCTGTGTGAATGACCACGTACGCGACACCCTACTTTCTTTATCCTCATTTGGGCGTACATGACAAGTGTGCTCCTCACGAACTATGCGAGAAATCTACCGCATCCTCTAGCGGGAGTTCTACTAACTGTTGACGAGGTTGCGGGGAATTTGACGGTTAAATGTCGAGTTTGAGTTACAAGAGACATAATGTGTGCATGGGTCCTACTTGATATGTTAGCACAAAATGAGAGAGAGAAAAATGATGTATCACTGCATAGCCATCCAGGTATGCACCAGTTGAAAATCTGTCATTTTGAAAACATCACTAAAAGTGTCAATTTGGAAAAAAAATTGTTCAAAAAAATTAAACAACATTGTACTTAGTAAAAAGAGTCAGATTACAGAATACTAAAATAATATTTTCCAACTATTTAATGCTTCATACCACATGAAGTTTGGCCAAAATAAAATATTAATTACCTCTCTCTCTCTCTCCTTTATAGGGCTGAGTATCAAACCGAAGAAAATCGAGTCACCGATAAACCGACCAACTCGAAGGCAGTAAAAAATGCATCCCGAGTGATAAAACGGTGTCGTGAGTTAGGATGTACCTTAAACCAAAGTTTTCGGTGTTGGGTCGGGCTCAAATTTTTTCTAACCCGCTACACCGATAAACCGAGGAAAACACTATCGTTTTTCTTAAAATATATATATACTCAGTTCAAGCCTTGTAACCTCCGCTATTTCATATTTCAAATAAACCCTCGCACTCAACCTAGAGTAAGTTCCAAGCCAAAACATCTCTCTCTATTTCTCGTCTTCCTCCTCATGAGAGAGAGAGAGAGACCAAAACAGAACTTCCAATTTTTTTTGGGTAGAAAAACAGAACTTCCAAGTTCCAATTTAAAAAAACCCTTTCCCCTGACACCGAGACCCACCTGTAACGATCTAGGGTGTTAGAAGGGAGAATTTAATGAGAAAGTTGGAGAATAATAGAAGAGTACGAGGAAGGAAGAAGAAGTAGAGAATATAGATGATGATAATAATCCAATGCCTCTTCATTAATCAAGCGATTACAATTTATAATGGAAGCTGGAAGTGGTAACAACCCACGATCCGCTAGCAACAACCTCCCGGATACTAGGAGATGACTCAAACTTAAATAATGCTTAACTATCGTAGAGATAATGATAAACTAATAATGACAGAATAATAGGAAATGCTAACGACTAGCCACGTGGTATTGACCCCTTATTGAGCACGCGACATCCGGCCTTCCTAGAGAGAATTCTTGTCTCAAGAATTCGAGTTCAGCCGATCAATAACCAACGGAAACTGAGACTTCAGGACATTGTAGTCTTCCCAAGTAGTGTCATCATCGTGAAGATTTGCCCATTTGATAAGTAGTTGAATCACGGCTTGATTATCTCGTTTACCAACCGACGACCAAGAACAGCTTCCGGCTCCGATTTAAGCACCCCTTCTGCAGTTGTCAAGGGCGGGGTAGTGACCACAGCTTGCCCATCGCCAATTCTCTTTCTAAGTAAAGAGACGTGAAAAACCGGATGTATCTTACAAGATGGTGGTAGCTCTAGCTTGTAGGCAATAGGACCGATCTTAGACAGAATCTTGTAAGGGCCAAAATACTTGGCTGCCAACTTGAGGTTAGATCGAATTGCCAAGGTGGATTGCTTGTAAGGTTGAAGTTTAAGGAAAATCATATCCCCGACGTTGAACTCACACTCGCTCCTCTTCTTATCGGCATTGACCTTCATTCGGTTTTGTGCCTGTGAAAGAGAGTTGGTGAGGAGTCGAACCATTTGAGCATGACGGGTTGCGTACTCAGCTACCACCGCGATAGAAGGTTGTTCCTCTCTTAATCCTAGAATCGATGGCGATACAAAGCCATACATAGCTTCAAAGGGTGAGCAATTGATAGCTGAGTGATGAGCACTATTATACCATAGCTCTGAGAGACTCAACCATTTTGTCCAAGTGTCGGGACGATGATAACACATCACCCGCAAATAGTGTTCCAGACACTGATTAAGCCGCTCCGATTGACTGTCGGATTGCGGATGATAGGCCGAACTTAACTGAAGTTGTGTGCCGAAGGAATTAAACAGTTCTCGCCACACTTGACTGGTAAATACTAGATCCCGATCAGACACGATCGTTGACCGTATTTGGTGAAACGGTCTACCACCACCAAGATAGTATCTTTCCCACCCGACTTGGGTAAACCCTCCACGAAGTCCATCGTTATATCTTTCCATGCCCCCGTGGGTACAGGCAGCGGTTGTAAGAGCCCCGGCGTAGCAACGTGTTCGAACTTGCACCGCTGGCACGTGTCACAACTTTTAACAAAATAGGTGACTTGACTCTTGAGACCCGGCCAATAAAAGTGTTTTTTCACTCTCTTATATGTTACCAATCTTCCAGAATTCCCACCAACTGCGGAATTATGCAATTGTTGAATAATATCGTGATGGACATCACTTGAGCTCCCGACGTAGAGACGACCTTTGTAGCGAAAAAGCCCTTGCTGGAACTTGTAGTGGTTATGGTTGTCTGGAGCCACCACTAATTCACTGATAATCTGTTGAGCACGGCTGTTCTCTTCATAACTTGATTCCAAAGCACGCTTCCAACCAGGTACGATGGAGGAGATGGCAAGAATCTCGGTGTCTCCGGAAGTTACAGGTCGGTCGTCCTCAGGAAGACGAGAGAGCGCATCCACCGCCTTGTTATCGAACCCGCGACGATACTCGATTGTGAAGTCGAGTCCCATCAACCTCGACACTCCTTTCCATTGCAAGTTGGTATGTATCTTTTGATCCAACAGGAAACGAAGACTGCGGTGGTCCGTCTTGATGATAAAAGCAGCTCCCTCAAGATAATGTCTCCATCATGCCACCGCGGAGAGGACGGCCAGCAGTTCTTTATCATATACGGCCAGGCCAGCATTACGTGGACCTAATACTTCGCTCATGTAAGCGATGGGTCGGCCGTCTTGTGTTAATACTGCGCTAATACCACGGTCCGATGCGTCGGTCTCTAACACAAATGGAGAGGAAAAATTAGGATAAGCAAGGACAGGAGCTTGAGATAGGAGAATCTTTAACTTGGAAAAAGCTGCATCGGCCTCATTAGTCCAAAGAAAGCCATCCTTTTTGAGCAATTTTGTCAAAGGTTGTGCCACCGACCCATAATCGCGGATGAACTTGCGATAGTAGCCGGTGAGGCCAAGAAACCCCCGAAGCTCCCTCACTGTACGGGGTGTCGGCCATTTGAGCATTACTTCCACCTTCTTTGGGTTGGTGCCAACGCCATTCTCGGATATAACATGGCCAAGGTAATCCACTTGAGCAACACCAAATTCACACTAAGAAAGCTTCAGAAAAAATTGCTCCTTGCGGAGTAATTCCAACACCAATTGAATATGCTCGAGATGTGTACTCACTTCCTTGCTATAGATGAGGATATCATCGAAAAATACCAATACGAATTGGCACAAGAAAGGAGATAAAACCTGATTCATAAGTGATTGGAAGGTGGTCGGCGCATTCGTCAACCCAAATGGAAGCACTCGGAATTCAAAATGTCTGTGGTGGGTCCGAAATGCTGTCTTTGGTATATCACCATCTCTCATGCAGATTTGATGGTAGCCGGCACGTAGATCCAATTTAGAAAACACCTTTGCCCCATGTAATTCTTCCAAGAGATCATCGATGATAGGGATCGGGTATTTATTCTTGACTGTGCGACTATTGAGCTGGCGATAGTCGACACACATTCGCCAGCTCTCATCCTTCTTCTTAATAAGGAGCACCGGCGAGGCGAATGGGCTTCAGCTAGGTTGGATGAATCCCACCTTCAGAAGTTGTTGAACTTGCGCCTCAATTTCTCCGTTTTGAAAATGTGGATATCGGTAAGGTCTAACCGATATGGGTGCCGTATTTGAAAGCAATTCGATCTCGTGGTCATGGGATCGAATTGGTGGCAGAGATGTCGGCTCATTGAACAGATCAGCATGGGCCTCCAACAATTGTCGCAGATTGTTCTGAAATTCAGTTGAAAATACTGCCCCTCCTACATCTCCAATCTCCAGCGCATATGCATCACATATTCCCTGTGAAGGTTCCTGCCAAAATAACCAAGCCACGGCAATGATATTTGAAAATTCAATTGCCTTATTAGGTGAGTCAGTGAGTAGGCAACTAAGCTCCGCCTAGTTTTGGGGATCGCCATATCTATGCCCCTTGAGCACGATTTCCTTTCCCTTACTTTTGATTGTCGCCTGTGCTCGAATGAAATCAAAAGTTATCGGATTGACCTCCTACATCCAATCAATACCAAGCACGATACATGAGTACCAAGGTCTAATACTTTAAAATCATGCTTGAATTTGCTTCCGCACATCTCCCAATTGACCCCGTGGCAGATCTTAGAGCATGACACCTTCAATCTGTTTGCCAAGGCAATAGTCATGCCTACAGAATTAATCACATCCAGTTTCGATTCTTTGACCAACTGCAAATTGATGAAGGTAGCGGTGCTACCGGTGTCGAGCAGTATGAGCATTTGCCTACCGCGAATTGAGCCCTTCAATTTAAGAGTTTCGCTTCCGGAGCTACCATTGATAGCGTGCATCGAGAGTTTGACCATGTCAGTTTCCTCCTCGATCTCGGACTCTGCTTGAACCATTTCGTCCACTTCTTCCACGTTGTCCATCAAGTGGACTCCACCACTCACTGATCGGTTTTTGCACATATGCCCCCAGAAATACTTCTCTCCACAGCGAAAGTAGTTGGGATCTTTCTTTGCCGGGAAGCCCTCTCGTACGAACGAACTTGTCTTTGCTACCGGTGTGACCTGAACTGAGGTAGCTCCTGACTGAGTCCAAGACCCCTTGGTGTGGTCTTTGCTTGCAGATTTGATGGCTGTCTCGTGAAGTCGTGCCTTCTCCACAGCATCCCCAATTGTTATCAGAGAATGAGTGCAAACTAGAGCCTTCAAGGTATCCGTTAGTCCACCAACAAAGCTATAAACAAAATACCTGTATGAAAGCATGGGATTTTCACGTTTCATGAGTCCCTTTAGCTCTTCAAATTTGCGCACGTACTCCGCCATGCTCGCGGTCTGCTTGAGGTGGTTGAATTCTTCCACCACGCTGCCAGAATTGCGAGTACCAAACCGTTGGCACAAGTGATCAACAAATAGTCTCCAGGTAGCGCCTTGGTTTTTAAGAGCCCAAGCGTCGAACCAGGTATCCGCCTCCTCATCCAAATGTAGGCTTGCTAATTCCACTTTGCGTGCCTCTTCAACGCCATTGACGGTGAAATAGCGTTCACACTTCCGGATCCAGTATCGAGGATTAGTAGGGCTGAATACCGAAAAGTCAAGACGCATTTTCGGATAAGATTCACCGACCCTTCTGGTCACCAAGTTGGTGTTGGCCCCAGCCACCTTGATGGCATTGGCCCCTATTGCTACTCGATCAGCTGGACTACGAGGGGAAGCCCCCAGCAGTCCTTTCCCATCGTCTGCCCGTACCGCACTCGACTCACCGGATGGACGAAATGCCAAGGTAGGAATCTCTGCCTGAACCTTCTCGAACTTGGTGTTCGTTATCTAAAGATGAGAGTCCAGTTTGGTGTTGGTCTCCTGGAGTTGAGAGTCCATGCGGTCCCAAACTGCTTGGAGTCGATCATTACTGTCGTGGGAGATGGAAACGATCAGCTCCTCCAACTTCTTAAGCTGTTCCTCGATAGATTTTGAACGCGTCTCCATGTAGCTCTAATACCAGATGTAACGATCTAGGGTGTTAGAAGGGAGAATTTAATGGGAAAGGTGGAGAATAATATAAGAGTACGAGGAAGGAAGAAGAAGTAGAGAGTATAGATGATGATAATTATCCAATGCCTCTTCATTAATCAAGCAATTACAATTTATAATGGAAGTCGGAAATGGTAACAACCCACGATCCACTAGCAACAACCTCCTAGATACTAGGAGATGACTCAAACTTAAATAATGCTTAACTATCGTAGAGATAATGATAAACTAATAATGATAGAATAATAGAAAATTCTAACGACTAGCCACGTATCTAGCCACGTGGTATTGACCCCTTATTGAGCACGTGACACCACCTCCAGCTATGTCGGTGAGTGCTCTTCCAAACCCTAACAACTTCTCTTTTCCATGCCTCTAATTGATTCAAGATGGGGAAGAATTGCTTCGCGATCGGGAGGGACCGGAGTGTCACGGGCTAATTATGCGAAGGCCCGACTTGGCCATTGAGGGCCCGAACGATCGAGGTTACCTTAGAAGTTCTCTAGGTTCTTCCATGTAAAAGCCTAGAAGCTTTCTTGTATTTATTGTGTAGTTGGTAGTTGGTAGATGGTAGATGGTAGTTGGTAGCTAGCATTTACTTTTTGGCTTTCCTTGAAGTGTTTATATAGGGGTGCCTCCCTCATTTGTAATCATCCAACAATTTGAGAGCAATACTACTATAAGTGTTCCCTCACATCTTAGCATACTTTGGTAGTGTTCTCCCTCTCAAAGGGCCGAGTAGAGAGTGTTGGAATGGGAGAGGCTGACTTAGGCGGGAGCGCTTGAGTGCCGCACAGGTTAGCTTGCGAGGAAGAGTTTTAGCCCGTGACAATTGGTATCAGCCGTGCGGTACTAAAACTCTCCTTCGCAAGCTAACCCGTGCGGCACTCAAGCGCTCCCACCTAAGTCAGCCTCTCCCGCTCCAACACTCTCTACTCGGCCCTTCGAGAGGGAGAACACTACCAAAGTATGCTAAGATGTGAGGGAACACTTATAGTAGTATTGCTCTCAAATTGTTGGATGATTACAAATGAGGGAGGCACCCCTATATATACACTTCAAGGAAAGCCAAAAAATAAATGCTAAGTACCAACTACCATCTACCATCTACCAACTACCAACTACACAATAAATACAAGAAAGCTTCTAGGCTTTTAAGTGGAAGAACCTAGAGAAATTCTAAGGCAACCTCGATCGTTCGGGCCCTCAATGGCCAAGTCGGGCCTTCGCACAATTAGCCCTCAAACTCTGCAATCTCGCAGTTGCCATCGGGTGTTCTCTTCCATCGCACCAAGTACTCCTCCGTATCTGGGACTGCGCCTCTTCTCAAGTTGGCTCGATGATCTTCATCTCCATTGACCGCCTTGTTAATCTTCGGCTCTCTTCGAAGGTCCCCCCTCTTCAATGCCAACTCTTGTTCACATTCATGGGCCTTAGAGTAGTCATCTCGCGACATACTCCCCCACCTATTTGTGCCATGCTCTTCTTGCACCCCATCGTCAAAGAGGCCAAGTAACCCAACTTCCTCCCATGCTCGGCAAGGAAGTCCCTCTCCCCTCATCGTAACCCATTGTGGGCCTCCTCCCTTGTCGAGGAGGTACTCCTTTGGCTGACTTCTCGCAGCCTTCTCGGCCCTACCATCAACTATTGCGGCCAACTCTTGCGACTCCTTTGAGAGGCCCACTCTGCCCATCACCACACCATGTTGTGTTTCGACGGGGTCCTCTCGCATGTCCCCTCTTGCCCAATCAAGGAAACACCCATTCGACTGGCTCCTAGCAGCCATCTCGGCCTTACGATGTAGCGCATCAGACAACGCCTTTGACTCGTTCAAGAGGTCCACTTCGCACCTCGGTGGAAGTTCCCTCGGTAATTCAGCATATGAGCCTATCATCTCCTCGTGAGCATTTACGACTTCTCTAGCCGCCCTATCTCACCTTGGCACCCACTCTTCATTCACGATAGGGTAGAGCACCCGATCCTCCCCCCCACAATTGGTGAGTAGACCTATCACTCCCCCACGCAGCCCGTTGCGCTAGGATAGGATCACCCTCCACTCCTTCCGCGAACTCACGGTCCACCTTTTGCCTAGGTGGGAGCTTTTCCAACAACTCCGCGAGCAACTCTCCTCTGAGTTTGTCCGCGACTACTTTGGGAACTTTGACCTCGAGTGAACTCTCGGCTCCCCATCTCTTTGTCGCATCGTGCTTCTTGCCTTGCGGCTCTCACATGCAATTGGGTAGCTTATCATTGCACCACCGATTGCCATACTCGATACACCCGTGTGCACCCCAGGAGGCCAGTTGTAGGCGGGGAGAGAAGGCACCAACTCCCTCATCGATGCTTCCTTCTTTCTCTCGAATACCCCGCGGTACTCCTGTCACGACCCAATTTTGTGGTCGGTGACCGGCGCTAGATCATGTCAAACTTAATCCAATAAACCATAACCTAGCAAGCCTCAAACATAACTCACCTGTCTCATTATAAGAATAGTCAAAACATTTTTTTTCACAACATTGTTTCTTTAAACAAACATATTTATTCGTGTCAAAAACTTGGTAGGCATAATTCCAAAGTTGGAGTACACATCTCCAACGTCATATCATCAAACTCATCCTTTCAAAACATAAACATAAATTTACACATACATTACATATTAACATTAATCTAAGATCATATGTCAAAGACCAACAAATATGTACAATGGAGCGACCTAGATTACAAAGACAAAGACCATATGGTTTATTGGATTAAGTTTGACATGATCTAGCGTCGGTCACCGACCACAAAATTGGGTCGTGACAGACTTGGTATCAGAGCACCGTAAATTCTTGATTTGTTTCGGCCAAGTTATTTCATAAATCACAAAACTTAAAGAACAAAGTTATAGATCTAAATGTTATAAATCCACACAAATTGGAATCACCTAATTCGAAGTCTGGATGAGAAAGCTACGCCTATTTTACCACACGACGACAGACTATACCTAAACCCTTCTAAAACAAACCTTATTATGTTGTAACCAATTTCGTAGAAGGGTGAGGATATCACAGTCTCCCCTCCTTATAAAATTCGGTCCCCGAATTTGCTTAATGAAAGTTTAACTTACTTGTCACACAAACAGATGTGGGTATTTGGTTTTCAATAGCTTACTTCTCTTTATTTTCTAGCTACTTATACTTCCTCCAAGTTCTACCGCTTGCTTTTACTTTTCCCTTGGTGTCAACCTATTTTACATCCACATTTTGTGACTCGTGCTTTCTTTGGCGTACTCTATTTATTTGTTATGATTTGAATATGGCATTGCTAGTGCATTTTTCATATGAGCATTATGATGTGACATTATGATTTATAAGTATTTGCTTAATTTAGCCTCGAGTGGGCACTGTAGATGTTGGTTTGTTCATTGGACCTATTTGATTCGTTTGGAGCCTATGAATTTGTGTGATACAAATAACTATATAATATAGATAGCTTCGCTATATGATATGGTTACCTACGGCGGGCAGAACTATTTGGCCGATGAGGTTGGTCTGGTATGATATGGTTGCCTACGGCGGGCAGAACTATTTGGCCGATGAGGTTGGTCTGGTATGATATGGTTGCCTACGGCGGGCAGAACTATTTGGCCGATGAGGTTGATGTGATATGATATGGTTGCCTTCCGGCGGGCAGAACTATTTAGCCGAGGAGGTTGGTTGATGATGGTGCCTTTAAGATATGGTATCCTCGTGTCGGAGTGGGAGTGACACTATCTAGACCTATCTGAAGTTCATCCGAATTGTGTTATATGTTCTGTGAAAGTCTATCTGAAGTTCTGATTACGTGTGATATGTGAATTCTTTGATGACCTTGTCTGTGAAGTAGTCTTTTGTTGTCTTAGTTGTGTGTTAGTATTTGGTTGGGTTTGATGGGAACGACTGGTTGGTTAAATACATGTTACTTATAATATTTGCTTACTAAGTGTTTCAAAACACTTATCCCTTACTTCAATCCACAGGTGAAGAGATTTGAGCCGTGGTTTGCATCTGAAAAAGCTTTTCCATCCGAGTTCGGCCCGTTGTCTTTCTTTCTCGGGCTACGTTCAAAGGTCTCCAGATGGTCTTTGTCTTTGTAATCTAGGTCGCTCCATTGTACATATTTGTTGGTCTTTGACATATGATCTTAGATTAATGTTAATATGTAATGTATGTGTAAATTTATGTTTATGTTTTGAAAGGATGAGTTTGATGATATGACGTTGGAGATGTGTACTCCAACTTTGGAATTATGCCTACCAAGTTTTTGACACGAATAAATATGTTTGTTTAAAGAAACAATGTTGTGAAAAAAAATGTTTTGACTATTCTTATAATGAGACAGGTGAGTTATGTTTGAGGCTTGCTAGGTTATGATTTATTGGATTAAGTTTGACATGATCTAGCGCCGGTCACCGACCACAAAATTGGGTCGTGACAGACTTGGTATCAGAGCACCGTAAATTCTTGATTTGTTTCGGCCAAGTTATTTCATAAATCACAAAACTTAAAGAACAAAGTTATAGATCTAAATGTTATAAATCCACACAAATTGGAATCACCTAATTCGAAGTCTGGATGAGAAAGCTACGCCTATTTTACCACACGACGACAGACTATACCTAAACCCTTCTAAAACAAACCTTATTATGTTGTAACCAATTTCGTAGAAGGGTGAGGATATCACAACTTCTCTTCCTACTTCCAAGCTCGCTTCTCCTGATCCAACTTCTCGCTAGTGGTCACGATCTTGAAACCACAAGCATCGGGGGACATAAGCGATGGCTCCACCATCGGGGCTCCTCTCAACTCCTCTAACTTCAGAGAATCCACCTTCCTCCTAAGTGGGAGCTTTTCTGCTAGCTCAGCGGCCTGCACGTCATCGCACTCCTTAACAACGCCCGTGATCTCCTTAGGAATCTCGCCCTCTTTGGAAACCATCCTTGCCTCATCCTCGCACGTCTCGTGCTCTTCCTCGCACGTCTCATATTTTTCCGCGCAAGCTTCGTGCTCTATCTCGCACGCCTTACGCTTCTCCTCGTCTTCTCGATCCCATTCTACCACATTAGCTTTAAGCTTCGGTAGTTCGGGACAATCCTTGGGTTTGTGAGGCTCATCGCAAATGAAGCAATTCTGCAGTGGACTCACTCGCACCTTGCGCTCCATTCGATGACTCGGCCTTCGGGGTTCTACTGCAGGCACCACTACCTCCTCACGTTCCTTGCGCACCACCACCTCTTGATCCTCCTCCTCTCAGATCGATGCCCTGATCTTATCCCTAATTGGGCAATCAAAGCATCGGTGTGGCCCCTCGCAAATGGAACACTCGATAACTCTTGCGCACCCACTTTGTCGCCTTGACCTCCAAAAATCCACCAAGGAATCTGCCATCTCAAATGCCGACGCTAGGCCTTGTGCTCCTTGTTGGAGTAGGGCCTCCTTTGCCCACAGCTCCAACCCTTCGAGGAAAGCACATAATAGTCCATCCTCAGATATATCTTCAATCTCCTCCACCACGTCGGAGAATTCCTTCACATACTCTTGCACACTTCCCTCGTGCACAAGAGCTCGGAGACGTGCACGCCCATCATACTCAACATACTCCAGACTCAACGAGAATGCAAGTAGAGTCGCGCCTATCTCCTCGACATCGCTTGACTCGATGCTAGCCGCTTCGTTGGATGGTCCTTGCATCTTCCCTCGGAGCCCGCCATCACCGCGATGGTGCCCCTTGATGCATTGGACTCCCCTCTCCAACTCCTCGCAACTATCTCGAACACCAAGCTTCACCTTTAGGCGCCTCACCCAAAAGGCAGCTTCCTCGTCTAGAGATCCCGACTCATCCTTGCGAGACACCACCTCTCCATAGATCGGCATTTTCTCTCGCTCCATCGAAACAGGGCCTGCTGCAGACCGAGTTTCTCCCCACCAAGCCATCATAACCTGGCTCTGATACCAATTGTCACGGGCTAAAACTCTCCCTCGCAAGCTAACCCGTGCGACACTCAAGCGCTCTCGCCTAAGTCAGCCTCTCCCGCTCCAACACTCTCTACTCGGCCCTTTGAGAGGGAGAACACTACCAAAGTATGCTAAGATGTGAGGGAACACTTATAGTAGTATTGCTCTCAAATTGTTGGATGATTACAAATGAGGGAGGCACCCTTATATATACACTTCAAGGAAAGCCAAAAAGTAAATGCTAGCTACCATCTACCATCTACCAACTACCAACTACACAATAAATACAAGGAAGCTTCTAGCCTTTTACATGGAAGAACCTAGAGAACTTCTAAGATAACCTCGATCGTTCGGGCCCTCAATGGCCAAATCGGGCCTTCGCACAATTAGCCCGTGATAGGAGGCTCGGGGCCAAGCTCCAGACTGTCGCCACGGATTTCAAAAAATCTACCAGCTCCATGACCGCCTCTTCCTCGACCAGGCTCGTGTTTATTGGAAATCGATTTGGAAGGCTTTATGATTAAGTGTTGTTTGTTGGAAATCGTTTTGGAAGGCTCTGTGATAGTTTTGTTTTTTGGACATAGTTTGGAAGGCTCTGCAATTTTTGGGCCAAAGTCAGATTTTGGGACAATTTTTGTACACCGCCGGCCCGACAATTTTTGTGTTTCACCGATACACCGTGTCACCGTCGGTGTTGCTCAACACCGTGATACCGTCGGCAGAACTTTGTAAAAATTTTGCTGATCAGTGTCGGTCTCAAAATGTGAGAAAAAATCATGAGACCGATTTATCCTCACCCCTACAGTCCTTTATAATCTATCAGAAGATTGTACATAAACAGATATGCATTAAGCAACTTTCAGGTTAGAGATACTATGTATGAACATATTATATGATTTTCTCAATTCTGAGGGAGATTTCTCAGATGGGTATTGGCTCAAGTTCTGCACATATTGTATGATTTTCTCAATCTTCTAGATTCACTATGCATTACAATTAATTCAATATTACCCTGAAAAAAATATTATCAATTCAATATTCCCTTTATCTCATCTCTGAATACAAGTGGTACAGTATTTACACCAAGCAGATATACATTAATGAATTTTTTCCTGCTCGATCCCTAAAATAAGAATTTCAAAGGATATGAACAAGTTACGAATGCCGTTCTGAGTGGATTTTTTTTGTTTCAACATTCTGCTCTTCTCCTCCTCGTATTTACGGAAGCCCTCTTCCACTTTGATTTGGTTTCTACTCCGAGAACTGCATAGCGCCATGTATAAGATTTCCAGGCTCTTCTTTCCACTTAATTTAGAGCCCTCTATATCTTCAATCTCCAAGCTCAATTCCCTCCAATTCAGTGACCAAGCCTCGATGCAATCGGCACCCACATTGAATCTAGCAGATATTATGCACTTGCCAGGTTTGTTTTGATCGACCGGTAGGATACACCCGAATTCTGCCAAGTAGTCTACGTCGTGAGGGCCATCCCTGCGAACTGCAATCGGGTTCGAGCTGGACAGATTCACTGCTTTTCCTGACTTCTTGTCTAAAAGTATCCAACTCAATCTCAGGACCGTTGCCAGTTCTTCGGATCGATCTTCACATGTTGGCTATGTCCTTGATCCTGTGGTCAGAGATACCTACGGCCTGAGGAATGCCATTGAAAAACCTGGAGAGTACACACTCGTCGTTGAGAAAGACATCCACAAGCAACACAAGACTGGAATGATCACCAGGTGATAAAGTCTGGACGTCGACAGTTGTAACCTTGTGATCATACACAATCAACGGATAGGAGCTGGCATAGAACTCAATGAAACCACCCGCAACGAAGGAGGAAATCAGCTCATCGACTAGTTTGGATGCGGTGGAAGGCCAAGCGGAGTTGCAGAGACGCTTCCAGAGGGACTCTTCTCCGGCAAGATCGTGGAATTTGGAGGAAGTACATGCCACAGAGGCCAAGGCCGTGCCTTCGAGGCTGGACAATATGTTTTCCCTGATATCGTTGTTCATGATCTCCATCTTTAATTTGCAAATACGCTGTGTGGATCGATGATTCTATGTTTTCTTGGATTCGATTGGGTTGTGGAAGGAGGATGATGTTCTTCTCTTATATACTGTTGGTATTTTGAGGGATCCAATTATTCCGGGTGAGTCAAAATATTCGTCAAAAGGAATCACTTTGAATTAGAAAAAATATATCTGATTGTGAGTTGAGAATCTTTAGTGGTGGCCTATATTCTGTTTTTAGTAGTCGATGTTTGAATTGATTAGTACTAAGATAGTGACACCTGAGGATGTTGCCACAAGGCTATGATTTTGATTCGTTTAGTAATAATCAAAACTTTCATAGTAAGAAAGTGTTTTATGTATCATATCATCTCTTTTTTTAAGAATTTTCTCGACGATTTGGGTGACTGATTTTTCAGTTTCAAACTTTTTATCAATTTTAAGTATGCTTATTCATATAATGTCAATAAACCTATTTGCTAATGGATTGATTTATCTTTTGTGATTAACCAACAACAATGATTTTTCGGCGTTGAATCTATCTCCATTGATGCAACTCTTTTGTGTATTACCGTTGAATGTTTTGATTTGCCAATTTGATCAAGATTAATTTTCTAAGTTGTGTTTTTTAGAAGTAAAATTTTACACTAGAATCGAACTTGTACTTTCCGTCAATTCATATAACGCTTTGTGCCATTCGAGCAAGTTTAATTTTGGTACTTGTGTTATGTTTTAGTGAAATTCTTTGACTTGTGCTGAGCTGGACTTGTTATATCTTTAACAGGATTATCTACGTGCTTCCTGGTGATACAGTGGTTTATGGTTTTGCAACCAAAAATTGCCTTTTCGTTTCCTTGGAATTTTTCTATGCTATATCCCCAACTTATTTTTTTTTTAGCAATATATCCCCAACTTATTGAATTGACGACAATTACAAACGATTTACCAGAGAAAGCTATGGCCCCATCGTTTATTTTTATTTTTTGCTAATAACTCCCCATCTTATTGACACCGTAAGATTTTGTGGAGATAGTGTAGAATGTTTGTATCCTTGTACTTGTCTCGACTTTAATAAGTTGTCGTTATGCTTGTTTAGTCCATCCGAATTTCCAAAATACAAGTAATCAAGACGTAGGAGGGAAGTGCATGGCACATTTTTTTTAATAGATAAATTTTTATTACAACTGTTAGAAATTGAACTCTTGACTTCCGTCGATTCCTCTACATTGTTAGGGAAAATGTCTTTTGGCTTATAGCACATATTATATAATCATCTCAAATTTCTAAATTCAGTTGCAAAACATAATCAATTGAATATTATATACATCATTTGAATCTCTTGTATACACACAGCTTATATACGTAAAAGAATTTTCTCCTGTTCCCTAAAATAAGAATTTCAAAGTATATGAACAAGTTACAAATGCCACGACCTCAGCTACCAAGAACACTCGACCAATTAATTTCTGAGCGAATTATTTTCGTTTCAACATTATGTTTCTCTCCTCCTCGTATCTACGGTAGCCCTCTTCCACATTGATTTGGTTTCTACTCCGAGGACTGAACAGCGCCCTGTTCAAGATTTCTAAGCTCTTCTCTGTTCTTAATTTAGATCCCTCCATATCTTCGATCTCCAAGCTCAGTTCTCTGCAATTCAGAGACCAAGCTTCATTGCAATCGGCACCCACATTGAATCTAGCAGTTATAATGCACTTTCCAGGCTTGTTTTGGTTGATTGGTAGAATACACCCGAATTCTGCCAGGTAGTCTCCGTCGTGAGGGCCATCCCTGCGAACTGAAATCGGGTTCGAGCTGGACAAGTTCACTGTTTTGCCAGACTTCTTGTCCAAAAGTATCCAACTCAGTCTTAGGACCGTCGTCAATTCCTTGGATTGATCTTCGCATGTACGATTGTCGATGAATGATGCAATATCCTTGAGCTTGTGATCAGAAATACCGACGGCATGAGGAATGCCATCGTTTGGATTTTTTTAAATAATTTTTGGATTTTATTTTAAGACCACGTAGTATCCGGACATCACAGCATCGATTAATCCGAATTCAAACTAGGTATATTTAACATTATTTTTTTAATAATATTTTATTAATATGTAATATTTACATCCTAAATGGTATATAATGCCTTTTGCTAGGTTGCGACAGCCGACTAGTCAAAACCCTATCGTAGAAGTATCTAACATTATTTTTTAAATGACTTTTTATTAATTTGTAATATTTACATCCTAAATGGTATATAATCCTCTCTTGGTAGGTTGCGACCGGCTCATCAAAACCCGCAGAATTATTTAACATTTTTGCGTTTACAAGGTCGAACGAGACCAATTGGTTAACTAAGAATATTAATCTCATCAGTTGATCCAAGTAATTGTCGATAGACCTCTTGGGTAAGTTAAATAACTCTTTGATTTAAGTAGTTGTTGTTGGAGAATTGGTTTATTAACCAAGGAAGAGATGGCCCAATACAAGTGAGTGTATTGGGCTTTGGCCCAAGTATTTAATTAGAGGGAGAATCCTAATTAAATATAATAACTAAGTAATTAGTGGGTAACTTTGAGCTAATTTAATTGAAGGTCACACCAATTGATTTTGAGTGTTTGTGAGATCAATACGAAGCTCGTTGATAGAGCTTCGTAACGATATATAACACATGCTAAAATCCAATTCTCGGGGTGAATGAAAATTGGCTTTAAAGTGGTATGGTTGTTATTGAAATAAGCACAATTCTACATTGGTTAGCACACCATGGTGAGACAAGTTTATAAGGGACTAAAAGTCTAGCATGGGTAAACTGGTGGAGAAGGGAGAAGCTTCTCGCACCGTCCGTCTGGCCGGCCGGCTGGCTTGGCTTGGCTTGGCTCAGCTCGGCACGCACGCACGCGCGCGCGCCCTGCCCCGTCCCGGACTGGGTCGGGCCGGGTCGGGCTCGGGTGCGGGTTGCAGGTTATGGGATTATGGGTTTGTAGAAATTGTTCCAGGTTCCATGGCCTTATCTTTTTAGAGCTAGGCCGGACTTGTTGCAGCGATTCAGGGCTCTAAGTCCGTTGGGCTTAAGCTTGGACAAGCCCATCTTCCAGATCCTTCTTCTCCTTCCAGAAAGTGTCTCTTTGAATTCAAAAACGTGAGATTTGAATTCAAAGGTAACAGCCAATGTAAATAAGGGGTAATCATGGCTCTTGTAACAGCAAAGTTATGAGGGGTATTCATAGCTGCCATTTATTTCAGATTTTGAGGTTGGAGGTCCTTGGCTGCCTATAAAAGGAACCCTCCTCCTTCATTCCAGATCATCCCATCTCTTAAGAGCTCTCTACTTCTCCCTCAACATCATCACATCATTCTTGAATAAAAGAGTCAGAGTTCTAAGGCTGTGAAAGGTTCGAAAGGTGTACGAAAGTGCTTCCTTTTGTACACGAGGTTGGGCGTTGTACCTTGGGAACTCTCTTACCCACGGAGGCCTGAAGCATATAGGCGGGTAATAAGAGTTTAAGGGCACACGGTTAAACTGTGGCCTCGTCCAGGATTGAATCCAAAATTCCTAGTTCGAAGAAGGCGGTCTTACACACTTACTTACAAGTGTGATCGTGAGCATACTCTCACCCTTCTCTTTATATTGCTTATGCTTTATATACTAGTGTTAAAACTATAGTTTACTAATATTTGTCCAACAATCTTAAACTCTTAGTACTATCTATTCATAATATTAATAAATTATGTCGAGGTTTAGTCTGTGATTCATACATTTGCTCTGTTCACAAAGTATTCTGTGAGTGTTTGTCATAATATATTCATTTGGCTTTACAGTTTACTTGCCTGTATGATCAAAGATAAAAGTGATTGAATAATCATTATTAGACAATGATCATTTAACGTAATGAAATTCGCTAATGTCCAATTGGAATCTGCTGCTGCGTATGCAATTTAATTATTAAAACCTGTGGTAATTGAACGAAAACAATTAAGTGATATATTTAATCGTCTCGCTCTATAACGACAATTTGCGGAAAGTTAAATATTGTTTCCTGTGTATGAAATTAAGCGTTTAAATATTTCAGTGTGTGCTCAACAATTACGAGCAGTACACCTCAAAGATTTTGAGATTTTAAAAAAGGGTTGGTTTTCAAACTGATTACTTACGAACGTGTATTGGTGATATTTTTAGATGGCTGGAATTAACAACTCTCCCCCACTTAACAACTCCGGTGCGACAAACACCGCTAATGACAACTTGAACGAGGAGGTTCCTGTTGTGAGGGCTAGCGGCGCTGAGGCCGTCATGCCGGGTCATAGACACCCAATGCCACTGCCGTACTCTCATCTTGAGAAACCGGAAAAGTTCAAGAGTGGAAATTTCAAGAGATGGCAACAAAAAATATTGTTCTACTTGACCGCCTTGAACTTTAGCCGGTATGTCAAGGAAGAGAAACCCAAAGAGAATGTGAGTGATCAGCATCAAACCGCGATCCACAACGCATGGGTACATGAAGATTACCTATGTTGTAACTATATATTGTGTTCTCTCGACGATTCGCTTTACGGCGTGTACTATACCAAAGAAACGTCTAAGGATCTTTGGGAATCGTTGGAGCACAAATATAAAGTTGACGATGCCGGTGCAAAGAAATTTATGGCCGGGCGCTTCCACGACTATCGGATGGTCGATGGAAAGAGCATTGTGGAACAATGCGAAGAGTTGCAATTGATCTTCCATGATCTTGCAATGGAGGAAATGGCCATCAATGATGCCCTCCAAATGGCGATGGTGATTGAGAAATTACCACCATCTTGGAAGGACTTTAAGATGTACCTCAAGCACAAGAGGAAGAAGATGACTCTCGAGGACCTTATCCGAAGGTTGCGCATCGAGCAAGACAACCGAAAGGTTGATAAGAAACCAAGTGGCATGGTTGCTAAGGCCAATGTGGTCGAGACCGGGGGGAGCTCCCGTGGGAACAAGCGAAAATACTCAAATGATTCCAAGGGAGATGCTCAGAATAAGAGCTTTATCGATACCTACTTTGTTTGCAACAAGATCGGCCATCGTGCCAAAGATTGCTACAAACGTCTAGCTGCGGAGTGTAAGAAGACGGCAGGACCAAGTAAGGGCAAGAAGAAGAAGCCCGCTAATGCTAACATTACAGAGGCTAGCTTGAGCTCCGACCTCGATGAGATGCACCTCACGGCCGTTGTGTCCAAGGTGAACCTCGTGGGTGGGAACTCGAAGGAATGGTGGGTGGACACAGGGGCTATCCGCCACATTTGTGCCAACAAATAGATGTTCAAGACCTATCAACCGGTCAATGATGAGAACTGCTACATGGGAAATTCTACAGTCTCGAAGGTTGAAGGCAAAGGGACGGTCATGCTGAAGATGACCTCGGGCAAGGAGCTCATCTTGACCGATGTGATGCATGTGCCCGTGATCCAGAAGAATCTCATCTCTGGAGTGGTGCTCAATAAGAGGGGCTTTCGGCTCGTGTTTGAGTCTGATAAGGTCATCATGTCCAAGGGAGGGATGTTCGTTGGCAAGGGCTACTTGACCAACAATCTGTTTAAGATGAGTGTAATGACTTTAGCTCCCAAGGCAAAGTCTAATGATAAGATTGATGTGGGTGCCGCCAATAAGGCTAGCACGAGCAATGATGTAATGAATATTGTCGAGAAGGCTAATAAAAAAGTAAAGGTTGCTTATTCTCGCGCGTTGTTACATTTATGGCATGGTAGACTAGGTCATGTTAATTATAAGTCTTTGCAAAGGCTAATATCACTTAACCTACTACTGAAATTCAACATCGATCACAAACATAAGTGCAAGACTTGTGTTGAGGCCAAATACGCCAAAACATCTTCCCACTCGATTGAGCGAAGCACGGAACCGTTGGATTTAATCCACACCGATGTATGTGATTTAAAATACATACAAACGCGTGGCGGTAAAAATTATTTTATAACTTTTATCGACGATTGTACGAGGTATTGCTATGTCTACTTGATGAGAAGTAAAGACGAAGCAATAGACATGTTCATTCACTATAAGAATGAAGTTGAGAACCAACTTGGCAAGAAGATCAAAAATCTTCAAAGTGACCGAGGGGGTGAATATGAATCTCCATTTGCACAAGTTTGTACCGAGAATGGAATCATTCATCAAACCACGGCGCCTTATTCTCCCGAGCAAAATGGAATTGCGGAAAGGAAGAATAGGACGCTTAAGGAAATGATGAATGCAATGTTTATTAGTTCCGGATTACCAAGAAATTTGTGGGGGGAAGCTGTGCTTTCGACCAACTATGTGCTCAATAGGGTACCACATAAAAAGTTGGATAAAATACCTTACGAATTATGGAAAGGTCATTCGCCTAGCTATAAATTCCTAAGGGTTTGGGGATGTCTTGCTAAGGTTCCGATCCCACCTCCTAAAAGGACGAGGATAGGACCCAAGACGGTGGATTGTGTGTTTATCGGTTATGCACAAGATAGTGCTGCATATCGATTCTTAGTACACAAGTCAGACAACTCTGATGTCCACGTAAATACTATCATTGAAGCTAGGGATGCTTCATTCTTCGAGAAAATCTTTCCTCACATAGCTCGAACTAGAGTTGACCGTCAAGTTGACCAAAATGGGAGCAATGTGGGGGGAGAGAAACTTCAAGATGAAGTTGAAGAGCCTAGACGTGGGAAAAGGGCTAGGAAAGAAAAGTCTTTCGGATCAGATTTCCTAATAATCTGTTAGAAAAGGATCCAGTAACCTACAAAGAAGTAATGTCCTCTACAGACTCTGCTCTTTGGAAGGAAGCGGTGAATAGTGAGATAGAGTCTATCTTACATAATCATAC
The DNA here is from genome assembly GCA_963995505.1 of Hypericum androsaemum. NCBI lineage: Eukaryota > Viridiplantae > Streptophyta > Magnoliopsida > Malpighiales > Hypericaceae > Hypericum > Hypericum androsaemum. The sequence continues at coordinate 3,323,251 of OZ023186.1, read as the reverse complement.
TTGGGAACTAGTAGATCTACCTCTGGGTAGTAAACCACTAAGCCATAAGTGGATCTTCAAAAGGAAGATGAAGCCTGATGGTACAGTGGATAAGTACAAGGTAAGACTTGTTGTTAAAGGCTACAAGCAAACTAAGGGTGTTGATTATTTTGACACATATGCTCCTGTCTCCAGGAAAACGTCTATTAGGTTAGTCATAGCCTTGGCGGCTTTGTTTAACCTAGAGATCCATCAAATGGATGTGAAGATAGCCTTCCTTAATGGAGATTTGGAAGAGGAGATTTACATGGAACAACCCGAAGGGTTTGTGGTTCCAGGTAAAGAACATAAGGTGTGTAAACTTGCAAAATCCTTGTATGGACTAAAACAAGCACCTAAACAATGGCACGAAAAGTTTGATAGTGTAATGCTATCTAACGAGTTTCAGATAAACCAATATGATAAATGTGTCTACGTGAAAGGAGATGATAACGACTATGTGATAGTTTGTCTCTACGTAGATGACATGTTGATCGTAGGTAATAATGATAATATCAAAATTACCAAGAGAATGTTGTCGCAAAATTTTGACATGAAAGACTTGGGACAAGCTGATGTAATACTTGGGATAAAAATTACCAAGACTTCAGAAGGTTACGCGCTTTCCCAAGGTCACTATGTCGAAAAGATACTTGACAAATTTGATAAGGATAGCAATGTAATTGCGAGAACTCCTATGGAAGTGGTGTCAAGTCTCTGCAAGAATCGTGGAGAGAGTGTGAGACAACTAGATTATTCTAGAGTTATAGACAGTCTAATGTACCTCATGGACTGTACTAGACCAGATATTGCGAACTCGGTAAACAGATTATCGAGATATACGAGTAATCCCAATTATAAACATTGGAAAGTGATAGTTAGAGTTCTTAGATACCTAAGGTACACTGCTAACTATGGATTACACTATACGAGATATCCCACCGTTCTGGAAGGTATTCAAACGCGAACTGGATCTCGGACTCCAATAATATAAAATCTACGAGCGGATACGTATTTACAATTAGAGGAGCAGCGGTCTCGTGGAGATCATGCAAACAAACTTGCATTGCTAGATCAACTATGGAATCAGAATTCATAGCGTTGGATCTAGCAGCTGAAGAGGCAGATTGGCTCCAAAGTTTCTTGGAGGACATCCAAATGTGGTCAAAACTAGTGCCTCCCATTAGCGTGCACTGTGATAGTCAATCAGCTATCGGAAGAGCACAAAACAATGTATATAATGGAAAGTCTAGACACATACGTCGTAGACATAAATCTGTGAAAATATTATTGAGAACGGGTGTGATTTCTTTAGACTATGTAAAGTCAAAAGAGAACATCGCTGATCTATTTACTAAAGGTCTAACGAGAGACCAAAATTGAGGTATCATCGAGGAGAATGGGGTTAAAGCCCACGAAATGATCTAAACCCATGATGGCAACCCAACCTGGATCGTAAACCCCGATCTGCAGGTTCAAAAGGACAACCGAATTGTGAGGCTAGGGTCGAACAAAGCACTCGGGAAATTGAGTTCCTTTCTTATTCCTATGATAAAAGAGTGATAGACCTGTCCATGTGAAGGTTAAGCTTTAAGCTTTTAATGATCCTTATACTTCAAGTATATGTAAGTGGGGTATGGCAGGATACTCCTTATAAGAGATCACCTATATCGAATGTGAAGGGGCCGCTTCTATGAGATGAGTTAAGGGCTAAATCTCTAGAGCGTTCGATAAAGTTTCCAAGGCAGTCAAGGGCCAAAATGGACAACAACGAAAGAACCAAGTAGTGGTTTGAGAAGGAGTTGTATGAGTACCTTTGTCTTGGTATACATAAAAAATGCCAAACAGTTCAAGGCATCACGTCCACTGGTTGGCAAGTATATCCGAAGGTATTTCACTAAGGAAGGTTCAAGGTTTTCAACCACCTTTCCTGATGTAACAAATTCTCGCAGAACTCTAAGTTGCATGTAGCATTGGTAGGCTCATGTCATATAAGCCATTTTGCATTCATGTGGGAGATTGTTGGAGAATTTGTTTATTAACCAAGGAAGAGATGGCCCAATACAAGTGAGTGTATTGGGCTTTGGCCCAAGTATTTAATTAGAGGAAGAATCTTAATTAAATATAATAACTAAGTAATTAGTGGGCAACTTTGAGCTAATTTAATTGAAGGTCACACCAATTGATTTTAGGTGTTTGTGAGATCAATACGAAGCTCGTTGATAGAGCTTCGTAACGATATATAACACATGCTAAAATCTAATTCTCGGGGTGAATGAAAATTGGCTTTAAAGTGGTATGGTTATTATTGAAATAAGCACAGTCCCACATTGGTTAGCGCACCATGCTGAGACAAGTTTATAAGGGACTAAAAGTCTAGCATGGTAAACTGGTGGAGAAGGGAGAAGCTTCTCGCACCGTCCGTCCGGCCGGCTGGCTGGCTTGGCTCGGCTTGGCACGCACGCACGCGCGCGCACCTCGCCCCGTCCCGGACTGGGTCGGGCCGGGCCGGGCTCGGGTGCGGGTTGCGGGGTGTGGGATTATGGGTTTGTGGGAATTGTTCCAGGTTCCATGGCCTTATCTTTTTAGAGCTGGGCCGGACCTGTTGCAGCGATTCTGGGCTCTAAGTCTGTTGGGCTTAAGCTTGGACAAGCCCATCTTCCAGATCCTTCTTCTCCTTCCAGAAAGTGTCTCTTTGAATTTAAAAATATGAGATTTGAATTCAAAGGTAACAGCCAATGTAAATAAGAGGTAATCATGGCTCTTGTAACAGCAAAGTTATGAGGGGTATTCATGGCTGCCATTTATTTCAGATTTTGAGGTTGGAGGTCCTTGGCTGCCTATAAAAGGAGCCCTCCTCCTTCATTCCAGATCATCCCATCTCTTCAGAGCTCTCTACTTTTCCCTCAACATCATCACATCATTCTTGCATAAAAGAGTCGGAGTTCTAAGGCTGTGAAAGATTCGAAAGGTGTACGAAAGTGCTTCCTTTTGTACACGAGGTTGGGCGTTGTACCTTGGGAACTCTCTTACCCATGGAGGCCTGAAGCATATAAGCGGGTAATAAGAGTTTAAGGGCACACGGTTAAACAGTGGCCTCGTCCAGGATTGAATCTGAAATCCCTAGCTCGAAGAAGGCAGTCTTACACACTTACTTACAAGTGTGATCGTGAGCATACTCTCACCCTTCTCTTTATATTGCTTATGCTTTATATACTAGTGTTAAAACCATAGTTTACTAATATTTGTCCAACAGTTGTAAGTTTACTTAACATGTCCGTACAAACAAAATCAACCGCAAGGAATAATCCATGCCTCCTAACAAGTAGAAATACACTAGTTGGTCGTTGGACACTGCAGAGTAAACTCAAAACAAGAAATAACTCCTGCAAGGCAGGAGCACTAAAAATTAGTACATAAAATGCTTCTCGGACTGTAACAAGATGATGCAACCAACATTTCGATGACATTTAGAAACATTGTTGATCATACAATAAAAAAAGAAGGCCAAGTGTGAAACTAGACTGGAATGTGAACGGCATGGATTATAGTATTTATGGTCCCGAGATAAATTCGGTATGAACCATATTAGAATTTTTGTATTAAATTAAGGCAATAAAAAAATTAATTTTTCACATTTGTAAACTCATACTCGTAATCCCACTCATTAACTTCGTATTAAGAAACCAGTATTCTGAAAATGACCATGTTCTTTACGTACGTAGCGTAGGACATGGACAAGGAGAAATGACAAGAAGTAAAATTGCCCAGATAATTTCCTCGTAATAATTGACACAAATCCTTAAAAACTATTATATTACTAAAACGTGTGAGCCCCATTTAGCTAATTCCAATATCCATCTCCAATATGATCCTCGAGTTCTTTTTCAGATTGTACTGATTATGAACTAAACCAGAGGACTGTCACAAATGGGAAAAAAATTAATTTTGATCTTCTCTGTTTTATTTGCTTTGGAAGCCTCATCTCAAGGTACTATGATTCATTTCAAACATCTAATTCATTCTCGTTTCTGCAACCATTAACAACTATAGACATCTTCATGTCTGCAATTTCGGTTGCAGATATTACAAATTGGGTTAGAATTGACTGTGGATCGCCAAGAAGTTATCAGGACAACAAAGGTCTAATGTGGCAAACAGATGAAGGTTACATCAAAACCGGGGTAAGCGCGAACGCGACGTCGAACGAGAGTTCGATGCTGTACGAGTTCCACGACAAGTTGCAGACGCTGCGCTTCTTCCCGGAGCAGAACAAGAACTGCTACATCCTGCCTGCTCCGACATCCGGAAGGTACTTCCTCAGAGCCATGTTTTACTATGGAAACTACGACAATCTATCCGCCCCGCCCGCGTTTGACCTCGAATTCAATGGGAACAAATGGGGTAACGTTCAGACCGAGATGGATCAGGTCGTTTACTATGAACTGATGTACACGAGCAGAGGCGGAAACGCGAGCGTGTGCTTGGCTCGCACGGAAAATGATCAGGTTCCGTTTATCTCGCTGCTCGAAACTTGGCAATTGCCTGCAAGTTCTTATGCAAGCATGTCCACTAGTGTAGCCTGGTTCATGAGATACCGGTATGCTTATGGAGCTGAGAATCCATATTACATTCAGGGGTAAGATGAGAAAGCACCACTCCATCTACATTTCGGGTTGGATACGAAAAATCTAACTTCGTTCATCTGTTTATCGATTAGGTACCCGGATGACAATCTCAACCGCGTATGGTATTCGTACACTCCTGACAGCGCACAGCAAACGAATGCTAGCTTCGCGTCTTTGGACTCGAATTGCGCTAATCAGCCACCTCTCAAGGCGATGCTACAAGCGATAGAGGCTCCATCTCCGGGATACTTCCTCGATTTGCCTTTACCCTTCGAAGAGTATACGAAATATTACGACTCTGTTCAACTGTACTTCACCGAAGTAGTTCAAGATAGTAGTGGAAACAGAGAATTTGTTGGACAGGTGAACTTGGCGTCTCTAGGTACAATTAGTCCAGAATACAAAAAGTGTACTTCTGTCAGCTATGGAGAAGATGGTCAATCTGTTGGCCTATGGGATATAGAATTCAGCAGTATCGGTTCTGGTTCGCGACCGCCCATCGTCAGCGCCATCGAAGTGTACACAGCGGTTTCTGTAGTCGCTGCAGGGACCGCGCAGGACGATCGTAAGATCATGATGTAGTTTCTGTCTTTCACTTTCTTTTTCTGCGGATTTGTTCAGTGTTGTAACCTGAAGTGCTTGTTTGCCAGTGGACGGATTGGCTGTCTTCATCGGTTCGTTCGAGCAGCTACGAGGATGGAGCGGTGAGCCATGTCTTCCTAGCGACACTGTGTGGCAATGGCTCGGTTGCTCCGGCAACGACCCTCCAAGAGTGACCTCCATGTATGTTACACTGTATGCTAATATGTACGAACCCAATCTGATCGAGTTTTTTTGCAGAGATCTCTCAGGATATAATCTCAGTGGACCTATTCCAAATTTCAGCCAAATGAAAGCCCTTCAAAGAATGTATTGCTCTTCTTATGATCCACTGTCCTTTGAACTGTTTCTCAAAGAAATTCACTTCTGTTTCCTCTGTCTCATTCAGTGATATGTCTAATAACAACCTCGACGGACCCGTTCCAGATTTCCTCGGAAACCTGCCTGATCTGCAGAATCTGTAAGTCTTAACTATACCAGCAAAAGGCCATATACTACTACTAATCTCGACTATCTTTTCGCGTGATTCCTTCGATTTTGTCTCAGTGACCTTAGCAACAACAAATTATCCGGGAAGGTCCCACGGAGCATCAGCCAGAACCAGAGACTTAAATGCAGGTAAGTGAGCCAATTGGTTAGTACCAAGATGACCGAGGAGAGAAAATTTCCGCGTGATTCTTTCGATGTCTATGCAGGTTCAATGGGAACCCGGACCTGGATCAACCAAATGGAAATTCAAACCAGACTAGCTCAAACAAAAGGGATCATGCTCTGATAATTGGCTTGGCCGTCGGATTACCCGCTGCGCTTCTTATAGTTTTCGCAGCGGTCGTATTAGTCATTTTCTCGAGAAGAAAACAAGCAGCACTAAGCCAATCACATACATCTGGTGGAAATCTTCAAGTTCAGTCCACTGCAGGACCTGCAAATGGGCTATCACAGTCTATTGAACTTCAATCACAGGCTGCATCCGGACGGAATGGTAACAATTCTGAAGTTAATAACAATGCTGGGCCTACCAACCATGGAAATCAGCATCAGGACGTTGATGGCGAGATTTTAGAGCTCCTCCGGCAACGTGCTTCCGGACGGGGAGCGTAAGATGATCAATTCATTGGTTAGTTTTGGTTGCATTGTCCAAGTAAACATTGATTCTAAAGTATGCCTCTGCTTTCTGTAGAATTGATATGAGCTATGCGACTAAGTTGACGAAAAGTTTCTTAAACGATAATTGCGTAAACAACGTTCTTCTGGCTGAAATTTGCACGGACTCGCTCTACCTCAAACATGGCTAATGATAAACATACTCTCGCATCATATTACAACTTTCGTATCAAACTCAAAAGATTAGACAGCGTAAAATCGGGTTTGACAACTCAACACATTTCTGCTAAAAATCTATTCAAAAAACCTTTCAATGTGAACACTTCCATAGACTGAGACAGCTTGACAAGGTGAAAGTAACATTAACGTAGAATAAATTTTTAATCTAAAATATTGACAAGTTGGGAGTAACATTAATGCCAAATTAAGGCAATACGAGACAACTTGTCTAATTACAAATTAGGAACAACCAAAGAATGTATCAACAAAGAAACTAGCGGACAATACAATCAATACACGCTTCAAACGCGGTGGAGCTTTCACTGCTTCATTGTCAATTTCCAGAACTGTTATTAAATTCATCAGAAGAAATATATCAGATGTTTCGTGTAACCATCGAAACGTGTGACGCGAGCTTCATCCCTTACAAACCTCGACTATATAATATAAATTATTATGATATAACCAAAGTAATTAACTATATATAACACAGTAAGCTGGCTGTTACTTCAGAACCCAGATCAGTTCTGGCTTGAACAGAAGCAGGGAAGCAATCAACAATGACGAAATTGTTATCGCTCTTTACTGTTCTTTTGGCTTTTCGAGCTGCTTCTTCAGGTATTACTACATGAATTGCAAACCCGAGAGTAGTGGGTGTTTGTCGCTTGACCTCACTGATTTACTTGTGAATAGATGAAGAAGGTGCACCGACCGCCGGATCGGGGAACTACACTCGACGTCGCGAGTTGACCTCGCAGGACGATCGTGAGTGCAGTTTTCTCATTGAAATTTATGAAGAGATTGTTCTGTGCTAGTCTGATCGAGTTCGATACTGAAACAGTGGATGGAGTGTATGCACTGACTAATTCCTTCGAGCAGCTAAACCAGTACAGTGGCAGTGATCCATGTGACATTTCAGCACCATGGCCGTGGGTTATATGCTCGTCCTACCCGACAAGAGTCGCCTTTTTGTACGGTGATCCGACCCTTAAATCTCGAGAACTTGTACAATTTGGAGTATCATAGTTTGTGATTGTGATTTCTCTGGACTTCCAGGAACCTCCCAGGGTACGGTCTCAGAGGCAATCTTCCAGATTTCAGCAAACTTGATGGCCTTCAAGCGATGTACGGCCAGTTCCTCGAATTCTTTCGAAATCCATTTCGAGTTGTTTTGTTTCTTTACGCATCGCATTCTTTTGATTCATTTGAAACCTTTCAGATATATGTCGGATAACCAGTTGGACGGACCGATTCCGGACTTCCTTGGAAAGCTGCCTGATCTTTATCTCCTGTAAGTAAAACTGCCAGGAAAAAGCAAAGCTAGGATTACCTCGTGCAGAAGAAATCAATCAACCAGAACCTCTGTTAAGATTTTAGCCTCAACAGTATTCCCGTAGGGCCTTTTGATCAAATCGCGTATATGCAATGTGCTCTAAATCTCGGTATTCTTTCGCTTCCGCTGACCTAACAACCTCTAGCATCTGCATTTTTTGTTCCGTATTTTTGTAGTGATCTCAGCAACAACAAGTTTTCAGGGAAAGTTCCCAAGAGTATAACTAGCAATGTGAACCTCTACTACGAGTAAGTTGATCAAATTAATCACAATACGGATGCATTAAACCGGGAAAATGCACGTCTAACTGCAGAACAACTCATCTACTTGTTTACTCTTCATGTTGATCCAGTGTAGCTGGGAACCCTGACCTCAACCTGTCCCAACCAAAGAAGAAAAAGGGGCTGATAATCGGTTTGGTGATTGGAATACCGGTAGCCATAGTCTTCGCAGTTCTTGCGATCGCTTTTATAGTCTACTCGAGGCGAAGCCAGAAACTGCAACTGCAGCTGCAGCAACAGCAACAAGCGACAACCGGTGGCCATGGACAATCCAGCATTGACATTGGTTCGATGTCTATGAGCACGGAACCAATGGGTAGGCCATCGAACTCCGGTGATCATTTATCGGCAAATGGAGGAAATGCTCCAACAGCTCCGGTGTTCCACGGAAGTACGAATCCAGCAGGTGAAGGAAACACCAGTGCTGCTCAAAACAAGGACGATGACGAGATAGCGGAGCTGATAAGGCAACGGAGTGGCCAGACGGGATCATAGGGCATTGCTTGGATAAGCATTAGAGATTGTCAACTTAAGCATTTGTAGCTTCTCATTTAGTCAAATTACCCAGAAATGTTTTGTCTTTGTCTAAGATAGCCTAGCTGTTTTTCATTAAGGAATAAAATTACAGGACAAAGATTGAATACCTAGACAAAACAACAGAGAATAAACCTAGAGAAAAGCATTGTAGTGTAATCCGTTGCGTCTTTTTTAGCTCTGACATTCAGAATCGAGCACCGTTGGATAGAACCCAAGAACTCCAAAGGACTTGGACCAACTCATATTAGTTTCCTTAGCTTTGTTTGAACCCCTCTGGTATAATACTGCCCAAGTCAGAATCTACTTGACAGAAGAACACACTAACTAATGAATTCTCACCTACAATCTCCTTTAGTATGGGATATGCAGAATTGGTTATTGCTTCATCTCATCTCAACTAAAACTTCATAGATGGCTATCATCCTCTATAGCTGCAACAAGATTACATAAGAAACTGGCGAGAAAAAACTGGATAAACGGGAATACTACTCTGTAATCTGACTTGTTCTAATGAATTGAGTCTCATACAGCGAAAATTTACATGGCAAACTCAACGACTGGTTAATGTTGAGGTAGAGCTGGTCTCTTTTCCAACATCTCATAATGAACAACGAAATTATCCTGCATCGAATTAGATAGAAGGAATCAGTAACCTAGCCTCTCAAACAAGAAACTCTGGCATCCAGAAAAATGTGGGAAGTTAACAAAGTGAGAGAGGAACATGATCAAACAAAAGAATTGGAAACCAGCACCGACCTTGCGGATTGTTTCAAACAAGTTTGGATCAAAACAGTGATACGATCCTCTCTCGTATGTATTTGTCTTAACAAGAGGCTCCATGTTGGGAACTCTTATGAACCATAACCGGTGCTCCTTGTGATAAAACCATCCTCTATTATGACTGTCAACAAAAGAAATGATACTTTCCTCAGTATTCCGTTGCTGCCTAGCAACAAACCTAAGATACCTATTTGGCAACAACTGTAAGATATCCAAATCCTAAAAGGCGTGTCCAGAAAACAAAACAGCCCAGTACTTTCCCCATCTCAAGAAAAGTTGGTGCGAGCAAGAGAAGCATCAACATGAGCTAAGAGATACGGAGACAGCTGAGATAAATCTTAATCAATCAGCTAAATGAGAGAGAGCGTACAGTTCATTTGCAGCATATAATTGAGCTTCATCTTTTGGCATGCTGGAAAAGGGGCGCAAAGGGAATAGTGAGCCATAAATATGTCATAACTTAAAGTAGAAACAAATGAACACCAAATACATAAAGAAAAGCACCTGTAAAATATGTAAAACAATGACTCTACATGGAACTTCGAAAAGTAGCCTTGCTGCAATCATTCACACGAGGTAAGAAAAAGAAAATGAACAAATAAAATTTGATGGAGAGAGAGGTTAACAGCTCACATGCAATGGAGGTGGTTGCTTTGCATAATAACATTGGGGCACACTAAACTCCGGATCACCCTTTGCTGGCTCATCAGACCAAGGGGAGCCAAAAGTCTTGTGAAGATTCTCGGCAGAATTTAAGTTCAATCCAAGAGTAGTTAAATCGATACCAAGTGCCAGAGATGTTAGATCAGGGTCACTCATCCTTATGACACTTAACAAGCCAAGTAACCCAAATGGATCTGGTGGTGATTGTGTGGCATGCATGGACTTCATTCCCTGGTCCCTAAATGGCTGGTTTACTGCAGACATTTGCTGCAGTCTGAACTGAGATTGGTTTTGCTGTTGCTGATATTGCTGAATGAGTTGGTCAAATCCAGATACTGTACTTGGTGAATTCAAAGGTCTCAATCCAATACCAGGTGGTCCATTAGTCTGACAGTATGACAATCATTATCAGATATTTTCAGATTGAAAACATATCTTGGTAGAAAATAAAATAAGGGGATAAACAGAAGTCACTGGAATGACACCAGCAAAACACAATGCAATTGAAATCAGACATAAAAGTTTAGGAAGAATGTAATATTAATGAGAGCAGACATGTTAGATCATAGAATCTACTACTTCATTAAATTAAACTGCCTCTGATGAGATTCAAGAACTTCTAAAACTTAAGTGCCAAAGTTCCAAACCTGAGAGTGATACGAAGATGGATATATATCCGAGCCATGAAGAAGATCTTGACTGTTAACAGATGAAAAAGAAACTCCACTACTACTAACTGCTGGAGCATGTTGCTGCTGTTGCTGCGGACGAAAAGAAGAGTAGCTTCCCCCTAAGTTGAATCCTGCTGATCTGCCCATCTGCAAATCAGAACTCAATTAAGAAAGGACATCACATGTAACTTTTTGGTAATCTTAAGATTCAGATCCTCTATGGCATACAGAGAAGTGCTGAGACTGCATCATTGACATAGAATTGTCATGCATTTGTTCCTTCTGGTGCAAGTCCATACCATAATCGGCACTACCACCTGGAAAATTTTGAATGTCAAAGAAGGGTAACCAAGAACGCAAATAACAAAACCGTACAATCTTTTAAATAGTAGAATGAAAATTTCCAAGCTTCTACCATAACAACAACAACATTTGATTACAGTAATTGTCAGACCTTTGAATCCAGGCAAAGCAGGAAAGTCTTCATTTTGAATGCTGAACTCCTGGTTTTGTTGAACAATTGGACTAAGACCTTGTTTCCTTAGTGAGCCTGAATTTTGGTTTCAACCATTATGCTTGGTTCCAATCACGTGAAAGCAAAAAATAGACACAAACAAATTAAACATGTTAGAAAAACAGGAAAAAAAAGATGTACCCATCTGTCCTTGAGGACCTCCAGCAGAACTAGGTCGAGTCGTCAGGCTTGGGAAATCGTTATTTATGTCAAACGGGGAACTGTCGTTGGCGTTCATATCATTCAACATTCCCATAGAGCTCAAGTTATTCATTGCTTGGACATGGTTTTGTGAAAGTGGGCCACCCACAGAAGGATAGGAACTTCCCAGCATAGAAATTGCCTGTGGGGATCCTGAATTCTGGAAGTGTTACAATCATGTATACAACATTGTAAACTAGCAATAGGATACAATTATTCAAAAAAATCAAAGCAATACACGTAAATCAGAGATTATCAAATTGTCAGGTGACATACAATTCTGTTAAGATGTCCGGATCAACCAGTACAATAGACTATCCTAAAAAAGAACACCGAGATTGTGGCACAAAGCAAATTAATCATATAAAATATCACGCAAAAAAGAAACAATCAAGATTAGTGTAGGATAATGAAGAAAATCAAGTAAAAGAAAATGTCGTGAACCTATTTGGATTTCAAAATATGCAGAAAAGGAAAAGCATAAACAACCCATTTTGTAAATTACTCACTTTTGATCTATCGCAGAAGATCATGCACAAAATTTATCCATAAACATCAAAAAGAAACTCAGCAACAAGTCAGTATTAGTTTCATTCAGAAGCAAAAACCAAGCAAGCTCTCAAGACCAAGAAACAACAGGAATTCAACAGACAACAGGGACTAATAGCACTGGTAACTAGTGTATTTTAGTTGTATCTATAGGAAATTTTTATAATATCTTGCAGCCACCAAATAAAAGAACGAATGCACCCTCCAATCGTACCTTGTACACCACTCATCAACCGATTTTGCCCTTGGACACCTAAACTTCCAGAACCACTATTTGCTGTTAGATTTAAACGAGATGCAAGACCAGGGGACATTCCTCCTGAATTTAGGCTCCTTCCAATGCTTCCTCCACCAACCATGTTTCCCATAGAACTTGCTATCCGAGGACCTGCATTTCCCAAAATTGGGGACACTCCCAATCCTGGCACAGCATTTCGGTTACCAATTGCAGCGGATGTTGGAAGAATCCCAGGAATAGAACCCCCAACTCCATTCGTGTTACTACTAAATCCAGGGTTTCCTACAACACTTATACCTCCTCTATTAGTCACTCCTGAGTGTCCATGGGAGCCGGCATGAGATAGCTGGAGAAAGTGCAGACATTAATTAAAATCAGTAGCAAACACAGATTCTGACCCACCACAGCCGACCAATCGAAGCAACATTCATGAATGTGCAGCATATATAAAGCACCTGGGATAGAGCAACTGGAAGATTATTAGATCCAAATCGTCCACTTGAGAGGCTACCGGTTGGTTGTTGAACACCGCCAGATGGAACATTGTTGATGGCAGAACTTCTAGATGCAAGTGTGCCTGGCATGTTGGGAACATTAAAGCTTCCGTGCATATTATGAAGCCCCTGAATGGTTCCTGCAGAAAGAAGTTATAAAATCACATCAAGGTACAAGAACAGATGAAACAAGCAACAGCAAAATGCCAACCTGTGTGGTGAAAAACGGGAGAGGCAGACTGGCCAGAAAATGATGATGGAAAAGATCGCCCGGTATTGTCTTGAATATTTGAAGCAGAACCGTTTAGAGATGACTGCAATATATGATGCATCAAGTTTTAACAGTGAAATCAAAAAATTAACCAAAAGAAAGCATATCAAAAGATGCCAAACCAGAACGTACAAACTGCATAACGAGAAATAGAGTCCTAGAACAATGAGAAGTTCAAACAGTCGGATCACACATCTTAGCTCATGGGCAAAGGAGTCTGGATCTCAATATATAATGCCTAAAACCCAATATTGATTGAAGATTTCAATGGACAAGTTCAAATGTCGTTACCATTATGTCCACCAAATGTGAAACCCTGCAAAAGTTTCAAGATGGATTTTCAGGGAGAGTGCTCCCATTGAATTTGAGACGGATAATAGTTGTTCAGTGAACCACTGATTCAAAAAATCATAAAATCTCAAAACCAAAGAGAAGTAAACATGACACAAACAAAGAAAGATATTAAAAAACCACATGCAACACAAAACATCATGTTCAGCATGACGTGAATCGCGCTTCTTTCAAAGACCACACCAACCAAGACCTATATAATGTGTACATTATCTTGGGGCCTACAGCTATTGCGTGGAGTTTTCCAACATGTAACAGGGACGATCCCCCAAATCATAAGCAACAATTAAATTGAAGTCCATAAAAGATAATTGTACATTTAGTAATCCCGACATTGCACAAGTGTCACAATATCATGCAAAAAATCATTCCCCTCTGAGAAGCAGAAGCTCCTAATTCCAAAAGATGTGCCAGGCTCTTCTTGATCAGAGTTCAATATATTGCCTGGAGAAAGCATAATCCGAACATGAGAAACATAATACAAGTACCAAGAAGAGAACATGAGAAACGCAATGTAATAAATAAGTTGCGATGTACTAACATGGAAGAACACAGATTTTATGTTAAATCCTCAAATATGTCATGAATCCAACATAATTTTGAACCATATTTGACCCAAATCTATACCCCATCCTGTCCTGCATTCAAACTGTATACAACAAAAGAGACATCCTTTCCCAAAGACAACACAGCTCTCATGAAAACCACGCTCTAACCAGTAACCACCAAGCCCGAAATGTCCTTGTGTACGACGTCCATTATACAGTCACATATCTTCAAACAATAAACAAGCCAGGAAGCTACCGGACCCGAAGCAATGTCCCCCCCTATGGCCTATTCCCACTCATCGAACATTAACTTCTCAAATACAAACTAAAAACCTTCACCCAGAGCAACCACAGGACTTAACCAGAGAATGAAACCTCGAAACAGCAACCTCGTTCTCTCAAGCAAACCCCCTTCTAGAAGCCACACCCACAGAGCCACCTTAGAGTAACCTATCAAATCCAAGCTGAGAGCAAAAGGCCTCACTCGAAACAGCAAGCTCCCGCACCCGGCTCGTCCACTTCTAGAAGCCACACCCACTGAGCTACATTGCTTCCAACATCTCAACTCAATTCTAAGTCACACATTAAACACAACAATTGACCTATAAATCTTACTCATTACACCTTCCTTCACCGGAAAAAAAAATAAAAAGAAAAAAAAAGGCTCGCAAACCGCTACTTCGTTTCCCTCCTATATATACACTTTGCTACTTTAACACTACAAAATCCACAGGCAAGCAAGATATATACGCAATCAAAAAAAAAATCAAAAACCCTAAGTGAGAATCGGGGTAACAGAAAAAGGAAACGGTTAGGGCTATTACGTACGGAAAGAAGCGATTCGCCGATCGGAAACCGGGCGAGTCGAGGATCGGGTCGGGCTCGAGATGTAGAGAGAGAAAGAGACAACGAACTTAGAGAGAGAGAGCGCGAGGGAGGAAGGAGGTGGAGGACGGAAGGGGTTAGGTTTTAGAGAGAGAATTGCTTGAGAACTTGAGTCAAACGCAGCGAATTTGTATTTTTCTTCTCTCTTTTTTTTGCCCTTTTTTTTAAACCTAATTTTCAGAAAGCGATATTCTCTATTTCTTTTTGAAAAAGTAACTTTGGCTTGGGAACAGGCTGCATTTGGTGAAGAGAGGTTTTTTTTACCAAACAGAATTTAATATGGTCGTTTCTTGATCTTGATGACTAGGCGTGCGTCAAAGATCTGACAGTTGTAATTCGTATGGGCATTTTTGTCTTTTACCCATCCTCCTCTATTTTTCCTTCTCTCCCTTCTCTGCCGGATTTTTCTTTTGCCTTTTGCCCCTCTTCTCTCTCTCTCTAATTAAAAATTCATGGTTCCAGATCTGAGGCTGACGACGTTGCCACAAGCCCGATGCTGACCACCACTCCAACGCCGACGAGGAGCAAACCGGAGTTCGATTGTGTAGAAGGGACGACGGTGAGAAGCGGTCGAGAGGTTCTGGTTGGAGAGCCACAAGTTCTTACTCTAGAGTTCGATTGAGGTGATTCAAGTTGATGTGTAAAGCTAAGATATGGATCTATAACTTTATAGTTTATGACTTCTCCAAATTCGAAGTGAAAGGATGTCAAAAATACGTTTGAAATCACGAGTCGATCGAGACGAAAACATATTTCGGTTGGGGGACAACAAGTTCTTACTCGGGAGTCCGATTAAGGGGATTCAAGTTGCTGTGCTGAGGTGAGATATATATCTACAACTTTGTAGTTTATAACTTCTTCAAATTCTGAGTGAAAAGATGTCAAAATTATATTCGAAGTCAATAATCGATCGAATTACAAGCCCAGGTTATGTCAAATGGCATGCTCATGTTATATTAAATGACATGCACATGTTATATCAAATGGCATGCCCAGATTTTGTCAAATGGTATTTTCAGGTTATGTCAAATGGCATGTACACGTTATATGAAATGGCTTGCCCAGGTTATGTCAAATGGCATGTCATATTAATATTGAATAAAACATAATTAATTAAATAATTAATCAAATGGCAGGTCCGATTATGATTAAATGGCATGCCCGATTACGTAAAATGGCATGTCTAGTTACGATAATATTAATTAATACTTATAATAAAAAAATATTTAAATAATATATCAGTTTGATTTGTTAAACTATAATATATCAATTTGATTTAAAGATTAAAAAATAAAGCAACAGTGGGACCCGCGCATCTCATCCCTTCTCTCACCAGCTGTCATCACTACAAGTTATTATTCCCTCTCTTCCGTTGTCACCATCCCTTTTCCCTCTTTTTTAACTGTCTTGTCTTTTTCTGTTTAGTACAGGATTTGACTACCTTTACTCAATCCAGGCCCTTGGAAAGGGCGATGTTATAATTGAAATTAATTAGTTAGATCTAAAAATAATAATATTATTATTATTAAACTCGCAATTTCTGATTAAACGGAAATAATTGTCTGTCAATTGATCTTTGATTGCTGTAGATTCTATTTAATTGTTGCATACTGTTCACTGGAACACTGGTATTTTCTTTACCAAGCATTGTATTTTGTATTAAAATAAATTGATTTCCGTTGTTCAATTGCATATATATATATATATATATATATATCAAGCGTGAAGATAAAGAAAATAATACTATGTCATTATTGGAACTCCTTATATATATATATATATGTGTGTGTGTGAGCACGTTTTCCATGTTATAAAAATTGTGTGTGTTATTGTGACAGTATTTGCGTTTGATACAGAAAGAAAATTTATTATTTAGAAGAAATATATAAATTATTGCAGTATATGATACAATATATCTGTGGATTCGTATACTAGTTTGAAGATTTTCAAATTCATTAATAAAAATTCAGGACATAAAATGTAATTAGAATATCAAAAAATCATCAATAAGTTGTTTAGCGACAGGAAGCCTTTTCCTTTTCCCTAATCTGCTGATTCGCCTGATTGGGATCTCTAAGCAGAATCATTTTTAAGTGTCCATTACTTTATAGTATCTGATTATCTCTATTTTTTATATTCGAATACTATCAAAATATAGTAACTTCAATTCTCTTATCACTTATATTTATTCTCGTTTCGACGGAGAAATGAGAGTGGGCTATGTTGATACCCTGCTCTCCGGGCCACAGCCACTAGTTTGGGCTTTTATCCTTCGGCACAGGTGGAGAGTACTCTTTTGGCCTTTTGGGCCTGATCCATCTACCCTCTCCTACTGTCACTCCTCGAACCTTGGGTGCAATATGCCGTATGTTTTTTTTACTTTGTTTTGCCACCAAAAATTTTTACTAAAATTGGCGGTCATAATTTCAAAAAAGAGATTCTATGTCAAGTAATAACTATTACAATAATAAATTAGAGAAACTTTTGTTAAGAATGTTAGGTAAAAAATAAGATATTATTTAGAATGTAATTATTTTTTCATTATATATATATAAATTTGTACCTCCATTTCCACCAAAAAAAAGTCAAAGTGGACGTCTTTTTTGTTTCTCTCTCATAAAAATAAATCCAATAGTTTCCAAAAGAAAAACATATAACGGGACAAGGACAACTCTTTTTTTTTCAAATCACCACAAACTGATACAATTTCACCTGCTTCTCTCGTAATACAATTTTCTTCTCGCTGAACTCATTTTTTTCGATCTACAGAGTCAAAATATAGAATAGGTCCCAATATTTCATCACCGAAAAAAACTCATTGAAATAGAATTAAAAAAATTAAATAATAACAAAAAGTTTTAATTTTAAAAATATTATCTTCTTAATTCTTAATGTTCGAACTCGATCTAGCATTCTTGTTTCTCACCTCTAAAATCACATCAACCCGGAGTACGTAAGTTGCATTCCAGTTACCAAATGTTAGTTGAAGCCAGCGAGTGCCAACAATTTATTTCCGCGTACTAACGTCTCATTGTTGACCGCCAGCCAATTTCGTGGACCTTTCTTTGTGTTGACTTTGTTTTTTTCTGGCACAATAATTGCCATATTTAACGGATTCCAATTGGCGAGACCCAATTTCCCTGAAACCATTTATCATTTTTCGAAACACTGATTTGTAGTGAAATTTTATTTTTTATACACAAACAGAGTTACAAATTAATTAGTTTAGCCTTGTCTAGTCATTACCCTATTTCAATTATTTGCTTTCTTGTATGATGTACACCCTCTCTGATTATATGCATAATGTGCGTCCCATAACATTCCCCCATGAGTCAATTAGGTAAAAGTTGGTTGAGATTTCGTTACATATATAGGGTATTTAGGATTTTGTCAAGTATTAATATTATGGACAGTTCTATATAGTTTACTTTCTCAATTATTTGCGATTAGTTATTAATTATAAATTGCATGTAATTCCTTTGATAAACCCCTTTCTCTACTTGGGTCTTCCAAAATCCACTATTTTTTTTGTTCTAATCATAAAATAAAGTTTTAATTAATCGCTCTTTACCCACATGACCTCAATCCATACCTCAACTGTACCTCTTCTCGGGTTTGGATTGGGTACGGAATGTCCCCATTCCGAACCGTTTGGAGTGAAGACACGCGAAGACTTTTTTACAAAAATGCTAAAATACGGGGACTAAAATGAAAAAAATACACGAACCGGTATCGTAAACGGGACATGCCTTTGTCGCAAACAAAGGCAGGAACAAAGGCCGGTATCACATAACGACACATGCCGGTATCGTAACCGGGGCATGCTGGTATCGTAAACGGAAAATGCCAGCACAATCCTCCTTCACTCCAAACTATCCGAAATGATTTTCTTCACTCCGGACCCAATCCAGTGCCCCTCTTTTCACCTTTCTACCTGCTGGTTTGAATTAACATCCAACCATCCTACACGGGCAAGATTCCCACTTATAAAAACCTAACTACCAAACAAACTCCATCCTTCCAACACCTTATTTAGCTTATGTTAACATAATATCCCAACACCAAATTTTCTCGAAATTATCTAGTATTCGAATATTATAAATCAAGTAACCATTTTTTTTCTAAACACGTAGGTATTTTCTTGCACTTTTTCCGAAATGGATGATTTAGAAACATTTCATTAAGTAGAAAATTTGTGGTATGACTGCTTATATTTTGAGTCGAACACTATCGAACATATTTTTCTGCACCAAGTATTTCTTTAATTATAGTCTTTGCTATGCTAGTTGCTGCTCTGTTGCCCATTCATTAGCGCGTTCCAAGAAGAAGAAAAAAGTCCAAGACCAGTTTTTTTCTCCTTTGAAAATTGTCCTAAGACCAGCTGGTTCCAGAAAATTAATTCAACTGTTATTGTAGAAAATAATCTCTTTCCTGTTCTCCAAAAGGGTTTCAATCCCCGGATTTGATTTCTGGCTCACAAGGTTTCCACTTTCCAGTCCATCACTGGGTTTCCATTCTTAAAGGTTCAATCTTTCTCTTTCTTCTTGTTCTTAATTGTTTCTTTCCTTGGTCAAGTTAATAACTTGAACTTCCTTTCACAGGTTATGATCTTCATTGGGTGGTTCCAACTTCAGATTTGGGTCCCTTGATTGGTTTCCCGTTGGTGGGTTTTTTGCTCTCTAAAGGATTCATTAGCTAAAGAGGTGATCCCTTTGTTCCTTGAGTTGCTTTGCCCTTTGTGGTCCAATAAAGCTCCAGTCTTTTGGGAGGTTTTCTGATTTTCCTAAGATGGGTAGTGGAGGATTTAGTCTCTCTGTTTTGGTTGTGTGGTTCTTGATGTTGGGATGCCTATGTACTGGCTTCAATCCCGTGGACAATTATCTTGTAGACTGTGGATCCCTCACAGATACTACAGTTGGTCACCGTGTCTTTGTTGCTGATAGTTCTTCGTCCAAACTTCTTTCAACCCCTTCGAGCATTTTCGCCAATACGTCGAAATTGGTGACCTCTTCGGATGATTCGTTGCTGTATCAGACAGCCAGAGTGTTCAATGGAACCTCGAAGTACACCTTCTCGATAGGGAAGACCGGGAGGCACTGGATTCGGTTGTACTTCTATCCATTTGTTTATGGGAGCTATGATATGAGTAAGGCAACCTTTGATGTTTCAGCCCAGGACAGTGTCCTTCTCAGCAGCTTCAGAGCGAGTGGTTCTGTTGTCAAAGAATTTTCACTGAATGTGACATCGGATAAGCTTGTCATTACGTTCACGTCGGCTCAGAATTCATTTGCATTCCTGAATGCCCTGGAAGTGGTCTCGGTCCCCGATACCCTGGTTACTGATGATGCAAGTACTTATAAGCCTGCTGGTCAGTTCCAAGGATTGGTAAGGCAGGCACTGGAAACTGTTTACAGGGTAAACATGGGTGGACCGACTGTTACCTCAGAAAACGATACCCTTTGGCGAACATGGGTCCCAGATGGAAGTTATCTTGTCAAGGAGAATCTTACTACAAATGTAACCAAGGTTGCGGCAGTCAATTATGTGACTGGAGGTGCAACACAGGAAACTGCTCCTAATCTGGTGTATGGTACATGTCGAAAAATGAATTCTGCAGGTGATCCGAATAGTAATTTCAATGTCACTTGGGATTTCGATGTGGATTCAGGGTATCAGTACTTTGTTCGCTTCCACTTCTGTGATATTGTTAGCACAGGTCTTCACCAGCTTTACTTCAATCTCTATATTGACACCGTGCTTGTCTACGGAGATATTGATCTGAGCAATATCTTGGTTAACACGCTTGCTGGTGCTGTATACATGGATTATATTACTCCAACCGTAAGTAGCAGCAAAATTCGTATAAGTATCGGTCCAACTACTGATATAAGTGGTGTATATCCTGATGCTATCCTCAATGGACTGGAAATCATGAAGATGAATAACTCTCAGGGCAGCCTTAGTGGTGCGCCTCTTCAGATTACGGGTTCAAG
The DNA here is from genome assembly GCA_963995505.1 of Hypericum androsaemum. Classification (NCBI taxonomy): domain Eukaryota; kingdom Viridiplantae; phylum Streptophyta; class Magnoliopsida; order Malpighiales; family Hypericaceae; genus Hypericum; species Hypericum androsaemum. The sequence continues at coordinate 3,302,373 of OZ023186.1, read as the reverse complement.
TTCGAAGTCCAATGTCGGCATGGTAGTGGGATTGGTCGTTGGAGCTGTTATAATTGTGGTGGCAGTTATAGTTCTCTTCTTGCTATGCAGAAGAAGGACAAAGCTGAAACGCCAAGGCCTTTCGAAGACGTGGATTCCGTTATCGATCGGTGGAGGAAATTCTCATACCATGGGGAGTAAATTCTCTAATGGAACAACCCTTAGTGTTGCTTCCAATGCAGGGTATCGATTTCCGTTCGCAGCTGTGCAAGAAGCTACACATAACTTTGATGAGAGCTTGGTTATTGGCATCGGTGGGTTTGGTAAGGTATACAAGGGAACTTCAGGCGATGGCACGAAAGTTGCTGTTAAGAGGGGAAACCCGCGCTCCCAACAGGGACTGGCGGAGTTCCAGACAGAGATAGAGATGTTGTCCCAGTTCCGGCATCGCCATCTTGTTTCATTGATTGGCTACTGCGATGAAAAGAATGAGATGATCTTGATCTACGAATACATGGAGAATGGAAGTCTAAAGAGTCGTCTTTATGGTTCAGATCTTCCCAGCATGGATTGGAAGGAAAGGCTTGAGATTTGCATTGGAGCAGCTCGAGGGCTCCATTACCTTCACACAGGCTATGCAAAAGCTGTTATCCACCGTGATGTTAAATCCGCAAACATCTTGCTTGATGAGAATCTCATGGCCAAAGTTGCTGATTTCGGACTGTCAAAGACTGGACCTGAAATCGATCAGACCCATGTCAGTACTGCGGTTAAAGGGAGCTTCGGATACCTTGATCCTGAATACTTTAGAAGGCAGCAACTGACAGAGAAATCCGATGTGTACTCATTCGGAGTTGTGTTGTTCGAGGTTCTCTGTGCAAGACCTGTCATAGATCCGTCCCTTCCAAGGGAAATGGTGAACTTGGCGGAATGGGCAATGAAATGGCAGAAGAGAGGCCAGTTGGAACAAATAATAGACTCCACCCTTGCAGGGAAAATAAAGCCTGATTCGCTCAGGAAGTTCGGGGAAACTGCGGAGAAATGCTTGGCTGACTTCGGAGTTGACAGACCTTCCATGGGCGACGTGCTGTGGAACTTGGAGTACGCACTTCAACTCCAAGAGGCAGTCATCCCGGGCGATCCTGAAGAAAACAGCACAAACATGATCGGAGAGCTGTCACCCCAAATCAACAACTTCAGCGACATCGATAACAGTGTGAACAGCGTCTCGGGTGCACAATTTGCTGCAGCAGAGGTGGATGACATTTCTGGTGTCTCAATGAGTCGCGTGTTCTCCCAGCTGGTGAAGTCCGAGGGGAGATGATCCATCAAACTCCGTCAAGAACCGGAGCTCTTCTCGTAACGTGGAGGTACGAACATGACGGTAGCTTCTTCGGGTTCTTTCTTTTCCACGTATGAACATGATTGTGAACAAAGATTGATCTTTCTGATGCTCAGGATTCTCAACTGAGGAGAGCTAAATTCTTGAGTTTGAGTTTGTTCTTGTAAAGTAGGAAGGATGGTTCTTAGTAAGTGATAGGAAGTGATACAAATGTTGCGTTTTTCTTCAATACTGGCTTGCTGTTTGTTGTAAACTCATTGTGATTCATAAATCCTGTTTCTGGAGTTGATTATTACTCTTGGTGTTGGTCCTATTGGATGAATGATTGTGAAAACTGTCGAGATTATGTCGAGATTAACGCATTGCTAGTTGACAGTTGCAAGAGTGGTGGACTTGTTTGTGATGTTTTGAGTTGGATATGGAGATTCTAACACAGTATCAAAATGAGTTGATCATGTGTCCATTGTTGTTCTTATCCAACCCTAAAACTCACCTACCCTTCGTCTTAACGTTTTGGTAAAAAGTTTCCAACTAGCTGGTGCCCATAGTCTAAAATTAGATTAATTGGAAATTATATGCTAAGACTCTTCAATGTTGGCAGGTCTATGACCTCTAAAGTTCAATAGGAACCATGAAGTCAATGATTCATTGGGTTGGTTGCAATTTATTGTTAGGAGTTAGGACTATTCAATGTTGCCAGTACCACCTTATTGCTTTGCGTGTTGTTATTCGACCTTAAGTATTAAAAGTTTAGCACTTATCGGGTCTTATTTAGAATCTCAATGTTGTCTTTTCCATTCGTAAGTTTTGAACATGTTATTATAGAATTTAAATATCTTATATGTCAAATGCTAGTTTTCTTCGATGGGAAAATTACTTTGGTTGTGTTTTCCTTGTCAGGTCTTGAATTTTCGACTTGCAAGTATGAATAGCCCAGCTATATTCAAGGGCCTCAGCAGCGATAGGTTCACTGGGGCAATGACCAATAAGATATGAAAAAAAGACAATCGAGTCTTTAAAAATAAAGTATTAAATATTTGTTTAAAAAAATTTGTCACTGCTCAAACTTAAATTACTTGGCCAATATATCGGTTGATAAAAAAATTCTAAAAGTTTACTAATATTTTAAGTCATATCTACTTCAAGGGATTAGGGCATCATTTTGGATATGATATACTTTAAAAGCTGACGTTCAGCCATTCCCATCGAGGGGCCGGCGTCTGATTTCGTTATTTACAAGAAGAAAAAAAAAAGATGGTGTCAATTTTATAAACCGCCTAAACAAAATCTCTCCTAAAAAAGACAAAATCTTATGGGATTAACAATTTAAATTTAATTTAGTGATGGGGAGTATGCGAGTGACGACTCCATGGGAAGAGGTGTCATTCACTGAAAGCTTGAAGCGATTCGGTTCTTACCTAATATCCTTCTATCCACCTAATCTCAGCAATAGTTTTAGAGTTGAATCTCTCAATTATAATTTTATATTTATGATACTTGAACTTAATTTTTTTTAAATAAATTTAAATCATTTATCACTTTCATCAACTCTCATTGATAATCTTTTGATCTTGATTAAATAATATCTAAATATTCACTAAATTAACTAATCAAATTCCTAGTTCGACACGATCTCAAATACTGACAAATTTCTTTTTATGAAAGTTTTTAGATCGATGTTCAATGTTCAAACTCGGTCGGTCAAATGGGGACATAATTTCATAAAAAAACATAATTTGGATCCAGATATAACTTAATAAAAAACAATTTGGATCCGGATATATAAAGAATACAAATCTGAGGTAGTATTTGGGTTTTAATTTAAGCCCATGGAAAATGGAACTTCTCATGCGGCCCAATAAGACCATCATCTCAGTGACTCGGTCCCTAATACGCAGTTTTCGATCGAATTAGAGAAGCAGAAACTTGATAAGCATTCGGTTTAACAGATGAGAGGCTCTTGAAAGACCCAATTGGAAAATAAAGATATCAAAGTTTTCCTAGTTGACGAGCACGTAATTTTAATTGGTTTAGTCATGAATTTTCGCATGGCCAAACTAATTAAGTCACCAAAAAATACATCATCCACTTTTTTACAAATTTTAACATGTGGTATTAAAGTCATAAAACGTCAAATTGCGGGATACTAAAATAAACTTTGGCGAAGAAAAAACACAGTCAATAAACTTGGTTGACCCATATTAATGATCAGCTGCATCAACCTTGGCCGAGCAAGACATCATCAACCTCTGAAGCACCAACAACAACGAGCCACGAGATCTAATCCTCCCTCTACCATTCCACAACCAGTACTTCCTGTCACCATTACTACAACCATCATCATCTTTGGACAGTATAAACAATCTCCTGGTCTTGAGGCTCTCCCTCAACCTCGCCCAGTATTTCTTGGCCTTCTCGTTGGCGCTCTCCTTCCTTGAGAACGTGTAGCTCCTCAAGTAGATTTGCCTGCACGAGACGCCACTGTCGACGACCACTCCGGGACGTTGGAAGCTTGTCGGCGAATCGGGTTCCGGCCATTTTTGGAGAGTGAGCTTGTTGTACTTGGACATGAATGTTGGCTTAGCTAGTTTTATGGAGGGTGGGTTTAAGTTTGTGTAATGGGCATCGGTGGCTTATTTTGGATGTTATATATATAGTAAGCTAGGAGTACACTGGTTAGGAGCAATGGTTTATAAACGGGGCCAGAGAGTGAATCGATAGATTCTTCTCTCATCAGTTGGACCATCGATAAAATATGTGTTGGAGTGCAAAAATAACTTATTGGGAGCTCGAGGTCGACTAAGGCAATCATCGAGGTACCTGTACTTGGATGTCAACTTGCTTTGGCTGGGTAAGCTTAAGGCAGCCTGGCTACCCTCATCCTTAATTCAGCTTGGGTACTATCAGCCTCATTCTTGGCTTAGTTTACCCTCAACTTCAAGTCAGATTAGGTATCTTCAGCCTCAAGCTAGCTTGGGTGTCCTCAGCCTCAAGTCAGTTTGGACACCCTCAGCCTCAAGTTAGGTTGATTTCCCTTAAGGTAACCAGGCCTCCCTTAGGTCAGGTCGAGCAATTGGAGGGAATGAGAGGGCCCTCTTAACACAGGTCAAGTTGGACTTCCTCAGTCTCTATGAGGAGTATCCATACTTGGTAGATCGACCGTAACGCTCAACCCGGACCTCGGAATTGTTGACGGGCAAAATAATTTACAAGGTTGGGGCTTTGAGTGTGGGAGTTAGGAACGTGATTGACTTCACAAGTTCGAGAAGGTGAAGCCGAATGGAGCGTTTATTCTCCTAAAGCGAGTGAGATACCAACTCAATAGAGGTGAGCCCGACGCTAGTTAAAATCAGCACCAACTGAGAGGAGGGCCAACCCGGCGCCAACTAAATGCGGCGCCAACCAAGGATAGGCAAACTCGGCGCCAACTAAGCAAAGGAGAGTTCGGCGCCAACTGAGCAAAGGAGAGTTCAGCGCCAACTGAGCGGAGGCGAGTGTGGCGCCAACTGAGGGAAGGAGAGTGCGGCGCCAACTGAGCAGAGGCAAGTGTGGCACCAACTGAGGAAAGGAGAGTGCGGCGCCAACTGAGCAGAGGCGAGTATGGCGCCAACTGAGGGAAGGAGAGTGCGGCGCCAAGTGAAGGCGGTTAAAGCGGCTTTGGCTCTGGTAAAGTGGTCATAACTTTTGACTCGGACCTCGGATTAAGGTGATTCTTGAGCCTATGGAAAGATACTAGATAGGCCTACAACTTTGTAGTTCATCACTTTTTCCGATTCATAGTGAAAGGAAGTCCAATACCAGCGCCAAGTGAACCCAGCGCCAAGTGGGTGAAAGGAAACCCGACGCCAAGTGAAGGCGGTTAAAGGGGCTTCGGCTGTCTGTGGTAAAGGCCTCTTTTCTACCTCAACCTCAATATGGTGACCCCCAATCATGTCTCTCTCTAGGTGGCTCGTCTGATCGAGTTTTGACCCAAAACTAGTCGAGGCTACATCAATCGCCACCTTGTTTGGGAAGTTTCTAAACTTGATATACCCGATGTCAAGGTCGATCGAGGCTTTCTCCTCCTTTCGGTCAACCTTATCCTTTTTGGGGCGATCTTTCTTTGAGTGGACCTCTCCTTTCGCTTTAGGTACCCACTTACGAGTCAACCTCTTACGTCGATCAGTGGGCACCTTTGGTCGAACCTCCTTAACATGCTTGAGGTCCTTTCCCTTTCTTGCCTTAGAGGCTTCAACCTCCTTGGCCCGGCCTTGAGTCATGGCTGACTGGTGTTTAACCCGCAGATGAACTAAGAGAGTCTTTTTCTCTTCCAGCTTAGCCTTTTGTTCTATAAGTTGCCTTTCTAGGTCCTTAATAACTTGCCTCAACTTCTGGACCTTCCTCTCAAAGAGATGCCTCTGAGTTTTGGTCAGGACGTCTTGTGTTGGTGATTCAGAGGTGACCCTCTTGTCTCCAAGCCGATTGAAGATGTTCCAGCGTGGGTTAGCCTTGTCCTGAAGGTCCACCTTGATTTGGGAACGATGGAACCTCCATGTATCGGTAACTCCCCTTGGACAAAAGAGCTTATGAGTTCTTATAAGGACTTTATTAGGAGGTCTTCCATGCTCCCGATGTTTTTCCCTCGGGGTCTTAGAGTCGACCTCCCCTTGCTTATGAACATCGACTCCCTTTGGACGAGAGGACTTTGGAGCCTTTCGAATGACGTTATCGGGCGGCCTTCCTTGCCCCCCGAGTCTTGCCCCCCGGGTCTTAGGGTCGATCTTTCCTTGTTTAAAGACCTCTTTATTTTGACTTTGTCGTAGGCCCACCATGGTAACATAAGTATTAAAGTGACGACCTATTGATTGCTGCCCTCCCGATACTCGGTGTGAGTCTGAGATCTCAACATCAAAAAATTGGGGTGGACTCTCCGTCTTTAGACTAACATCACCCTCGTTAAGCTTCCTCTCGCTCAACATCATGAACTGAGGGGTCAAGGTCAAAGTAGGAACACTTAGATCTAGCTCCCCTTGCCTTAATCTTAAGAACTGAGGCATCATGGTCGGAATATAGGTCTCCTCACTTGTAGGAGACTCTTCCAACCCTGGGTAATTAGAGGCCCCAGCCGATGGAGGTCGACTGAGTAAGCTCGTACAGTCCCGGGTCTGGGTATCATGGTAAGGCAAAGACCCTACCCTTAGTTCTTCCGCCGTAGGCTCAGTGGAGGGTGATAGCCCTATATGTGTCATTCTATTAAGACTTGGCTTCTCGGTCTCAGGATCGATCATCCCATATGACTCATTTGGTATTGCTGGGGTTAAGGTGTGGGTCAAGTAACTGGCAAGACACTGAGTATTACCTAGAGATATTTCGTGAGGTTCCTCGTCCCGGACTTGATCGACGACCGCATTAAAGTCCTCCCTAACACAGCTAAGGGACTCCTTTAAGCGCTTCCAGTTTTCCTCAGAATGCCTCCAGTACTCCTCAGAGTGCCTCCAGTACTCCTCAGAGCGCCTACGGGACTCCTCAAAATACCTTTGAGACTCCTCACGATACTTACGAGACTCTTCATAGCGCTCACAGCGCCTCCGAGCGACGAAGGCAGAATATGTCTCCATTGGGGCAACGACTATCTCAACCGGCTCTCTCGAAGGAACCGTGTTGGTGATGTTCCTCTCCGCACTAGGTTGAGTAGTAGGAAGAGTCGGTTCCTTGGGAGGAGCCATTTTGGTAGTATTCTTCCCAATAAGGTATTGAGAAGAGGGTGGTGCAATCTCCTTGCTCTTGGTTATCTTGGTTAGAGTAGGGTTCCTACCTCAGTCGCTCCTGAAGAAGCTAAGCAATGAGAAGGAGAAGTTGAGCCCTTTTAAGATGATAATGGCCAGCTTGGTTGGTAAGGGTACTCGTCCCCTTAGAGTACTCGCGGTTGAAGTTAGTGTGGGCTCCGTTACTCGAGAGATTGTGTTCTTTGTCATAAGCACAAAGACCTCCTATAATTCTCCATCGGGAAGGGATTGGATCAACTCAAAACGAGTGACCCCATTCTCCCTCCATGTGTTCTTGATTCGGTGGAAGCCGGATGGAAGGGTAGAGATAGTGACAACAGACGTCAATCCCTTCCTATCGACTACTAACTGTGTAGAGGCATCCTTCTACGACTATTTTATAGTGCCAAAGAGGGTGGCCCATGGCAGCATAGATGGCTGGTTTGCCCACTATGCGAGCTCGGTCGAGCAGGATACTCCTTATATCCATCGATCGGTCAGTGCCACACCCAAATGGCAGGCACTTTTCCTTACCTTTAAGGAGTAAGGCCATATGTGAGGTGACAAGGTGGTTGGTGGTCTACACCTTGTCATTCTACGAGTTGGCCGGGTATGTCTTTCATGACAACGGCCTAGACCCCCTGGAGCTGCTCAAAATCAATAATCTTCACCTTGCTCTAAGTAAACTAGGTGATGCCAAAGTTGAAGTAAGGACCTTGTGAAGAAGGTACCGCTATGCTCATACAAGGTCCCTATTGAATATCGACCATCGGTTAGCCAGATTTCGGCTTTACCCACTACCTATTAGATGATATTGGGGATTGTCGACCCTCTCCCGAACTCACACAAGAATACATGCCTTCAATTCTCCTTGACCATTCGAATCAAAGGCATGTGGGGGGCATTGTTGGAGTGCAAAAATAACTTATTAGGAGCTCGAGGTCGACTAAGGCAATCATCGAGGTACCTGTACTTGGATGTCAACTTGCTTTGGCTGGGTATGCTTAAGGCAGCCTGGCTACCCTCATCCTTAATTCAGCTTGGGTACTATCAGCCTCATTCTTGGCTTAGTTTACCCTCAACTTCAAGTCAGATTGGGTATCCTCAGCCTCAAGCTAGCTTGGGTGTCCTCAGCCTCAAGTCAGTTTGGACACCCTCAGCCTCAAGTTAGGTTGATTTCCCTTAAGGTAACCAGGCCTCCCTTAGGTCAGGTCGAGCAATTGGAGGGAATGAGAGGGCCCTCTTAACACAGGTCAAGTTGGACTTCCTCAGTCTCTATGAGGAGTATCCATACTTGGTAGATCGACCGTAACGCTCAACCCGGACCTCGGAATTATTGACGGGTAAAATAATTTACAAGGTTGGGGCTTTGAGTGTGGGAGTTAGGAGCGTGATTGACTTCACAAGTTCGAGAAGTTGAAGCGAAGGAGGATCCACAAACCAAATCACAAAATCTCTATCAAGCTTCGGCTTCTTTATCTTAGTTTAGGTTAGTAGTAGTCTCGGCTTCGGCCAACCTTGTTACTCGTAGCGTTAGATCGACCTTGGGACGAGCACTCCGGGCCGTCACGAGATCGTTCTTAGCGTTCTCACTTTTTTTATCCCAACAATATGATATTTATATTATTAATTATATTTAGTATTAAAAGTCAATTAATTCTAAATACTTGCAAAGTTTATGTTTATGAGTACTAAAATTTTATTTCAATCATTTTTATTCTAGCAAAATTGTAAACGAAATTCAATTTTTTTTTATAATTTGAATCTTGGCCAATTGTTTGACCGTTGGTTTACAATGTTGACTAACGATCCACGTTCATTTGAATTTTGGTATAAAAATGAATTGTCATCAGTACGAGTCGCATTCTGATCAATTAGATCGCTCGACGTACCACTTTTTTTACAAAAATGGTTAGGAGGAGCTGGTAATGTTGTTTTATTGTATGGACTTAGTATTTGGGGTAGTTAAGGGAAAGGTTTCGAAGAATTGGAATCTTTTGCACTTGAAAAATTTCAGGCTAAGTTTAATATACGGTTAAAGATGAGCCATGATTGGGACTTGTAGTGCTTTCTGATTGAACTATGTTAAAGGTAAGTTGTTGATAAGATAGATTTAATTAAAATTTGGAAAGATGAAGCACAAGAAGATTAAAATATGAACCAACCTTGATAATGGTATTGCTCCTTTTGTGAGACGTGTACTATTACATCACTTATTTTTGTAAATTAATATTATTTTGAAGCATCAGATTGAATGAAGACGTCCCCATTTGTCCAACCTTCTAAAGCATTCGCAGCTGGACAGGCACAAGAGTGACACATGGATGATCGCAACATAAGTATTGGTATATATTGCTAATGAGATTTTAGTTTTTTTAATATTTATATGAAATTTTTTTGCATATTCATTTTTTCTTTATTAGATACTATTGAATTTTTAGTAGTTCAAATTTTATTATTTGGTATCCGGTGATAAGAATAAAATTATGCTATCAAGTTTGATCTAACACAAATGCAAAAGTAGAAAGATAATACATCTTTCATTATCTACCAGGCCCGTGGTATTTGGCATATTCGGTGTTCAGACCTCTGTATTACGAAAATCGATTAAAAATTCCCCGAAATTTAATTTTATTGTACTCTCAGGCCCCTTAATAACATCAGCAAATATCTTATTATTTTTTAATTATAAAAAGATTGTTTTACCCTCGAGCTTCATCTTCAACCTCAAGCTTCATCTTCAATCTCTCAAGAACACAAAGAACATCCAAAACAAAAAAAATTTAATCCAAAACAAACATTTAATCCCTAAGAACACAAAGAACGTCCCTAAACATTTAATCCAATCCAATTGAAAATCTGGACCGATGTGAATGTCGAGGAATTGCTACGTGACTGGAGAGGGGAGACTTGCTCGCGATGAAAGAAGACGGCCCCCTAACCATGGTGGCATTTCCAGGCCGACGTCGTTGAGGTTGGGAAGCAGTAGTGTCGACGCACCAACCTTGCCCAGATCTGCTCAAATGACTGCGACCACCTTCCAGGCCGACCGCAAGAAGCTCGCTATCTCGGTCTAGTCGGTGGTCATTTTTTGAGCCGCCAAGAACGTTGACGTCATCTTCTGATCCGCAAAGAATCGATGGCGACGCCGTCAACGTCATTTTCTGATCCCAAGAACTGACGGCGACGTCGCCGACGTCATTTTTAGATTCGCCAAGAACTTACTGTGATGCCGTCATCTTCATTTTCCTTGGTAATCTTCCTTCGATCTGGCGGGGATCCAAGAATGTTGCCGTCATTTTTGAGCCGCCACGAACCGACTCCGATGATGTTGACGGTCTCAACAATCTTGATTTCACCATCAATCGCCAGAAATAGCAACGCCGCCACTTCCCCGTGGATAGACGACAACGCCTCCATCATGAAGGCCTTCATAAACACGTCCTCGGATCTGTCGTCCCTCTAGCCCCCGCCCCCTCAGCTGTCGTCTGGCTCAGCAGCAGGTGTTCAACCAGAAGTGGCTCCAGCAGCGGCTCCAATCCCTCATCGAAGGCGCCTGCGAGAGCTGGACCTACGCCATCAGCTGGCAGTCCACCGGATCCACCGTCCTCGGCTGGGGCAACGGTTACTACAAGGGCGAAGAGGGAGATGGAGAGGAGAAGATGGTGGTTCGTCTGGGTTCGTTTGGATGGTGGGTTCGATTAAGGTTTGATGGTGTTGTAGAGTTTGGGATTCTAGGTTTGAGGAGAGAAGATGTTGAAGATGGAGACGGAGATGGCGAGGAGAAGATGTTGGTGATTTATTTTTTTTATTTTTTTCAAAGGTATAACAGTCATTTTCATAAAAAGAAAAAAATGGTTGTTGACGTCAGCCAGGGGCCCGATAGTATAATTTTGCCAAACTATGGGATATTTTTAATCAATTTTCGAATACTAGAAGGGTGAGAGATGAATATGCTAAACACTAAGGGCCTGGTAGTAATTATCCCAAACTTTTAACATAAACTAGATGGAAATTTTTGGAATTAATGCCTATTACTAAATGCAAATTTCCTTAATATATGAGATGGTTGGTAGATTTAATTTTCATGATGCAATTGAACATCGCTCACCAAACAAACAGATTAACTAGTGATGTGTTGTTATAGTTTAATTTTTATGATTTGGTTGAATTGTTTTTTATCAACATTTATAATGCAAATGAGATGATATTTGAATTAGTTGTACTAATAAATATCTAAATATTATAGTGCTATCTCCCATTTGGGCCTTGATTCCAGTTTTAAGATTATAATACAATTGAGTACGAAGCTATACTAAAATTTGGTTGAAATTTTTTTATCAACATCTACAATACAATTGTCTCATACTGATAAATATGAATATTATAGTGCTATCTCTCATTTGGGCCTTATCGACAGGGCCCATATATTACGACTAGGATAAAATCTGGTCCATTTCTAACTCAAACTGCCATATTTTTTTTCCAATAGCTGCCCAAGTCTTTGATCCGAAAGTAATTTGATTTCTAAATTGAAAAGTTTCTTATTAATATTCAATTGGATGATGGGACAGTGTCAACGACCACTCTGGAAGTTTTCTTTCAATTAAAGGCATCTTCTGTTCGTTCTCCATAAAAAGAAATAAATAACAAACAATTAGATGTGGGTCCAACCAAACCCAATCTGCCACCAACCCTTCCACAAGAAGACGATACCAATCGAAACCTGCCCTAATGCTGTATTCTGAATGATTCAAAGTCGATATATCTTTCTACTGAAAAAGTGAATTCAAACAAAAGCAAAATTAAGTTTTTTTTTGTGTGGAAAAAAGCAAAATTAAGTAAGAGCCTATGTGTCATCCTAAAAAAAAGAGCCTGTGTCACGGACGACCACGGAATGGAAAGTGGCCGAAGAAGGACAACCTACTTTCTGGACTGGGCCCCATTTTCTGACCCATGAGAAGGCCCACCACCACAATAAATGGACAGAATTATACCATCGAGCAAAAAAAAACAAAGTATATATATTTTTGAGAAGTAAATAGAAAAACAAAGTATATTATTGGCTTCTGAATGTGGGAACAGTAGTAGGTAGGAACACGAGAAATATACATCGCCAAATTGGCACCTTAACCGGAAAAAAAAAACAAATCCCCAGTTCTTCGCTACAATTTTTATCAATTAAACCAAGCTCCTTGGAAGCTTCGTGTGCTTATTAGAGAAAAATATGCAAGTCATCTCAAGGACTCCAACCTAACATTTTTTTATTAAGTGAATTAATCTAGATTCATGCAAGAGGTCAAATTCGAGAATTGTGTAATTGATAGTATTTACAGTCTATAGACCTCATTTTTTTCTGATTAAATTAGGTTCGAGTTGGATAGAATAGATAAAAAATCTCAAAATTTTTCTAACAATGTAGATTATCATTGACTTGAATTGGAAACTTTTGTTTAAATTAAAACACTTGTTTACAGATTAATCTAATTGCTTAGTTTTATAGGCCTCGTATAATGGATACAGTATGAACACGAGAATATGCTTGCCCAACACCTTAACCAGACAGGCAGATCCCATGTTCAGCGCTCCAATTTTTTAACAAACCGAAGCAATTTCCTAGGAAGCTTCGTGTGCTTGATTATAAAAACCTGTTAACTGATCCAGGGGATTATAAGATAATCTATGTACGGGTCAATAGACTTTAGGACAGCCAGGTAATTAGATGTGATAATTTCGAAAACGACCATCTTGTTTTAATATTCATGCTTCACTGTGAACCACTTCCATAATATCACTTGTCGGGCAAGGCAGATCGAGTGTTGCCTGGCAGTTCATAGTTCACACTTTCTTGTTTACAAATATGATTTGATACTAGCAAAATATTCGGTGAAAATTTTCTAAATTAATTAGGTCTGGAGATTACATTTTTAAATACGTAATATTATTTTTTTGGTAGGTAAATTTTTTTTACTAATATATAAAAATATATCGAGTGGTGACCTCGCATATAATATTACGAGATTGTAGCCGAAAACTTCATTAAAAATCTTATTGTCGCAAAATTCATTGAAAAAAAAACTATGGAAAAAAGGCTCATCTCGATAACACTGCTATACACAATCTATCACTCAATCCTAATAGCAAACAGACTCGAAATTTGTAACAGTGTTAAATACTTATTAAAAGAGTTTTGTTCTTATTGGAGATATACAAAATAACATGTAACATTTGTTTGTCCACACTAATACGATGCAAAATTTATCATTTTTTATTCAAAATATCATTTACAAGTTTTTTGAGGAAAAATATCATTTACAAGTTACTTAACATAATTCTGCACATATCTTGTAAAAAATATATATATTTGTACGCAATTCACAAGGTATTCAATTTAGTGTCACAAATTTCGAAGTTGAGAAAAGATAAATTATTTGTTTCCAATTTTTTTTGACAGGTTACTTGTTTCCAATTTCAGTTATTGAAAATTAAATATTATCGCATTCTATTTTAACATTATCGAAATTTATTTTTATTGTAATTATCGAATTTTATTTTGAGAGTACTTATCTAATACCATTTTTACATTCATAAAAACTAAACGCCTTGCTGCTTGCTTTTAAGTTTTTTTTAAACTGAGGGGCAAATATATATATATATATATATATATATATATATATATATATTAAAAATAATTATATCATAAATAGTGTTTTACCTTCTACCCAACATTCTTTCTAAAAGTTCTAGTAGGTCATCGTTGTGATATCTACTACTTGACGCGAAATTCTCTAATTTGAAGTTGTGACTGTCAGATTCAGTAAAATTCTTTCGCGATAAACTTAATAAAAAAAAGAAAGAACACCTTGATAAAGTAGAGACATATCTTGATGTTGATTTTGTTAAATTGAAGTTGTGACTTACCTGGCTCACTACCTTACGCAGGGATTTTTTTTTGAAATGGACAAAAAATATACATATTTTCCTTAAATAAGCAAAAAGTTATACATATTTCCTAAATAGATTTTAAAAAATTTTAATATAAAAAAAACTGAATTTATCCCAAGGCCTAATAAACTATATAAAAATTTTCTGGAACAGTCACGATGCAGGAGATTTGAAAAAAAGAAGTATAATGGAGGCGCCCCAAGGCCTAATAAACTTATTTTATTCTTCGAATATATATCAAATTTAATCGTTGTATCTTAAATTTATCCAATAATAAATGATCTAAATTTATTGATGTATTAATAGTATATTGACAATGATTACATTCATCGATAAATATTTATCCCTAGTTGCATTATTCTAAAATTATATATATCCATAAATTTAATCTTAGTATCTAATTTAGGGGTGAGCATTCGGGATATCCCGATCCCGAAAAATACCGAATACCGAATTACAAAAAAAGTCTATACCGATCCCGAACCGAAATTATTTCGGTATCTACCGAATACCGAATTAAAATTTCGGTATAATACCAAAAATCTCGAAAATACCGAATTTGAAACCCCAAATCAAAAATCCTTATTCAAAAATCCTAAATTAAAAACCCTAAATCGAAATCTCAGATGGAAAACCCTAAATCGAAAACCCATCTCCTGCGAATGCAGGAAACCAACATGCAGCAAGTCAAAATTAGACACAAATTGACAATCTAATTGCAAAACCCCTAAATACAAAACCCTAAATCGAAGGGGAAAGAAGATAAACTGTGAGAGAGAGAGCCGAGAGGGAGATGGATGTGGTGGAGGAGGACAGCTACGGTGGTCGCCGGTTGGTGGCCCATGGCGGTGGCTCGTGGAGGTGGCTCGCCGGATTTGGTTGGTGTGTGGGTTTAAGAAGAAAGAAAATGGAAGGGGAAAGAGGAGAAACTGAGAGAGAGCCGAGAGGGAGAGGGATGTGGGTGGGGAGTGGGTTTTTCATTTTATATATAGGTTGGTAAACTTATATTTTAGTACTTCGGGATTTTTGGTATTACCGAAATAATACCGGTATATACAGAATTTCTACCGAATACCGAATTTACCTAAATTTTCACAAAAACCCTACCAAATTAAATCCCGAATACCGAAATCCCGATCCCGAACTCCCGAATACCGAAAACAATACGGTAATACCGAATACCGTTTGCACACCCCTAGTATCTATAAATTTATCCCAATACTAAATGATCTGAATTTATTGACATATATTATACATTAGTATAATGACAATGATTAAATTATATTAGTATATTAAATTTAGGATACAACGATATCGAATTATATCGATAGCTTTCAAAAAATGATACCACTTTTTTTTGAATCTCCGGACATGTAGTGGTTGTTCTACTCGAGGCGCCAAGGTAAGAGGGCGCCTTCTTCAATTTTTTTAATATTAAAAAATATTTTAACTTATTTAGAAAATATGTATAACTTTTTACCTATTTAGGAAAAATATGTATATGTTTTGCCCATTTCAGAAAAAATCTCCCTTACGCAACCATACGATACGAGTGACGAAATACAAACATCAATTTGAACAATATCACCATCAAATTTTCTGACGTGCCTTGGCGGGAGACACATCGGTATCTGGAATCTTCCATGACCAAAAGAAATATGAAAATTACTCTCAGACCCTTGGTGTTTGGTATATTCGGTGCTCGTCCCTCTTATTTCGGTAATTGATTAAAAATTCTCCATAATTTGACAAAATTATACCCTAGAACTCCTTAAGCCAGAACCAGAGTTTTCCTCCGACGAGAAGCCACATGAATTGACAAATACCCCCACTTAAAAAAACAAAAAAAATGTTCTCTCCCCTCTCTCTTTCTTCCACATCGTTGCTGGCAGCTATTGGTACCCAACTTATCGATCTCCCGTTAACGCCTCCCTCCGCCTTCGAAACCAACTTCGTCTTCTACTTCGCTCCAAGTCCCGGCAACCTAGTGGCTCGACGGCAAGGCTCGAGCCGGTAGGCTAGACGACGATGTCTCCGACCGAGAATCCCCTCCCGGTGACGCATCCCCTCCTGGCCGTTGGAGCTATGCCTGAATCGGGTCAGCGATGGACTTAGAACGGAAGGGAAAATCCCAAGGAAACCTTTGTTTCCAGAAAAATCAATAGGTGAAGGGAAATCTAGAACCCCCTCCTTAAATTCGTATTTTCTTTTGATGTACAAAAAGCATTGTAAATCAATCTTGCGTCCTTGCCGAGCTCCACCCACCATCGCCTTGAACGATGTGTCTCCGGAGATCACAAAGAGAGCGGCCAACTTCAAGCGGGGCGGAATGGATTGCGTTCTAGTTTTTAAGATGTGTCCTTCCCGAGTTTTTAAGATGTTGTTTGAACAAGGTATGGATTGCGTTCCAGATTAATTAATATACTTTTCTTGTTTGATTCTCTTCGATTGTGATTTTCAGATGTTGTTTGGTAGTTTATGGGTTTGTTGTTAATGGAGGAGAGAGAAATGGAGGTGAGGGACGAGGAAGAAGGAGAGAGGGGAGAGAGCAAGATAGGGAGGGGGAGAGAGAAAAGGAGGGGAGAGAATATTTTTGTTGTCATTTTAGTTAGGAGTATTTGTGTCTAACTTCTCATCGGAGAAAAATTTTGATTCTAATTTTAGGGACCTCAGAATATAATTTTACCAAATTATAAATTTTTTTTAATCGATTATCGAAATACAGGGGTGAGCACCGAATATACCAAAATACCAGAGACTTGAGAGTAATTTTTTCAAAATAATACCGAGTACAAAAGAATATTCCAAAAATTAAAACCTTTGGCAAAAAAAAAAAGAGTAACAGACAACTAAGTGTTCCAATTATCGTGTTACTGATAAAATTAAGAGCTCCAATTATGGTTGTATCTCTAGACTTTAGTCCGTAGTTGACAATAAAAAATTAACTTCAGTTTTAATGAGATTAAATTAAACCCCAATTCTAAATTACTTGTCTAATTTGTCTCCGATAAGTTCTTATTTCAACGGGGATAAGATTAAATGAGCATTCGCCCCACCCTGAACTAATTTAATCATTAACATTATCCGTGACTATCAGTTAGATTAAGACTTTGTTAGTTTTTTGTTTTTATAGCAAAGATTAAGACTTTGATAGCTGTCTCTATTGTTTTAGCAAAATAAAATGATTAGCCAAGCATACCATATTTCTTAAATTTTTTAGGTGGATTGGAGACACTAAATCCAATCATTTAATACCAACAAAAGTTGATTCAAGTACCAGCGTTTGAATTTCTTATAATAGAGTACTTTGAATGAATTAGACATTACTGGTCCTAAAAAAGGTAGACATCATTACTCAGAATTAGTTGTTATCTATAATTGTTGATTTAAAGTAGGAAAAATTATGCTCAAGTCTCTGTAATTTGGCGTCCCTCCCTTCAGGGTCCCTGCATTTTTAAAATCTATACTGATGTTCTCCGACTTTGATTTTAGATATTCTCGGCTCCCTCGCTGACGTCAGCAACTATTTTTTTTCATTTTTGTCATTGAGATGACAAAAATATCCTTCAGAAACAAAAAAAAACATCTCCTTCCTCCTCTCCAAAGATCCATCCAAATCAAACTCACCCAATAAAAAAAAACGTAAGAATGCTAAGGCCACTAAGAACACCCCACCGACAACCAAGCACTATCGAACATCATCCATCGGCCGTCTTCTTCTTCCTCTTTCTAGGAGCCGCACCACCATCCATCGTCTCCAGTCCCACTTCGGGAATCTTAATTGGGTCAGATTTGGGGATTGTGTCGATTTCTTGTAGAGAGAGATTGGGTCGATTTGGGAGGAAATCCCAAATTTTGAAGTTAGGGTTCATCACCCCAATTTTTGAACGCCGACGACCTGGAAGATTCGCCCTTAACGGCGACACCGACGGCGAGCCGATGGTGAGGACGTCGACGACGAGCCGGCGAAGAGAAGGGGCCGATGGCTCTACTCGACGTCAAAAGAGACTAAGTTCAAGAGGGAACCCAGATGGGGATCCAACAAGGAGGGTTGTTCTTCGCCGCCGCTGCGCCTCTGTAGAAAATATAAGTGGAAAGAGGTAGAATTGGAATAGGAGTAATTGTCTCCGTTATGTCTTGAATAATGCAAAAGGATTACAATATATATAGTGCAGAGACCAACTAATTTAGCTAACTTCTAAGAGCCATGACTAACTAATTACATAACGTTAGAACTGAATGAGAAAGTGTCAAAGAAGGAACGTGGGAACGTGGGATTGTTGTCGTGATTATCTCCAGGATCGAAAGTTCCAAAGCGAAGATGGTGGAGTGAGTTGTTGTTAGCAGCTGGCAGTAAGGGGAGAGAATTGTGGTAGTTTGTTGAAGACTTCATCACCCCCCCGCAAGTTGGAAGTCGAGGCGAGTGGATGTCGAGAATTCCCAACTTGGACATGAGGAATTGAATCCGTGAAGCTGAAAGAGCTTTGGTGAAGATGTCTGCTAGCTGGTATTGTGTCAGAATATGGAAAGTCTTAATCAGACCCCATTGAATCTTTTCCCGGACAAGGTGACAGTCAAGCTCAATATGCTTCGTACGCTCGTGGAACACCGGATTATCGGCGATGTATAGAGCCGACTTGTTGTCGTAGTAGAGGAGTGTCGGATGATCATGTGGGACACCAAGATCATTTAATAGATAACGTAACCATTGAATCTCACAAGCTGTGGTAGCAAGAGAGCGGTATTCCGCTTCGGAGGAGGAACGAGACACCGTAGTTTGCTTCTTTGAGCGCCACGAGATGAGTGATTCGCCAAGGAAAATAGCATACCCGGTGATAGAGCGGCCCGTGTCCTTGCATTTTCCATAATCAGAATCGGAGTAGGCCTTCATATGAAGACTGGAAGAAGATGACAAGAATAGTCTGGTGCCTGGTGCATCCTTGAGATACTTGAGAATTTGGTACGCTGCGTGCAAGTGAGTATCCAAAGGGTTGGAAAGAAATTGACTCAACTTGTGCACGGCATAAGTAATATCCGACCTTGTTGTAGTAAGATATCGTAACTTGCCAATTAACCGGCGATATTAGAGGCAGTTACTGGTAAGTCAATACCAGGATCGCGATCCTCATCAAAATCAGTAATTGGACCTTCTTCCAGTGGTGTGCCATCGGTGGCCGTAAGGGGGAGAGATGTTGCCATAGGAGAATGAGCAGGTTTGCCTCCCAAGAAATCGGTATCGCGTAATATCTCGAGAGCGAACTTCTTTTGAGAAAGATGAATCCCATCTTTGTTCCGTGCGACCTCCAAGCCAAGGAAATACTTTAAGATCCCAAGATCCTTGATTTTAAGATGTTGATCAAGGAATCGCTTGGTGTCATTAATAGATGTCATATCGGTGCCAGCAAGAATGATGTCGTCAACGTAGACGAGGAGGGCTGTGAAGGACTGTCCGACTCGTCGTGTAAACCGCGAGTAATCTGATTTTGACTGGATATAGCCAAAATCAAGGAGCAAACTCGTCAATTTGGCAAACCATTGATGGCTTGCTTGTCTTAAACCGTAGAGAGATCGATTAAGACGACAAACTTTGCCACGATCCTTGTCATGAATCTGTAATCCCGGAGGGACTTTCATAAAGACTTCTTCGTGGAGCTCTCCATGCAAGAATGCATTGTTGACATCGAGCTGATGAAGATGCCAGTTATGAATAGCTGCAAGAGCAAGCAACATTCACACATTATTCATTTTAGCAACGGGTGAGTAGGTATCCAAAAAATCAATGCCGTAGGTCTGAGAATAGCCTTTGGCAACAAGGCGAGCCTTGAATCGTTCGATGGATCCATCCGCCTGGAGTTTGATTTTGTAAACCCATTTGCAATTAATTGCGTGCTTGCCGGGAGGGAGAGCAACCAAGTCCCATGTCTTGTTGTCGTGAAGAGTAGCGAGTTCCTGTCTCATAGCATCGGACCAGCGGTCATCGGAGGCAGCCTCTTTGTAGGTACGGGGCTCTATGTGTTCTAAGAGGGATGTACTAAAGGCACGGTGAGTCGAGGACAAGTGATTGAATGTAATTTGATGATGAATGGGATAACGAGTAGAACAATGTACCTGACTTGATGATGGAGAGACGGTAGAGCATACATAATCGGATAAGCGAGGTGGGGGACCACGAATCCGAGATGAACGACGAGGTGGAGGTGTCGGATGGTTGGTTGTCTGTGGAGGTTGGTCAGCTGGTAAGATATCGTGGGGAACAGTTTCTGTGTCGCACAAGTCAAGGTCAGTAATGGGAGAAAGATGAGGTAAAACTAAAGGTGATGGTGTGTACGGTTGGTAAGATGAAAGGTAGGGCAATGAGGTTGTGGTGTGGAATGAACCGACATGTCGAGTTGACTAAAGAGGTCGAGTGTAGGCTGAGGGACATGGCCAAGGCGAAGGTGCCAAAGATCAGCAGAGGTGGAGGTGGCTGCCACTTTATTGAATGCGAGCGTGTCCATGATTCAGTAAAGTCCCCTATGTGCCCGTGCTCTACCAATCTCCATCATCGTGGCTAGGTCCTGAATAATACAATAAGATGGACCAAACACAACGGAATAAGAGTGTTGTGATAGGAGCTTGCTAATAGACAAAAGATTAAAGCTAAATGATGGTATAAACAAGACATCATGAAGACAGATTTTGGCAATCAATTGCACGGAACCTATATGTGTGGCAAGAATCTGTTGACCGTTAGGTAAGGAAACAAAAGTGTTAGACAAGGGATGAGTGGAGATAAAGGAGGATAATGTGCAACTAATATGATCAGTCGCACCGGAATCTAGGATCCAAAATTCGGACGAGTATGAAGGAAAGGAATCTGAAGTGAGGACGTGCTTACCAGCAAGGTCAGGTGGAGCGGTTGACGTTAAAACAGAGTTGATATGAGGATTTTGGGTAGAGGGTACTGTACCAGAGAGGCCGCCACTCGGTTGTTGAAGTAAAGCCATGAGATTAGAACACTGCTCCGCGGATAAGCAAAGTTGTGAAATGTCTGTCGTGGCATTGTGTTCTGTGTTGGCAGCAACTTGATTGACATGCGAATGGGTAGGAGGACCAGTAGAACGAGGCTTGAATTTGTATCCTGGTGGATAGCCATGCTTCTTAAAGCATTTGTCAATGGTGTGTTCGACCCTGTCGCAATGTGAGCACTTGGATTGCTCCTATGGTCGTCGATTGCCACCTTGCTTATTTGCCATCATAGCTGCCTGATCATTGGAGTGGGAAGATGAATTTCCTCCAGTAGCAGCTGCGATGAGACCGAGCGATGAATTGCCAATTAATTGTCGCTCGTGTTGCAGCGCCAAGTTCAATGTACGATTCACCGAAGGCAATGGTTCGAGCAGCAACATTTGTGAGCGTAGGGTCCCGTAATTCTCGTTCAAGCCACGCAAGAATCTGATCGTCCGATCATGCTCCCTGTACGTCTTCACAGTTGTATACACAATACATTCATGAGAGTTGGATCCAAGTAGGGAGGTGCACTTACAACCTGGCAGTGGACGAAATTGAAGCAACTGATCCCATAAAGTCTTGAATTGAATGAAATAATCATTGACCGCCAAAGCTCCTTGTCGTAGATTGTATATTTCTTCCTGTAGATCGCAGATACGGATAGCGTCTCCGCGACCAAAGCGCTCCTTTAGGTCAGCCCAGACCGCGGATGCCGTCTCCATCCAGATGAGGCTTTGAGCTATGGAAGTGTCAATAGAATGCATTATCCAGCTGAGTACCATTATGTTGCAGCGGTCCCATGTGGAAAACTGAGCATCATCGATGGCTGGAGCTGGCAAGGAACCATCGACGAACTGTAACTTGTTCTTCGATTTGAGAGCAATGATCATCGATCGAGACCAGGAATGATAATTATCACCGTTGAGGATGGGTGACACTAGAATGAGGGCTGGATTCTCATTGGAATGAAGATGGAATGGATTCGAAATTTGATTCGAAAGCGTCTCCTCGGTCGGATTGGTGATAGCCATAATCGCCTGTATGACGATTCGGTTTATAGTCACAAGAAAGAGAAAGTATTTAGGCATTGATAAGCCTAAATGGCTCTGATACCATGTAGAAAATATAAGTGGAAAGAGGTAGAATTGGAATAGGAGTAATTGTCTCCGTTATGTCTTGAATAATGCAAAAGGATTACAATATATATAGTGCAGAGACCAACTGATCTAGCTAACTTCTAGGAGCCATGACTAACTAATTACATAACGTTAGAACTGAATGAGAAAGTGTCAAAGAAGGAACGTGGGAATGTGGGATTGTTGCCGTGATTATCTCCAGGATCGAAAGTTCCAAAGCGAAGATGGTGGAGTGAGTTGTTGTTAGCAGCTGGCAGTAAGGGGAGAGAATTGTGGTAGTTTGTTGAAGACTTCGTACTCTCCACTTCCCACTCTATCAATTATCTTTCATAAAATTTATCATGGTATCAGAGCCCTTTAGGTACATTAACACCTAAAGATTTATTCTTCTTCATGACCAAGAGCCAAGTCGATCTCAAAGCAGCTATGGCTGTCACTAATCCTTATAATGAATCCCTCTCCAATCAGATCACTAATTGTATCAAGTGCTTCAATAAGCACAATGCCTAAAGGTTCTTCCTTCCCGTGACTACAAGCTAGGTTGATCATAGCAGCCATGGCCGTCACAAATCCTTCTGATGCATTGCTCTCCAATCATCTCTCAGCTTCAATTGTCCTCGGAGCAGTGTTCCAATCTAATGACGTTACTTCAAGCGCCCAATCATCTCTCTCAGCTTCGATTGTCCTCGGAGCAGTGTTCCAATCTAATGGCGTTACTTCAAGCTCACGGTAATGCTTCTTGTACGCTCTCTTGGCCAAGCGGCTCACTTTCTTGTTCTTCAAGTTGGAAATTCTCGACATCCATTCGCCTCGCCTTCTAACTTGCGGGGGTGACAAAGCCTCCTCCGATGACTAAGTTTACACCCAATTTTCGTGATTCTCTCCCACGTGACTCGAGGGCTGTGCTTCACCGCAACGGATGACAAGGAAGAGAATGGGCCGATGAAGCGGGTCGACGAGGAGAACAACTTGTCGTTCACGGATCTGCCGATGAAGCGGCGTCGTATTCTCCTCGCGAACCGGCACCGTCTCACTTCATCGTCTTCGTTGCCGTCTTCCTCGATAGCAACGAAGAGTGGGACGACATTTGAAGATGGTGAGGTTAGTGGGGATAAAGTGGAAGAAAGTAAGGATGTTAATGACGACGAGGAGTATGTCGATTATGAGGAGGAAGAGGAATATACTGTTTCTGGGTTCATTTCCCATTTTTGTAATTTTCCTTATCTGGGTTCATTTAATTTTGTTAGTTCATGAGTTTTTTTAATTTGTTTGTTTTTGGGTATTGGCGGATTGCGTTAAAGATGATGTCTTTGATGTTGTATCTGGGTATTGGTTCATTTAATGGTGCCATTTTTTGATTTGCAAGGAGTTATTGATTTTTGATTTTGATTTTGATTCTAGGAAAGACGATGGGTAGGGAAGAAGATGAGACATTATTTTTTTTTGTTAAAGGATATTTTGTCATTTCAATGACAAAAAAAAATATCGGATAACGTCAGCGAGAGACCCGAGAGTATCTAAAATCAAAGTCGGGGGACGTCAGTATAGATTTTAGAAATACAGGGACCCTAGAGGGAGGGACGCCAAACTTCAGGAACTTGAGCATAATTTTTCCTTTAAAGTATTATGCTATTTTTTATTCATTATAAATAAGATATTGAATTCAAATAATATGAATGAAGCAAATATTATTGGTCAAATTATATCTCACTCGAAATTAATGGTCAATGAAAGTAGCCACCAAGATTTGCATAACAAAACAGAAAACTATAGGAAAGAAAGGACTAAACCTGAAAGCACCAAAAAGCATCAAAAAGTGAAGTTTCGCACTTTAAAGTTGAGTTAAACTACTGTAATTTTAATTCATACAAAAAACTACAATTTTAATTAATTTAATTACATTTGGGTAGAATTAATTACATTAAATTAAAGCTGTAGAATCGTTCTTTCCTCGCCCCTTCCTTCCCAGATCCAAACTCCTAATTAAGTTAAACCTAATCATCATCATCATAAAGATCTAAAAAACCACTTCAAAAAAGAAACAAACAAAATCGAATCTAAACAGCTTCTCTCCCAATCTCTCACTCACAAACCGTAAACCCTTAGTCGAGAGATCCCCGCGACGGCGGCGTCGTTTTAGATGGGGAAAGGAGGGGAGGACTTCGGGAAGAGAGCCGGCAACCCCGACGCGGCCCCGGACGACGGCGGCGACGGGTTCCGCGCGTGGGCTAAGGACCCGAGCGAGTGCCTGGAGCACTTCAAGGTGGTTAAGGAGGACGGCCTGTCGTCCGCGGACGTGGAGGACCGGCGCCGGATCTATGGATACAACGAGTTGGAGAAGCACGAGGGGGTCTCGATCCTGAAGCTGATCGCCGACCAGTTCGGGGACACGCTCGTCAGGATCCTCCTCGCCGCGGCGATCGTTTCGTTCGTGTTGGCGTGGCTCGACGGCCAGGAGGGAGGGGAGATGGGGATAACCGCCTTCGTGGAGCCGCTTGTGATCTTCCTTATTCTTATTGTTAACGCGATCGTCGGGATTTGGCAGGAGAGCAACGCCGAGAAGGCGCTCGAGGCCTTGAAGGAGATCCAGTCGGAGCATGCAGCGGTGGTTAGGGATGGGGGAAGGAGGATCGCGAGCCTGCCGGCGAGGGAGCTCGTCCCTGGGGATATTGTGGAGCTTAGGGTTGGGGATAAGGTTCCTGCGGATATGCGTGTTTTGTCTCTGGTTAGCTCGACGATTAGGGTCGAGCAGGGGTCGCTGACTGGGGAGAGCGAGGCGGTGAGCAAGACGACCAAGGCGGTTGGTGAGGGCAGTGACATTCAGGGGAAGAAGTGTATGGTGTTTGCAGGGACCACGGTTGTGAATGGGAACTGTGTATGTTTGGTTACACAGATTGGGATGGGGACTGAGATTGGGAAGGTACATTCTCAAATTCACGAGGCCGCGCAGGGCGAGGAGGATACTCCGTTGAAAAAGAAGTTGAATGAGTTTGGGGAGCAGCTGACGTTAATTATTGGGGTGATTTGCGCCCTGGTGTGGTTAATCAATGTAAAGTACTTCTTGACTTGGGACTATGTTGATGGCTGGCCGAGTAATTTTAAGTTCTCATTCGAGAAGTGCACGTATTATTTTGAGATTGCTGTTGCGTTGGCTGTTGCTGCTATCCCCGAGGGGCTGCCTGCTGTTATCACCACATGCTTGGCGCTCGGGACCAGGAAGATGGCTGCAAAGAATGCACTTGTTAGGAAGTTGCCTAGTGTTGAGACCCTTGGGTGTACTACTGTTATTTGTTCGGACAAGACTGGCACTTTGACGACCAATCAGATGTCCGTGACCAAAGTTGTTGGAATGGGGAATAGGGTTGGAGCTCTCAGGTCCTTTGATGTGGAAGGGACTACCTATAACCCTCGAGATGGAAAAATTGTAGATTGGCCTGCGGGCAGGACAGATTTGAATCTCCAGATGATTGCAAAGATATCTGCTCTTTGCAACGATGCTAGTGTGGAGCAGTCTGGTCATCATTTTGTTGCCAGTGGCATGCCCACTGAAGCTGCATTGAAGGTGTGCCATTTTCTTTTCTATTTAAGCTGAGTCTATTCTGAAGCTAATTATTTCAGTCCCCTTTCCAATGTGGCGTCTCTGATAATTCTTCGATTAGATTTAGAATCGCTTGAATTTTGAGGAATGTCTGTTTGCTAGTGGCAATGCGTATTCATTTCAGGGGCTTTCTCTTCTGTTGTAGGTACTCGTTGAGAAAATGGGATTTCCTGGAGGGGAATCATCCTCTGCTCATGACGAAGTTTTACGTATGCACACATTTCTGCAATTTTCTGTTAAACCCTTGTGAGCATGACATCAATTATCTATCATACTGAAGTTGTTTGCCTGTAATCCTTGTTATCTAAGGTTGCTGTCAAGCATGGAGTGAAAAGGAGCCGCGGGTTGCAACACTTGAGTTCGACCGCGATCGTAAATCCATGGGCGTCATTGTCAATAGCGCAGACAAGAAGTTGCTGCTAGTGAAGGTAAGTTTTCATTTTCTGCCAGCTTCTTAGTTCAGCAGTCTGATTCTGTCTTTTGTGTTGATTTATACAACATTTGTGACTGGTAGACATTCATGTAGTTCATTACTTTTTAATAATACTGAATCTATTATGTATTATGTATTGCAGGGTGCTGTAGAAAATTTGTTGGAGAGAAGCTCTTATATTCAGTTGCTTGACGGCACTGTCGTCAGTTTGGACCAACAGTCAAGAGAGCAGATCTTAGATAGCCTCAATGAGATGTCAACTAAGGCATTGCGCTGCTTGGGTTTTGCATATAAAGATGACCTTCCAGACTTTGATTCGTATAATGGCGATGAAGATCATCCTGCTCACCAGCTTCTCCAAAATGTATCAAGTTATTCCTCTATTGAGAGCAACCTCGTTTTCGTGGGCTTAGTTGGGCTCAGGGTAAGCATGTCTTGCTTTAGTGGTATTCTATAAAGCTTGTTAGATCCAAAAGACTTATCATTTCTCTCTGTTATATGTCAAGGATCCCCCAAGGAAAGAGGTTCCTCAAGCCTTACAGGAATGCAGAGAAGCTGGAATCCGAGTCATGGTCATCACTGGGGACAACAAGAATACCGCTGAAGCAATTTCTAGGGAAATTGGTATATTTGGACCTTATGATGATATCAGCTCTAGAAGCTTGACAGGAAAAGAGTTCATGGAGCTTCCTGATAAAAAAGGTCATCTAAGGAAAACTGGAGGACTTCTGTTTTCTAGGGCTGAACCAAGGCACAAGCAAGAAATAGTAAGGTTGCTCAAAGAGGCTGGTGAAGTAGTTGCTATGACTGGAGATGGGGTGAATGATGCACCTGCTTTAAAGCTGGCTGATATTGGCATTGCAATGGGAATCTCGGGAACAGAGGTAGAGTTGTTTTTTTCACTTTCCTTACAAGTAACTGGGTTTTGTAATGGGGCCAGCTAGGGTGTTGTGCGCTAGCTCTTTATCGAGGGTTGTTTCTATATCAATTGATTGTTGTTGCTTGGTCAGAATTGCTAAACGCTTATCTGCATTGAGATTACTAAGCATGCAATATACTCCACTTCCCTGGGAAAAAAAAATTCCCTTTTCTTAAATTTCAACTTCTGCCTTTTTTTCAGGTTGCCAAGGAAGCCTCTGACATGGTGCTTGCAGATGATAATTTCAGCACCATTGTTTCTGCTGTTGGTGAAGGCAGGTCCATATACAACAACATGAAAGCTTTCATTAGGTCTGGTCTCTCTCTCTCTCTCTCGTGCTCTTGTTACCCCTTCTCTTTCTGGAATTTATCATGCTGAACGTAGAAATAAAAAAAAGCACTGGTTCCAGCCATCAATAGACTGTTTGGTTCTGGCCCGGCCAGTGTATTTTTGGCATGGGGCAGCTAGTTGGGCTTCAATTGAAAGGTGCGTAGCCATCACCGTAGGACATGTTTGAACAGATCTTGGGAACTGTCCAGCCATTAGGTATATAGTTTGCCTCTGGGCTTAATCCGCCTTTGTGTTTGTTGCAACAATTGGGATTATCTTAGGCAGCCTGAGGTTTGTATGTGCAGGGTTGAATCATTACCATTATTCAAGAGCTTTCTTTTTTGCACAATGAAGTTATAGTTTGCTATGTTGAGGTTGCTTGAAAGTTTTTGGTGGTTTTTTACTGCCTTGTGATAATTACCGAACGACCTTTGTTCTGCCCTTGAAAGCGCCTCGCTCTGGTTTCGAATAATAACTGTCTAGCCAGTGTTGCCTCATTTAGATTTTTGTAACTTGATTTCTTGCATAATTTTTCTCATCAAATCTCTTCAGGTACATGATCTCCTCCAATATCGGTGAAGTTGCTTCTATATTCTTGACAGCTGCCTTGGGTATTCCGGAAGGAATGATTCCTGTTCAACTTCTCTGGGTTAATCTCGTAACTGATGGACCTCCAGCAACAGCATTAGGATTCAATCCCCCTGACAAGGATATAATGAAAAAGAAACCCAGGAGGAGTGACGACTCTTTGATCACACCTTGGATTTTAATCCGCTACTTGGTAAAGCAACAATTTCCATCTTCTTTTCTTTTCTGCTCATTCTCTCTCTCGAAGTGTCTGAATTCCCCGTAACCTTTTGCGTTGTTCAGGTGATTGGACTTTATGTTGGACTAGCTACTGTTGGAGTATTCATCATCTGGTACACACATGATTCGTTCTTGGGCATTGACTTGAGTGGAGATGGCCACAGTTTGGTTACCTACTCGCAACTGTCGAACTGGGACAAATGTAGTTCATGGGAGGGATTTAAAGTGTCACCTTTCACGGCTGGGTCTCAAGTTTTCACTTTTGACGACAATCCATGTGAATACTTCCGCTCTGGGAAAATAAAGGCCTCAACTCTCTCCCTCTCCGTGTTGGTCGCCATCGAGATGTTCAATTCCTTGAACGCCCTCTCAGAGGATGGCAGCCTTCTCTCAATGCCTCCCTGGGTCAACCCGTGGCTGCTTCTGGCGATGTCCGTCTCCTTCGCCATGCACTTCCTGATCCTCTACGTGCCATTCCTTGCCCAAATTTTCAACATCGTGCCCCTCAGCGTCAACGAATGGCTCCTCGTACTAGCTGTCTCTCTCCCCGTTATCCTGATAGACGAAGTTCTCAAGCTTGTTGGAAGATGCACGTACGGAATCCGGAGTTCAGGCTCAACGGCGTCAAAACAAAAGGCAGATTGATCAGCCGCGGATTGAAGGAGGACCTTCTAAGCACGAACCCGAGCGAGCCGAAGCAGATGGAAGTGAAGCACTGGACGAGTCTTAGTTGGACCTTCTGTACTCATTGTCCGTGCCTCTAAACCCTCACCCTCTGCAAAGGGCAGGGGCCGGCCCGGACCTTGAGAATTCCGTTAGATTTTTTTTTTTGAGAATTCCATTAGATTGAATTAGAGAAACTTGTCTGGACTCCATCATATACATTAATCTGGGTTAAAACTATAGTTTAGTTTCTGATAATCTGTGAAGTGACGCTTGCATTTGAAAATTTTGATGGGTATTACTCTGGTTGGGTTTAAAGTGACAAACTTTGTGGTATATTGGAATATCATTAGGTAGGTTCGTAAAATTGAATAATATTAGATATGAAAAAAACTCGGATATTGGATATGAGATAGTTAAGAGTTTGGATTTGAATAGAAAATTTGGAGTTTGTATATTTCGGATAAAGATATTTTGGATTCAGATTATTCGAGAGTTTCGTCTCCTCCTTAAACCCTACCAAAACCCCCCCGATTCCCCAGCCTAAGAAAAAGAAAAGAAAAAGCCATGGCGTTACGATCCGAAGCGGGCGACGAAGGCGAACCGGACGAGGATCGCGGTGAGGTTGATGGAGCTAGGGTACGCGGGGGTCGCTTACAACCGCACGATCAAGGGCGTGATGTCGGATCGGGACCGTTGCTCCATCCTGCCCCTCCCGCCCTCCTCCATCTCCTCTCCCTCTCCCCGTCCTTCGCCGCCTCCGTCGCCCTCCATCGCGAGCTCCTCGGGTCCCCGCGCTCCGCCCCCTTCCGCCAGTACACGCGCCTCACCGTCCTCTTCGAGAGCCTCGCCCAGGGGAACGCGCTCAATGCTGGAAATCCAGTCCTCAAGACCTACGACCTCGTCGCCACCCGCCCCCTCGGCCAGCTCGCCTTCGACCAGGCCTGCCAGAAGTGCGAGGTAAAATCCGGTTCCTGGCAGTTGAATAGGGAAATCGATCGGAGGTGATGTTGTTTCTTGAAAGTTTGTAGGTTGATATTGTTGCTATTGATTTCAGGGAGAAGCTGCCATTTCGATTGAAACTGCCGATAATTAAGGCTGCTTTGAAGGTAAGGCCTTTGTTGATGTAGCATGTTGGCGGTTCTTGCCACGAAAATGTTCTTATGATCTTGCTAATTTTGTTATTTTGGGTTTCTTTTCTGGTCCATTGTAGCGCGGGGTCTACTTTGAGATTGTGTACTCGGGTCTTGTCGGGGATGTTCAAGTTAGGAGACAAATAATATCGAATGCCAAGGTGAGATTTTATGCTGGTTTTGTTTAATTTTGTATGGCATCATGTCGCCTAGAGTCAGGAGGAAGCATTGGACTATGCCATAATTAGTTAACGATTTTGGTGGGAGACTTTATTTTAGAGGTAATCCAATTACTAGGATGCGTGCACGTAATAGCCCCCTTGCAGACTCCCATTGTTAAAGTGAAAGTTCACGTTTGCTCCCCTCGATCTCTCTTGTTACTTCGAGATCAAAGCCTTTGATGATTTTGCTTCCAATTCGAGTGATATGTGGCGAAGTTGTGGGCTTTGGATTGTCATCACAAGAAAATTGATTAGCCTTGTCCAAAGCATGCTAAACAATTTCTTTCCTTTTTCCTTTTCTTTTAAGAAACATCATATTTGCAGAATTTCTTGGAATGATAGATCCTCAGTTTTCTGGGGATTGTCAAATACACAGTTGTTGACCTTCAGTGTTTTTTGCTGGCACCACTAGTTGTAAATAATTTTCTTTAAGTTTAATCATAGTTTTCTCCAGCTGAAGTATGTGCACTTGATCTTACTATTTCAGTTGTTAGTGGATTGGACTAGGGGGAAGAACCTCATTTTCTCGAGTGCTGCCCCTTCTGTGACTGAACTTAGGGGCCCCTATGATATTGCAAATTTGTCGTCTTTGCTTGGGCTCTCTGTGGAACGAGCTAAAGCAGCTATTTCGAAAAACTGTCGGTATGATATTCTTTAAATAGCCATAATCTTATGCTTTATGAGGTAGCTGCGCTGGTGTTTATTGAGTTTTCATGTGCATTGTGCTGTAGGGATCTTATACAAAAGGCTCTCGGGAAAAATAATTTTTACAAAGAGGCTGTAAGGGTTGAACCGCTATCATCTGACAAACGATTGAAATTGAAGGAACCTATATCTGCAGACTGGCTTAAATTGGATCCACTTTCAAGTGGTGAAGGTGATTTGAAACTAGATGATGTATTAGAATCTTTTTCTGATACAGCCAGAGCACCCAAGACGGTGAAAGCCATTGATTTTACTTCAATCATTGATGGATTACCACCTGGCGGCTCATCTCTCATGGCTAAAGGGTCTGGGTTTTTGGCTGCTAATGTCGAAGCTCATCAGGCTTCTGTCGGAAACAGTGTGAAAGATATAATATATGTGGGGGGAAGTTCGGTAGAACCACAATGTTCGGGTGAAACTTGTGTAACAGCAGAGGAAATAGGAACACATGCAATTATTTTGGAGGAAAACACGAGGATTTCAGCTGATAAGGATATATTGTCTGATGAGATGGTTGCTGATTCTGATAGTCAGCATTAAAGCAAATCTATCATTGGTAGTGATAAACATATCAATGTACAAAATGATGAGAAGGTGCACCAAATTTGTGTTCCTCACGACGAATCTCGTGCTGCTTGTATAGAACCAAATATTTCAACCGAGAGGCTTCAGACAGGTGCTCCAGTTGCTGAAATGTCTAAATTGCCACGATTCCATTGCTGATGTCATAATGGTTAGTCTACCTGAGAGTGAAAGGCATGATGGCTCTGATTCTTTGGCTGAAAACACCATGCCAGATACTCATGGCTCAGATGCAATTATTGGTTCGCAAAAATACGACAGAAATGAAGATATGATGGAGATTGATAGGAAGGACCGAGCAGGTAAACCTGTTGGTGAAAATGCTTTAGGTGTGGAGCAACTTGGCAGATCCTTGGATGACACGATTGAACTTGCTGGTCAGATTCCAACAGCGGATGCTGTACATTTGGAAGTTATAGATGTTGCATATTCTGAAACCCAGGGGATGTGCCAATCACAGAGGGCGAGTTAGAATCCGTGGATGCCGAAGCTACATTGAATTTTGATGATGAGTTTAAGGTTGAAGATATCTCTTCAGTTACAGATCATTTTCCAATTGCAGAGGTGACTCTAAATACGTGCAACCATGAAGGAGCTACCTACGGCAGCAGTAGTTCGGCGCTTCCTGTTTCTCCTGCAGGTACTGAAATAAGTTATGCTCTGAGTCTGGATATCTGACATGATAGTTTTCTTCTTTTATTTTCCGAGGTTTTTTTCTTCGAAGGAAAAGCTCTAGTTTAAGTCACCTTCTGCTGTCTTGATTCTGATTAGAATCTTTCTTTTCTGATTTCAGGGCAAACTAAAGCGAAATCGAATGCTTCTCATCGATCGGTTTTGTTTCCCTTAAAACGTTTATTGAATCCTGTATCTTTCAAGAAAGCTAGAAAATCAAAAAGGACGATGAAAATGAAGCAATGAATTGGTGCAGGTTCTCTCTTTGGCTCTGGTAATTGATTGCTTTTACTTACCAACCTGTAATTGTGTTCTATGGGGTCTCATCTTCAAAGTTTTAATCCTCCAAACGAGAGTGTAGGCGACAGCCAAGTATTAATACTCGCAAATGATGAAGTGAGTCTATCGGAACCTCGTTCAGGTTTGCGAGTTAGTTTTGTTATTCAGAAGGCTTAAAGTTGGGCTGGAGATTGAACAAAGGGCCTTCAGCGACCCTAAATTTATAGGCGTAAATAGCCATCGCTGAGCATTATTGCACACGGGTTACATTTTTGGCTGAAGATTCAGTGACGGTTCAACTTACGAAATATTCGTTAGGCATAAGCTGCAACTGATGAGCCAACTGGAGACCAAGGTACTTCCGTTTCCTTGAATTTTCCCGGTAATGCTCGTGCTGGTGAATTATTTTAAGTGAATCATCTGTTCTGTTTCTTTGATGCTATAGTTTGGTGATCTCCTTTAACATGATCCCTTTCCTTCTAAGTGTGAAGGGAGATCTTCTTTTCTAAGTAAGGAAGCATATTCTCTCCTATTTGGTAGACAAGTCTTGTCCCACAACTTACTGCTTCTCATGTGCTTCTTCATTGCATAAACTAATTGGCTTATTATAGTCTAAAACATAGGCATTTTGGTACCTTTTTAGCTTAATCAGCAACTATTGTCATCATTAAGGAAACCCTCTTTTACCTTCAGGAAAAAAGGAAGAATGCCCTTTTCCAATTTTATAGGGGATGCCCTAGAGTATTTCATCAAATAATTTATGGGTTCCATCACATCGTTTAATGGTTTTCTTAAGAAATCTGGTCTCAAGTTCCTTCTACTTAACATAAAACTGCACGTTACTTCTAAAAACTAATGCGTAATGATACTCTCTCATGTAGATGGGGTCTATGATCTTTTTTGTATATGCTGGCATATTTATCTGTAACGACTAATTTATACTCGAGTACTTAGGGTCCCTCGTTCTTTTAGCAGTGTTTGTTCTATCGAAAAGGGTTCGTAGTCGAATCTTTACCTAAATAATTTCAAGTCTCTTATTATGTGAACCAACTCGAGAATTACTACGAAGGGGCCATCTGAAAACTTAGTGGGTTATCCACCGCCGGCCGACAGAAAAAGAAGAGCGCCGTGCTTCCTACCTCCATGGTTCCTTTAAAGAGTTGTAGGCTTTGTCTAAAGGGAAAGAGGTCGGAGATTCAGATTATTAGGGCTTTGATTTCTCATCATTCAAGTAACATGAGCGACCAAATGATTAGTCGCCAAAGTACCCGCTTCTAAGTATCTTGAAAGGCCAAAGGCACTTCGTGGGGCATCGTTGGTGATGTAGAAATTTGGTTTGAGCTTTCTTGTAAGAGTAAAGAACATTTATCACCCTTGGCTCCTCGAGAAGTACAATTAGAACACTTATACTTGAAATCAGACCGTCTTATATCTTGTACTTTTCAAAATGAAACAACACTCTATAGTCAATTTTTTGATGGCGAGTAACATCATGACCTAAATGACGTATATGTCAATATTATATTTGAGAAATCTTATAACAAATTCACATCTTAGAATCAACTTTTTTTGTTGACCGGTGACACGTTGCATCCTAAGTTCCTTCCGCCTCTTTCGTCTGACTAGCGCCGGTAGACTCCGGTGACCGGAGGGGTTGGCCATCAGCCTACCCGATGCCCCTTTCTTTATGTTATTCTGTACATGTCTAACATTTAGTGTTTATTTCGCGACATTTTTAGGTTTACATGTGTTTAGCCTTGTTAATCCAGGTCCGGTTAGTCTGAAAAAATAACTACGAAAATAGTCCAAGGGATAAAAGATTTGACTTTCCGTTAACAATCATTGTTATAGTCAACTACTGACTCGTCACAAAAGAACTGTTCTTTTTCATTACTCGCTAGTGTCATATATCGTCTTTTTATAGCCTTGGTTGCTATATCTTTTGTGAGTGATTGTGCTTCAAATGGTCAAATAGCCAAATTTGATTGGAAAGTATGTGGTTGGCGACAATTGATTTAACATTTTTATGAAGAAACTAATATTGAGATTCTAGTAAAGTTGAATTATATAGCATAATACAAAAGTTTTTACCGATTTTTAACGTACATATGTTTTATGCGTTTAAATCTAAAACTTATGTTTAAACTGAAACAACTTCAACGTATGTCTGTATCCGATGGATGTTCACCTTTCACAATCTTATCTTATCCCAACTCCGAAGATGCCATTGTGAATTGTTCGGTTTTCGGCGCCACCAATGTCGTTTATAGTAGACAAAAGCTCTAAAGGGAATTTTTTTACCAAAAAATATCGGACAATTATTTGTTATAAAATGATTACCCTTAAATTACTCGTTTATACTACATCATATTCAAATGAACATTATTTACATTAGCTACTTTTGGTTAAGTAAAAAAGCTTAACCAAATATCATCACCACAAGCAATGAACTAAACAACCAACCAAGCTACTAGCTAGGTCCCTAAAAATATAATTAAACCTTGAGACACTACTAATTTGAACACTACACAATTAAAGTGTTCAGATTAAGAAGCCCTTTTTCACATTGACAGCTTCTAGATCATAGAGTTAGCAGAGAATGGATCAAGAAAGGTATTGATCCAGGCATCATCATCTTCCTCGTCCTCTTCGACGCTCGTGGTGTTGCTCCATTGAAGTTGATGAGGGTTCTTTTGATGATCGATCTCGTCGTTCCTAGCGAAACGTCCTCTGATCCTTGGCCTACTATCTGCCAGTGTTTTCCTACACTCGTACTGAACATACAAATAATTTAGTTTCTTTTTTTTACCGAGGTACAAACTCAAATCTTCACCGCGTTCTTTGTCACTTTAGCCAAACTTGAAAGACGCTCAATTAATACTCGGTCTATTAATAAACTATCTCTTCAAGGATTGTGAAAAATGTTTCACTAAAAATCATCTTGTTATTCATTCGAGTATTGGGTTCCTAAATTTTGATTAACTAGCCTTCAAAACATGTACATTGCATGTCTTATTGTTGACTAAGTTGAATAAGATACCGATTAATGTCATGAAATTCTATGAACCATGAGGAATATTAATTAGAAGTCACATCACAATCATATGTTATGCAACAAATAATTCTTGTGCTTATCTCGAGGGCGCCAATAAGTTGAACAAGTACTATTGCCACTTCCATGCTAACAGTGATAAGAAGAGAGCAAGTTGGATTTGACATAAAGTCAGACTTGCTAGAGATTTTCACGAGGCATTATGAAAAGTGCAAAAAAAAAGAGATGAAAAAAATGCATGCCAAAAGTCTATTTATGCATGGAAAATGAACAGTCATAGCCAAATGTTTTATAATTTTACGGGTGGTCTTAATGTAAATTTTGCGCTCCAACAAAATTAGGCGAGAGACCTTGATCTTCTTGTTGAAGTTCCTCTGGGTCCTCTTGCTTTTGTACCTCTCAATTCGCTCCTTCTTCTCCTCTGGGCTGTACTTAGTTGCTCTGTTCATGCTTTCAATTATCAAACTGCTCTCACTTGACAATGGGCTCTCTGATCTGCGACCATGCTGCTTTCCCCCCAAAAAAGGTCACAATAAGGTTAATTTCGGGGATTTATAAAAAAAAGAGAGGTTAATTTCGGGTTAAAATTATATGAAATATAACCATATTGGGTATCAAATCATAGGAACACTCGCATGTTTTTTTAGCATGGCTATATTGGTGTAAATATTGTAAATGTTGACATTATCAATAAAACTACACTTGATAAAAAATTAAAAACAATCTTAAAATGTTATGCACGTTTAAAATTTGTTCTGTTTACAAAATTCGAGACATTAGAATCGCAGACAACTGTTTAGTTAATACCGAAACGAGATCAGTCCCAACAGACGGGGGACAACTTTTTTCGATAATATCTGCTCTATTTACAAGATTCGAGATTAAGAGGGAGAGTGAGAGATGTTTAAAACTCACTTCCAAGTCACCAGTACTAAAACCCCTCCTGAAAGAGCAAGCACCATCCAAGTCCAAGTACTCGTGGAAGGCAGAAGCAAAATGGGTCCCAACTCCATTGACGGTCATCTCCAAGGACTGGCTGCTAGTACTCCTCTGCATGTAATGGCTCGGCCCGTGGCGACTCACGAGCGAACTCGGCGAGTCCATTTCCGCCATGATCAACTGGCTCCCATCACCACCAAGACTGCTGGTGTTAAGGAATGTTGAAGATGAGGTGTTATTGTACATAGTATTAGGACTTGCTTAGAAAAAATACCGAAAATTGGACGCAGACAAAATTCGGGATTTGTGTACTAGTCACTCTCTGTCTTTTGTGGTTGGAGCACAAGTTAGAGTGGGATATGAAAGTGAGGAGCTTCGATGCTTCGTGCTAATATATGCAACGGAAATAAGAGACAATTTTTTATATTTTTTTAATGATTATTTCAATTTGTCAAGCGATAATTCTTTTTGTCTCGGCCCCACGGTGTCCATGATTAAGGTGTTAAAAGTTGAATAAAATTTATTAATTTGCTATACCATAGTATTTTTTTCTTATAACATATAGTTTAGTTCTCAAATTCTCCAAAATCTATCGATGAGATGTGTTTCGAGTGTGACAAGAGTTAGAATTATTTTAATAAATTCTTAGTTTATTATAAATAAAACTAATAAGAGAGTTACCACTAAATAAAAATTCTGTAATATTTAACTCTAAATACCAAACGCTAAAAAAATTTCCAAAATTTGATTGGCTTGGTTTGGTGGCTTTTATTATTAACTATAACCAGTCTCTCCTTTTTTGTGGGAAGAGACAATTGACATTTTTGAGTGGGATGTGAAAGTGAGGAGCTTCCCTACGATGCTTCCTCGAAACACATGCAACGAAAAAGGGACAAACAATTATAATTTTGTAATAATTCCAATTTATCATGTGATTACGTTTATTTGGTCACAATACGGTCTTCCCAACATCCCTGTAAAGCGCGTTAGAATGATGGTAGTTAAATATTTAATCAGACTTACCAAATAAACTTTTGTGTAGTTTAATATATTATTTACATAATCCCCACTCGATTTTGTAAGTCATACATTTATTGGTACTTACGGCTAACTTCTCGCCAAAAATCCTAAGAAAATTTGATTTTTGGTTAGAATTTGATTTTTTAGAGATTTTTAGCCGGAAGTTGATATGAGTTGCCACGATTACATGATTTACAAAAATTAAGTTGTAATAAAGGCCAAAAGAAAGTTAGGTACAAGTTATATTTCCTAAATGAGCATTACGCTCGCAGTGTTATTCGCTGCTTAGTTTTTTTTTTTGCGTAAAGATGGAGTTTTTATTATTAAAACAAGTGAACAGATTTAGTTTTGTTTATTTGCTCACTAATTCAGGAAGGTTCGCAGCACCTACGGTTAAGACAAGTGAAGGCGCTTTACGGTCTTAATCATTTACGTTAGTCCTTGGCTTATTGCTAAGGTGTATCAAAATATAACTTACAAAAAAATTATATCAAAATGTAGGGCATCCCTCAATATCAGGCTATATTAAATAACAACTAATAATTATTTTGATGAATTAGTAATAAAGTCATTTTATCTTAACCAAGAGATCTCGAGTTCGAGTCACTGATAACATAATAATATTAATTGCTTGTTGTTATGAGTTCTATTTCTTTTTGGGGTTAATTGTGTAATATTAACTTGAATTATTATCCATCTTGTGTACTAATTCAAGTTAATTTTGGCTAGGTAATTATAAATAGCGAGTATATTCGCTTTTAGATTGTTTCGAGGATTTGACCGGTATCATAGTATTTCTATTTTATTATATTAATAAAGCATATTTACTTACCCAAAAAAATACTTGTTGTTAGGAGAATTTTGACACATTTGAAAAGTATTATCCAATTTGAAACTGAATAAGTCGGCCTAATTAATATCTGGGTACCACTTACCGTTAGCAACACAAACTTTTAAACAACTTTTTTTAGAAAGTGTATTAAACTACGTTCAATCAATTAGTAAGAGTTAAAAGGGGAAAGAAAATAAATGAACAAATGAATAAAAGGGAGAAACATTATTTTTTAAAATGGACCAGAAAGTGACTCGAATTTCTCCGAGTTTCTTGGTCGGCTGGTTGGATCATTGGTTGAACCAGATTTTTATTAAAATATTATATTATTAATTATATAATAACATTAATACCAAATAAATCTAATTATCATCTTATCTTATTATAAAAGTTATCATTTGAAAATACTTAAATTTTAATCTAATTACCTTTAATAAAAACTGGGGAAAAGTCTATTTTAGTACTCTGCGGTATCACGAAAAATTACTTTAGTATCATGTGGTAAAAAACTCAGCAATCGAGTCAAACCTCACCCAATTTACATCACTTAGGTCCGCTGGGATCATCGTCATCTCCACCGGCAACCACTCCTCAACCGCCGTCTCCACCACGCGCGTCTCCGTGCAGTCGGACCTCCACATTCTGATCCACTCGGTCTCCCTCAGCGAGGGCGACCCAGACACGCTCTCCAAGTGCGTGGGCGGGATGCTAGTGGTCATGTTCCAGGAGGTCAACCATCATTCTAATTTTGGTATAAAAACATCATCCTTATTTTCAGTCACAATCCGACCGATCAGATCACATTTGTTTAAAACAATATATATAAAGAAAAACCCGTACGATACCCAACTTGCATATGACAACAAATAAAAAGAGGCCCCGTCACTCCCAACTATTTCATTTTCACGATGGAGAGAGAGAATAATTTAAGGAATTCCCCATGTGGGGAGCACTAGTTCCAATCATTTTGACCTTAGTCTTTTTGAGGGGAATTTTGACCTTTGGCTTGGTATTGCCATTGCATTCTTTTCCGTAGAGGAATAGGTTAGGGATGATTATAAACAGTATTTTCCCTGTCGGGGCCAAATGGTCTTTGATAAGATCATTAACATCTTCCTTTCCAAAAAAATAAAACTATGATTAACATCTTGAATAATGCCTCTGTGGTAGGAGATTTAGGTATATACTAGAAGCTCAATAAACAGAAATATTGTTGGGGCAGCGGAAATAATTTGATACACCCTTATCAATAATAGAGATATACAAATAACAAAGAGATACTATATACATATTTCGGTCAACTGACTTTCATGAGTACAACAGATATATATGATATGGTAAGGCGACCTGTCTCGAGTCTTTCTCTGTCTATGGTAAAGCCCTTAAGGAATCCCTATACCTTGTCCTCTATTTTTAGGAGGCTAGCACTAATATGCTATACAGTAAATATGATTCCCACCTAATTAGACCTCCTATGCAATAGAAAATAATTAAATAGGAATTTGAGACATAACCCAATACATAAGTTGTTGAATTCTAAAAATTTCTAAATGATATCTTATTTCTAAGTGTAGAAAAAGAACAAAGTACAATTCTAAATTTTATTAAAAAAAAAATTAAAACAAGAAAAGTTGTTGAATTTTATTTTAGAAAATCCTAAATATTTGAAAGACTCCAAAAAATGAAAAATCTAAAACTGTAAACAATTTTAACTCCAAGATAAAAAAATATATGATTTTTTTATTTATGTTCCTTTTCTCACTTAACAAGCTACTATTCAGTTATACATGTTCGTTGTTGTGTTCGCCAAATTTTGGGGTTTCAAAACCTCCGTAAAAAATTCTGTCCATTTCTTTGTTCAATGAATCATACAAGTCCCTTATTTTTCAATTCATTGTCTTATTCTTATCAATCCTCATTAAACAATCTAATCCCAAGTCACTTTTTAAATAAGCGAGCTAAACAAAAATCGACGCAAATAAATAATTTCCCGCCCTCAACAGTGAAGTGGACTTTTGTTGCTGAATATCAACCGCATAAACTAATTGCATCCAGCAGATTTTTACGATATTTCCGAAAAAATAAAAATAAAAGCATGCATCTGCGAGAATCTAAGAGGGGTACGTAGCTTGACCCCAAACGATTACCATGATAGTGCATAGTTTTTTTTCCCTATAGTATCTACGAACAACTACTGATTTAGAATAAATATTCTTAGAATAAATATTCTAACATCTTATGATATATACTAATGTCCGAATTCAAAACCTCCTCAACATATTCCTTATTTTTAAATATCATTTATATCAATTTCCATTGCAGAGAAATCATCGTAAAATTTTCTAAACGGACCGATGGGTGGGGGACCTGTTTGGCAAATGCTTGTGTGTTTACAGTTTATTGGTAGGCCCGTAAGAATCACCCATATCACTTCAAAAAGTGGTTTCTATGTCTCTTGAGACAAGAAATTAAGAAAAAAAAGTCATCTCTGGACACAAGAAATTGATACCTACGAGACTTAGGACAGGCACACTCTGATGCTCAAAAAGCAACCAACTAGAGTACTGGTCTGAACGTTTCGTTCCCCAGTTGGTCGATTACGAGGATCAACGAACCAATTGGAAGCCAAGAAGGAAATCTCGTTTATTCGTTACAATGACTACTCGAGGAGACATTTCATGCCACTTTCTATGATCAATTTTCATATTAGTACCACGTGGTTCAAAATACATTAATCAAGTCAAATATTTTTCGATATTTGACACTTAGAAAACTCAGGCACCTGTGTTGTTGGACCATCCGCTGCGAAACGGCGTGCAAATTTACCAGCTTGATGCACTCACTCAAACTTGATGACCTCCGAGTGATATCCTACCTCGAAGCAGTGGGAATTTACCAGCTTGATGCACTTTGTCTCCTACGCACTGAAATTATTTTTTCAGTGATTGTTGCATGTGGTACAAATTTACTAAGCGCAAACTCTATTTCTAATGTCACGTTGATTTAAAATCGTGCCGCACTCACAAAAAAATGTGCTGAAATGACATTTGATCTGGTCTAGGGCTCCATCAATCATTAATTGCACTAACAACAAATTTTTTCAGAACATTAGTAATTTTGTATTCATATTAAATAGTAATACGGCATATACACTACATTTTGAAAAATTATTGAATTTAAATCATGCACTATTTACCAAAAAGGTATTTGACCTAATGATACAAGATATACATGAATTGATACAAGTCCAAAATTTAATCTTTAGCAAGTATAAATCGCGTACAATTTATTAAAATAACTTTTTTACTGAAGAAGTTGACACGTATCAGCCATCGAAAGCATGCATCTCCACTATTATTATTATACTTTTAAAAAAATTCACATTGAAAGAAAATGTTTAGTTTGTTACATATTTTACAAATTTCGACAATTTTTTACCCAAAGAATATATGAAATTTGTGTGTGGCCCAATAAGAATTCCATTCAATGTAGAGAGTCTTTGTGGGTAAAGAGGGGTCAATGCCGAGAACAGTGACTTCCACACGAGAATGAGTGATTTGTGTGACCAAGTGGAAGTGGTCAATAATGTAACGTCGCCGTCAAATTATGTAAAAGAGGAAGCATCTTGATTACTTTCCTTATATTTCCATTCTGATTAACCTCTAAATACCTCCAAGATTCCTCTTGATTTGGATAGTCAACGGCATCTATTGTAAGTGCTGTGGTGTTGATTGATACTGAATGATATCCTAGTAGTACTTGATCGATTAATCTAAATTTGAGACAGATAAATATAAAACGGCTAATTCAACATCTGTAAGTTGAAATCTTTTTAGATCCTACAAGTTCAATGCGCATCACCTTCCACATAATTATCTCACTTGGGGAGCCAAAACACAATTCCCAAAATAGGTATAGTTCTTGTCCAAAAAAAAGGTATAGTTGAAATCTTCGCCCATTTAGAGATCTCCTACCTCAGGAGTCACAATCTCCCCAAACTAAGCCCATTCCGGATTTCCGCCCTTTACCTGTCTATATATCTCAAGTATCTTCATTTTGGGCGCGCGGTGGACAAATAGAGATAGCGATATATTTTTAGTTTGGACCACTGAGATGTGCCGACCAATTTAGATTCGAACTAAGTAGAATTTATGAAAGGTGGTAAAAGTTTTTAGTACTTAACACTGTTGCGTTTCCAATAGCTTGAAATCAAAACTTTTTGGTTAAGTTAGAATAACGCCTCACCAAGCTGATCTAAGTGCTTGTTGGTTATTGTTGGGGGAAAATTTTAAGAGAAGGTCAAAAACGAACTTGAGAATGAGTCCAGAGTAGTCGTCCTAAGAGCAATACGAAAAGTAAGAAAGAGTTTTATTAAGAGAAAAAGAAGAAAAAAAAAGGTAAAAGCTATGAAGTTTGAATTTTTATGTGTGTGTATGATTTGTGTGTCCCTACACCTAACACAAGCTCACCTTAAATATAAAAAGAAACCTAACTCCATCCTCCTTGTATTTTCGTCGGATTCGTTCTCCTGAACGTTTATCTCTAATCAATCCTTATCGAATTCTAAGTTCAATCGGCTAAAGGAAGTATATCATCATTAGTCTTCCATGCTTATCTGTCTTCCTTAAGCCCATCTCATCCGCTTTTATCGGGCTTTTCCTCTTATGCAAAGAGACCATCTCTAGGCGTCCTCTACCTCGAGATCCGTAAGGCGTAAGCCATGAAATCTTTCGACTACCATGAAGGTCCCTAAACTGCCGATTTTGACCCTTTTTTGTGCTGAATTTGAAGATGTCACTTACAAACAAAATTGTAGATCTATATCTTATCATTTTGCTATCGTTAGAATCGCATCAATCTGAAGCTCGAGTTAGAAGTTACCACTATTTTCACCAAAACATGTTTGGTACAAATCTGCGGATGATTCTCTGCTTCAACTGTTAGAGATAGCAATATGTCAGGGACAAGTGACTCTTTTCACATAAATTTTTTTTATAAGTAAAATGTATTGAATCCACCAAAAGGTAATTACAAGGGTAATTATATCGGAATGTACGAAGCGTATCAATCCTGGGCACATAAATAGATTTTAAAAGGTGCGTATTTCTATTTTTTTTTCACCAAAAAAAATTGTGTTTCAAAACTATTAGACAGACTGATCAAATATTCACACACATATACATTGCATACTCCTAGTTGATGAAATCGATAACTATGTAGCTATCATTGTGCCCCAAATAAGAAGTGACGATCAGGTCAACCCTGCTTAAATCCTGTAGTTCGGTAGGTTTCCCATCGTGGACTTACAATCCTAACTTTGCGAGGAGATAAAATTATGATGAGATTTGCACCGAAAGTTACATAGGAAGACAGGTAATGTTGGAAAATTTAAATGGAAAACTTTAAGATGGTCTCTCTACAAATATATTTTGGTATATCAAATAGTTACAATTTTATCATTTTCTAATGAGCAAATTGCCCTCAGATTTCTAGTATTTGCTTAAATTATTATTTTAGACCCTGATATTTCAAAATTGAAACTTTAATCCCCTAGTTTATTTTTATTGAACTCTTAAATCCCTCGCTGATGTCAGCAGTCAACTTATTATTTTTATGATGAT
The DNA here is from genome assembly GCA_963995505.1 of Hypericum androsaemum. Taxonomy (NCBI): domain Eukaryota; kingdom Viridiplantae; phylum Streptophyta; class Magnoliopsida; order Malpighiales; family Hypericaceae; genus Hypericum; species Hypericum androsaemum. The sequence goes on along the minus strand of OZ023186.1, from coordinate 3,258,431 downwards.
TATACCTTCAAAAAATTAAAAGAACAAAAAAATCAAAGTTGATCTTCTTCCCTCACGTTCTCTCTTCTTCTTCCATGGAATCAAAATCAAAATTAAAATTGACAAAAGCTAGGCAGAAACAAGAATTGTAATTACACAGCTTGCAATCAGATCTGAGAGCTCCAATTCCTCAATCAAGAAAATCCTAGGAAACATGACCACCGGAGCCGCATGGTTTCGTCATGACCTCGCCGTGAACCCTCGCCGAGCTGTACCTCACCGGTTTTCAGTGGATTCGACTCTAGGTTTGCAGTCACTTCTCGTCGTCTTCGGGTGTGACGTGGGTTCATATCTTGGTTTTTTTTACCGCTTTGATGGCAACTAATCGTTGATTTGGCTTGCTTGAAGATGAAGAGGGGGATGGCAGTTCTTGATTTTGGGATTAATTATAATTCTAGATTTGATTTTGATTAGTTAATTTTCATACCGAGGGAAGAAGAAGATGGAGGATGGCGCAAGGATGAAGACGAACTTTGATTTTTTTAAAGGGTATAATCGTCATAAAAATAATAAGTTGATCGATGACATCAGCGTGGGACCTGAGAGTTGAATAAAAGTAAACTAGGAGGACCAAAGTTTTAATTTCGAAACTACAAGGACTAAAATAGTGATTTAAGCAAATACTGAAAACAGGGCAATTTGCTCTTTTCTAATTTATGGTGGACCATACATGATTCAATTTTTCTCTCCTACATTTTATTAAATTAATGATCTAAATATTGCAACTTGATATTAATATGTAAATATCACCACAAAATTACTCGGTTATGTAAATACGTGGACCACCAACTCCTATGGACATGCAGTGACGGGTCGCTGCGCATCTAGGCAGGCCACAATTTCTTCCTTTATTCGTGTGTCAATTTCTATCACGAACTTAGTGATATTGATAGATTATACTTATCGTGTGTCAATTCCTATCAAAATGACAGTTTTAATTGATTGTAGCTTTATTAGGGAAGTCTTCCAAGTTGTTAAATCATCCAGAAGCTTATATCGTTGCTTTCAATTCCTTTGATGCCAATCTATTCCTTCCCCTGTAAGTAACTTTGGATGGCAACATATACCCTTGATTTTTTTCGGAAAAGGTAAAATTTTATTGATACTCTAAGGTCGAAAAAGGACTCGCGATCTCGCGGATACTTATCTCTTCAAAATTTTGATGTAGTAAAAGCCATTGAAATGACTTAAAAGATTTTATGTTAGATTAAGTGGGTGAATGAAATTGACTTTTGAAAACTCAAAAGTTTGACGAGACAAAATTAACTTGACAAATATGGAGAAGAGAAAATGAACGAAAAATTGAAAACACACGATTTATTAACTGAATTCGTCAAACTGGATACGTGTAAAAGCACCTTCAAGCCAGATTTCTCCGGTTGGGACACACAATTTCATTGATATCTACGAGTATTTATAGAGAAAAATGACTAAAAACCATACTACAGTTTTAATACAATCCAAAAATCCAATGGGACAATATACAGTTATCAAGCTCTAAAACCCTTCATTATTGTCGAGAAAAATTCAAAATCCGATTTATGATTTTTGAGTAGTTAAATTTTGGAATGATTGGAGAATTGAAAAAATTACTATCAGGCCCGTGGTGTTTGGCATATTGCTTCTCACCCCCTGGTGTTTGAACATTGATTAAAAACTCCCTCTAGTTTGGTAAAATTATACTCTGAGGCCCCTCGCTGACGTCATCAACTATTTTTCTCATAAAATAACTAATATACCCTTTCTGAAATCAATTAAAATAAAATAAAATAAAATAATGAGAACAGTACGGCCTCCGGCCCAAGCGGAAAGCTTGTCTCCGCCGGCTGGAATCAACCGCACGTTGTCGAATCGAGGGTCAACGAGGTTGGAATCAACCTCACGGTGTTGAATCGAGGGTCGACGAGGATGCAATCGAGGACCGACGGGCGAGAAGATGGGAGGATGTGTGAGCGGGAGAAGAATGACCTACATCGACACCAAAGTGATGGGCGAGAAGATGGGAGGATGTGCGAGTGGCGGCCGTCAAGGAGAGGAGTGACCGACGGGAGGCGGCAGAAGCCGGGGAAGCCACGGTGGGCTGTCGGGGTTAGGTTCTGAGTTCGACGAGGAGCTGTGGAGGTTGGGTTCTGGGTTCGCCATGGAGGACGTCGAACTTCCAGTCGTCGATGGAAATTGGGGACAAAAGGAATTTGCTTTTTGAAGAGGTTGAAATAATCACCGGAGAAGATGACCAGAGGAGGACTCAGGTGGCCGGAGAGAAGGGGATAGGGATATAATGGTCATTTCAATAATAAAATAATAATATATTGACTGATGATGTCGATTGACGTCAGCGAGGGACCTGAGAGTATAATAAAACCAAACTATGGGGAGTTTTAATCAATTTTTAAATACCAGGGGGGTGAGAGGCGAATATGCCAAACACCAGGGACCTAGTAGTAATTTTTCCTTTTATTACGCTTTTATGAACGCTTCTTCCATTCACGATTTTTTGTAATTAAATACCAAAGACCAAGATCTTTTTTTTTGTTAAACTAAAAAAATAAAAGAACAAAGATTTTCTTTTCATACAGTAATTCCGTGGCTCACATTTAAAATCATTTTGAACCATAAGCCCAAAGTAATTTGCTAATGACGCTAAGCCCATTCAGGTTTATTTCTTTACATTTCCCATACTCATGGCCTGACCTTATAGATAAACCATATTTTTTGAGAAAAGACTTTTGGATGACGAACGACTTTTGGATGACGAACTGGTCGGTCTACAATTAGGGTTCATTGTTTCCTCAAAAAAATTAGGGATCATTGAACACTTATCGAACCGAATTTCAAAACATTGGAAGGAATAAATGAGACACATCCAACTCAAAGTTAGAGATGAAGGTGTTTTGATAATTAGACTTCGTATGAGATATTTGGTTATTAACTTGTGGGTTTGATCAAAGAACATTTTATCTTATCACTTATGAGCCAACCTGTTTTCATAGTTCTTTCATCGGTCAATAATTCGAAAATTAGGTAAGTTTTTTAACATTCATGTATATACTATAATAGACCCCTAATTCCGATGATTATTTGTGAATATTTAAAATTCATGTTTATACTATAGTAGACACCTAATTTCTTCGGGGAAAAGGTCCGAAAAATCATGGTTTTAAAAAATGCGGTCCGACCGGTGGTTCGACCAGTTGGACTGCGAAACGGGCCATAGACCGGGTCGTTTTTAGGCTTTTGACCGGGGTCTGTACTAATCAGACCAAATCTTGTCGGACCTGCCGATTTTGAGGTCCATCCTGACCGGTCGAACCTGGTTAGTACAAAAATGGGCGAAATTGACTTTTTTTTGTAGTTTTCGAGGAAAAAAATTGATTTGACAAATTTATAAAGTAATAAATAAATAAAAAAGTAGATTTATAGAGTGGAGAGATAAAATATTAAGTCTATTTTTTTTGTATGGAAAATAAGTATATTTTAACCTACATATATATATTATTTAAAATATTTAAAAATAAAAAATTTTGGTCTGACCGGTGGTTTGCCCGGTCCGACCGGCCAACCTGGAGGACGGGAGAAATCCCGGGTCGACCTCTGGGTCGTTTTTTAAAACCATGCGAAAAACCATCCCAACAATACTTACTTCCCCTAAAATTTAATGCTAAAGGTCACACGAGATCTAACATCTCTAATTATAAGTGAAGTAAATAAACTAGTAACATAAAATTTTTGATTAAATATAATTATTTTAACATGATATTGTGCCAAAAATTTTGATGAAATTAAAATCCATACAAAACTCTGCTTCATTTAAGCTGATATATCTCATTCATGGATTACATATCACGATCTATTGCAAAATTGTTGGGATTTCAGTTTAGGCCCATTTGCTCCGCTCGTCAGCCCAATCCCTTTCAAGTATTTCTCTAATGGTCGAGGAAATTGCAATAGTTTTATTTGGAAAACTATACATAAAACCGGAATCTATTTTTCGATAACGAATTAGATCGGCAATATCTTTTTAAATTGTAATCCTAATCTAATAAAAACCATAAAGCAAGAAACTGTTTAAATTAATTAAATGGTAATTAGTAATTAGGATTCTGAACAACAACTCAACACTACATAGGAACATGCAATAGCTATTTTTTTCGGAAAATGCAATTGTCCTTTTTCTTCGGAATGCAATAGATATGTTTAGAAAACTATACATAGATCAGAAATCTATTTTTCGGTAACGATTTAGATCGGAAATATCTTTTTAGATTACAAACCTAATCAAACTGCAAGTCCAATAATAAAAAAAACCATAAATTCAGGTATGAACCATAAAAACCATAAGAATCTATTCTCATAATACATTCTTTCTAATTCGTCGGCTTCAAATCAATGGCGATGGGAACTAGCAATTCAGAATCCTTGTTCGATCGTTTAGGGGAGGATGTAATACAATTGATCTTGCGTGACCTTCCGGTGAAGACGCTAGGTCGCTGCATCACCTTGTCCAAGTCTTTCGCCTCCATAATCAGCAGCTCTTCCTTCATCTACTCCCTCCCTTGCACCGCCTCGCCGTCTTGTCCCGATGCCTCTGTTATGTTTGTCGACTGCTATCCGCGGAGTGCCCCTCTTCAGAGAAAGTATCTGTGGATCGACTGTAAAGTAAGCTCCGGCAGCAGTGGATGCAAAGACTATTCTTGCCCGACTTCGGTCTTCGGTCTCAACGTTGCAGGTATCTAATCTGAAGGGATGCCTTTCAATTTTTGGGAGTAACTTCGAGAATTCTTGTCAAATATATATTCTTGGTTCCATTCTTCGGTATAACGTTTTGGAATTTTTAGAAGTATCTGCTTAATTGGTTCTGAGCGATGCTTATGTTTTACTACGAACAATTTAGGGAAAAGTCTATTTTAAATGTAGTATTGCGAAAAATTATTTTATTATCATGTGGTAAAAAATTCAGCAACGACGTCGTATTGGCAATGACGTGGTGTGCCACATACGAGGTTCAAGTATGACGTGGCATGTGGCTAAAATTTCAAAACAATCACTGACTTATTTATAATTGTTTAAAAAAAAACCCTCCCCCTCCTCTCTCTTCTTCTTCTTCTTCTTCTTCGAGTTAATTTAATAAAAGTAGAACATATTGCAGTATTGGTGTATAGCTAATACGTGAGGATTATTCTCGTTATACATCTGACTTATTAACCTCCACAACAAACGAACACAAAATCCGAAAAGAGGAGGGGAGACCACGAAGACAAGAGTTCCAAAGCACCGGCGAGGCCGTGGAGAGAGGAGGTGAGCACACAACGGAGGGCTGCAACCGGGTTGGAGGCAGAACTTGGTCGGGGCAATCGCAATCGAGAATTAGGCGCCACTCCGCCGTCGCAATCGAGTACCAGCATCACCACCGGGCAGCCCGAGTTCGTCCTCCCCGCCTCCGATATCCTCCTCCTACGAGCTCGACGGTCGGAATCCTCCAGCTGTCGAGGATATGCCTCGCCTTCACGCTCGTTATCGCCGATGGGACGGCTTTCCTGGTGTGGTTCGCCACGTCATCCGCTTCGATCTGAGCGCTGACCGACGAGACGAACCACTTCACAGTCTCTGGGTCGAGAAACACGCCCCTCGCCGAAGCCTTCATCCTCCTCGCCTCGTCCACTATCTCACCCCACAGCCGCGCCTCGTTCGCCTCCTCCTCCCGAGCCGTCGCCGGCAGGGACTCCGCCGCGCCGACGCCGCCGCCGTCCCCCTCCGTCCTGCTCACCCTCGGCCGAGCGGTCCCTCCCCGGCCGTCATCTCCGTAGATGAACGCAACATTTGAACCGTCTAATGAAACGCTGAACCTCGAGGAGGGGGAGGAGTCGAAGTACTTCGGATGTTTGTCTCCGTTGGTTAATTTTTTGTCTCCGTTCTTTTTTGTGGGTTCATTGATTGTTTCGGATACTGAAAAAGATCAAGATGATGTTCTTGTGAGATGTTGAAGAAGACGATGAGTAGGTTTTGAAAAATTATATACAAACCAGGGACCATTTTGATAATTTATAAAAGTCCAGTCGGCATGCCCCTTAGACGTGAAAAGCTGATGTGTGGTTCCACTTCGCCGAGCAGGGTCCAAGAAGCTGCCCGTGGAACTATGTGATGTTAATTGACTGCAATTTGATTCCATTGATGAGTTTTTTACCACAGGGTACTAAAGTAATTTTTTGCGATATCACAAAGTACTAAAATAGACTTTCCCAACAATTTATGGGAGTAACATTACCGCATTGTTGTTTCGGTTATGATATTATGTATTTTGATTATCATGTTGTTCGTTTACTGTATAATGTGTTTAACCATTGCTTGCAGGAGGACCCAAGCTTAAAGTGGCAGGGGCATGCAAAGGCTTGATCTGCCTCAGAGGATTGTCCGGCAATCGCCTCCTACTATGGAACCCTCTGATTAAAAGATTCTTTATCCTTCCGAAGTCTGGCTTTGACTTGTCCTCCAGACGGTACCTTACTCGCATAGGGCTCGGGTTTGATTCGAAAGACAATGACTACAAGGTCCTGATGGTACCCTATTCAACAATGCCACGTCCCGGGGACAAGGTTTACCGGGACCGTCGGGACCTGTACCTATACTCCCTAAAGTTTGACTCTTGGAAAGCCGTTGGCTCCTCGCTCGAATCGCTTCCCACGACTAACGAGGTTATGACCGTCCCGCTAGTTTTTGCTGGCGGATCATTGCATTTCCTCGAGGGCTCGGAGTTGTCAATCACTATCGTCGCGTTTGATATGGGAGACAGAACCCTCCGGAGAATTTCAATACCCACGGATGCAAAATACACAGTTGGAGGGATGTCCATCTCCGAGTACGAGCGACGGCTGTCCATCTCCGAGTACGACGGAGGCTCTTCCATTGTGTTGATGGCGGCAGTGGATAGAATATCAGTGCTAGTAATTGATGTATACAAGCTATGGGTGATGAAAGAGTACGGCGTGGAGGAGTCGTGGGTTAAACTAACCCTTGGGGACTCTGTTCCCCTCACAAGGGTATCTTGGTTCCGGCAAAGTGATTATATATGGGACGAATTTCCGGTAGGTCAAAAATATATCCTAACAGAGTCGTGCGACTACAATGAGTGGATATATCTTAGAGACTTATTGATACCGACGACTAAACTGAGGCTGAATGATGGCTACCGATGCACTGCTTTGAATGCGGACAGCTTGGCGTTGCTCGATAAGCGGAGGACAAATGCCCCTAAAAAAAAAAAGGCCCCTCAAAAAAAGATAAGCGGAGGGCAATAACTGATTTGCCATTTTAATGTACTAAGAATCAAGCTATTGTTGTCTTTGGTAAACTTGAGAAAAAAAAGTCTGCAATTTCATTGAATTTCAAGTTATATTTAATGTGTTACTGCTTATAAGTTAAAACTTGATGGATATATAAAAACAATTCTGACGTTATTCTTAGACATGTTTTAACGTTTCTTGTCGATGTTAAGACCTTTTTTTTAATGTAATTGATTGACCCGGTGAGGTGTTCCAAGTCTTGGTAAATTGGTGAAGTTCCAAATGATCTGAGATGCAAGTATTTTACATAGTTTTTTTGTGTGGAAGTATTTTACATTTTCTTATAAGCCATTAAATGTCTCTTTGCTGTGTGATCTAGTGAGGAATTGTTAGCAGTCCTTGTGATCGCTTCTCGTAGCGGAATCCACTCGCTTTGGAGTCGTCTGCAGACCAAACAAAGATACCATGTCGTTTGCTGCTGGCGGTGAAGAAGCCATCGTCCTGTCCCAATCCGCCGCTCCCACCCGTGGGGAAGCTAGCCAGGACCTTACCGCCATTGTAGTTTGACCTTTTTGTTTTGAAGTAGTCCATGAACTCGGAGACTGTGGCTCCCTTTTCGTATGCGCAGAATTAGAAGTTGACATAATCTATGACTTGACTTGACCATACTTGTTCCATAAGGCCATGTAAAATGGCTTTGGACTACATCATCATCAAATGGAGCAACGGATGCAAACTTGATCACTCCATTCCTCTTCAAGGTTGACACTAGTTGTCCAATGCACTCTGCGATGGTCTCGGGATCTGCTTGAAAATGCTCGTAATCGATGACGATACCATCCACGTTATACTGTTGGAAGATTGTTGTGAGCGAAGAAACCGCGCTGGAGACCCAAGAGTCAATGGAGGTGGTGAGTAGTCACACTGCCTCTCGTGTCAAACAGGGATCGTGCGAACACAACGGGCCATGGTTTCGTTAGAGCAATTGGTTCTGATACATTGTAAGAATTTTCATATCCTACCCAAAACCATATGGTAATGAGTAAGTGGATCATCTACACTTATAAATCAGCCCAATTCACTTGCAATTTTCGATGTGGAATACTCTCCAACATTGGAGACCCAAGAGTCAATGGATGTGGGCTTGAAATAAGCAGAAACACCCTGTACGCTATCCCTACTGAGGCTCAATGCCACTTTGACATTGGAACGTTCGCTCTTGATGGAGGAAACTTGAGAGGGACCCAGGTTAGCCGTGTCCCAGATTGCATAGTTTAAGTATTTGTAATTGTGCAAGATTTGTTGGGAGGTTCTTTTATAAGTGTTGATCTATTTAGAGTGTCATTTTATATTGGTTATGAGAGTAAAATAATTGTTTTAGTAAAATAAATTCTACTGAAGTAATTCTTTTAAATCCCAGAATCAATGACTCCATTTCTGGCCGATTCCACATATCAAAAATTAAAGAAGGCGTTTGATAGATTTTGACCTGCTTAAATATACTCGAAATATTGTTTCTATTTCATTTATTTGTGAATATTTAGCATTCATGTTTATACTATAGTAGACACCTAATTTCTTCGGGGCTGAAGAAGAAACATCCCAACAATAATTGCTTCCCCTAATGCTAAAGGTCACACGATATTTTTTTTATAAGTAGAAATTTCATTAATAGAACGAATTAAAAAAATGCACCAAAAGAATCAAGTATGGAAGGAGAAAATTTTCACAAAGAGCGGAAGATCAACTCTTTACATATTTGATTCAAAGAAAAGTAAAAAATCTTGATTACATAGAGCCCTTGAAGTCTTAGACAAAAAAAGTCACTTACTAGCACTAAAAAAGATGGCCTGGATGGTGAGCTCGTGGTCACACGATATCTATGTTCGCCAATTGATTGAAAGTTTATCAAACTACTAACATAAAATTTTGAATTATACATAAATATTTTAACATGATATTGTACCATGCAAAATTCGATTTCATTTAAGCTGATATCTCATTCATGGACTATACGTATCACGATCAATTAGATGCAATAGTTCCTTTTTGTAATTTGTTTTTCGTTAATAGTTCCTTTTTTTTTTCCGGAAAATGCAATAGTCCTTTTTCTCGGAATGCAATAGATCTGTTTAGGAAATTATACATAAATCGGGAGTATATTTTTCGGTAAAGAATTAGACCGGCAATATCTTTTTTTTATCAGAATCCTAATCAAACTTTATGTCTAATAAAAACCACAAAACAGGGTAACGATCGTTAATTGGGATTCTGACCAACAACGGAATACTAAATAGGAAGATATTTCCTAAACGATTAATCCGAGCCCGAATAAAAACTAAATAAGAATCTATTATCTAGAATGCCATTATATATACATTCTTTCTAGTTCATTAGCTTCAAACCAATGACGATGGGAACTAACAATTCAGAATCATTGTTCGATCGTTTACCGGAAGACGTGATACAAAAAATCTTGCGTGATCTTCCGGCGAAAATGTTGGGTAGCTGCATCAGCGTCTCCAAATCTTTTGCCTCCATAATCAGCAGCTCCTCCTTCATCTACTCCCTCCCTTACTCCGCGTCGCCGCCTTCTCCTGTTCCCTCGGGCGCGAACGATGGCTCTGTCGTCTTCGTCAAGTGCAATCCCAAGTGTCCGCGGACCTACTGGACGATAAGCTCCGGCAGCAGTGGATGCAAGAAATATTCTTGTCCAACTTCGGCCTTTGGTCTCAACGTTGCAGGTATCTTCACGGTTCTGAACTGGTGCCTTTTGTTTCTTGGATTGAAATTTTTTTCGGTGCAACTCTTTTCTTCGTATAGTTTTTTGCCTGTAGCTTCCATGGGTACGTATTTTGTATAATGATGTATTTTCGTTATTATTTGTTACATCTGTTAGTGCTTCGTGATTCTCGATATGTAACATGGTCTCATCTCGTTTCGTGCAATTTACGGTGTAATGTGTTTCGATTATCACATTGTTGTTTCGATTACGGTATAATGTGTTTAGCCATTGCTTGCAGGAGAATCCAAGCTTAAAGTGGCAGGGGCATGCAAAGGCTTGATCTGCCTAAGAGAATCCTCCGGCAATCGCTGCCTACTATGGAACCCTCTGATTAAGAGATCCTTTATCCTTCCGGAGTCCGGCTTCGACTTGCCTTTCCGTCCATACCTTACTCGCATAGGACTCGGGTTTGATTCTAAAGACAATGACTACAAGGTCCTGATGGTACCCTACTCAATAATGCCGCGCTCTGGGGGCAAGGCTCACCGGGATGGCCAGGACCTGTACCTCTACTCCCTCAAGTCCGACTCCTGGAAAGCCATTGGCTCCTCGCTAGAATCGCTCCCTACGATCAACGATGTCATGACGGCTCCGCTAGTTTTCGCGGGCGGGTCATTGCATTTTCTGGAGGGCTCGGGGTACTCAAGTACTATCGTTGCGTTTGACATGGGAGGGAAAGCACTCCGGAGAATTTCCACACCGGTAGACGGTCGTATCGCGGTGCGACGGTTGTCCATCTCCGAGTACAACGGAGGCTCGTCCATTGCGTTGATGGTGGCAACGGGCCATCGGTACAATTTATGGGCGATGAAAGAGTACGGTGTGGAGGAGTCGTGGTTTGAACTAACCCTTGAGGACGTTGTTCACCTCAAAAGGATACCTTGGTTCCAGCCAAAAACTGATTATATATGGATCGAGTTACCGATAAGCCAAATATATATCCGAAGGAAGCCGTGCGAATTCAAAGAGTCGATATATGTTATAGATGATGGTTGGGACAGTTATGTGCGGACGACTGAACCAATGATGTGCTCGTTCTATGGGAAAGAGAGGGAGAATGAAGGCTACCGATACGCTGCTTCTACTGTTGATAGTATGGCGTTGCTCGATATGGGGAGTACAATCACTGATTTGCCATAATCAAGCTATGTTTGTCTTTGGTAGATTTGGGGGAAAAAGGTCTGCAATTTTGTTGTTATATTAATGAAGTATTGCTTAAACCTGATGGATAATATATAAAATCAATTCTGACGTTATTTTTAGACATGCTTTAACATTTCTTGTCGATGTTTAGACCATGTCTTTTATGCAATTGTTATTGAAGTTGAAGACCATGTTTTTTATGCAATTGATTGACCCGTTGAGGCTGAGAATACAGTGAGTGACTTGCACTGTCCAGAAACATTAGTTAACGCTCTGCTTTTGCTCTCTGCAAATAACTTGGTTCTTCGGACTCCGGGACGAACTTCTCTGTAGATTAGTCTGCAATCTTTGGCCAGGGATGTTCGTTTCAAGGACCTCTCTTGTGTGTTTGTTCTAAAATGATAATACTAAAACCAACAATTACATGTCCAATCAATTAATCTGTTTTAGTTTTATTTGCGGCTTTCATACGGAGCATATGGAATCATCGCATCACATTCATTGTTCAAAAACGAAATACGACTTACTTTCTGTGTAAATTCTGTTTTTTTCCCGTCAATTCTGCATATTCACTACATAATTTTTCATCAATTCAACTATTAGTTCTTATGTGGCCCATCTTAATTCCCAAGTGTTGCGACAAGCCAGGAAAGAATTCAACTACTATTGGAACAAAAATTAGTAGTCAAATGAAGGATTCTCGTAATCGATTCGACACCATCCAAGTGGGGGGATATAGCTCAGTTGGTAGAGCTCCGCTCTTGCAATTGGGACGTTGCGATTACGGGTTGGATGTCGACTGTTGGATGATTGTTGTGAGCGAAGAAACCGCGTTGGAGACCTAAGAGTCAACAGAGGAGGGTTTGAAATAAGCAGAACCGCGGTGTACGCTATCCCCACCGAGGCTCAATGCCACTTTGACATTCGAACGGTCGCTCTTGATGGAGGAAACGTCAGAGGGGCCGGAAGATATTGAACTTTCTGTTGGTAGGAGAAGGGGAATCCGAAGAGTCGTAGTCGATGGCGAAGGAGAGGATGAAGTGGAAGTCGACGCCCGGGTTGACGGGAACATCCGTGAACTTGACATTGTTGAATTCTGCTCCAATGTACTATCTGAAAAGGTTAGAATCTGCAGGAGCAGCTGGGATTAATGCTTGGTTGGGGACAACGACCTGAAGAACTAAGAGGGATATTAACAATATCTTGGATGCTTTCATTTTCTGTTTGATAATTACTTGGAGAATGTGTTTATGAGGTACATGTTATAGAATTGGATGTTGTTTATATACTACGCATCAGACGCTACCAATGGAAAGAAAATTAGATTAAGGGTCTTCACAGATTTCCGTGGAAGCAATTGTATGTATAAAAATATTAATTGTGTTCACTTGATGGTTCATTTGATGTTAATTATGTGCTTATTATTAATGTCCACAACTTAGTCTTTCAGTTATCTGCTGATTTGTTCCAATATTGGTTGAATTATTTCCTGGCTTAATCCACAACATGGGCCGATTTTTTTTATTTTTTATGAGAAGGATGGACCGAAAATTATATGGATAAGAAAAATGGGGCCGATATATATATATGGTCACATAAGATGGGCCGATGTTTTTTGTGTAATTTTGTCCAAAAGATTTTGGTTCAAGTGTTTGGGCGTTAAGTGTAAACTATAAAAATTTACTCTATAATTTTTTTTTTGAACTATAGGTATTTAAGTTGGTCAAACTATAACATACTAAAACATACTTTTACTTCTAAAGTTATGTATTTAAACAACAAAATCATATATGAAAGATGGTGGTACCAGGTGATACTAAATTGAAGTTTTCCCAAAATTTTATGAATGCTTCTAAACATTACAAAGAATAGAGGACACGTATTCATCTCAAAGTCAAAGATGAATTTGTTTTGATAATTAGACTTCGTATCGAAGATAATTATGAAACCTAGGCACTAGCAAACCCTGTGAGTTCTACTCTCCAAAATTTGAGGTTCAAAGATAGCGAGAATGTTCGACCTATGCTGCTGAATTAAACTCTTAATGGCTTGCAAAAACTGGGAATTCGGTACCACAACAGTTCCAAAATAAAATAGACATATCCGACAATATAAGTAAAAATAGAGGGAAGAAAAGTGAGTAAGGGGTAGGAGGATGCAAACAAGTGGGAAGATGCATCGATATGGCCGTCTGGCCCATCTTGTTCCCTCCCACGATCTCCTTCTGTGAGTCACATATCAGCTGGCCAGCTAGTTCGGTTGGTTCCACCTGGTCTGGCCCGGTTAGAAGTCTTGGGGTCTCAATCGGGCCACATCCGGAGGCCCAAAACTTGGAGGACGGTTCATCCCGCAGCTCATTGGTGGCCTCCTGCTCCATGGGCTCGGACTAAAATGTTTTTTCACACGATTGGGACTCAAACTTCGCGCGACTTACCAGATAGAACCCATTGATTACAGTGAACAAGGCCATATGGCCTCGGGGCTGCCAAAGTGCTCTGACCCTCTTGTCCATGGTCTGGAAAGTCAAGAACCGGCCAAGAGTTTTCACCACCATGCAATTTGTCCATTTTGTGGTGAGCTCAGTAACAATCGATGAGTGGAAGAGGGCTCTTGCCGATTTTGCTGGTCCGGCACCAGGCCCTCTTGGATTAAATCACGGTGAAGTGGAGGTCACGAGCTTGTCTCGAAAAGAAATTGTTGTTTGGTCTGGCGGTTTGTCCGGAGGGCATTTTGGTGGAAACATCCATGTCCATGGTCGTAATGGAAGGCTGAGCACATGTGGAAACTCTTCTTCTGGGTTGTTGCTTCTCGTGACCATTTTTTTTCTGCTTTATATGTATATCTTAGATGAGAACAGGAAGTTTCTAGACTTCAATTAAAATATTACTATCTCTTTTCTGTCTCTTCTTCTTCTTCTCTTTCCTCCTCCATTTTTTTTCCTTTCCTGTTCCTTTTTCATCTTCTTTTTTTTTCTTTTCCTCTTGATTATTTTTTCTTCTTCTTGCTCGTTCATCTTTCTGTGTTTCTTTTGCCCTCGAGTATTTTTCACTATGTAACGTACTTTGTACTAAAACAAAAGTAACTAAAGTTGTAAGGCCTTTAGGTAAATGTGTAAATGGGCTCGGGTATAAATAGAAGGTAGTAGGAAAGGGAAAGACATTCTTGATATTTGTAATCACAAACTCTAAAAGAAAGTATGTACGTTTTTCATTCTATCTAGGGGTGTGCATTCGATATTTACCGATCCCGATTACCGAATACCGAAATACTAAAAAAGCTCTACTGATCCTTATCCCGATCTCGAATAGTATTCGGTATTTACCAAATTAAATTTTGGTATCATTATATTTAATCCAAAAATGCAAACATAGTTTCAATAAACACAAATTTAATCTAATAAGTACAAGTCCATCAAATCTAATTAGTATAAAGTATATTTTGAGCATCGATTTTTTGACGAGGCCAATAAATTTTTTGATAAATTATCTATAATTTGGCTTATATATTTATTAATATATTTGGTAAATTACTATTTTGGTAAATTTGATAAATTTGGTAAAATATCGATATTTACCAAAATTTACCGAATACCGATATTTACCAAATTTCTCAAAAATTTCATACCGAATACCGATTTACCAATCTCAAATTACCGATTACCAAAATTTTACAGAATTTACCGAATTTCAATTATCATTTGCTCACCCCTAATTCTATCCTTTTCTTCTCCTCCTTCGTCTCTCTCTAATTCTCCCTTTTCCCCAATTCTTGTTCTTGAAAACCCTAATTCTACAATTAGATTCATTACACACTATTACTTTTTGATCTCTTCCCATCTTTCTTTTCTTTCTCATCTTTCCTAATTTTTGAAGCTCTCATCTCTTTCCTAATTTCTCACAAAAAATACGCGTGTACTCGTTCTCTCTTAGCTTAGCTAAGCTCCAAACTCCCCTTCACCTCTCAACACATTTCACGTAAATAACCATTTTTCTCATCTACCAGCAGCCCTCCTCTCTCACTTTGATATCTCTGAAGACACCAAAATAACTAACCATGTATGGGAAGTTGTTCATCATCGGAAACTGAAAATGCGTAAGGCTCCTTCTCTTTTCTCCGTTCAATTTGTGTTTCCTTTTTTGGAACTCGAAATACCCATTCTTGATCAATGAGAAAGCGCAAAAATTGCAAAAGAGTGTTTATGTGGAACTCAGACAATATCACATAATCTATCTTCACTCATGTGTACTGGCCGTGACGACGTTGTTTATGATGTTGTTAGCTGTTGATTCGCTTCCTATCTTCAATGGCTTATCATTATTTTATGGCCCTTTGGTTGCAGAGGTTGTTGTGAGCCCCCTATTTGTATTTCTCCCAATGGTCAAAGGTTTGTTGCGAACAGATTTCCATATTGCTGCACAAAACTGCTGGGTCCGCAAAGCTGGTGCTTTTACTAGAGAGGTTAGGTAGGTTTCAACTCATTGTCCAGATGAAGCTTCTGATTCTTTAAATTGGAGTAGCATAGAATTGACCTATTGTTACGTATTTGGTTTTGGAGCATGTGTTACTTGATGTATAAGTGATTCCTTCTTAGCTTCTTTCCTGTTGTTCTATGTGTTGATGTGATCTTTCCTATTCTTATAATCGAATCTCCCTTATGGCAGTGGTGAGATGCTTGTCAATTTGGACATATCTTGGGTCATTCTTGGTCACTCTGAAAGAAGGGCTCTTCTGGCTGAGTCTAATGATGTAAAGTTTATTGAGTAACTTTATGCTTGCTGTTTCACTAGCCTCCATTACATATTACTTGCCATCATGCTGAGATCCTTCGTGTAACATGTCATGATCTCAATCCTGTTTTGGGAAAACCTGCAGTTTGTTGGAGACATAGTGGCATAAGCACTTTCTCAAGGCCGGAAAGTGATTGCTTGCATTGGTGAGACCCTTTAGAGCATAGGGAAGCTGGATCTACAATAGAAGTTGTTGCTGCACAACAAAAGCAACCGTAGGTATGACTGTTGCTATCTTGGCTCATTTACTTTGTCCACTACTGTTGGCCTCATGCGAGATATGACTATTTTTTATCAGTTTATTATATGGATGGCTCTTGGTACTTTTTGTTCAATGCATGATATCCTCTGCTTATCTTTTCCATTTCCTTTTTTGTGTTTGTAGTTCACTCTTGAACAACATTTTCTTGCAGAAAAGATAACAAGTTGAGACAATATCGTTCTAGCTTATGAGCCGGTTTGGGCCATTGGGACTGGAAAGGTAGCTTCACCTGCCCAGTCTCAAGAGGTCAGTATCTTAATTAACTGAAGCAAAAATATTTGCATGATTCGGGACTGTGATCTTAATCAGCTGAAGCAAAAATATCTGCATGATCTGAGACTGTGATCTCGGAATGAAAATAAACATTTCGAACTCTCCGGGTTGTGTAAGATGTGTGAGACCCTGCTCTTACCCCCAAATTTAGGGGAATACTTGTGCACTGGAGGTGGCTTTCTTGTTATCTCACCTAGTTTGAAATTGAAACTACCTTTAAGGATTTATGGTTAACATTTTCTCATCATAATGGTATTACTATTCCATGTCCATTATAAGTTGAGAAAGTGGCTACACAATATTGTCAATGCTAAAGTTGTCGCATCTACCAGAATTATCTATGGTGGTAAGCTTTTTGTATTTTGGCTTATCTTTCAAACTGCCATCAGTGTACTTTGGCTTTATCTATGGAGGTAAGTTGCTTCTTAAAATGAACATACGTTGCATTATCGTGTAGGTTCTGTGCATGGAGGCAACTTCAGAGAGTTGGCCACACAAGAGGACATCAATGGGTTTTAAAAATTTTCAGGTCACCCGGTCCACCTGATTTTTAAATTAATTTTTTATATGTTATAAATAAATACTATATATTTAGAGTTCTAGAAACTTAATATTCGTTTTGTGCTTTTCTTCTCCAAGATGAGGTCGAACGATTTTGCCATTTTCACTGTGTTTTGGGTTATGGGTTCCTTAAGGGATGCATTTGGAAATGGAGGGAGATGGGGAGAGAGAGTGAAGGGAAGAAGAAGCTGGGTGTGGGCTAAATTTGGGGATTTTAATTTTTTGAAAAGAAATAAAAAATACAAAAAAATAAAGAACACACATTTTTTTTGTAATTATATGTTTCAAAATCTAGGTAAAAGTAAAGTAAAATAACAGTATACTAGTTACTTATGCGAAATGATAATTTAATTTTAAAGTACTAATCTGATTGGCCGTGTTCTATTGATCATCACGCCTAAATCATATAATTTGAAATGTGGATGGATAGTGTAAAACAACACCATTTCTTCTGGACAAGGAATAATAACAAAAATGTCTAATCAAGACGATATTGTGTTGAATTTATAAGAATTTACATGGATTAATAAGGTAATAGAGTTTATAACCATTAATTTATTTCCTTTCATGAAGGAGCCAAAATGGTAAGTTTATGATCATTTCTACATATTTTATTTTCATATATTTAATTTTTATATATAGCATATAGTAAATATTAGATTTACACTATTCAATGAAATATGCATATATGCGCCGTGATGAGTCACTATTTTGCACCATTTAGGGAACAATAAATAATCACTTATACATCAAGTGGCACATGCTCCAAAACCAAATTCGTAACAGTAGTCAATTCTATGCTACTCCAATTTAAAGAATCAGAAGCTTCATCTAGACAATGAGATGAAACCTACCCAACCTCTCCAGTACAAGCATCAGCATTGCCGACCCAACAGTTTTGTGCAGCAGCTTTGATATTTTGTTGTAACATGTCTTTCACCATTGGGAGAAATACAAATGTGGGCTCACAATAGCCTGTACAACCAAAGGGTCATAAAATGATGCTAAGAACAACTTAAGGGCACAGTTGATAGCGGAACAACTTAAGGGTTATGAATAACTTACCCACCCAACAAGAAATTTTGGCTCCATTCAATTGCGTGATGATCTTCTTCACCTCATCGGGGGTAGTTCCATTCTACAAACGAAAAAAGTAAGGCTCAGATCTAAACGGATGGGAAATTGAACAGAGCACATGAAGAAGAAAAGAAAAGAGCCTTACGCATTTCCAGTTTTCGTAGACCAAGATCTTACTCCAGTTTTTGCACAGGAAGGAGGGTCGCTTAAGGAATTATAATTTTAGGGTTTGTCTCTCTCTGCAACTGCATCGTTTCCTTAATTTGTAGATAGGTTGTTAAAATTACATTTCCAATGTCGACATGTCCTTTGTCAAATTTACAAATTACATAACCTACACGATGATGCAATGTAAGCCGAAGTACATCCGAGATAAGCCAAAGTACGAAAAGCTTACCTCCATAGATAATTCTGATGAATGTGGCAATTTTAGCACTGACGTGATTATGAAATCACTTTCTCAACTCGAAAATGACCTGGAATAAGAGCAAGGTCTCAGACATGTAACACAACACCATTTCTTCTAGACAAGGAATAATAACAAAAATGTCTGATGAAGATGATATTGTGTTGAATTTATAAGAACTCACATGGATTAATAAGGTAATAGAGTTTATAACCATTAATTTATTTCCTTTCCTAAAGGAGCCAAAATGGTAAGTTTATTATCGTTTTCATATATTTTGTTTCCATATATTTCATTTCCATATATAGTATATACTAAATAGCAGATTTACACTATTCAATAAAATATACATATACGTGCCGCGATGGGTCTTTATTTTTCCTCATTTAGGGAACAATAAACAAATTACACTTTGCTATATATGTAAAGTGTAATTTATTTATTGTTCTCATTCTGGTGCAAAAAAAGACTCATTGCAGCACATATATACATATTTTATTGAATAGTGTAAATCTGATATACATTATATCAGATTTACACTATTCAATAAAATATGCATATATGCGCCGCGATGAGTTGTTATTTTGCGTCATTTAGGTAACAATAAATAAATTACACACTATTCTCATTCTGGTTTAAAATAAAGATCCATCGCGGCGCGTATATGCATATTTTATTGAATAGTATAAATCTGTTATTTACTTATATGGTATATATGGAAATGAAATATATGTAAACGAAATATATGGAAGTGATCATAAACTTACCATTTTGGCTTCTCCAGGAAAGGAAATAAATCAATGGTTATAAACTCTATTACCTTATTAATCTATGTGAGTTATTATAAATTCAACAAATGTCGTCTTGATCACACATCTTTGTTATTATTCCTTGTGGAGAAGAAATGGTGTTGTTTTACACTATCCATCCACCTTTCAAATTATATGATTTAGGCGTGTTGATCAATGGATCACAACTAATCAGATCAGTGGTTTACCAAAATTAAATTCTCATTTCGTATAAGTAATTGGTATACTATTATTTTACTTTACTTATACCTAGATTTTGAAACATATAATTAAAATAATTTTTTGTGTTCTTTATTTTCTGCAGCGACTATGGCTTCCTATTTCGCATGATGTGATCTAAGCATTCACCAATAAGTACTTATATCAATTAATCACGACGTTGTTCTAGTTTAATCAGAAAGAGATGATCTTGCTATGATACCTAGTAGCAAAACTGACTTCCTTCCGAAGAGAAAATTAAGTCACCATCAGGACTCTCAGAAGGCCGAAATGGATGTCAACATATCCTTAACGGAAGGTTCAACGCCAAAATATTTGCTCCGGTCATAGTGAATTCGTCGTTCCATTATGTTGAATATTAGCGTATCGAGTATATAATAGATGTTATTATTGGTAGGTTAAATATCCGGCGACAGACTTCTTGGCTAATGGGTTGACATAAAGCTTTTTTAGTTTGATGTTGGTGGAGAAAATACAAAAAAGCATCTAGTTGACTCCCTTATAGATTTAGTTACCGGCAATGGCTCTCCTAGATCTCTGGTTTTATTGTATTATTAATTAGGAGAAATTATTCTGAAAATTCTGGTGTTTGGTATATTCGGTGCTCGCCGACTTGTATTTTAATAATCGATTAAAACTTCCCATAGTTCGGAGAAATTATACCCGGGGTCTCTGAAGCCAGAATCAAAATTTTTCTCCGGCGAAGGCCCATATGAAATGACACAAATGTCCTTACACACACAAAAAATTCATCTTCTTCAATCTTTAAGCACCAAAAATATGAACACCAAATTTAAAAAAACTTTAAATAATCTAATAACACCAACCCATTAACAAACAAGCACAAAAAATACAACAACAATCGAAATCAAAATCATGAAATCATCTTCAAGAAACCAGATCCAAAAATCATGAACTCGTCTTCAAGAAATCAAGAAATCAATAAAAGGAACGCACAAAATCCAATTCTATTGAGAGAAAAAACTCTAATTCCCAAAAGAAGCCCTAATCGAACTAAATCCAAAGAAGAAATCCGAAGCGAAATGGCAGGGGGTAAGATTAGGAAGGAGAGGCCGAAGGCGCTGTCGAAGCACTACCAAGTACAGGCTCGATAGCCGTCGTCCACCTTCTCGAATCCGATAAGAAGGTCATCGCGTCGAGATCGATAGCCGTCGTCCACCAAGTACGGTTTTTGAGATTCGCACTTCCGATGTGGGAGGAGGTTGATGGAGATGTTTACAGTACCGGCAGCAAGTTTTTGGATCTGGTTTCTTGATTTCCTGAAGATGATTTAGTGATTTTGATTTTGATTGTTGTTGTATTTTTTGTGCTTGTTTGTTATGGAGTTGATGTTATTAGATTCCTGAGAGAAATTTTCCCTATTAATTAAGATTAGATTAATGGTGGTTTTGAAATTTTTTCTCGAGGTATAGATATGTTTAAAAAATGATCGGATTCGTACCGTTCAGCTTAATCTATAATTTCTCTAGATGCTTCATTTGATGTTAATAATGTTCTTATTATTAATGTTCACAACTTAGTCTTATAGTTGTCTGCTAATTTGTTCCAATATTGGTTGAATTCTTTCCTGGCTTAATGCACCACGTAAGTTGGGCCGATTTTTTTATTAACTAGGATAGACCGACAATTATTTGAACTGTAAGAAAAATGTGGCCGGTATATATTGGTCACATAAGGTGGGCCAAATTTCTTTTGAGGGTACTTCTGTCCAAAATAAATTGGTTTTAATAGGGTGTGAATAAGTGAATTGCAGAAACTAGTTAAGTTGAATTTTTTTTAGAACATACGATAATTTTGTTTAAGTCAGTACTAGAACACATTTTTATATCTAAAAACAAGTGAGACAATACAGAGTGATAAACTCCTATAATAGCTGACCTGACACATAAAAATACGCAAAATCGATGTGCAGAATTGACGCAAAAAATACAATTTACGCACAATGTAAAGACAATTCATCTGAATGCTCCAGCATCAGTTACATAGGTAACTCGGAATGGTTAAAATTTATTACTGCATGATAA
This sequence comes from Hypericum androsaemum, assembly GCA_963995505.1. Lineage (NCBI taxonomy): Eukaryota > Viridiplantae > Streptophyta > Magnoliopsida > Malpighiales > Hypericaceae > Hypericum > Hypericum androsaemum. Next base: position 3,236,748 of record OZ023186.1, on the reverse strand, counting down.
CGTCGTTTTATTACCAAAAATTAGAACTTATTAAGTCGTTTTACTTAGTTGCAAGGAGAGTCTGAGATTGCTTCTCGAAACGAAAACCATAAGCCTTAGAATCATCAGCGCTCCAACCAAATATCCCATGAAGCTTGTTCCGCCTCTTGAGCCTCCTACAAGCAGCAATGAAGCCACCGCTCGCCGCCGATAACCCGCCGCTACCGTCACTGGCGAAGCTCGCCAAGATTCGACCGCTATTGTAGTTGGAGCTTTGGGCGTTGAAGTGGTCTATGAACTGAGACACCGTGGTTCGATTATCGTATGCATAGAATTGGAAGTTGACATAGTCTATGAGGTGGCCATACTTCTTCCACAAGGCCATGTAATGCCTCTGTACTTCCCTGTCGTCGACATAGGGAGATGGGGAGAGTGGCCGCCGTCGCCGGCGGGCAGAGAGGGGGGAGGGGGTTCTCGGCGACGTTGAGGGGATGGAAGGTCGACGGAGGAGAGAGAAAATTAATTGATTTTTAAATTTTTTTTTGCATGGGAACATAAGTGAGGGACCCGAAAATTTAATTTAATCAAACTACAGGGACGGTTACATGCATTTTCGAAATACAAAGACCAAATCGTCGATTTTATTTATTTGTGAATATTTAGCATTCATGTATATAGTATAGAAGACACCTTATTATTCGGGGCTGAAAAAGTCTGACGAAACATGTCAATAATACTTGCTTTCCTTAAATTTAATGCTATAGGTCAGATCAGATCGAACATCGCTAATTGCAATCCTAATCAAACTGTAGGTCTAATAAAAACCATAAAACAAGTAACTATTTAAGTTAATTAAACGGTAATTAGTAATTAGGATTCTGTTCATCATTTCAACACTAAATAGGAACATGCAATCCCTAGTTTTGAAAATGCAATAGTTTCTTTTTTCCGGAATGCAATAGATCTGTTTAGGAAATTATACATAAAACAGGAATCTATTTTTCGTACATGGAATATTTTTTAGATTGGAATCCTAATCAAACTGTAGGTCGAATAAAAATCCATAAAACAGGTAACTATTTAACTTAATCAAATGGGTGGGTGGGAATTGGAATTCTAACAACAATGCAACACTAAATAGGAACATATTTCCTGGCAGGAAACTAACAAGGAATCTATTTCCCAGAATACATTATATATACATTCTTCCTTGGACTTCAGATAAAAAAGAATGGGAACTACCACCAATTCAGAATCCTTGTTCGATCGTCTACCGGGGGACGTGATACAAATGATCTTGCGTGACCTTCCGGTGAAGACGTTGCTTCGCTGCATCAGAGTCTCCGAGTCTTTCGCCTCCATAATCAGCAGCTCCTCCTTCATCTACTCCCTCCCTTGCACCGCCGCGCGGTCTTCTCTAGTTCCCTCGGGCCCGAACGATGCCTCTTTGGTCTTCGTCCACTGCTATCAGCGGACCGCCCCTACGAAGAAAAAGTATCTGCAGATCGATTGTGAAATAAGCTCTGGTAGCAGTGGATGCAAGGACTATTCTTGTACGTCTTCGGCCTTCGGTCTCAACGTTGCAGGTATCTAATCTGTTTTGAACCGATGCCTTTTGGTTGTAATACAATTTCTAGGAGTAACTCCGTATTTTCTTTTGGAAAAAAAAATAATAATCTTGGTTCAATTCTTTTGGAGAAGTATCTGCTTATATTTTAACATTTTTCGGTGTTTTGGTGGGTACGATCGTGATTCCTAATAACATGTAACATGGACTCGTCTCCTTTCGTGCAATTTACGGTGTACGTCTATCGGTTACCACATTGTTATTTCGCCATTGCTTGCAGGAGTACCCAAGCTTAAAGTGGCAGGGGCATGCAAAGGCTTAATCTGCCTCAGAGAATTGTCCAACAATCGCGTCCTACTATGGAACCCTCTGATTGAAAGATTCTTTGTCCTTCCGGAGTCCGGCTTTGACATCCCTTGCGTACGGTACCTTACTCGCATAGGGCTCGGGTTTGATTCGAAAGACAATGACTACAAGGTCCTGATGGTACCCTACTCAACAATGCCGTCCTCAGGGGGCAAGGCTCACCGGGACGGTCGGGAACTGTACCTATACTCCCTCAAGTCTAACTCTTGGAAAGCTATTGGCTCCTCGCTCGAATCTCTTCCCACGACTAACAGGTTCATGACCAACCCGCTAGTTTTTGCTGGCGGGTCATTGCATTTCCTTGAGGGCTCGGAGTTCTCAAGCACTATCGTCGCGTTTGACATGGGAGACATAATCCTCCGGAGAATTTCCACACCGGTGGATGCAAGATGCGCGGTTCGACATTTGTCCATCTCCGAGTACGACGGAGGCTCGTCCATTGCGTTGATGGCGACCGTGGCCGAACTACCATGGCGTGATATATACAAATTATGGGTGATGAAAGAGTACGGCGTGGAGGAGTCGTGGGTTAAGCTAACCCTTGGGGACTTTATTCACCTCACAAGGATACCTTGGTTCCAGCTAAGTGATTATATATCGACGACTAACCTGTGCTCGTTCGGTTGGGAAAAGAGACAGAATAATGGCTACCAATACGCTGCTTCAACTGTGGACAGCTTGGCGTTGCTCGATAAGCGGAGGAAAATAACTGATTTGCCATTTTAATGTAGTAAAAAGAAATCAAGCTATTGTTGTCTTTGGTAGACTTGAGAAATTTCAAAGTCTGCAAGTTGATTGAATGCCAAGATATATTTAATGAATTACTGCTTAAAAGTTAAAACTTGATGGATATATAAAAAACAATTCTGACGTTATTCTTAGACATGCTTTAACGTTTCTTGTCGATGTTTAGACCATGTTTTTTATGCAATTGATTGACCCGTTGAGGTGTTCCAATTCCATAATGATCTGAGATGCAAGTATTTTACATTTTTTTTATAAGCCATTAAATGATTCTTTACTCTGATCTAGTGAGGAATTGCTAGCAGTCCTTGTGATCGCTTCTCGTAGCGGAATCCACTCGCTTTGGAGTCGTCTGCAGACCAAACAAAGATACCATGTCGTTTGCTGCTGGCTTTTAAGCCTTCTGCAGGCGGTAAATGGTGGTTTTGGAATTTTATCTCAGAATATTGTAATGTCTTGTTAAGATATGTTAAGAAAGATTTAAATGATCTGATCCGTATCATCCAATTTAATCTATAATTTCTCTTAATGCATCATTTGATGTTAATTATGTTCTTATTATTGATGTTCACAACTTAGTCTTATAGTTGTCTGCTACTTTGTTCCAATATTGGTTGAATTCCTTCCTGGCTTAATTCACCACATAAGTTGGACCGAATTTTTTTTAATGACTAGGATGGACCGACAATTATATGAACTCTCAGGAAAATGTGGCCGGTATATATATAGGTCACATAAGATGGGCCAAATTTCTTTTAAGGGTACTTCTGTCCAAAATAAATTTTGTTCAGTAGTTAGCAAAGTTTATTTTTTTTAAGACCATAATATAATTTTGTTTAAGTCAGTCAAACCATAAAATACTAGAACACATAATTACATCTAAAAACAAGTGAGACAATACAGAGTGATAAACTCTTTTAATATCTGAACTGACACAAAAGAACTACGAAAAATTCATGTGCAGAATTGACGCAAAAAAATTAAGTTACGCACAATGTAAATACAATTCATCTGAATGCTTCTAGATGGCGGTGTGGTATTGAATTCGCGATTTTAACGTCAAGATAGGTTTTCCTATCGGGGTACTCTTTCCCTACCACACCTTTTTCTCTCTGGGTTTTGGTGTGGTAGGGTTTTGACGAGACCGACGATCGCAACCCCGTTCGGCACCATGGCAGAGAAAATACCATACTAAGTAAGATGTATATATCATGGCGACTCTTAATATACTTACCTTTTAAAAAAAATTCATCTGAATGCTCCAGCATCAGTTACATAAGGTAACTCTGAATGGTAAAAAATTTATTACTGCATGATAACGTCGTTTTATTACAAAAAATTAGAACTTATTAAGTCGTTTTACTAGCTGCAAGGAGAGCCTGAGATTGCTTCTCCAAACGAAAACCATAAGCCTTAGAATCATCAGCGCTCCAACCAAATATCCCATGAAGCTTGTTCCGCCTCTTGAGCCTCCTACAAGCAGCAACAAAGCCACCGCCGGCCGCCGATAACCCGCCTCTACCGTCACTGTCAAAGCTTGCCAAGATTCGACCGCCATTGTAGTTGGAGCTTTGGGCGTTGAAGTGGTCTATGAACTGGGACACCGTGGTTCCCTTATCGTATGCATAGAATTGGAAGTTGACATAGTCAATGAGGTGGCCATACTTCCTCCACAGGGCCATGTAATGGCTCTGCACTTCCCTGTCGTCGAAAGGCGCGATGGATGCGAACTTGATCACCTTGTTCCTCTTGAGGGTCGACACGAGCCGCCCGATGCACTCCGCGAAGGTGGTCGGATCGGCTTTGAACTGCTCGTAGTCTATGTCGATCCCGTCCAGATGGTACTCCTTGATGATGCTCGTAAGGGAAGATACCGCGTGGGAGACCCAGGAAGCTGTAGTCTTCGGCCGGAAGATGACGCCTTTTCCCTCGACCGTTGCCCCTCCGATGCTTAACGCCACCTTGACATTGGGATGAAGCTTTTTAATGGAAGCAACTCGGGATGGAGTGAGGTTGTTGGTGTCCCAGAAGACGTTGAACTTCCCGTTGGTCGGCGAAGGGGAAGCCGAGGTGTCGTAGTCGATCGCGAAGGATAAAATGAAGTGGAACTCGACGTCCGGGTTGATGGGAACGTCGGAGAATTTTACACCTTTGAACATTGCTCCAATGTACTCTCTGAATAGGCCTGAGCTTGGTGGAGCTGCTTGGATCAATGGGTGGTGAAGAATTTGAAGAGCTAATAAAAGGGTAATCATGCAATACTTGAACAAGTCCATTTTTTTTACTTTATATTTATATTTTCGTGAAGAAATTTATTCGGTTCGGTAATTTAAGTGATGAGAAACTGAATATTTGGGGGAGATATGTTTTAGAGATTTAAAGGCACCTGAAGACATAACCAGCCAATTAATTTGTATAGTTGGCTGTTCTTGTTATAATCGAGTAGGCATGAGAGAATTACTGGCTACTAGCTTGTTGTCTCTTTGGTCTAGTGTTTAATTTTAGAAAGCTAGGTTGAGTCAACCTAAATACATTGGATGTTGCTTACCCTCCGACCAGATATTGCAATATTCAAATTATGGAGGGTCTGAACTACAAGATTGACGATTCTATTGAATTTTTTTTTGATAAGTTTCTATTGAGTTTTTTTTATACATGTGCACGAGTGCATTACACCTAATGTCGTTAAGCACTAAATTTCTTCTAAAAATGATAAAAAAATATTCGACTATCTAAATAACATACACTACCAGATAGATTATATTTTTTACACAAATTCCATTCTGTTACCTATAAATTTTATCATTGTGTCACTAAACATTTTAATATGGTAAATATTAGAAAGTCTGGAGAGAGTATCTTTTCTATTTGTAAAACTTAAATTTGAGTAATTCAAGTTTTTTTTAAATTAGAACAACTATCATTAGTGTATATATATAATATACCGACATTATTGATTCTGTTGAATTACCCCGACAAGATTCTGTCGGCGTGGAAGCAGCAAAACTTAGGATTCTTCATTTTGAGTGTCAGATAGCTGTCTGGGCCCTACGTTATAAGTTCGAAGAAAAATGGACATGGACTACCTTATAAATTTCGATACTGTCAGGTCTGGGCCTTGGGCTATAATTTAGAAGAAAAATGGAACACGCGTGGCGATTTTTTTAGAAGTGAATAAATTTGATTGCTCGAAGAAAATTATACAAACAAGAAACCCATCTCGCTCAAAAAGAGTAAAGTGGACAAAACACCTGAAAAAGATTAATCGCAAGTGGCATCCTTGAGTAGCAATTCCAAATAGAAGCAAACAGTGCTTCCACTTTATTTTGTCTAGCTCACCTGAGGGATTCCATATACAAAATAAGATCTTAGCGAGTTAGCTCCGTTGTGGAACTTAACCAACGGAGCCATTCTTGTACATGGAAGAGAAGGAAACAGGGTGCAGAGATAATTACATGAAAACTAATCCTCTGATGCTTCAACCGAGATAGACCAAAGCAGTAACATGGTGAGAATAATTTGAATCATAAACTTTTTATTCAATAACGTTACGTGAAGAAAGAAGTTTTTTCAGAAGAAGAAGTTCTTTGTCACTTTGAATGGTTAAAAAGAAAAGAGTGAAACTTGATGTTCTAAGACCGACCCAGATGGATCTATCAGCCTAAATCTCTAACACATGAGAGCTCCTGATCATTAAGGATGCCGATCATCAGTAAGTTATGCGTCGTGTTTAGCTTATCCTAACCTACAGAGCTATCCACAGAAAACACTCAATCTCGAACCGAGCAAATTTCTAAGCATTGATTGCAAAAGATAACAGGGATTGATATGAAAAAAGTTGGAAGAAATTGGGCAGACGGACTACTTACAGAGAAGTTCCTCCTCCTAGGCCGAATGACCGAGTTATTTCATCAGAACAATCCTTGCAGGGAGTGAAGACAGAGTGTTAACCAATGTGGCTCTGCCTCTGAATCACTGATTCTGTTCCCCCTATCGAGCAATGCCAAGCTCTCTGCAATTGAAGCAATATATTCGTAGCCATCCTTCTTTACTTCCCAGGCTTTCGAACACCTCAAAGGGTCAGTCATCCGTATCCTATACATAAAACCACAGTCTGTAACTTCAGCAGCATTTAGGTCCCCGTACGACACCGTTCCTCCGAGCTCGATTTCGTAATGTATGAGTCTATGACATTCACTTAGCGGAAATTTGATCCATACACCCCCACTTTGCTTGAACCCGGGTATCCTTGAGAGGAAAGCAACGTCTTCAAGGTTTAATCTGACCCACGACTCCTCCACGTCGTACTCCCTCATCACCCATACCTGGTATAGACTATGTCCTGAAGTGTGAGCAACCTTCACCATCAATGCAATGGAAGAGCCTCCATCGTATTCGGCAATGGTAAGCTGTTCCATGCACTCCGTCATTGCCGGAAGGGCAATTCTTCGGAGGGATTTGTGTCCGAAATCAAACCTAACAATAGTTCTCGAAAAGCCCGAACCCTCGAGAAAATGCAATGACCCACCGGAAAAAACTAGCGGGGCACTCAAAGCCTCGGCAAATGTGGGGCGTGAGACGAGCGAGGAGCTAACAGCTCTCCAGGAGTCAGACTTCAGGGAGTAGAGCTGTAGGGCCCGGCTGTCCCGAAGTGCCAAACTCGAGCCCTGTGGTGGGCAGGAGTAGGGTATCATCAGGACCTTGTAGTCATTTTCTTTGGAATCAAAGCCTAGTCCTAGGCGCAGCAAGTGGGGACTGGGAGGCAAGTCAAGGCCGGTTTCCGGAAGGATAAAAGATTTCTTAATCAGCGGGTTCCATAACAGAATTTGATTGCTGGAGCATTCTTTAAGGCAGATCAAGCCCTTGCATGAGCCAACCACTTGAAGCTTGGGTCTACCTGCAACAGCTTTTTTGGTTAGTGAAAAATTATGTTCATACACCAAAAAGTAAGTGTATAGCTTACATTATAAATAATGGTCAAGTGGATCAACGAGGTAACCACAGAACCTATAGCAGTTTTTATACGGCAAACTATGGTCAAAATCAACCAGTATCCAAACACCTAATAGGCCAACTAACGTTGGAGCAAAAAAGGTGGCAAAGTTCTCCGAGCTTACTGCATTCTCGACCACAACACCTTTGGTTAAACTGGAGCAACTCCTCGCCAGTCAATGTACTCTTGGTGCTTTATACAGTGAAGTGCATAAAAAGTAAGGAAGCAAAAGCCACATACACCAGAATCCACATAGCAGACAAGGCATGAAGCAAATTGAAGTAGAAACAAAAGGCATCATTACCTTTCAAAAAAGAACCAGCAACGTTGACACTAAACGCAGAGGTCGAACATGAATAGTCCTTCCACTCGCGGGTCCCGGAACCGAAAGTACAGCGGACTGTCGGAGAACTTGGATTCCAGTGGACGACGATATAAGAGCCGCCATTCCCTCCCCTCGCGACAATAGGGTCGGAGTAGATGAAGGTCGAGCTGTTGATTATCGCGCTGAACGACTTGGAGACCGAGGTGCATCGACCCAACGCCTTCAAGGGAAGCTTACGCAAGATCACGCGTATTAAGTCTTCAGGAAGTAGATCGAAGAACGGTTCTGAATGGGATACCATCGCCATCGAATCCTGCAATTACAAAGAGATTGCAAGGAGACCTCAACTGATCAAGAAACACATACATCACATTGTACCATATATTATACAGTAACCTCTACAGCTAATTATCCATAATATACTGATTCAAGTCATACGAAATTCTCCATTCTTCCCGTTGAGTAATCTTTTCTCTTCCAAAAACGCATCCTTCTTAATTAAATTTGCTTGTCCTGGCCCTCCCGTTCTATCACAAAACAGACACAATAGAAACACAAAATACCACACTGATCGTTTGATTTAATATCCTAAAAAAAGGTTTAATTTAATTACAGTAGAAACAGAGACAACGGAAAGACCATCGGGAAAACAATCCCAAACAAAAACCAGAAAAGAAAGTTGAAAATTTTTCTCCTTTTTAGAAGATTTTCTACTTCCAAAACAAAACTCAAAAATAAAGTTTGAATCTTTTCCTCGTTTTCGAAGATTTTCTACTTCCCAAACAAAACCCAAAAATAAAGTTTGAATCTTTTTTTTTCTCGTTTTCGAAGATTTTCCACTTCGTCCACCAAAACCCAAGTTGGAAAAAAGTCGGAAACGAAGCGAATCGTACCATGGAGAAAGAAACCTCGGACCGAAGCTATGGCCTCCCAAAGTGGAACCTTATTCCCCTTCCTCCTTCCGAAATAGGAGATTTGGAGGAATTGGAGCCCCAATTCTCCAATTGGAAGAGGAAGGGTTGTTTTCCGAATTTTTATTTTGGTGATAAAATATAATTCTTAGTGGGGTTTTGGGTTTAAAGTGGGGTTGGTTGAAAGAAGCGAAAAGTTGTGTAATTTTTTCCGATAAGTGTCGGATGTTATTGAAATTTTAAGATAATACAAAAATGAAAAGTAAAAAAGTTGTTGTCCAAGAAAATCAATCAGTATTCCTCAAAAAAAAACAATCAGTTATATACCCCGCAAAAAAAAAACCAATCAGTTATCGAACCCATATCTCCTTTTATCTGCAATATCTGTAATGACAAAAAGATCTATTAAAAAAATTATTGGTAAATTTCTACGCCAATCAATTATAATATTGTCTCTGACTTTAATCATATTGTTGAAATTTCTACGCCAATTATAATATTGTCTCTAACTTTAATCATATTGTTGTAATCTCATGGGTTGGCTACCGCTAGCCTGCAAAAAAAAAGCTATTTCAATAGATTGTAAATATACCATTAATAAAACCTACTTAAAATGTCCGATGTCTCGATATGAATAACTTATTAAATTTGACTTCATCGACCATTTAATGACTTTGAATATTCAATTGGTATAAAATCTTACAAAGTGGCAATCTGATGAACTTCGCAAATTCACTTCTTTTCTCTTACATTAAAAAAAATAGACCAGATATTGTCTATCTATTGTATAAAAAAACACCTTACTAATACTTTCTATTTTTCTGATCTTTGTTTGTAATGGTGGATAGGAAACTAACATATTTATAGCCAGAGATGTCCACTTAAAACCCCGTTAGAAAACCCACTTGCTGCAAAGATTTTTTTCCTTGTCCACCAGTCTGCTTGGGACATAATTATCAGTCATTATCAAAGACAACAAATAAAATCCAAACTGCTTTACAAATTTTCCCACACACGACTTCTCGTTAAAATCGAACAACTGTTCGAATGTTTGTTATTAAATGGTCTTTTTATTCATATTAGTACAATCTTACCGAGTTTGCAACAAGTTTTTTAAACAGCTAGAAGAGCCTGTGATTGCTTCTCGAAGCGGAAACCATTGGCCTTAGAGTCATCAGCGCACCAAGCAAAGATACCGAAGAGCTTGTTCTGGCTCTTAAGCCTATTGCAAGCCCTAAAGAAGCCATTGTCAGGAGTCAACCCTTTACTCTCGTCGCTTATGAAGCTAACCAGCACTTTACCACCTCGGTAATTCGAGCTCTGCCTGTTGAAATATTCTATGAACTGGGCCTCCGTGGTTCCCTTATCGTATGCGTAGAATTGGAAGTTGACGTAGTCTATGAGGTGGCCATACTTCCTCCACAGGGCCAGGTAATGGCTCTGTACTTCGCTGTCGTCGAAAGGCGCGATGGATGCGAACTTGATCACCTTGTTCGTCTTGAGGGTCGACACAAGCTGCCCGATGCACTCCACAAAGGTGGTCGGATCGGAGACAACGAACGTCTCGTAGTCGATGTCGATCCCGTCGAGGTGGTACTGCTTGATGATGCTTGTGAGTGAAGAAACAGCATTGGACACCCAGGAGGTTACACTGGATGCCTTGAAGCTAGCATTTTCGCTATATACTGTTGCCCCTCCAAGGCTCAAGGCCACCTTCACATTTGGGTGTTGAGTTTTGATGGAGGCCACTTGGTGTGGGCCCAGGTTGTTTGTATCCCAAAAGATGTTGAATTTTCCATTGGTGGGGGAAGGTGAAGCTGAGTTGGTGTAGTCAATGGCAAAGGAGAGGATGAAGTGGAAGTCAACGTTAGGGTTTATAGGGACATCTGTGAACGTGACATTCTTGAACATAGCTCCTATGTACTCTCTGTATGGGTTTGTTCCTCTTGGAGCTGCCTGGATTGGCATGAAGCAAAGGGCTTGAAGTGCAAGAAGAGTGATAATCAATTTGGAGACTTCCATATTTATCTAATTTGTTGTAATGGAAAAGAGAAATATGGATTTTTTTTAAGAGGAAGTGAAATATTTGTGTGGTACAACTTAGTGGATATGATCTCTTTATATAGTGCTTAATGGTAGTCAAATATAAAAAAGTTTTCTCCACTAACAAAAAAATCTGTTAGTGGAGAAACCATTTTTGTATTTATATGGTTGAATAAGTCAAACATATAAGCCAATGGTTTGTTAGTTGTGAAATAAAGTTAGATTTTTTAAATAAGTACTTGAATCCGAATCTTGTAGATAATGTAAATATAACTAGTATGGTAGTGTTGTGGCTCTTTCAATAGAATCTTTTTCAATCGTAAAATTTGAATTCAAGACTTTCTTAGAAATATCAAGTTTTTTTTTATCACTTATACCAATTTTTATTAGTCATAATTAGGTCTAACGTTTTTCACTTTAGATATGGTATTCTATTGGACCACTCTCGTTTCTAGAATCGTGCGTAGCCCAGTAATAAGACTTTGATAACGCAATAAAATCTTTGTATCCTCGGCTCATGGTTGGTTGCCGGGATATAAGTAAATTGAATTGTCTGGTCTTAATTTGACTTTCATTTTTTTGGGTGAATTTTTTATTTTTTTTTTGGGGTTAATATTTGACTTTCATTTGGTACTACTGTCCTTGTCTTGTAGGAAATTGACAAATTGAAAATTTTGATATTACGGGTCACAATTTCTGGGACGAACATTGTATATTCATTGGTGCTTAGTGTCGGGACAAGACCTGTGAATAATTAGGTTGCCATTTACCTGCCCAACTTACCTTCCATGGAATTTTCTTGGAAGCATAGTGGTTGGATGATCCAAGCTCAATGGTCATCATCTGTTAGTACTTTTCTTCCATGGAATTTTCTTGAATTTTCTAATTGGAATGCTCAATATCTTTTTTGTGGTTCTGGTCCTAATCTACTCTCTTTTTTTTGCACATCCAGAATAAAGCTTTGTATAACTAATGATAATATTCGACTCTAAATTGTACGAACATTATTTATAATCGCCATATTTGATATAAGATATTTGCTTTTTATGCGACCCATTTTATTTTAGTAAGGCATTTTTATCAAACGACCAGGTCACCTATGGCTTGCAATTTCGCTTGGAATCTAGGTTGACGATGTCCTTGATGATATTTTTCCCGCGCCAAGTTAGAAATTATATAAGATTTTGATTTTTTCTTGAATTTAAAATTTACCATAAAAATAATTGAGAAAATCATCTCCTAATATGTTCGGTTTTACATATCAGAATTGACGGTTTTGACGCATAATTAACGAGTAATTATGTGTTAAATTCGTTTAATTAACAAACTAATTCGTTCATAATAAATCACTTACTTGTTGAAGTAAGAGGTCCACAGGCTCGGGTCCATAACTTCTTCGTACTAGTCGAATTACGATCACGTTTGAACGGATTCGTAATTACTTTTCACGAGATTTCCTTTAATGAAAATCTGATTAAAATTCTGAAACTGATCCAGAATTTTCCTCTTGTATTGAGTGGTTGTGGGAAAAGTTACAAATTGGTCCAGCCGGATTTCCCATTTTATAGGGAAATCCGGACAACCAAAATGCGCCACGTGGCATTTTGGGCCACACGTCCGCCACGTGGCGCCTCAGGCCGCGTGTCCTACATATAGCTTTGCCACGTGGCGCTTTGGACCACATGTCTGCCACGTAGCACGCCACGTGGCGCGCCACATGTGGCGTCAGCGCCACGTCACGCTGATGTGGCGCTTGCGCAGCTTCGGGCCGGTCAACGCAGGTTGACCGGCCCATCCAACCCAACTTTTTGGGCCTAATGGGCCCGGGCCCAATTAGGCACAATAATAATTGCCTATTGGGCCCAAGGTCCAACATCTCCCACTCAATTATTATTGACCTTGATCAACAGTTATCAGATTTCTTCAAAGAATTTTGTGCGACAAGCACACGTCGAGTATGTTAAGCCAAATTCAAGAGCACAGACACTCAGGCTACTTGAATAGTAGCATCTCGACAACCTTCTTGTATAATGTATGCTATTACCCCAGAACTCATGTCACATTCCATTGTTCACATCAGTGATTTCAAACAATTATATTCGGGTTCACTATTGTACTTTTCAATAAAATTGGTGCACCTGAACCACGAAACTCAAAATGTGATGAACAGAGTTCCTTCTCCCTTAACTATATTCCTTTCATAATGATACAGCCTGCTTTTCTGGTCAGCCCTGCCAGGTCGAATTGCTATGCCATAACCTTTTCATGAACTTTCCAAGCTAGCAGCACTGGATCATACTTCTAGAATACGTTTAGGATCTTAAGGGTAGGTTTCGGGAATCACAATTCTCGAAAATTGGTCTCACACCAGGGATTGTGAAATCACTCAACATTTTCATCCCATTCAGTGGTCGAGTAGCACACATGATACTGATCATGTGTTACGGTGTATTTTCCTTTTTAAAGGAACACATGTCATTTAACACCATACTAGAGTATCAGCCTTAGCTTAACTCTAGGCTAATAGGACAGACAGTATGATAAGTTCCACTTATATCTTATCATATGGATTGTAGAAAATCCAAATGCAGCAACTTATTCCTGCATCCCATAAGAAAACTTGCTCTTAAGCAAGACGGCATTCCGTTATAGGACATGCACTTATGTATGTCCAATAACTGCCTCATCTCATCTAGGAATCAACTTCTTGACTCCCACTGAGGTAAACACCCGTGTGAGTGGGCTACTTCTCTGTCCGACATGTTTCACATTTAACTCATATTGCCAAATAAAAATCCTTTATTCCAACTAATTAGATTACAAATGAAACCGTCGTAAACCCAGTGACTTGACATATTTCTCGAACACTTCTCGAGGTAATGCTTTAGTCATTGGATCTGCGGCCATATCTCGTGTAGATATGTATTTCATACACCGTTCTTTATATTTTATTAAATTTCTCACAAAGTAAAATTTAATATCTATATGCTTAGCCCTGCTATAGAATCTAGGATCCTTAGCACATGCTATAGCTGCCTGGTTGTCGCAGAATAGACTCACTGGCTCCGTCGAGTTGATCAGAGAGAGATGGCTTAAGAATCTCTTCAACAATACCGCTTCTTGTGCAGCATGAGCTGAAGCTACATATTCTGCTTCCATTGTTGACAGGGATACACATGTTTGCTTCTTACTGCTCTATGAGACAGCACCCCCGTTCAACAAGAAAACAAATCCAGATGTAGACTTTTTCTTATCCACATCACCTCCCCAATCAGCATCAGTATAGCCACTCATTATCAGGTCACGGCCTTGATAGCACAAGGAGTATTCTGCAGTAGTATTCAAATATTTCAAAATCCCTTTGATAACCTTCCAGTGAGCACTGCCTGGATCAGACTGATATCTGTTTGCTATCCCAACAGCATAGCAAATGTCAGGTCTAGTACACAACATTGCGTACATCAAGCATCCAACTGCATTGGAATAAGGAATCTTCTCCATGTCCCTACGTTGTTTAGCTATTTTTGGGCACATGTCCTTACACAAATTATGACCTTTAACCAATGGGACATACTTTGGGTTACTGTGATCACAATTGAAATGTTCTACTACTTTGCGAATATATGTCTCTTGTGAAAGAGACACTATTCTTTTCGAACGATTCCTCGAAATCTTAACTCCGAGTATGTAATCTGCTTCACCCATGTCTTTCATTTCAAAGTTGGAAGATAACCAATCTTTGATTTTGACAAGAAATCTCATGTCATTTCCAGCTAAAAGTATGTCATCAACATACAAGGTGATGATAACAAACTTCTTTTCTGATCGCTTAACATACACACAGTGATCTTCGTCTATCATTATAAAATCATGTTGCATGATCGTATTATAAAAGTGAATATACTACTGTCTAGATGACTGCTTAAGGCCATAAATTGATCTATTCAATTTGCAAACTTTGTGTTCGCAGCCTTTTTGAATGTAGCCCTCAGGCTGAATCATATAGATTTCTTCATCCAATTCTCCGTGGAGAAAAGCAGTCTTTACATCCATTTGATGTAATTCTAGATTCATGTTAGCAATCATAGCTAAAATGACCCTAATTGACGTAAATCTAACAACAGGTGAAAAAGTCTCCTCATAGTCTATCCCAGCCTGTTGTTTAAATCTTTGGGCAACCAAACGCGCTTTGTATCTTTCGATACTGTCATCTGCATTGCGCTTGATTTTGAGAATCCACTTATTCCCAATTGCCCTACGCCCCTTAGGTAGGTCAACCAGATCCCAAACCTGGCTTTTGATCATATAAGACATTTCTTCATCCATTGCATTCATCCATTCATCACGTTTTGGAGATGACAATGCTCCAGATATATTTTTAGGTTCATCTTCATCCTGTAGGATGGCCAGAAGAATTTCACTTGGACCACCAAATTTCTTTAGTGATACCAAGAACGCATTAGCCTCGCCTTCGATGTCAAATCATCGGCGTGGTATGCTAGTTCTGCTAGACCTACGGTATTCCCGGTTTTGATAAACATCTCTCATATATTTATCATATCCAGGAATCGCACTCCCACTGGGTGGAAATACCGTACTCCCACTGGAATAAGGAATTACCTCCCTTTCAGGACTCAGATCACGACCTTCCGGATCATTTTGAGTTGGAAAATCTCTATCTTCCTCCTCAATTCTTCTACTCGGAAGAAGTGATCCAGATGAATCTGGTTCATTTGTCTCATAAAAGGTAAGGTCACTACTAACCTCTCCCAACTTTGAAAATTCATTCTCCAAAAAAGTGACATCACGTGATTCAAATTCGGTTACATGTCCATTGTCCAGTTCACCCACGAACATGTACCCTTTAGATACCTCTGGGTATCTTATAAAGATACTTTTTCTACCTCTCGGTCCTAATTTACCGAAAGTACTTGAGGTAGAATGGACATATGACGCACACCCCCATGGCTTAAAATAGGATAAATCGGGCTTCCGATCTGTCCACATTTCGTAAGGAGTGGCTGTAACAGACTTAGAGGGAATACGGTTTAGAACGTATGCGGCAGTCAGGAGCGTATCTCCATAGAATGATATAGGCAAACTTGCCTCTGCCATCATCGATCTAACCATATCAAGAAGGGTTCTATTCCTTCTTTCAGTAACTCTGTTTTGCTGTGGTGTATAAGGAATGGACAACTGATGTTCAATTCCTTTTTCAATACATAGAGCTTTGAACTCATCAGAAAGATATTCACGGCCACGATCAGTTCGTAAAGCCTTTATCTTTCTATCCTTCTGATTCTCAACAAAACTCATGTATGTCATGAAGCAGTTTAAGGCTTCAGACTTGTGAGAAATCAGGTATATCAGACCATATCTAGTATAGTCGTCAATAAAGGTGATGAAGTAATATGCTCCATGCCTTGCCCTCACGTTCATTGGACCACATATGTCAGAATGGACTAATTGTAGTAGAATTTGGCTCTAGCCCCAGTACCGAAAGGTTTTCTAGTACTTTTTCCTTCTAGACAGGATACGCAACTAGGTAATATAGATTTCTCGGCACCCGAGTTCAATACCTATAGAGATGCTCTCTATGGTCTGGTCCATTATCTTGAGGATAAGGGTCTTCGCAGAGAAATGATACCTTCTCCTGTTCTGGAGCTGCGAAGCGGTTTGATCTTGAACCGCTACCTCGCTAAGGATTACTATTATAGTTTTCCTCCGCTCCTGATCATCTGGATCATGGATTCAATTCCAGTTCTGGAAAGTACCCTGGAACTTCTCATCAGATCGTCCTCGTACCCGGCCCCCACCGGATCGCCCTCGGACCCAGATCCAAATATGTATCTGGGTTCTCCTACCGGATCGCCTGGACATCCGATCCCTGTATGATTATATGTTTAACTGTCCCCATGTACATATGTTATTTTGGGGGACTTTTGTACAATAGGTTGAGACCTTATCTGAGTTTTTTGTACATGTGTGTATAAGCTCAGAATGTACAAATGCATGTAATTTGCCCAGGCCTTTCACATCCACGCACGAGTTGTTACCAACAAAAATGGTTTTTGCTCCAGCCGGCAACCGCCTGTACTCAACGAACGAACCACGGTCTCTAGCTATATGGTCTGTCGCTCCTGAATCAATCACCCACATAGAATGTGATTTAGTTAGAAGGGTACAAGAGGATACATACAATTTACTCACACTTGAGTTTAGATGTACCTGCTTAGGCATTTTGCAATCTTTTGCAAAATGTCCCTTCTGTTGACAGTTAAAACATTTCACTTTTGAAATGTTAAACCGCTTGTTCTTTTTAGCCTTGGAGCCATCCAACTTGGTTCCATGGTTTTCAGCCTTTGGAGTTTGTTTACACTTATCCTTCCCTTTACCTTTTTTCTTTTTCCCACCACTCCCAGTCTAACAAATCGAATGGGCTTCAAGGTGGGATTTCATAGCTAGGAGGCAATCTTCCTCCAGCTCAAGGTGTCTGGCAACATCATCAAATGTTACCAAATGATCGGAATGGGTAAGATTCATCTTCATCTGTTCCCAACTTGGTGGTAGAGAACGGATGACAGCTTGAATCTGCTGCTCGTTGCTGAGTATGTGACGAGCCTCTGCCAGTTCACTGATCATATTGGACATCACTCTCAAATGTTTCCTCATGGGAACCTCCGGACGCTTTTTAAAGGTGTCAAACCTTATGGCTCAAAGCACGCAGCTTCGACACTGAAAGCTTTCCGAATTTCAGTTTAAGAGAATCCTATAACTCTTTCGCATTGTCATGCACGCGAAATTGTCTGGTGATTTCATCCATCATGGAACTGAACAAGATCAATCGAGCAGTAGTGTTTTTCCTCTTTCAAATAACATAAGCTTCCTTATCTCGCTTATGTTGAGCAGTTGTGCCTTCTTCAGGCTCATCCATTATGACATGTATGTGCTCCAGAACCTCTTGTTCCTCAAGCACATATTGGATTTTCATACTCCAATTGTCATAGTTTTCACCGTTGAGTTTTAACTCACGGTTTAGCTCAGCAATGATGGATCTAGAAGCGACTGACATCTCTATAGGGATTTTTAATATGAGAACATATAAGAAATTTGATTTGGCAATATGATTCAATTTACTAGTCACTCATAACTTTTAACGATATGGAGTTCTTTATTAATCTCAAAATCGAAGTAGGTCGCGGGCATGCTTCCCCTCACCATTCAAGTATTAATCTTAAACTTCAACCGTTTAAAGTTCATCGATAGTAAATTCAAGTGGAAGCAATTAAACAAACATCTTTATTTAATTACATGCATTTGTACATTCTGAGCTTATACACACATGTACAAAAAACTCAGATAAGGTCTCAACCTATTGTACAAAAGTCCCAAAAACAACATATGTACATGGGGACAGTTAAACATATAATCACACAGGGATCGCATGTCCAGGCGATCCGGTAGGAGAATGCAGATACATATCTGGATTTGGGTCCGAGGGCGATCCGGTGAGGGCCGGGTACGAGGACGATCCGATGAGAAGTTCCAGGGTACTTTTCGGAACTGGAATTGAATCCATGATCCAGATGATCAGGAGCGGAAGAAAACTATAATAGTAATCCTTAGCGAGGTAGCGGTTCAAGATCAAACCGCTTCGCAACTCCAGAACATGAGAAGGTATCATTTCTCTGCGAAGACCCTTATCCTCAAGATAATGGACCAGACCATAGAGAGCATCTCTATAGGTATTGAACTCGGGTGCCGAGAAGACACTCATATCTTCTCGAATTTTCATCGTGACCAGGAGGTCTCGAAACATAGAGGGCCAGTCCTCTCCATGATCGTAACCTCCGGCCCAGATGCACTCTTGCATCTCCCGGTGAACAGCCTCAATGTGCTCAACAATGACATACATGTCATTCTTGGGCACACGCAGCGGTAAACGGCGCTTCAGAATCTTCTGTCGAAGTTCTGTTGCACAGAAGTTCAGATACCTGTCTCCAGTAGCCATCAAATCTTGCAACAATTGCAATGCAATTTCGGGTTAATACTCATATTTTCCCAAAATAGGATTGAAAAAACTCATTTTCCAATCTTTTGATGATCATACTATGGATCAATTTATGTGATTTTAGTTTAACTTTTACATATCTCGGAACTCGTTCCAAAATATTTTTAAGTTTATTAAAATATCGTCATAATTTTAATAAACTTAATTGACAAAAATTTCTCAAAATTTTTATCAATTTATTGGATTTTAATTGAATAAAAACTGATTTTATCCAATTAAAAGAGAAAAACCCCAATTTTTAAGTCCAATTTTGACTTGACCATAAATCGGTTGGGTCGAACCAAGAAACCAGGCCAATCCGTCCGGTTTTTTGATTTTCTTGACCCGGGTATAAATATTTTCGGGAAAATTGTAAAATTACGATTTTGCCCCTCATATTTTCCCTCTGATTTTCTCTCTCCCCGACCGCGAAGACGAAAATCTGGCCGCCGCTCCTCTCCACGACCGCCGCGTAACGGCGACGAACCACGGGCCGAGACCGGTCGAAATCGACTCATCTCGGCCTCGCGAGCACGGCCGTAGCGGCCTCTTGGGCCGTCGTCCAGCCGTTCGCCGCCGCGATCATCTTCTCCGTTCCGCGTCTCTCCGCCGTCGTCGTCCTCGATCTCGCGATTCCGGCGACGTCGATCCACAAACGTGGTATCGTCGATCTACGGCATCAAAATCGTCGGATTTTCGACGAAATCGACGGATTTCGATTTCGGGCAAAATCGCCCGATTAGGGTTCTGTCGATTTGGGGATTTTTGGAACAATTTCCAATTAATCCCCAAGTTTTCCAAAAATTGCACCGAGGTCCATGACACGCAGGTGCAACGTAAATGGTCAAATTTCAGATTGGTACCTTAAGGTTTTGCGGGTGAGCAAATTTTCCCGCGTGGTTAGGCAAAATTTAATTTAGTCCCGCTTGTTCCAAATTAATTACATTAAAGCCCAACAGATTATGATTTTTCATAAAATCACAATTAATATGATTTTTAACTCAATAAATTACATAATTACTTGAATTAAAATATCATATTATCATCAAAACATGGTTTCAACCATGCTCTGATACCAATTGACGGTTTTGACGCGTAATTAACGAGTAATTACGTGTTAAATCCGTTTAATTAACAAACTAATTCGTTAATAATAAATCACTTACTTGTTGAAGTAAGAGGTCCACAGGCTCGGGTCCACAACTTCTTCGTGCTAGTCGAATTACGATCACGTTTGAACAGATTCGTAATTACTTTTCACGAGATTTCCTTTAATGAAAATCTGATTAAAATTCTGGAACTGATCCGAAATTTTCCTCTTGTATTGAGTGGTTGTGGGAAAAGTTACAAATTGGTCCAGCCAGATTTCTCCTTTTATAGGAAAATCCGGACAACCAAAATGTGCCACGTGGCACGCCACGTGTCGCCACATGGCATTTTTGGGCCACACGTCCGCCACGTGGCGCCTCAGGCCGCATGTCCGCCATGTGGCAAGGCTACACATAGCTTTGCCACGTGGCAAGGCTGCACATAGCTTTGCCGCGTGGCGCTTTGGACCACATGGCCGCCAGGTGGCAAGGCTACACCTAGCTTGCCACGTGGCGCCACGTGGGCTGCCACATGTGACGTCGCGTGACGTGGCGCTTACGCGGCTTCGGGGCCGGTGAACGCGGGTTGACCGGCTCATCCAACCCAACTTTTTGGGCCTAATGGGCCCTGGTCCAATTAGGCACAATAATAATTGCCTATTGGGCCCAAGGTCCAACAAGAATATCAGAAGTTAAATAATATAATTTTATTTTCATCCAAACACATAAAAGATAAACTTAATACCGTACCTTTGACCAAAAAGCATTAGAACCTAATCCTAGGACCATGTCCTTCTAGACGTTTTTTTAAGGGTAATCCTTCTAGACTTGGACAAGACAGGATCCGGATACATACAATAGGCCATGTCACACCAAAACTTGTCTGCCCTTAGCTGTAGTATTTTTTTAACATTAATATTCAGAGTTCAAACTATATTTTAA
Source organism: Hypericum androsaemum (assembly GCA_963995505.1). Lineage (NCBI taxonomy): Eukaryota > Viridiplantae > Streptophyta > Magnoliopsida > Malpighiales > Hypericaceae > Hypericum > Hypericum androsaemum. The sequence continues at coordinate 3,215,740 of OZ023186.1, read as the reverse complement.
GGGACGAATCTTCTTGTTGTGATGTTTTATATTCAAATCTTGAACCAAGAACTTATCAAATAAATTCAAATCTATTATCATTTAAAACTCTAGTTCGTCATTAACTGTAGCATTAATCCTTGACAAACGTGGACTTGTTCAAGCACTTCAATTATGCTGGCATATATTTTGCCTGTTTTTTCCATGTTTTGACATAATTGTACACGAAAAGGAAAATAAGGCGCGTTTTCTAGAATCATCTTAGAATTCCTGATACCTCGACATTAAATACGTTCAGTTTAATCTAGAGATTTCAAGTCGCGTCAACCCAAAACATATTACTCCCGAGCCCAAATCCGAACGCACAGCCCATTGTGCTTTCCCATCATCGCCAAAATGAACAGAAGTTATCAATAATTTTTTGGGAAAAGTTCACTTTAGTACCCTACAGTATCGTCCAAAATCACTTTAGTACCCTGTGGTAAAAAACTGACCAATCGAGTCATACTTATTCCAATTAACATCAAAAAGGTCCTCGGGCAGCTGCCCGAAACTGCCCGGACCAGCCCGAACCCTGCCCGGACTACGTGGCCAGCCACGTCACCAAAACTTGATGACGTGGCGCCACGTGAACGAGGACGAGGACGAGGACGAGGAGGACGAAGTGGAGGAGGAGGAGGAGGAGGCGGAGGAGGAGGAGGAGGAGGCGGAGGAGGAGGCGGAGGAGGAGGAGAGGGAGGAGGACGACGAGGAGGAGGAGGAGGAGGCGGAGGAGGAGGAGGAGGAGGCGGAGGAGGAGGCGGAGGAGGAGGAGAGGAAGAGAGTGAAGGGTCGTCCTCGTCCACGTGGCGCCACGTCATCAAGTTTTGGTGACGTGGCTGGCCACGTAGTCCGGGCAGGGTTCGGACGGGTCCGGGCAGCTGCCCGAGGACCTTTTTGATGTTAATTGGAATAAGTATGACTCGATTGGTCAGTTTTTTACCACAGGGTACTAAAATAATTTTGGGCGATACCACAGAGTACTAAAGTGAACTTTTCCCTAATTTCTTTTAAAGACGATCTTGTGTAATATGATTTTCTGTATCCTTTTGGATGTACAAAATTATAAATTAGCATAAAAACGAATCAGCTTCTAAGTTAAAACATCAACGTCGTCGTTGAGGCCACCATGCCCATGTGATACATTGTTTCTTCGCATAGGTTGAAGTGGCAATTTTTTGTTGCCAAACTCTCGTAACATGGAATGAAATGATTGCCTGCTCGTAAGCCATCCACAAACTTGCCTTATGTAATGAGTCCAATATATGGTACTTTTTCCCCTTTCAAGCAACATGGCATCAATTAATTCTAAAGCAATTAGTACCCTTTCACCTGAGCTTCAGGAGGTCATGATATTGTAGTAGGCCAACCAAACTAAAATAGTGCGATGGCTTTTAAGTTCGAGACCAGTGAATATAACAATGTTAAAATTTGTCGGAAGAATTTTACCATCATTTGAGACTATACCCAACTTAAAAATGGATTTTCGTGGATCGCAACTCTTGAATGAGACAAACACTTTAAGAAACTGATGGAGCAGTCATTTGATCATTCGCAGTTGATATATCATCCAATTTTTGGACCAAATTCAAAAATTATCTGCCAGTAAATATCTTCGATAGCGTACTACTTTCAAGTCGTTCAGATATTTGGTAGTTTTGACAAAATAATATGAAAGTGTCAGTGACTACGAGGGTGGTTGATGCTCATGACCGGTAAGAATTTATAGCTAACATTTTATCCTTTTTTATATGTCGATCGATTATTATTATTCCATTGAAACAGATACACTTTCTTACATAAGCTGAAATCCAAATAATCTAGTTTATTACATGAGATATGCAAACTAAATTATTAACCGTCACCATTCAATTCTAAATACGACTCTAAATATAGAGTTTGTTCTTGCTTGCCAAGGCCTCGGGTTGAATCGGCCCAAATCAACCATTCCTTGACATGGAGAGGATAGAATACGTAAAAGCTCGCTGGTTTTCTGTTTCGCGAAAAATATCTGTTTATTAAGTTTCGCAAAAATTCTACTTGTGTTCAATTCTGTTTTTGATAATTAGAATTTTATTGATCATCATAATATTTATATATTATATAATTATGTATAGAATTCTCTTTTACAAAATTGCAATCACTAGTCTCGTTAAAATCTTATCACGATAAAATTTAATGAGGAAAAAATTGTGACGGAGAAAGAATGTCAATATTAACACTGCGTATACATAATTCTACATAGCACCTAATGATCACCAATTACACTGACGCTTAAGTCAAATTACCTGTATAACAACACGAAATGCATAATAATTCAGGAAATAATTTAGGTTAATTTCACCTTAGCGATTACAGGTACAGAATTCAGGTTACTTGTGTTCGTTCCAATAGGTAACGGTGTCCCTCGGAGAGATTTTTTCTGAAATTGGCAAAAAACATACATATTTTTCTTGAATAGGTAAAAAAATTATACATATTTTTTAAATAGGTTAAAAAAATTGAAGAAGGCATCATTTTGCCATTAAATATATTTTTTTGGCCAATTTTTTCGACATGAATGGACAGATGAATAGAATTTTTAGTGGAGGCGTCATTTTGTGAGGACGCCTTCTTCAATTTTTGTAATATTAAATAATACTTCAACCTATTTTAGAAATATGTATAACTTTTATCTATTAAAAAAAATATATTTTTTGTCTATTTTAGAAAAAATCCCTCCGTCGAATTGCCTCTAATTAATTTATCGCTAGGAGCGATCTACTTTTTGCCAATATAACAAACATTAAATGTCATCGGTTGGCTCAAACCAGCTTTATTTTATGCCATCCAAAATATGCCTCTGGAAAGAGTTATTTTTTTTAGGGGAAAGCAAAGAGTTTTTTTTTGAGGAAAAAACAAAAAAGCAAAGAGTTATTTTTTGAAAACAAAAAAGCAAAGAGTTATTGACTCGAGGCATTTCCCAAGATTAAAATATTAATTTATGCTAAACAGTCCAATTGAATATCCCACCAAGTATCTCGTTTTATTTTATTTTATGTGTCATATTGTAATCCAAGCATTGTACTCCAATATAATTAATGGTAACTAGAAACCCTCAATTCAGGAACTTATGGTTCCAGTGCTTAAGACTGTATTAGTTAGTTTTTTGAGAACTATATTAGTTAGTTAATCAATAACTTTTAAATTCAGTAGTCAGAATTGTACATAAATATTTTTTGGAAATTAATTAGTAGCATTGAAAATGGGAAAGTCCATTTGAATGTTGGTGAAGTTGGGAAATTACAGGCAGTGTACAACTAAGTAATTGAGACGAGAGAAAACAATTTATTGTTTGAGTTTATAGTTAATTGATTGAGCTGAATGGGAGTAGACTTAATTTTTCTTGTTTCTTAATGTTGTGGGTGATTTTTTTTACTGCACGGTGGATGATAGTATGTCTTAAGATGATTTTTGAGTTTTAATGTGATGAAAATGGCATTTTGGTGATCCTATGTAGTATTTGAGATGTAAATTAATTCGAGAGACTAATAAATTTAATTTTTACAAATTCAAAGACTAATTAACTAATAATTGTACCTCCCCATTCGTTATGTTAAAAAGCATGAACTTTTGAGTTTTTTCTCTTTATTAAAATCTCAATGATTCAAATATTATCATTTGGTACATAAAAACTAGGGATAATTACTAATAGCTTCCTGATGTTTGGTCTATTCGGTACACACTCCTTGTTTTTCGAAAATTGATTAAAAACTTCTCATAGTTTGGCAAAAGTATATCCTAAAACCCCTAAAATCAAAATTAAAATTTTTCTCCGGAAGAATACTCCCCTTAATTTTTCTCGCAATAGCTCACACAAGGCAAGCACCTAACCAACTCTATTGCTCTAATCTCGAATAACTAATCCCCACCGACAAAAGGACAAAAATGGAGGAGACCCGGTCGAGGACGGAGCTCGAGTCCAGCACCGCCATTGTAGAGCTGGGATTCAAAACCCTAAATCCACTGTCCCTGCATTTCGATTGGGGGTTCTCGAAATCCTAAATTCGATTGCAGGGATTCAAAACTGCAATTCGTGTTCAAAGGGAAAGAATGGATTTTGTTAATTTGGAGTTCGTGAACTTGGTAAAACTTGAAGTCGGAGTGGAGGGATCTGGTTGGCCTTCAACGTTGGCTGGGCTTGTAACCATCGTTAGGAGCTAATGGTCGCCGGCGGTCATGGTTTCAGCGTCGCCATTCTCATCTTCTTTTGATTTCGGCGAAGACGAACGACTGAGAGAAGAATTGATTTTTTTATTTTGATTCCCAGGAAGGAAGAAGATGGAGGGAAGTGGATGAAGAAGGTTTTTTTTTTATAAAAGTAGAAGGGAGGGCATCTATGTCATTTTACATAGGGCTTCACCGGATTCTGGTTTCAGGGTCCCAGAGTACACTTTTGCCAAACTATGAAAAAATTTTAATCGATTTTCGAAAGATAGGGGATGAGCACCGAATAGATCAAACATCAAGGGACTATTAGTAATTTTCCCTAAAAACTATCATAAAATTACTCCGAATAATGCTCATAAATTGACATACCAAATGGGCAGAAAATATGTCCATTAGCCACAGTCAAACACAAGCAAACTAAACTAAACCACCATTAATCCTTCAAACGTGGGGGGTGTCAGTGAAAAAGAACAGAAATGTGTGCGTAGTTTCCTCCGGGTATCGAGAGGCACATACGTACAGTGAAGTGAAGCATACGCTATGGAATGCTTACACATGGAGTGTGGCCTAAGAAAGAGCTTCCACTTATTTGGACAGCAATGGGAGAAAGAAATAGCTTTATTTGGTGTCAGTTGACCATTTGGTGCGGGGGGAATTAGACGGGGACAAAGATAGTCTCCATATTTGGGGATTAAAGGAGAGGTTGTGGTAATCTAAGCATTAATAAAAGGGGAGATGGAAAATTAGTGGTACACATTTTTATGAAAATACTAAAAAAGTCAAAAAATATAAACAATCTCACGTGAAAAGAGGAAGGAACACTTCACAAGGACTCTTTCTCTCTCTCTCTCTCTAAATTATTGCCAATTTCAAAAACTCTACCAGCTACCAGATTTTTAAATATAAATAAACTCAAAGAACCAAAAACAAAAATACAATAGAAAATAAATATCACTACATTCAAAAATCAATATAACTACATTTGGAAACAAATATCACTGCGTTTATATTATTGCATTCGAAAATTAATATCACTACGTTCGGAAACCAATATCACTATGTTCGGAATCCAAAATCACTACATACTCAAACCAATATCATTACATACTCAAACCAATATTATTACTTACTCAAATCAATATCATTATTGACTAAAACTAATAGCATTACTTACTCAAACCAATATTTTTACTTACTCAAACCAATTTCATTACAGACTAAAACCAATATCAATACAGACTCAAACCAATATCATTACAGACTCAAACCAATATCATTACAGACTCAAACCAATATCATTACATACTCAAACCTGTTGTATGTCTGAGTTGGTGTACTTGATTAGGATCTACTTCAGTCGAGGCAAGTGTTGGACACTTTCTCCGTAAGACGAGATTGCCCCGTATATTTCAGTGTGGTACGGGCTTCGGCAATCGTCCCCAATATACAACGACTGTTTAGGGCATTTCCAAGACCATTACACACGTATCTCGAAACTTTTGGGCGAACCCTTATATACCCAGAACTTTCGGACTCTTTTCTAAGTGAAGAACGGGGGGAGAGGAGAAGACAACAATGCTAGGAGGTGCACTTGCTGCTGGGATGAGAATTCTGGCAGGGGGGAGCAGGCCTATTTATAGGCTGGAGGAGGCAGGGAGGCAGCCACCCCGAAGGGACGCGTCCGCTCGGCCAGCAGGCTGACTGGATCCTTCCAGGCACGCCAGGCTGTGCTCGTAGCCCTTCGGTGGCTTCTGGATCCTTTCAGGCGCGCCCAGGCGGCGCTGGCACCCTTTCGTGATGGATCTTGTAGCCCTTCGGCCTTCTGGAAGTCTCCTGGACTTTCCAGCCCGTCGTGCCTCTTTGGCGGCTAACCTGAAGGCGCTCGCATCACCCATTGCGACCTGCGTCCAATGTGTCATGCGCACACGCGCGTGCGCATGCGTAAGCACGTGCACGTGCGCATGCTCGTGCTCGTGCTCGTGCTCGTGCTTGTGCTCGTGCTCGTGCTCGTGCTCGTGCTCGGACGGCACCGTCCTCGCAGGCAGCTAGCAGTGAGTCAGCCTTCTAGGAAGTCAATCAAGTTGAGAGGCAAGGAGGGGAATTCCTTATAAACAAGGAAATTCTCCTTGCTCTATTCAATGTGGGATTGCAACCTTCCATCTCCCTTTTGGGCCTTTCCTTTGGGCCTTTCCATTATTGGGCTTGCATTAAAATTTTTCATTCAAACCCAACAATCCCCCACATGAATGATGATTAATGCATGCATACTCTAATCGAAAGTTCTGACGTGTTATTATTGCATCGAGATAGGTAGCTTGCGGCTTTGAACCTTCTCTAGTAATATGTTATCGGACTTACTCGCTGCTTGGTGAACGCGATGTTTTGAACCGTCAGCTTTTGGTGTAAACGAAGACAATAACATTTACACAATAATAACCCTAGTATATTTGGGTTCTCACGTTGTGTCCTTTTCGGCCATGGACCGTATCTTGGATTCATAAGTATTTTTCCCATTTGAAGCGGCCTCACTTCACACTTACATAGGTGATCTTCTATCAGGAGTATCCTGACATACTCCACCATAATCAAGGTATAGGAATTATTAAAAGCGTAATGCTTAACCTTACCACACTGCTGCAGGCTAACACCTGGGTAGCTTCTGAGAATGAGATAGGTTCCAGGTGATTAAACTGAACTCTCTATAACTTAGTTTTCTCATTGAACCAAGTTTGTGGGATCTCCACTCATCATGGTTGAGTTATCGCTATGGACGTTCTTTAGTGTATGGATTTTAATCACATTCCCCTTACTGCGTTGTACATTTGATCTCTATTGATTCCTTTTGTAAAAGGATCAGCTAAGTTGTCCTTGGACTTTACATAATTAATGGTGATCACCCCACTAGAGATCAATTGTCTAACGGTATTGTGTCTCCGACGGATATGTCGAGACTTTCCGTTGTACAATGTACTTTGTGCTCTCCCGATTGCAGACATGCTATCACAATGTATTAATACGGGAGGTACTGGTTTGCTCCAGCACGGAATATCCTCTAGGAAGTTTCTGAGCCATTCAGCTTCTTCCCCAGCTTTGTCTAGTGCTATAATCTCCGACTCCATGGTGGATCGAGCTATGCACGTTTGTTTAGAGGACTTCCAAGACACAGCTCCTCCTCCTATGGTGAATACGTATCCACTCGTGGATTTGGAGTCCTTAGTGTCCGATATCCAGTTTGCGTCACTGTATCCTTCTAATACAGCTGGATATTTAGCATAATGTATGCCATGGCTTATGGTATGTTTTAAATACCGTAGAACCCTTTCCAGAGCTAGCCAGTGATCCTTCCCTGGATTACTTGTGAATCTACTAAGTTTACTAACTGAGTACGCAATATCGGGACGAGTGCAGTTTGTTAAATACATCAAGCTCCCGATAATTTGCGCATACTTCAGTTGCGATACTGGGTCCCCTCGATTCTTGGCTAAGTGTAGATTCAAATCTACTGGAGTCTTAACCGGAGATTTGTCGAAAGCTTCAAACTTCTTGAGCACGCTTTCCACGTAGTGGGATTGTGTCAAGATAATTTCGTCAGCTTTCCTAGAAATTTTTATTCCTAGTATGACGTCTGCCAGACCCATATCTTTCATGTCAAAGTGATTCTTTAACATGTTCTTAGTTTTTACAATAACCTCTTTATTGCTTCCCGTAATTAGCAAGTCATCTACATAGAGACATACAATTACGTAAGCTTCAGGTGTGCCTTTAATGTAAATATATTTATCGCACTCATTGATCTTAAATCCATTTGACAGCATTGTTCTGTCAAATTTCTCGTGCCACTGTTTCGGCGCTTGTTTTAGCCCGTATAGTGACTTGACTAGTCGACACACTTTATGCTCTTGACTGAGAGCCACAAACCCTTCAGGTTGCTCTATGTATATCTCCTCTTCCAGTTCTCCATTTAGGAAAGCTGTTTTTACATCCATTTGGTGTATCTCGAGGTTATAGAGTGCTGCAACAGCTATGAATACTCTAATCAATGTGATTCTTGTGACCGGTGAATATATGTCAAAGAAATTATATCCCTCCTTCTGCTTGAACCCCTTAGCTACCAATCGAGCTTTGTACTTGTCGATTGATCCATCAGCTTTGTATTTCCTTTTTAGGATCTACCTGCACCCCAAAGGTTTGCAGCCCGGTGGGAGATCCACGATTTCCCACGTGTGGTTTTGCATAATGGATTCTATCTCACTATTGATAGCTTCCTTCCAGAGAGGAGCATCTGGACTGGACAATACCTCTTGGATTATCCTGGGTTTATCTTCTAACGCATAGGTTAGATAGTCAGGACCGAAAGATTTGGTTACCTTCGTCCGTTTACTACGTCTGGGTTCATCATCTTTCTGATTTGACCCTTGCATAGTCTCGTGAGCCATTTTCTTCAGACTTGCTTCCTTTCTTTCCTTATTAGGAAAGTTATCTTCAAAAAATGTTGCGTTCCTTGATTCTATGACCATACCCGTGTTTATCTCAGGGTTTTCAGATTTATGCACCAAGAATCGATAAGCACTACTATTTTGCGCATATCCGATAAAGATGCAATCAATGGTCTTGGGTCCTATTCTCACCTGTTTAGGCTTAGGTACTTCGACCTTTGTTAGGCACCCCCACACTTTAAGGTAACCGTAGGAAGGCTTCCTTCCTTTCTATAGTTTATATGGGGTTTTATCCCTTTTTTTGTGTGGTAATTTGTTTAGAATGTGGTTAGCTGAGAGCACAGCTTCCCCCCACATGTTCTGGGGTAAGTCCGAGCTAATCAACATAGCGTACATCATCTCCTTAAGAGTTCGATTTTTGCGTTCAGCTATGCCATTCGATTGAGGTGAGTATGGAGCAGTCGTCTGATGAATAATGCCATGTTCTTGACAGAATTCCTCAAACGGAGCTACATATTCTCCTCCTCGATCACTTCGGATCATTTTGATTTTCACGCTGAGTTGATTTTCAACCTCATTCTTATATCTCTTAAAAGCATCAAGAGCTTTGTCTTTGCCCTTTAGGAGATATACGTAACAGTATCTCGTACAATCATCGATAAACGTGATGAAGTATTTCTTCCCACCTTTAGTTTGCACGTGTTTCATATCGCAAGTGTCCGTATGAATTAACTCTAAAGGCGTAGTACTTCTTTCCACCGAATGGAAAGGTGCTTTGGTCATTTTAGCCTCCACACATACTTCACATTTATCGGATGGGTTGAACTCTAGATTCGGTAATAAATTTAAACTTACTAACTTTCTTAGCGAGTTTAGATTTACGTGTCCTAATCTACCATGCCATAAATTAGAACACTTGGCCAAGTAAGAAGAAGCGTTAACTTTATTTTCACCATTAAAGGTGCGATGTACAGTTATTACATTCATCTTAAACAGCCCCCTTTCTAGGTAACCCTTTCCTATGAATTGACCCGCTTTGGTCAGTACAAAATTATCAGCCTCAAATACAAGCTTAAGACCGGCTTTGCTTAACAGTGAGCCAGAGACTAAGTTCTTGCGGATGTCCGGGACATGCAGCACATCCTTGAGGGTCAGCTCCTTTCCTGAGGTCAGCTTCAAGACCACCTTACCCAGACCGACGATCTTGGACGTTGTAGAGTTTCCCATGAACAGCTTTCGACCGGTGATCGGGATATAGTTCGAGAACATCTCCTTGTCCGAGCAGACGTGGCGGGTAGTTCCAGTGTCCACGAACCACTCTCTCGGATTGTCCACCAGGTTGGCTTCAAACACCACGGCTGACAGATCCATCTGGGACAAGTCTTCAGCCAGGTTAACCTTTCCTTGGTCATCCTTCTTCGGCTGGCGACAGTCCTTAGCCATGTGGCCGCAGTTGTAGCAGTCGCCCTTGATCTTCTTATTCTTTTTCTTCTTGGGCTCTTACTTCTCCTGCTTATCCCCGGACTTCTTTCTCTTCTTGCCACTTTTTCTCTCAGCGAGGTGCACGGTGGTCTCAGAGTTGGCCTTGCCTTGCTTGACTTCGGACTTTCGGTTGTCTTCCTCGATCCTAAGTCTCACGATCAGGTCTTCTAGGCTCATGTCCTTCCTCTTGTGCTTGAGGTAGCTCTTGAAATCCTTCCAGAGCGGGGGGAGCTTCTCGATCATCGCAGCTACTTGGAAGGACTCGCTGAGTTGCATCCCTTCGGCTTGGATCTCGTGAAGGATCAGCTGCAACTCCTGCACTTGGTCGATGACCTTCTTGGAGTCCACCATCTTGAAGTCGAGGAATCGTCCGACGATGAATTTCTTCGTCCCGGCATCCTCTGTTTTGTACTTCTTCTCGAGTGAACTCCACAGCTCTTTAGCGGTCTTGGCTTTTGCGTAGATGTTGTAGAGCGTGTCGTCTAGTCCATTTAGGACGTAGTTCTGGCATAGGAAGTCGCTAAGACTCCATACATCGAGGGCGTTGATCTTCTGTTGATCTGCCTCATTTTCCGCCACCTTCGGAGCCTGTTCCTTCAAGAATTGGACCAGGTTGAGCGTCATAAGGTAGAACAACATCTTCTGTTGCCACCTTTTGAACTCGGTACCGTTGAACTTGGCCGGCCTTTGGGCGTGGACAGTTCCCGGGACTGCTGGTGCTGAGCTTGTCGATGCCATCTTCAAGTACACAATCTCGTCTTACGATTGTTGTATGTCTGAGTTGGTGTACTTGATTAGGATCTACTTCAGTCAAGGCAAGTATTGGACACTTTTTCCATAAGACGAGATTGCCCCGTATATTTTAGAGCGGTACGGGCTTTGGCAATCGTCCCCAAGATACAACAACTGTTTAGGGAATTTCCAAGACCGTTGCACACGTATCTCGAAACTTTCGGCCCAACCCTTATATACCCAGAACTTTCGGACTCTTTTTTAAGTGAAGAACGGGGGGAGAGGAGAAGACAACAATGCTAGGAGGTGCACTTGCTGCTGGGGTGAGAATTTTGGCAGGGGGGGCAGGCCTATTTATAGGGTTGAGGAGGCAGGGAGGCAGCCACCCCGAAGGGACGCATCCGCTTGGCCAGCAGGCTGACTGACTGCGCTCGTGGCCCTTCGGTAGCTTCTGGATCCTTTCAGGCGCACCAGGCTGTGCTCGTAGCCCTTTGGTGGCTTCTGGATCCTTCCAGGCGCGCCCAGGCTGCGCTGGCGCCCTTTCGTGATGGATCTTGCAGTCCTTCGGCCTTCTGGAAGTCTCCTGGACTTTTCAGCCCGTCGTGCCTCTTCGGCGGCCAACCTGAAGGCACTCACAGCTCCTCGTCGCTTCGGTAGTTGCGCAGCTGCCTCTGGACCCGGGCAAAATACTTAAGGCTCCTCCAGCTCCTCGCGACGATGCGCACGTGCGAAGTACCAAGTGCGCACGCGCGTGTGCGAGCTCGTGCGCGTGCGCGTGCTCGTGCTTGTGGTCGTGCTCGTGCTCGTGCTCGTGCTCGTGCTCGTGCTCGTGCTCGTGTTCGTGTTCGTGCTCGGACGGTGCTTCGCACCGTCCTCGCAGGCAGCTAGCGGTGAGTCAGCCTCTTAGGAAGTCAATTAAGTTGAGAGGCAAGGAGGGGAATTCCTTATAAACAAGGAAATCCTCCTTGCTCTATTCATTGTGGGATTGCAACCTTCCATCTCCCTTTTGGGCCTTTCCTTTGGGCCTTTCCATTATTGGGCTTGCATTGAAATTTTTCATTCAAACCCAACAAAATCAATATCAGTACAGACTCAAACTAATATCATTATATACTCAAACTAATATCAGTACATACTCAAACCAATATTATTACAGACTCAAACCAATATCATTACATAAACAAAACAAAAGAGATCACGAAAACCCTAATCGAACTCAACTGCAGTATCAAAATCAAAAATCTTCCAACCAAAACCTCCTTCTCCAACTGACAAACCCTCACATCTTTTCCCAATTCCTTCCCCTCCACCTCCTTAACCACTATCTCCGGCTCTGCCTCCCCGACCAAAAATGGGTTCCTCTTCTTCTCCCTCATCAGGATATCAACCACCTTCTTCACATCCTCTGAAAAAATCCCACCCGAACCCCTCTGTAGCTTCGATGGTGGCCTTGACGGCAGGGCTGGAGAAGGTGACCTCCCTCATGACACAGCTCAACGATGGGTCATCGAGGATGAAGATGATGAGTTGTTCGAGCTCCACCTTCACGGTGAAGAGCGGCTGCTGCTACTGCTCCGGAGAGGACGAAGAGGAAATGGAGCACGGAGAGGAGATGGAGAGTGAAGGTGCATACCAATTTTATGGGGGAACATGATGGAGAGGAAATGTAGAGAGAGAGAGGGGAAAGTAGATTTAAAAAGCCCCCACCTATGGACCACCTTCTCCGTCAATTGAAAAAGAGAGGGGAAAGTAAATTGAAAAAGACTAAAAAGCCCTTCAATATTTTTTGACCATTAGATTTAAAATTTTGGGCACCCCATCTAATCTAATGGTCAAAATATTAGTCCCCACATATGGACTAAATCTCTTTAGTCCCCATCCAATCCATTCTCATCCAAGTTTCTTCAGATCACATGTGTGATATGACTGGACATGGAGCCCAAGCATGTTATTCTAGTTTAATCAGATCTCGAGTTCTAATTCTCGAAAATACAGCAGCGCTAAATATTTGTTGGAGAACTTTACTACTTTTGAAAAATTTTACTTTACTCGAATTTGGATTAGTCGCCTAGTGAACTTGCATACCAAGTGCTATAAACATAAAAAATGTAGATCAATTAGTGTTCTAATATTTCGCTCAATAATCAACTCGAATTTGAATTAGTCAGCAATACTATGTACTTACAGATTCATTAACTCTAATGTTCATTAATAAAATTCTTTTACTTAGAAGAAAAACTAGTTATGAAAATTATCCAAGATTAATTTTAGAGAAAAATCTATTTTAGTACCCTGTAGTATCACCAAAAATTACTTTAGTACCTGTGATAAAAAATTTATCAATCGAGGCAAATCTCACCCAATTTACATCACTTAGGTCCACGGGCAGCTGCCCGAACTTGCTCAGACCTGCTTGATCCCTGCCCGGCCAATTGGACCAGCCACATCATCAAATTTGATGACGTGGCATCTCCACCTTCTCCTCTCTTCTTCTTCTTCTTCTTCTTCTTCTTCCTCCTCCTAAAACCAAAGTGATCAGAGACCAAAACCAAAGTGACCCACCCACCGTCAGGACTTCGCTTGCTATAAAGGGGAGGATGAGAGGAAGATGTCGGTGGATGCGTTTACCAAAATGATGGAGGAGAACAACGCCTTCGAGGGTGAGTCCCTCCAATTCTAGCGTAAAATCTCCACGTGCTCCTCTGCAACTGCATCTTCCGGATGGGCGGCACCGCGGTGCTCCTCTCCAGCAAGCCGGTCGACCTGTCGAGCGCCAAGTACCAGCTCGTCCACACCGTCCGCACCCACTACAACTGCGTCTACTAGAAGGAGGACTCCGAAGGGAACGTCGGAGTCTCCCTGGCGCGTGAGCTCATGGCGATCGCCGGGGACGCGCTCAAGACCAACATCGCCCCCCTGGGCCCACTCGTCCTCCCCTTGTCCGAACAGCTCATGTTCTTCCTCACCCTTGTGAAAAGAAAGGTGTTCCAGCGAGCTAAAGTGAAGCCCTACATCCTGGACTTTAAACTCGCGTTCGAGCACTCCTGCATCCACACCGGCGGGAGAGCCATCCTGGACGAGATCCAAAAGAACCCTTATAGCAAGCGAAGTCCTAATGGTGGGTGGGTCACTTTGGTTTTAGGAGGAGGAGGAGGAAGAAGAAGAAGGAGAATAGAGGGAAAAGGTGGAGATGCAATGTCATCAAATTTGATGACGTGGCTGGTCCAGTTGGCCGGGCAGGTCCGGACAAGTTGGGCAGCTGTCCGTGGACTTAAGTGATGTAAATTGGGTGAGGTTTAACTCGATTGATAAATTTTTTACCACAGAATACTAAAATAATTTTTTGCGATACCACATAGTACTAAAATAGACTTTTCTCTTAATTTTATACAAGTTATCGCAATGATGATATATTCTCCCTGGGCCTGTACAATATTCATCATTAGGTGCGGAACGAAGGAAATCTTCTACTTTAGGAGAAGACTTTTTTTTATTACTAATATAAAAAAAAATTTTGTTCTTTTTTCTAGTTTAGGAGAAGGCTTTTATATACAAAAGTAAAGAGTAGATAGAACCGCTATAGCATGTGCCTCATAACACCAGCCGATCTTTATCACGTGACATAACTTTTGTCCAAGTTTGCATTGATTACCACCAAATTTATCTGACTTGTCGGTGCATGTTACCGTGGTGAATGTTAGTTTGAGTTCAAATATCAAAAATATAACAATGTTAAAATTTTAATAAAAAGAATTCTGATCGGTAAATTTTATCTGACTCTGACAAAGATGGTTGATAATGGTAGACGTTTAAATGATTACTGGGTGTTCAATTAGTCAATATTATTTATATTTTATAAATTGTTTATTAATCAAATAAAAATATTTACATATTTACAGCCTTAGGTATTAACTCAAATAAAAATATTTACAACCTTATAATTTTCATTAATCATTGATCAAACAAAAATTCGTCAACACTATTTGTTCTTCAATTATGCAATTACGGTACAGTAGACATCTGAGTACCATATAATATCTCACCTTAAAATAATTTTAAAAAAATCCAAGAATCTTAGGGTCTGAATAGGTCGGCAATTGTATGCGGCTACGTGTTGGATTATTGTGCGAGGAATTGCTCTCGGAGGAGACCATATATAATTCTTTAAAAGAATAAGAAATCCTCAGAATATATTTTTATGTCAACCAAATTATGGATCCTTTCGAGAGAATTTTGAAGAAATAGTGATTTAACCATCTCCAATAAATTTGGTTTAACTGATAATTAAGGTGTTTTACCATGTCTCATAATAATTTACTTATTCGTTGTCTTAAAATTATATCACTTGATAACTGTTAAAATCTTTATATTCAATCAAAATTTTAAGACAATGTCGCTGCATCTGACACACTTATAAATTGAATCTAACAATTTTTATTGATTATACTGCATGATATACGAATATATACTAGATTGACTAATCTAAATTCAAATTTAGTAGTATCTTTTGATACTCACAATTTTTTTTACAACAAGTAATACCTACACTTACCAAATTAAACAAAACACAGTAAAAAAATACGCACTCTCTCGACACTTTTGTTTTGTCAAAGTGAAGGTACTGTCTAAATATAGGTTAAATCGTTGTTTCCAAATTATGGGTTAAGAAAATAATTACAGTTGAAAAAAAAGGAATTAACCTAAAATCGGAATCATTTGCCTGCCATAAACCTACTGAACTTAATTTTCTGTTCTCACAAAAATTGGAATATATAAGACCATTGTCATTCAAACCAAGAATTGCTATAAAATGAGACAATATTCAATCCAAGATAACTTCAAATAAGGAATTAGACCAAACAAGGAATAGAACAAACTCTGTACAAATAATTGGTTTTTTATCGATGGGAAACCAAAACGAGACAAAGTGCCACACCGGCAGACAAAAGAACACCATCTGCACCTAAATTCAACAAACCTAGCTTTAAAACCAACCTTACACTAAGCAGAGCAGTAATCTCTTTCCAATAGTTTTCTTTTTCGAAATTAGTTAGAAGCTCAATATTGAAATGACTAATTTTAATTTGAATCAAATAATATTATAATAGTAGCACATTTAAGTTTTACTGCTACTATTTTTAAAATTTTAAATTTGAATTCTGATTAAATTAAAATAAACTTATGCAAGTTGACGTTGAGATTTTTGCTCGAAATTTGGGCAAAATTGGGAAGACGGGTAGACGCACGAGGTTATAGCGAACACCAGTGAGGAGGGGGAATCGTACAATGCAGATTTTCTTGGCATACGCCAATGGACTGGCGAGCACCAGGTTGCATATGTGGACATAAGTTCAGTTCGGAAAAAAAGTTGTAATTCAACAAATAGTAACTTAGATAGACTTCATGGATGTATTAGGGTTAGTCTATAAATAAATATGGTGGCTCAAACCGTAATGTGTGGCTTAACAACTTATCAATAAATATTTCTCTATAGTGGATGCAGGTAATTCGCCCAACCACATAAATCTCTTGCATCCATTATATTCTTGTTTTCTTGCGTTAGAACAGAATAATTTCGTTTTGCATTCATACCTTTAAGTATGCTGATTTCCTAAAAGTTGATATAAATATTTTCCAACAAAAGAAACACTTAGATCAAATGACAATAAAGTCATTCTAACTTAACCTAAATACTTATTTTGAAAGTTTTAACATCATTCTAAGGTTTCACGTGTTTCAAATTTGAATTAGTGGATTAGTAAATATCCGAAGCATTTATCACTAACCAAAAAATCTAAACGTTTTCAAATCTCTCACTCCAATGACTCACAAAACATTTTATCTTGTTGGCACTATGAGTATGTGACACCTCTCTCTAAACGCAATCCCACTTTCAAAACCCACAAAAGCACAAAAACTTTTCGACTTTCCTCCTCCAGCTATAACGGTCGGATATCCCAGTAAAAAACCCAAAACCAAACCTAAAAGAAAAGTTCAAAATTTTATCTTTTTTTTTTGGGGATTCAAAAAATTATCTCATACGTAGGAACATTAAACAAACAGCCCCCAAGCTTTAACGCCGTCAAAACAGAATATCTCTTTATAGGCACTTAACGACGACGGGGTTAACATGACGGCGGCAAATATAAACCTTTGTCTAGTCTCCCTACTTAGTTCTTCCACCTTCAAACCCAAATAGTTTCTATTTTTGGCTCTCTCTATATTTCTCTCTCTAGAAAATTTCCAAAACTCTCTCTCTCTCTCTCTAGAAATTCTCCATCTCTCTTCATTGACATTGTCTCCCACTTCTCTCAATTCGTTAGGCCGGCTGCCGTTTGGAGGGTTCCGCGAACGGTGATTTTTTTTTGGGTGTAAAGTTCTAATCTTTTTCAAATTCTTGTACAAAAAATGGATCTTTTTTGTGAAATTTGTACCTAGGAGAGAATAAAAATTAGGAAATTATGAAGGAAGAGAAACCCATTTCGGAGAATGTGGGTTGGAGTGATTATTGAGATAATTGTGCTTTTTAATTGTAAAAAATGGAGAATAATGGCAATAGAGCTGATATAATTAACCGAGTGAGTCCCCGAGTTGACTCGGTGAGTGAAATGGGACGAGTACACAGAGACCAGTTCCAAGACCAAGAGTTGATTAATGGACCCAATGCAAATACTTGTACAAAATATTTCCTTTTTTTTTTCCTTTGAAGATTAATTAATGTACTTTTGGGCTCTCTCTCTCTCTCTTCTTGTTTCATAATTATTGTTTTGCAATTTATGAAAGAAAATGAAAAAAGAGAGAAAAGAGTTGGGTAAGAGTAAAGTTTCTATTTTTAATGTCACTCTCACACTTCTTCAACTCACTCCTTTGTTTATTTTCTCCCTCTCTCTCTCTCTCTCTCTCCCCCCACATTGGCCTGCCTCATTGTTACTCTAACTTGTGTTGGTGGTCTGATTGGAGCAGGCCAGAGGAGGAGGAGTTGGAGGCAAAAAATCTGGTGATAATTAATGGATTCCAGGTCCCCATCACAGACTCCCAGGTCCAGGGACAAATCAGCAAGAGATCTCAGATCAGGAGATTCCAACTCCAATTCCAGTAGCAATAATAAGCTTCATGACAAAGATAAGGGTGTCAATGTCCAGGTCATTGTTCGTTGCAGGTACCTACCTCTCTTGCCTGTCTGGATCATTTGATCTTTTCGGGTTTCTTCGTGGAGTGGAGTCGTCATTTGCTCGAGTCCCTTTCGCTGTTTGGCGCATTGGTTGTTCGGTTTAGTTGATCATGTATTGTTCAATGTGGTGCAAATGTTCACTCGGTTCTGTTCGGTTGTTGGTATTGATTGTGGTTTTGATTTGGTTTTCGAAGGCCCCTGAGCGAGGACGAGATCAGAGTGCACACCCCGACAGTGATCTCTTGCAATGAAGGCAGAAGGGAAGTGACGGCCGTCCAGACTATTGCTAGCAAGCAGATCGACCGAACTTTTATGTTTGATAGGGTAGGCTTCTCATGGATAGAGTGTGAATTGATGTGTCGCTTTGCATTGCCTGCTGTTTCGTTTGTAATCTTGTTTGATGCTTTCGTGTTCAGGTTTTTGGTCCAACATCCAAGCAAAAGGACTTGTATGATTCGGCAGTTTCGCCGATTGTGTATGAAGTTCTTGAGGGTTACAACTGCACCATTTTTGCATACGGTCAGACAGGGACCGGAAAGACCTATACAATGGAAGGGGGAGCCAGGAAAAAGGTTTGTAATTGTGCGGATCCGTGTACTTATTTGATCCTCGAAATGCTTTGCAGCCTGTAGCTGCAGGCTGCAGCTGCATCTTGGTCCAACATGCTCGTCTCATCTATTTTGCAGAATGGAGAATTCCCTAGTGACGCTGGTGTTATTCCCCGGGCAGTCAAGCAGATATTCGACTTATTAGAATCACAATGTGCTGAGTATAGCATGAAAGTTACATTCCTAGAGCTCTACAATGAAGAAATAACTGACCTTTTGGCGCCCGATGAAACCCCGAAATTTGTCGACGACAAGTCCAAGAAACCCTTGGCTCTCATGGAAGACGGAAAAGGCGGTGTTCTTGTCAGAGGCTTGGAGGAAGAGATTGTATGTACTGCAAATGAAATTTACAAGATACTGGAAAAGGGCTCTGCAAAAAGACGTACAGCAGAGACTCTTCTTAACAAGCAGAGTAGTCGCTCTCACTCTATTTTCTCAATCACCATTCACACCAAAGAATGCACTCCCGAGGGCGAAGAGCTGATAAAATGTGGAAAGCTAAATCTCGTCGACCTCGCTGGTTCTGAGAACATTTCCCGTTCTGGGGCACGAGAGGTACCTCTGCCAATATACATCACCAGATGCATGAGGCTTTCCATGATCTGCAATGATTGCTAAATGAAATTCATTCTCGCAGGGAAGAGCAAGGGAAGCAGGGGAGATAAATAAAAGTTTGCTTACTCTTGGACGTGTGATCAATGCTCTTGTTGATCATTCTGGTCATATTCCGTACAGGTACAGGAACTACTAAGATCAGCAGTTGCCATTGGTATGCCTGTTTTGGTTTTTTCTTTATTATGAGAGGATCTAATGATTATGACCTGAATTCGAACGGCAGGGACAGCAAACTAACTAGGCTTTTGAGAGATTCGCTGGGAGGGAAAACAAAGACGTGCATAATCGCCACTGTAACTCCCTCTGTCCATTCCTTGGAAGAAACGTTGAGCACGCTCGATTATGCGTACCGTGCCAAGAATATCAAGAACAAACCGGAGGTGGGGTTACTCTTGACTTTGCTTTTAAACACATCATTAATGCTTCATGCATCCTGATTTTTTAATCTCTAATTTTGTGGCACTGGTTACTGCTCCAGATCAACCAGAAGATGATGAAATCTGCAATGATCAAAGATCTGTACTCTGAGATTGACCGCCTGAAGCAAGGTAATTCGCTGCTGTTCATATCTTGTGCGAATACACAAGTAAACTTAAACCAATCCCGAGCCCCTGACCGCTTTACGAGTATTCTAATTTCACAAATTTCTTGTGTTCAACCAGAGGTTTATGCTGCAAGGGAGAAAAATGGAATATATATACCACGAGATCGTTATCTCCAAGAAGAAGCTGAAAAGAAGGTAACCTGCATGTTCACTTCTGTTCTGGTGCATTTTCTATTTTGCTTGAGTAACTTGAGCTAATCTATTTTCACTGGTCGTGCTAGGCAATGGCCGAAAAAATAGAGCGCATGGAACTTGATTCAGACTCCAAGGACAAGGTAGATTTGATCGATAATACCTACAAATTGTTCCCTTTTGCCGGTTTCAGTAATTAGACTAATCCTGCGTGTTTTCCATGAATAGAATTTAATGGAGCTTCAGGAACACTACAAATCTCAGCTGAATTTATCAGAAGAGTTAACCGGAAAGCTCCAGAAAACTGAGGTATGGCTGTTTGAGTGACCAAGGAACGACGCCTTACAAAATTTATTCGACAATGTACAATTTCACCCACCTTCGAATGTTGGTCTCTTCCTTTCATTTCAGAAAAAGCTGGAGGAAACCGAGCATTCATTGTCGGACCTTGAAGAGAAACACAAGCAAGCTAACGCAACAATAAAAGAGAGGGAATTTTTAATTTGCAATCTCCTTAGATCAGGTAAGCAGGAAGGGACTACTTCTTGCTTCCACCCTGTTTGGCACTTTCTTGTTTATCTTTGTTCTAATTTTGTAATTATTACAGAAAAGTCACTTGTGGAACGTGCATTGGAGCTTCGGTCAGAGCTGGAAACTGCTGCATCAGATGTATCTGGTTTATTCTCTAAAATAGGTTCGTTTCCTGTGTGGATGCGGTGTGTGTGTGTTTCTAGAATCACCGAGCTACTTGTTATTTATGCAAAGCACACACTCTCTCGTTTTCAGAGAGGAAGGACAAAATTGAAGACGGGAACCGAATAATCATTCAGAAATTTCAGTCCCAGCTGACACAGCAACTTGAGATCTTGCACAAGACTGTTGCAATCACCGTGACAAAGCAAGAGCAGCAACTGAAAGATATGGAAGAAGATATGCAGTCATTTGTAGCAACTAAGACTCAGGTAATGATGCAAAGGTGTCAGCATGCGTGTTCTTTTATTCAGACTGCCATTACAATGTGTGGTCTTCTTCCATGCTTTCAGGCTACCGAAGAACTCCGCGACAGAATTGGAAAGCTTAAATCCATGTACGGATCTGGTATTAACTCTCTGGACAACATGGCTAAAGAACTTGAGGGAAACTCTAGGTCGACTTTTGGTACTCTGAATTCTGAGGTCTTGAAGCACTCAAACGCTCTTGGGGATGTAAGTTAAAACCTTCTTATTCTGCTTTTCTTTCTTCCTGTTTTCATTTCCCTTGTTTCATATTGTTGGCCTATGTTTATGCCGATCAGCTACTTCAAGGAATTGCCTCGGAAGCAGACACGTTGCTTAATGAGCTCCAAAGTAGTCTCCATGTGCAGGAGAACAAGCTGACTGCTTATGCACAACAGCAGCGTGAGGTACACGTCTATGCTGTTTGAAGCGCGTTTCTATTCAGCAAACTTTGTCTATTGCTAGTTGTGCTGGACTAATGCTCGTATCGATCATTTGTACAGGCACATTCCAGAGCCGTGGAAACGGAGCGATCAGTTTCTAAAACACTAGTAAACTTCTTCAAGACTATAGACACGCATGCATCGAACCTGACCCACATTGTCGAAGAAGCACAGACAGTGAATGACCAGAAGTTGTCTGAACTGGAGAAGAAATACGAGGTGGTTACTACCGCTGACCGTAATGTTTCTAGAGTCATGCACAGCAGCTTTCCTGTTCTATTAAATCATGTTTCAATATGTTCCACCAACAGGAGTGTGCGGCTAACGAAGAAAGACAAATGTTGGAGAAAGTGGCGGAGTTACTAGCTAGCTCTAATGCAAGGAAGAAGAAGCTGGTAACTGTCCGAAACTTTGTTGAAGGTGGCCAGCTAAACTTTTCCTGGATCTTAACTAAGATCTTTTTGTTTAGGTCCGAGTGGCTGTGGACGATCTCCGCCAGAGTGCGAACGGCAGAACTAGTAAAATACAGCAAGAGATGTCAATTATGCAGGTCTCTTCGACTTCGATTAAAGATGAATGGACAAACCACATGGAGAAAACAGAATCCAACCACGTAGAAGATACTTCTGCAGTGGAGAATGGAAAGAAGGGCTTGGAGGAAGTTTTACACAGCTGGTAAGAAATGCAAATTTCAGTTGACATTTTATATCGTAATCCCGGATGTTTGCTCTAAATTTATCTTCTGCTGCTGAAACTGTCCAGCTCGGGCAAGGCGAAACTAGGTGCACAACAATGGAGGGACGCTCAGGAATCTTTGCTCAATTTAGAGAAGGCAAATGTAGCATCTGTGGATTCGATCATCAGGTATCCGACCGTTGCAAGTTTAATGCTTCCTGCTTTAATCCAAGTTCCAGGCTCATACATCGACTCTCTTTTCCAGTGAAGGGGTGGAAGCCAATCAGATCCTACGTGAACGATTTTCCTCAGCCGTATCCACTGCACTTGAAGATGTAGATGTTGCAAACACGGACCTCCTCTTGTCGATTGATCGTGAGTATCAACCGTTGTCGATTAACCGAAATTCTGCTTACTACTATTACTGTCCACTGATGAACAAAATATTTGCAGAATCGTTGCAAATTGATCGTGATGCTTGCGGAAACCTGAACACCATGGTTGTACCATGTTGCGAGGATTTGAGAAAATTGAAGGGTGGCCATTACCATGACATGGTAGAGATCACAGAGAATGCTGGGAAATGTCTCCTTGAACAATATGTGGTAAGCAACTTTAAGGATACCAAAACTGTTGTCAGTAGTTCATCACCTTGTTCGAGTTTCGACCTTCTTGTCCTAACACTGTCAAATTATGGACTCAACAGGTGGATGAACCGTCCTGTTCAACGCCGAGGAAGAGGTCGTTTAATCTGCCAAGCGTTTCATCGATCGAGGAACTCCGGACTCCTGCTTTTGAAGAACTGCTGAAAGCTTTCTGGGATGCCAAATCTGCTAAGCAGCTATCATCAAATGGCGGCGACATGAAGCAGCACATTGTGACAGCTTATGAAGCTGCTCAGTCCATGAGAGACTCCAGATTTCCCCTTACTGCTATCAACTGAAAGTGGGTTTATCTTTATAGTTACAATTAGGTACAGGGATTAGATGTGTGATAATACACAATAGTATCAAAGGCGTTATTCGTTAATTGCTTTATTTTTGTATCATCATTGTGGCCACGGAACTATAATATAAGATGAAACAAAGATTCCTTTTTCACACGAGTTAATTTTTGTTTTTTTTTTTGCTTATATCGCCTATTGAAACAGTCATTTGATCAAGTTAGAATAACCATTTACCAGCGAAACATTATACCGAGTTCCCCTACTTAAGGTTCGAACTCGGAACTTTTGTTAGAACAACTGTTTCGTAGTTAACAGAACCACTACTGATGACTTTTACAGATCTCAAATGAATCCATATTCTCAGGCAACGAACACAAAAGAGGAGAACGAGGAATAGTTAGTTCACTACAAGAAGCCATTTCCTGATATGGGGGCCGAACAAAAAAACTAATTGCCACAATAATTAATATACAAACAACCTGGGGCTTAAGGGTTGAGATGCCTTGTGAAGTAGGACAGCAGCCATCCTGCAAGAAAACAACACTTGCTTCCATGAGTAATAGAGTTTAGACGTGATATGATACGATCATAATAATGTCTGTTCATAGCAAAGATATAAGCTGAAGAAAAAATTGAGCTGACAAGGGAGCATTAACACGAAAAAGACTGGTAACGGTTGTTCGATTCGTTTAGGACGACAGATGAATGACTCGCAACTCATGTGGCAAGATCATAATCAAATGACAGAGACAAGATCACCTGAAAAGATGCTCATCATTAGCTTGCACCTAACAGTTCCATGGAGCCATCCCTACCAAACGGTTCGTCGCCGAACTCTTCATTTGTGGAATTTTCATGGTAAAGCAATTTGGTCTCTGGCTCTGGGTTTAAATTAAGAGCTTCCCATGTAATATCCTCCTGAATTGTGTTGCCTTGATCAAGCTCGTGGCCGGAATTGACGTTACCCTCCATGGACTGTCCGGCATCATCTTGAACCAGAGTATCTTCCAAGGGGCCTTCCGGGTTGTCACCTTTTTTATCACGGTCAGTACTAGGAGGTTCAGCGTTGAGGTCGGAGCCCAAATCAAGTTGATCTTCTGTCCCATGGAAAGCAACAGTAACTGTTTCCTGCTCAGGTTGATCAGCAGGATCTTTTTTCTGTCTCTTCCATTTCTTTGTGGACGAAGTTCCATCATCTTCAAAATCTTCTTCTTCTCTCTCTCTATGCAAGTAAACCCACAGTTTCCTGTCCCCATCATATTGCACACAAGGATCCTGTTCATAATGCAGACGGTCCAAAGCCCCGCTAACAACTCCGGTAACTTGAGCATCAGTCACATCCTCCACGATATATTGAGAGTCTCTTATCAAGGTGCAAACATCTGCCCTGGTGCCAATACTTCCAGGCAACCTGGCAGTTGCATCTCTCACAAGACACAGAATTGTAACATGTGGCGGCCGATCACGCTTGAGCATAAAATGGTCTCTGGCTTTTGATGTTGGCTTCCCCCCACATCTTCTTAAAGGTGCCACAATAGATTTTTTACCATCAGCTGCAGTATATTGGAAGGCTCTGTCAGGAACCGAATACCTTAGAAATTCTTCCTTGCGGAAATAGTCCCTCACTTCTTCAGGACTTGGGCTAATGGTACTAAGACTCTTCTGAGGTCGCAAGTCTCTAAATCTTTCTTTCTCATCCATGTTACACTGCATCAACGACAAAGGTGGTGCAGGAAGACTTCCAATTTGTTGCAGGGTCTCCTGACCACATTTTAGCCAATTGGCGAAAGAGTCGACCAACTTGACAAGCATTTTATGGGGTACACCCCAATAATCTGGAGATGTCACCTCTTCATTGTGTTCATGATCTGTTGAGGTTTGAGATACTGGGCCAATCCAAGACCAACTTTTGTTTGATTTTTCATACACAACGAGGGGCTTCCAACCTTTTGCTCCAAGTGGTGCAGTCTTGGATGAAAAAATCTTGAGAACTCCTCTAACCAAATCTTGCAATGGCTCTTGAGTCTCAAGAATACAAGGGTCACCAGGGTTTGATCTTAGACGGTTAACAATCTCCGGGACAGTAAGAAGGGGCAAACTTGTCTGGACAGCATTTTCAGATTTATTACTGCCATCTGCATTCTCTTGAAGAACAACGTTACTGCTGCTGCCTTCAGTATTTCCGTCTGACCCATCCTGGGGCTTCTCAGCACCGGAGAGGGGAGATATCATTGCCATGCGAACTGCTGTAAGAAGATGTACAATGGAAAATGAGAAACCAGTAAGAACAGTTGGAGTGATTGGCGTGTAAGGCTTCTTCTGTGGTTTGTTTTCTGCTTCTACAACTGGAGCTGGGGGGCCCGCTTCTACAACAGGGGGCTGCAAAATATTTAGTTCTGCAGTAACAGCATCAAGCTCCAACTTCCTCTTGCCCTTTTTCTTCAAAGAAACAGGTTCATCAATAGACTGCACGTGATCATCTTCATCTCTTTCATCCATCTCGGCCATTACTTCTTCTTTGGCCTTCCGTTTCTTTGATCCAGAGCTGCATCCTTGCAATGAAGCCTCGCCTCTACTCTGCATGTGCCCTTCCACTTTCTGCCCTTTTTTTAACATTCTAGAAGATTGATATTCATCATTGGAGAACTGTGTTTGACGCAGATGATGCTCCTCAGAGAGAGGATCAAGATGAGTGCCTTCAACTCTGTGCCTGGGATCAAACGAGTGAGCCTTCGGCGAGGACAAAACAGATTCTATTCTCGGTTGGCCATTCTTGCTTACTTTCTGAGTTCGTTTCCTGTCAACGATATCCTTCAGTTTTCCTTGGCCAATGGGAGAATCTTCCAATACTGCAGCAGTGAAGCTACGCAAAGGACTGCTATTTTGAGGCATGCCCTTCTTTTTACCTTTGGATGAGTACCCTGCCATGTGCAGCGGACCTTTAAAGTTAACCACTTTCTCAGAAACATGAGCAGTTTCATTGAAAGCCGTCTCATTCTGCTTGGTGTTCTTCCTCAATTTGGACTTTTTTGAATCTAAGCCATACTTGAAAGAAGATAATGTTTGAGAACCATCATCTGCCATACCACTGGCATAAGCTTGCTTCTTTATGAAAGGAACGTCATCCTCGTCATCTTGATCAAAGTACTCTGATGAGTCTGATTCTGTTTCATCATTTTTGTGATACTTTGCCATCAACGATGGTCTGTTGGGTCCCCCATTCTGCACAAACTTTGCGTGCTTCTCTTTCGAAAGTTTTTTCCCCGAATCATTAAGCGGAAATGCATCAATTACTTGGGGAGAAGCAGCCCTGTAATGCTGAACATTCAGCTCCGGAGTTTCGCTTCCTTTCTTCAACTTCTTAATACCCATGTTCCAATCATCATGCTTAAGAAACGGTTCCACTGGGAAAGATTGCCCTCGGATCTTGGCCTGCCAAGTTGGCTCAGCATATTCTGAAAAACCAAGTCTACCGTGCATCACAGGTAGCTGTGCAGCTCCGTGCTTGAGGGACTTAATCTGGTCACCAACTGGATATTGCTGAAAATTTTCAGGATAGACGGTCCTTCTCTCAAACTCACTTGGCATACTCAATGGCCTTCCTCTGAATGTACTAACATCTGGCAGCTGATTTGCAGACCTATTACGACCATATGCAGTCATATAGTCGTTCTTCGCTGAAAAAGGTGACCCCCTGAAACTGTCAGCAGCTAATGCCTCGTTTCTCAAGAGATCATGTTTCTTCCCAGCTCTTGCAAACCCAGATTTACCAACCCCACTACCATGATGTAGTGCATTGTGAGTGCTTGGAAATCTCATCCCATATGTAGCATTTGGAGCAACACCTTCATCTTCATCATAATCAACTCTCATTTTACCTCTTCGTATGTCATAGCCATCAACCTCAATCTGTCGGTGACCAGGCATTGCTGGTACATAGGGCCCAGAATTCATGTGCACACCCTCATAAGCAGGAGTATACTTGTCCACTGACTTTGCCCCTGCCAACCTTTTCTGCTTCAGATGTTTAGCAACTTCTACACCCGTCACTGGCATCCGTGAAGCAAATTCCAGATCGGAACCAAATCCATACCCAGGAGTACGACCCAACTTCACTACACTGTTCTTCTTCTTCGCCTTCTTAGCCCACACTCGATCGCCCGACTCCTCCAGCGAATCACTCTCAAAATCCTTCTCCGCCTTCTCGTGCATCAAGCTCTTCTGGCTCTTCATAAGATCCAAGACTCTAAGCTTCTCCTCTATACTATAACCCTTACAATTCAACCACGCGTCCCTAATCTGACAAACGTTGCTGATCATTGTATTATGATGCCTCCTAACTAAATGGTAATGCTGCCTCTTCTGAAACAGGGTCAAGCCTTCTCTATACAGTGCAACCCGAGGCTCACACAGCCCGCCCTTCATCCTGTCAAACAACGTCTTCATCGGACTCCCAAAGTGAAAATTCTCGCCCCCGAAGAGCTCCTTGAGCGTACGCATAAACATTAGCTGATCCATATCAGGGAGAAACTTGGTAAGTCCATGCTTCTCCTCTTCAGTCAAACCTTCATTCCACACGTCCATAGACAACACATCCTCCAACCCCTGCAGATCATACAACTCAAAAGGTACACTGCAAGTAACACTCCCGACCTGGCAAAACTCCGAACCCGAATCCCCCAACTCGAGCAAGTCGAAATCATCCGATCCCGCACCCGAATCAGCATCATCGAACTCGTCCTCACCCTCATCATCATCCTCTCCATCTTCCTCCTCCCCCAGCAAGGACGGGACCGCCGCCTCCTCGTCGTCCTGCTCGTCACTCGACATATCCGCGGGAGAAAACTTGGGATCAAGCCCCGACTCCTTGAACCCGTTCTTCTCAATAGCCATCACCAATCCCAAACCCCCAAACTCTCCAAAATCCAATCTTTACAAACCCTAAACCAAAAAACAAAAGAAAATCTTAGAACATTATCAAATAAACCAACCTAATCAAACCAATTAAATTAGAATCCAAGACGTTACCTTGCCAAAGAGAAACAATTCCCCGCGCGCAAGAGAGAGAGAGAGAGAGAGAGAGACGACGAGACGGGAGAAATTTGGGAATTCCGGAAACCCTAGGAGAGAGAGAGAGAGTCGGTTTCTACGTGTTTCGTATCTTCTTCTTTTTTGCGTGTTATGTATAAAAGATAGAGAGAAATAGGAAATTATATTTTTTTATAAAATAAAGAGAAGAAGGTGAGAAGGAGAGGGAGAGGGAAGAAGATGGGGAAGAAGGAGGAGGTGACGTGGACGCTCTGTGGCCGTCCGATTCTATTTCGTGCGCGAAATGACGGAAAAGCCCACCGGGGTAGGGAAAGAGAAGGGAGGGAGCGAGTCGACTCAGTGAGTCGGGGGCTGGGTGGCAGCGAGTCATCTTCTTTCTTTCTTTTCTTTTTCTTTTCTTTTCTTTTTTCTGGAGAAGAAGCAGCTTGGAAGTGGGAAGCCTGGTGGCCGTTGGATCTGTTGGTCGTTGAGTAGTGGCCGTTGGATGTGATGGTCGTTGAAAAGATAGACATTGAGGTTGGGGGAGAGCGTTTTGGTTGACTTGAGGAAGATAAATTGGTGGAGAAGATGAGTTGATATTCTTATTATTAAATTTATTTATTTTTTTTCTAATGAAAATGTAAATCTTTTTTATTTTTCAATAGGTAGTTATTTGCGGTTTATAGGTAATGAGTTTTGATTAAATTAGGGACTAATAAGAAATTTTATTTTCTTGTGATTGTAATTATTGCTATTTGCTCAAGTATTTACGCTGTATTTTTTCAGGGATCAATAAGATTTAAGAAATGTTGTTAAATTTTTATTGGTCAAAACCATATCATTAATGCAAATTTTTAATGTGCTTTTGATATAAATATGATTTTGTATATTTGATATTTAAAATTTTATCATTTTTATAATTATGATAAAGTTAATTCCACCAAATAAACTTGAGAACCAACACACGGTGGTAATTACCGATCGCAACCCAGCTTTTGAGTTCTTGACAAGTAGGTCCTCCAGGACTGAATGTCGGATAGAAAATTGGGCTATTGAGATCAAATCAGCTCTATCAGGCTTGTATATTCTAAAGAGTATTGAAAATCGAGTATTATCGATTCCTATTCGAAATGTTCAAACCCATATTAATTTTTTTGGTGATAACAAACCCATATTAATAATGTAGCATTATTTTAGTTTACATTATATTCAACTTCTATTATCTTGACTTTACCGGAATGGATAATTTATTTCCCTCGTCCACGAAAATGGACCACATCATATATGCATGTCCCTCAAAATAATATTTGATTTACCTAGTTTCGAGTTTGAACTCTTGAAAATGTTGTTATGTTAAATAATTGTTAGGAGAGATTTGTCATTTTTCAAGAGTTCACCTGCCTCGAATCTAGATTAGTCAGGTCAAGTAGGAAGCGATATAAACCAAAAAAATAATATTTGATTTATCCCATATAATAACAGACAAGTCAAGGAATGAGATAGTCCCAATTAACTTTTTGCCGAAGTGTCTCTCTTGCTGTGTATTGCATTACTTGTCTGAAAGATCCAATACCAAGGAGAAAGAAGAAGAAAAGCTGATGCCAACATGACCTAAGTACTTGGTTTCCCAACTTTGGCAGCTTTTTTGGTGTATACACAGACCATTGCAGGAAATTGAATTACATCAAATGCGAACGCAAATACAGCTAGTTTTGTAGCTTTTTTTGCCTACCTGAATTCGAAATTAAACTGTCTGGTTTGTTTGAATTTAGATTAGTTATACTAGTAAAAGAAAAAATATTTTGTTTAATTCAATAGTCCGATGTTATCTTTGTTTAGATGTATATTTACGTAATCTCAAAGAGATTTAGGTTGTCTCGATATACTCGTTCTTCTGATTTTATATTCAATTAATAAAAGTTACAGAGGCTACTTGATTGCCCATATATGAGTAGTTATTATTCGTAGACGTTGTTCACTAGACAATTAGGATCTTTCTCATCAACTCAGAACCTATAGCTAAGGCTAGCTACGGATAACAGAAACCAAGACAGTACACTGGACAAAAAAAACATAAAACCAAGTTATCTTAAAACCAAGAACCTAAAGATGAAAAATAGAAAAAAAAAGTCCCTAGCTACCAACCTAATATAGCTCTAGCTAAAAGAAATTAAGCAGATACACTATATATATAGGCCATCTCCATGCATGCAAATCCAATCTCAGTTGAAACATGACAGGTGCTTGGGATTGCATTCTTCTTTAAGATTTGTAGCTGTGATGGGAAATAGCTCCAGGGTTTTTAAGGGCCTGGGAGTGGGACCCGCATCGTCGTCCTCCTCCTCTTCCTCCACCATCATCATCCTATCATCGCCACAAGTCGATGATGGTGATGATCTTACCATCATGTTGGTGTCCTCCATGATTCTTGATGCACCTTCAATTCCAACCTAAACCATATATACCACAAATTAGTTGACCTTTCTGGATACCAATTTTTTGAATGTACAATTTTATTAATTACTCAAATATAATAAAATATTTGGCTACTTAATTACTGATGAGTGTTAACACTATGGACCTCTGAGAAAATAATTAACTGAAACCCCATGTCTGTATCATGACAGCAAAGATAATAAACCCTAGGTTCTGTGTAGAAATTTGGTTCAACGCATTGGATCTTCTGTTGTAATAAAAACCTTATGATACAAACCCGCAAACGATGCGAAAAGACTCGGTCACAAAAATTTAAAATACGAGATCGTATCATTGGCACGATTCGTATCGCCCTATGCATATGTAAACACATGAAAAAAAGGGAGCTCGCAGGAACATTTCTAATTAATATACGATACACATGCATCTACAATTATTTCTTCTGTACATTGTCCTTTACTATTTATAATTTCTTCCATTTTCCTTGTTTAAAAAAAAACTAAGGCAAGAAACAATACACATAAAGACAAACATCAGAATACTTGGAACTTATTCATCTAACTAAGAACCTTATAAAGTACCTGATAAGGATGAGGAGGATGAGGATGATGAGGATGAGGGAAAGTAGGTGAAGAGTGAAGAGAGGATAGGTGACAAAAACCCGGCGAGGCACTCGAAGCATGAGGAAGATGAACATTATTAGAAAGAGGGTCAAAGTAGTTAACAAGGAGATGGTTACTACAAGCTCGGTCCGGTCGGGTTGTATTGTACTGAAGATGAGGATGATGATGATCATAAGGACAGCACTGTGCTTGCTGATACTGCTGCTGCTGCTGTTGTTGGAGTTGCTTAATGAGCTTCTTCCTCAGCTTCTGCCTGTCCCTAGCCTTGTGATTTTGGAACCAGTAGAACACATTCTTCCCCTCAATCTTCCCAAACATGGAGAGGTGGGCTGTGATCCTCTGTATTTGTGGTGCATTTGGTGTCCTAACCCCATTCCTGTACAGCTCCTCCAGTATCATCAGCTGCTCTGGTGTTGGACACCATCTTGTTGAAGCTACAGGAGACATTATAATTTTTCTTCTTTCTTCCTTTCTGGGTTTGTTTAGGTTTGAGTAGTTGCTCTCTGGGTTATTGGAAGCTGCTGCAATGTCTATGGAGGTGAGGAGGGTTTTGGGAATGAGGTATAAATAGGGGGGGACATAGAGAAGGAAGGTTATTATCTTTTGTTTATTTAGGCGATACGTGTTGGATACCACGTAATAATGTAACAAATAGTAAATTTAAGTACTTGTTATTTTAGCGGTTATTATTTTGAATAAATAAATTTTATTTGTTCGAACAAAAAGGGAGGGACAGAAAGGAAGACATGTTAAAAACCAAGTGGAGATGAATGTTAGAGAGAGAGAGAGATGAAAATTTCAGAATGAGGACAAATTGCAAAATAATGTCATGATGATGCTTCCCCTATAGGGAAATGCAAGACGTAGGGTCACGGCATCGAGATAAATAATTAATTGGATTTTGCTCTAAGTGTCAGTGAATAGAAATCCGAATTCTGTTCTATGATGTAGCCAACTTGTAAATCACCAACCACTTAAATCAAATGGTCATAATAATTTGAGGTTTGAGTTTTGAGTCTAAAAATTATTAAGTTAATTTCGGTCTAAAAAGTTTGTCACTATCTGAGATTCTACTCGAATCGAACTTTAATAAACTCTATTTTAAAGTAAAAACTTCACAATTTTTTAAATATCTGGTATTCAGAGTCGAACATTGTCGAATCTTATTTATGGAGAAGCTCGCTCAATATCCAATAAATCTAATTCGCTTACCTCTTAGACGATTCTTTTCTTCTCTACCTCGGATTTTGGCTGCAAGAATATGAGAATTCCTTAAGGTGAAATTTGGAGTGTATCATATTGTATGTGTGTGGTATATTTTTTTGGGTGGAAATTTGTGTGGTATATGGTTGTAGAGAAGTGACATGAATGATTATGTCATCATCTCCCTACTGATTATTAACTTTCTTTTCAAAAATAGAATGTGAATGTGATTGTGTGTGAGGCCACACCCAGCAAGCAAATCGGATTCAGAAGGCAGCAGAAAACAACTTTTCCTATCCTTGGTCAGCGAGGGGTGGGGCCCGCTTGTTTATACTTTCTAGGGCAAGCAAGTGATAGAACACGTTCTCTCCTTCAGTGTAGGAAACATTATTGGTAAAATACAAATGCCTTCTTCAGGCTTGTGAAATATTTTTTACCAATTTACACAGGCTGAGTTAGTTTATTTCGGTGGAAATGAGGTGGCAAGTTCCGATATATAAATATAAAATATAATATAATTCTAACTTAAATGAACATTCTACTCGAAACCAAGCCTCTTAATTAAAGTCCTACAAACTCATCATCGTGATGGCTGCTATTTGGCTCACGGGTTTTCTATTTCGAAGTTGTGGCCACTGGCATCAGTAAATGAAAAGAAGTACTTGCCAAATCAGCCCAAGCGAAGTAAGTTATGCATGCTGATTTAGTTAACAAGGGTAGAGAAGTGATTGCGCAAACGAAGAGAGATAAAAATGACGCATTAAGGACATGACTATTCACAAGGGTCTATTAGTAGTTTTTTTCTTAAACTTAAATTTGTTTTTGAGGTGGTTGCCACCCTGTAGCCGATTTGACTAGACTGTTATATGGGACTCGCTTTATGTAAGGTCAAATTACTGACTCCAAGATGAAAGGCGATAGTGTTATTTTGTTTAAGAAAAACTACATTTTGGCATAAAGCTATTGATTATCTTAAAGGAGTGTACAAACAGTTTCAAGTAATCCACACAAATGGATGGTTGGTGTGATAAAAGACAATGAATTTACTTAAAAAATTTATATAAACCTTATGAATGCAAAAATACATTAAGAAAACTACCCTAAAAAAAGTGTCCAACATGTCTCTAAATTTGGACATAAATTTCATGGGAGTGGTGAAACGCTGGCCTAAATTTTAACCCCATGATAATATAAATCTGGTTTAATTGAATTCAATAGTCATGAAGGGATAAGTTACGTTTCATGAAACGATTAATTAGTCTCAGGGCCTCGTTTTACTAGACTATAAAGCTGGTCTACCAAAACTTGATTTGTCTAGTCACTTCCCAACATGTCACTCGAGGCCAGATTCCGTCATAAAATAAAAATTCCACAAAATTATAGTTTAACAAATGAACAATTTCGGACTCACTACCACATAATATTAATCCTAACAAAAGATCATCACAACAAGCCATACTGTACATTTGTTGCCCTTCCTCTTATTCTTCTTTATTGTAAGATTTGAATCCAATACTCAAAAACTTTTCTAGGCGAAACTTGTGAAGCCATTATAACATTCGGGCTACTTCGTTTTTTGTTTCTAGGTAACAAAAGTACTGTTTTTAGCCTCACCTGACATTACTATTGATCTCTAAACCAGTCCCCCAATTAAACCAAAATTTAGTGGTACGAGCAGGCCTAACCGCAGACCGCAGGTAAGGTGTCAATAACAACAAAATATGGGGGAAAAATAGCGAATTACATCTTCCATTAATGGATACAGTGCACTGTCTTATCTGGTTGTGCACCACGTCACTTATGTCGATAAACAAATTTAAATATGATCGCAATATAAATATTACTTATTATATTTAACTGGTTTTTTTGGTAAAGAATTATATTTAACTAGCTACAGTTAATTATTTGAGGTTACTTGATGCTTGTTAGATCTATTAATATTCATTTAGGTAAAAATTTTATTTTAATATATTGTGGTATGCTCGACTTGCACACCAAACCATGTGGTTTAAAAATGTATGACTGAGTGACAAAGATTTTTCTAGTTGATATCTCACTATTTGAATAATATTTTTCAACAAAAATATTTCTAAGTATCATTAAATTAATAAAATAAATACATTTGAAAAAATGCATATGAAAAAAATATTACGAGACAGTGATGAGTATTTTATATTTTTTCTAATTTATTTTTCAAAAAAACTTATAAAAGTTTTTCTAGTTATACTTATGGTTATTTTTGTCTATGAAATTTATTTAAATAGTAGAATACTAGTAGACGAACATTTGTCTCACAATCGTACATTTTTAAACAACAAGATAATGATTTGTAAGCAGATTAAACAACATAGTAGTAAATAGATTTTTACCTAAAATTTATACTTAATTAAAATTTTCCTCTGTTGCCACCTCATCATCAAAATAGTTTCCTCAGGAAATTTAAAAAGATCCTAAAGATTCTGTAATATCTCGTGCGTGTGTGTGTCTCCAATTGCTGAAGTGACAAGCAGCTAGCAATCGTACTTGGAAATCCTATCTGGGGTCATCATAATGTCATTATAATTGGGAAATTTTTAAGTTTTTCAGAAATCAAGCAATGGGAAAGTTGGAAAAGCCACGAAAAGTAGATAGAAGAGGACAAATTATGAAAAGATGTTTCCCAAGTTATATCTAGTCAACCAACGTTGACAGTTCCGTTGGAGAAGGACAAAGAAAAAAATTTACTTTGGTACTGTTTTGTAACATTTTCTATCTAGTATTTTGTAATTGTTTTATGTTTTTTTAGTGACACGTGTTTCACAAATTCACATTTTTTAAATACCTTCTCTCACTAAAAGTAAAATTATGAAAAAAATATTTTTTAAAATAAAATTTTACATTATTAATTTCAATCGTTGGAGACCGAATCTTAGGCCTCTGTTTATCCATACTACATCTTGGAAAAAAAATTATGTCCATAAAGCAAAAGAAATCACAAGATGAAGCATAAAGTACTAAAATAATTTTAAAAAAATGAAAGAGACAAATTATGTGGTGATAATTGGTGCACGCTAAATGCTGCCTCGTTGCTTTCTTTTCTGTGGGATTCTGATATGACCAGTGAAATCCAAGTGGTCCGTACGGTCAGTGGAATTTTAATTGCAATATTTGTTTATGCTATTTATCCCTCCTAGTCCTAGTAGCCCCTGTAGCTCCATAGGCTTAGCATAAATATGCAATGCGTAGCCCTGGCTAATTGGATTTTTAGGGAATAGTACCATTGCCAAAGGCTATGCTTGTTTTTTGGGATAAAGATGGCTCAATATCTATATTAAACAAGAGGTTATAATCAATGTTATAAAAAATATTCAGAGAGTGACCCGCTCTGTTCTCCAAGTTGTGGTTTAACCAATCTAATCAGTTGAATCATTGGTCAGACCGGAAGTTTTATTTGCATTAAATACTCATATTTCCTATCTAAACTTTAGGAATCTTCTAGTATCCTAAACTCTAGTACACCAAATATTTTTCTCCCACAAAAATAGTACACCCAATATTTTAATTTTTATCTTCCAAGTTTAGACCAGCTGCACCCGTGCTCTCGGGAGCGGGCCGGGCTGCCAGGTGGAAAAAAACAAGTAAAAAATTATTAAAAATTGAATTAAATAATGGGGTCAAGCCGCGCTCCCGAGAGGTTGACAGGCCTTTGACTTGCGGCCTCGACCCCGAATAGTTTAATATATTTTTTTTTCAATCTACTTTAGTTATACTTGATACAATATTATTCAACTAAATAGATTTTCCAGATATTATTTGTGTGGTTACAAAAATTAAAAATAAATAATATAAAAATTCGTATAAAAATTATAATCTTAACTTTGTTACTATAAATAGAGTCCAATGTTAACATATTTTCTCACACAAATCTAAAATTCGGCAATCGTACTTAATTATGTAATTTGCATATTTCATATTTATAATTTATTATTTAAAAATCTATTTATAGTTTGATTTATTTTTTTTCTTGTTATAATTACAGAATATTTATTTTCGTATATTTATTATAATTTATATATAAACGAAAAAATGATAATAAATAATACGTGGATGAAAGAAAAATTAATTATTTATTCTGTGGCCCAGGTTGGGGTGGGTTGTGGTGTAGGTGGGAAAATATTTAATTGGGTTGGGTTGGGTTGGGTTGGGTGTGTATGAGAGAGAAATTAATTGTTTATTCCGTGACCTAGGTTGGGATGGATTGCGGGTGTGGGTAGTCTTACATTTCCAATACGCACCATTTTCTTTCACCTTTTCTCTCCTAAAACTCTCTCTTTCCAAAAACTCACTTCTTTTTTCCATCTTTTCTCTTTTTTTATAACTATTTGGTATCCGGCTTACTCGGCCGACTAATCAAAGTTCGAGCCAGGTAGGACCTTTGAAATGTGGCAAAGCTCTCCCAACAAATATTTAACACTGCTGAGTTCCCAAGGACTCGAACTCGAGACCTTGGTTAAGCTAGAACAACTCCCTCACCAGTTGATCTAAGTGCTTGTTAGTTTTCCATCTTTTCTCTCTCGTCCAAGTTATTCCTATTCCCTTCTCTTCCATATTCAACCACCTCCCTCCTCATCCATCCTCCGGTGAGTTACTCCTCCTCCTCCATCCTCCAGTGGTTTTTTCCTTCCTCCTCCATCCTCTCCTTCACCCTCCTCCTCCGGTGGTCTTTTTCTTCCTCCTCCATCCTCTCCTTCACCCTCCTCCAGCGACTCTCCTACTTCACCCTTCTCCTCCGGCGGCCTTCTTCTTCCTCCCTTCTCCTCCTCCATCAATTTTTTTAGAAAAGGGTAGAGAGAATTCAAAATTCGAGATGGCCAAATGGGGAAAATGTTCAACTTTTTGGTTTAACATTACCAACCAGATTTTTTTGGGTCATTTTTTCAAACGAACTGCCATGTCTGACCAGATTTTGGGCGGTTCGTTAGGTTGGCATTTTTATGTAAAAAATCGGTACGCCTTTCACCCCATTTCGCAGTCCGACCGTATTTTTTAAAACCCTGGTTACAATACAGTAAAGATAAAAATAAAGACATAAGACGATAAGACCAAACAGGAGACGATAGCCAATCTAATGACTACAAAGTGGCACAGGGGGGAGCGAAGGATAGTCGAGAAGGCACAAAAGCCAAACGACTGGGCGAGATTCTGCCGAGACAAAGCTACAGCCAATAACCACGAGATGAACTCTTGGACATTTGAATGCATACGAGATGTACACAAATAAGAGCCAAGGTCGACAAAAGTCAACCGAGACAAGATTCTCCACCTGCAACCACCGGAAAGGCAGCGAGATTCGAATGGATCTCAGATCGAACAACAGTCGATCCAAGCAAAAGTAGATAAACATAATCCAAAGCCAGACGAAGCCACAAACAAGTGTGACTCATGGACAAAAGCAACACACACAAAATGAAACATTAAGATAAGGGTCACAGAAAATAAACACAAACAAAACCCAAAAAATTAAAGCGAGGAAAGTAAACGACCGACGAGGTTATACTTAATTGGAGTGGAAGTTTTGAGTTTAAGTTTTACTTATGTAAAAAATAGTATTAGAAAAATAATTTTTTATTATAAGATCCGTCGACTCTAAATGTCAACATTTTAAAAGATGTTATTCACTTTGTGACAAAATCATACTAATTTTTGTCTAGAAGTTTATTTTTGTATATTATGGTACCGCTATGTGATTTCATTTTTTGAATTTATTTGGGGCATATTTTTTCAAATTGATATGTTTAATGACAAATTTCTGACAATGCTTTTTTTTTTCAATTGGTACATGTGTGGATGACTAACTTTGCAACATGTCACTTTTTTCTATTACCGTTTTCGCTCACATAGCAAGTGGAACCATGTCAATTGTGTGGGAGTTCTACCACATGAAAATTCAGGCAATTCAACGTTGCATTTGAAGGGGCGTACAAGAAAGAGAGCGTGTGGATCAGACTCACTTATCATGTCGAATAAAGATATAAATCATAATATGTAAAAAAAAACTATATACCCGTATTGTTACTCTAAAGTCAAGGAATTGAAGGGAATTGAAAAGGATGCAGAAGTTTGGTCAGTCTCTCTCTCTCCTCTCTCTTTCTAGTGTGGACAAAGCTCGTTAATACTCGGCCTGGAAAAGATGACACAACACAAAGAATCTAACATTGAAAGCTCATTAAATTGATTGGTGATGGAACAAAACGAAAGAACTCATTTGTTGTCATTTAAAATCTTCTAATTTGTTGGGTGAAACGACACGTTCTATAATTCAGAAGAAGAAATTCACCCCCCCCTTGAAGGCGACGACTCCTCCTTTATTTTGCTTCCCTTTAATTTCCTCTTCCACTACGATGCCATACCTTACCTTTTTGTCCCCACCTCACCATGCATTTTTCTAACCCGAATTTAATTTCAGTGGACCTGTCTGATCAGATTTATCAGCATTTTAATCAAATTCTTGATAAGATCAGATTAAAGTTCTAATTTTCCAAATTTGGTGTGGCTAGAATTTTCCAAGTTTTGACGGATGGGACCATTGGTGCGTTCTTTCACTTTTATATTGTGCCCAATAACTTTTTATTTTTAATGTGGTATCTCCAACACGTGCCACCTAATCAAATGAAACCCAGAAGCATATGGGACTGAAGTTTGCACAAATTTAACTTTGTCTTCTGTGCCATGAGACGAGACTCGTGCAAAAAAAAAGGTTACGAGATCAATACACACTCTAGTATCATGGTAGAGTTTTCATGGTTAATTTTCTACAGTGGTGTAAAAAATTCAGACAATTCCGAGAATGGAGTTGTCAGTTAAAGTATTCATTGTCTGGGGTTGGTTAGAAACTGCACAAAATATTGCAGTTTTGGTTTGCAAAGAAACCGTACAAAATTGTGCAGTTTTTCTTAAAAATGCACTTTTTTGTGCAGTTTTTTGCACAAGCTGAACGCCGCTTGGCTCCGGGTATCGGCTCGGCTGTACCTCGAATAAAAATTCATATTTTTGTGCATTTTAAATTTTTATGTGAAATGCACGATTTGTTGCATTTTTTGGCCATCTATTTTTATGTGACATTCCAATTATGGCCTTGTGTTTTGAAAATTTTTAGGGGTATATTGGTAAATTTAAAATAAAACCTAATTAATAACCTACCTACCTTCTTCTCTGCCATTTTTTCTTCCACCTTGAAATTGTTTTGCCTCTCCTCCTAAAAACCTCCACCCATCCCAACCTCCACCTTAGCAACAACACACATCCAGCGTCAATAGTACCAGTAGAGTCTTTTATGCTACCGCGAA
Organism: Hypericum androsaemum; assembly: GCA_963995505.1. Classification (NCBI taxonomy): domain Eukaryota; kingdom Viridiplantae; phylum Streptophyta; class Magnoliopsida; order Malpighiales; family Hypericaceae; genus Hypericum; species Hypericum androsaemum. The sequence continues at coordinate 3,176,059 of OZ023186.1, read as the reverse complement.
TGCTGCCAGTGAGATCCTTTGAAATATACAAGGTAAAGCAACTATCATAACACAAGATAATTAAATATTTTTAAAAATTATTTTAATTCTACCTGAAATGTGGCGAGTGTGTAGATATCTATACGAGTCAAACTCTTCACGTACACAACCATCTACAAGCAATTACAAAATACTTGCTATAAAATTAACTATCAAATATCACAGATAAACTCAATTTAAAGGATAATTTTAAAACTATTACCTGTGAAATTGTAGTACCACTATGTGAAATTGTAGTCCTCAATTGTTGCCCCAATAAATGTATTTCCAATCATCAAACCTGTATAAAACATAAAAATTTTATTATCAAAAAATTAGAAAATTGAAGCTACAAACATAGAATACCTTCGGTCCTAACAAAGTGAACGGCGGACGTCCACGGATTTCTTTTGAACAAGTTATCGTCGCACTTGCTTTTGACTAATTTTTTAGGAAGAGTTACCGAAATTTTCTTGATGTATTTCCATAGATCTCGTTTCTGCTCTTTTATGTCAAAATTTGAACCATATAAAACTTTATAATCTATTTCAACAATGGACTTTTTTCCTCTACGCATTTCATTCAAAAACACTCCAGAAGTATTTTTTTTATCTGCTCGGTTGCACTTGCGGAGATATGAATATATAAGGGGTACGCCTACTGCCAAGAAACGCATAAAATACTGCGTTTCCTCTAAGAAGCGAATGAGCCGAGCTCAACATCGGAGCCGATGCGAAGATTTTCGGCTGCTGGTACAGCTTGTGCAAAAAACCGCACAAAAAAGTGCATTTTTAAGGAAAACCGCACAATTTTGTGTGGTTTCTTTGCAAACCCCAGACAGGGAATACTTTAATTGACAACTCCATTCTCGAAATTGTCTGAATTTTTGACACCACTGCAGAAAATCATCCAGTTTTCATATCCAACCTAAAATACGAAGATTATATATTTTTCAATGTGGTAAATTTTATTTGAGTCCTCTTCATATGCGTTAAAGATTCACCGCTCAATCACCTTCGGTTTGGAAAATATTCGATTAATTCGTTTCAATACACGTTAATAAAAACTATGAAAATCATGAAATTACTTGTTACAAGCTGCAGTTAATTAAGTACAGATATCTAATGAATTGGCTTCTTTCCAAATATTTTCCTCGTATGCTTAACTCCAAAAGTAGTTACATCCTTGTCACAATAATCCAAACCATGCCAAACATGCCTAGGCAAGAACCTCCGGAAGTAGAAATTGTCCGAGCTCAGATGTGACCTCTCCACCACTCTGACCTGGGCAAAACCCGGCCGCCAGTCGTCGGATCCGGCGAGTTTCAGGTAGAGGTAACACACCGGCGACTCGACGCACTGAGCTGTCACCCGAAATTGGTCAACGGTGCAAGCTTGGAATGGTTTGGGAGGTGTGTGATCGTCCAGAGCGTCAGGTTGCAATGGGTCTAATTGTGTTACGTCCTTTGAGTTTAGGCGACGTACTAAAACGTCGGTAGAGTTTGCGTCGCCAAAACGAATGGCGATGTGATTTGTCGTCTCTGCACCTATGGTACATGTGGTTTCTAATGTGATGTCGTAGGTGCAATTTTCCTGCATAAGAGAATGAATAAAATTCTATTAAAGAGATCAAAGTTTTAAGGAAAATGTAATTTTACCCATTGAATTTAGTAATTATTGATAAAAACAAGTTGAAGGTGTAGATATAATATCTCTGTTTATTTGAAAGTTTGAACAAATCCTATGTTGATGATTATATCGGTCAACAAAACTTATGTTTCTTTTTTCATTATTTGTTGGCTAATATTATGTATTTGATGTATATATGTGATGGTATTTATCAATCAACACTTGTTCAAACCATGAAAATATCCGTTCACAACATTTTTGTAATTGTCAGATTGGTACTTGAAAACAACATTTGAACAACCGCTATAATTCACATCAATAAATTATACTTATAAATGATGACATTTTAAATCTAAAATTTATTTTTTATTACCAACTAAATGATTTACTATTGATTAAAAAACAAAATCTAATCATTACCTTCATTGGCTTCACAACTTCTTCGCCTCCGGCTAGTAAAGCAAGAAAGAAAAAGCAACAAGAAAAGGCAAATCCTCTATTTCTCAGAATTCCCATTTTTTTGTTGTTGACAATGGTCTTAAAGGCACATAATTGCCAATTGTATGTAAAACATGACATTGGTATTTATATATAATCGACGGGGTATAAGCTTCTTTGCTTCCCATCATATAAAAGACAATTATTTCATTAGTTGCTTATGTTTATTCCCTAGGACCGCACGCATGGAATATAGAGGATTGTTAGGGAATATCATCACGGGATTTGCTAAGCAAAGAATATAAGTACCATAATTAATTCAGCAAATTCACCCTGACTATAAGGCTAAAGACAACTTTACTACTTTGTAGTTTCGTGTTTTGATACAAAACTATTTTATGTGATAAAGATTTTACATGATTGTAAACCAAGTGACAATCGTTAACCACAGTTATTTCAACTATTTCATGTGTCATGTCACATTATTAATTTTTTCAGCTTGACATATCACCAATCCTGGATCTAGACGCCACAAAATATTTTCCCAATCGAGATTTGTATCCGAAGCTATAAATTTTGTCATCCTTTGAAAGTGACATATCACACATATAAAACTAGTGATAAAATATTAAAATTAATAACGTGACATCACACGTGAGATAGTTTTAGTAACTGAGACTAGCGGATACTTGATTGTCAATCACGTAAAATCTCTATCACCTGATCAAAAATTCAGAACCACAAAATATAAATGTATCAAAGTACAAAATCACATGGTAATGAAACATAATTTAACATTTATTTAGCACATGTTAATTTTATTCATTCTATTTAGCGAAAATAATCAAAAGTACTTAATGTTTGAGTTGAATGATCAGAACAACCTAGTATTGAATAGCTCACGATATTTCAAATATCAAAATTTTTAGTCCATGAACCCATTTTCCCGTAGAGTACCCAAATTAATTTGTTAAGAAGTAACATTTCTTAGTATGCGGACTGGGCCTCTCACTATTCCAATAATTTGTTAAGAAGTTGGGCTCTTGATCCAACTTCTGTGTATCCCACCTACTGATATGAAGCTTTTATCATCTCTACTATTTCCCAAGGTTTTAAAAAAACGGTCCGACCGGCGATCCAACCAGTCGGACCGTGAATCGGAGTGGAAAGCGTCCCGGTTATGACCTGAAACTCGCCCACCTAACGAACCGGACAAAATCCGGTCAGACCGGACGATTCGACCAGATTTCCAACCCGGAATTTTTCCGGTTCGTAAGGTTCAGGGGCAAAATTGGGAAAAAAAATTATCCAAGAACCTAATTTCCCAAATCAATCCCCAAACAATCCAAGAATCGGCCAACCCTTGCCTAGACTTGCTTAACTCCATCACGTGAAGGTAGTTACAGATTTTGCCCAGCGGAACGAAGTTGCTGAAGGAAGGTGGAGTGGCCGCCACCGGCGACGAGAAGACTGTCGAGGCCTAGAGATCTCCATCTTCAAGGTGCTTAACTCCCAAAAAGAAGCCCACCATCACCTCAAGGGAGATCCAGGCCGCTATCCGCCTTGTCCTCTCCGGTGAGCTAGCCAAGCACGCCGTCTCTGAGGGAACTATGGCGGTTACCAAGTTCACCAACTTTTGGAGCAATCAGGGGGCTAGGGCTAGGTTTCTGTGTGTGTTAGGTTGTGTTGTTCTTTGATTCCATTTGTTTGTTTGTTTTGGAGAAAAAGAGGGATTAAAAAATAAGTGTGTTTGTTTCTGAAGAGAAGAGGCAGGAAGAGTTAAAGTGTGGTATAGACTGTAGACTGGAGAATTCGTGACGATGAAAGGCAAACGACAGCCATGGGTTTTTTAAAAGGGTAGATTACCCTCTAGTCCTTGGCCTTTGGTCACCCTCCTCCAAGGGTTCCCGACTTTTGGAAAAAGATTATCCCGTCCCTAAGTTTTGATCATAACAGACTCTCGGGTCCCTGGAACTGGAATATTCCATATTCTCCGGCGAACCCCCACTTGAAATGACCAAAATGCTCCTTGCACCTAAAAAAATAAAAAAAATGTCTTTCCATCCCTTTACCTTCTCCTCACACTTCATCTTCTACCTCCTAATCTCCCACTTTCAATCAAAACTTAATCAATAACGAAACCAAACCCAACAACGAAACCAACAGCAAAACCTAATCAATAAATTCACACCACAATGAACATACAACAACATCCAATCAATTAAAACCTTCTCCTCGCATCATCCAATTGCAAAAATTAGGGTTTCGGGAGAGACGACTTCAATGGCGAGAGGGGGCAGCGGATAGCGAAGCCGTTGATTGAGGATAGCGACGGAGAAGAAGATGAGGGGAGAGTTCCCGTCCCGGCGGCGGGAGAGAGCAGCGATGACGATGAGGGGAGAGTTCTCATCTCACGTACATTGGAGTCGGGACAACAATATGGAGGCTTCCCTCTCCCTTCTCATTCGTCACGGCGTCGTAGATATAGAGGCTGCGAAAGACGCCGGCGCTGGGGCTTTTAACCAGTAGGTGATGGGTTGGCGACGAGGTGATGACTTCGTCGGGTCGGGTGACGTTGTTGGGCCCACGGTGCGGCGGCCATTGAGGGAGGCGAGGTGAAGGTGATGTTTGGAGGAGAGGGTCTTATTTTCTATTTTGTGTGAAACATGAGGTGTTGGTCTCTTGATTACGGGGGCTGGGGTTTGTAGGTGAGGTATGCACTGGATCAGTGAAGAAGATTGGGGATTCTTCTAAAATTTGTAAAAGTTCTATATGTTCATCTAATTATTTTTGTTCTTCTGTTATTTTCTCTATGTTCAGCGAAGAACTTGGCCACCTGTGTTGATTTGTTTTCTCCTTGGGGTTTTGTTTAATTATCCATCTTTCTCTAAGCCAATAGGAAGAAGGTTGATTTTGGTTTTGGGTTCAATTTAATTTCGAGGGTTGTGTTTTGTTCCTAGAAAGTGGAAGAAGGTTTGGCCATGGAATTGGTTGGACGTGACCCAGGTGAGAGGTAGGAAGAGGAGGAAGAGGGGAGGAGGGGGAAGAGGGATTTTGAAAAAAATAAATAAATTCGAGTGTAACTTTTTTAAGGGGTGGAGTAAAATTTAACAAGAGAGGGTATTTTGGTCATTTCAAGTGGGGGTTCACCGGAGAATATGGAATATTCCGACTCCAGGGACCCGAGAGTCTATTATCATCAAAACTTAGGGACGGGATAATTTTTTCCAAAATTCAGGGACCCTAGGGGGAGGGTAACCAAAGTTCAGGGACGTGAGGGTAATTTATCCTTTTTAAAATATTAGTTTTTAAAATATATTAAAGCTCCGATCTCATCGGTGGTTGGGTCGGTCGGGCCGGTTGACCCAAAGGTCGGACCAAAATCTGGGTCAACTTCCGGGTCGTTTTTGAGAACCTTGCTATTTTCTTTATTGGATGGTCCCACCAAAACATACCTTCTACGGATAGGGTCCAAATTTTCCAGCCACTTTTCATATATAATCTCCGGAATAGACCGCCATAAAAGTTCCAACACCGTACTTTATACTGCCTGATTCTGTTAGAAGTTGAATGCAGAAAATAAAAGTTAATCTATACCTTAGATGTCCAGATACAATGTAGTTTTAGAAAACGTGTTTACCGTAATTGGTGTGGAAGTTCATGCCACCATGGACATAGGACTGGCTATGGTTTTTAACTTTCGGTTACGGTTATAAAAATATGCAACTTAGACTGAAACTTTCCAATAAGATTTTGACTGCTCAATTTTTTAAAAAAAATAAAGAATCTCTACAGATTACTCTAAAAGAATCAACCTATATCAACGACTCCGAAAATTCCAGTTTCACGAGTCCTAAGGTGGTTTCCTAAAAGTTGGAGCTGCAATCAGAACATTCTAGGAATGTTTCGAGATGGTTCAAGGAATTTTTGATACAATTCAGATTTTGGTAACTGGAATCTTCAATTCCAAACCGGCCGATTGGGTGGTTCTATTCGAACTGTGGCTAGACCTACATGGACGTCGCTATTGTTTACTTAATTACGTGGATAAACATGCAACACAAGATTGAAATCACCAATTTTTCCTTAATCGGCAAGACTGAAGTCGCACTTTTTAATTTGCTTAGGATGGAATACCGTCGAGTGAGGTTCCCGCGTACTGTACATCGATGACCTGTAACCGAAAATGAACAGGAAGAAGCATATAGCTTATCTGACTTCAATAGCGACCTCTACCTCTCCATGAAATATGATAGTTTGCCAATTTTAAATTTAAATTTATTTATTTATTTTAACCTGCTTATATCCAAGCATTACAATTTGGGAGAAAGTTATAATACTAGTAGACTATTCTAACTACCCTGACCTAAAAATCAAACGTATGATGGTACGAGGATACTACCTACCTAAATTCTATCCTTCAATACGTAGCATTCCCCTCGTACAAGTACGAAGTTGTAGCCACCGGTTTCGGTTAAAATCTATTCCATAAACCCATTCTTACTGGATAAAAATTGAAATAAAAAAAGAGCCCATCACGGTAAATACCCACTCTAACGCTATCACTGCGAAACCGAATACTACGTATTGCTCCGATACAACCAACTTCCCCTTACATAAATTAAAAAAGAAACCCCCACCCCAAAACCCACCCATTCCAAACCCCCAGGTTAAAAAATAACCTGTAGCCGAAGATAATTGTTATTCCACTCCCTTTAATATATCTAGCTCCGGTGGCATGGGGTCAAATAGCTTCATCTTCACCCGGATCCAGCTCGTGATTTTAGCTGAGATGTAGCTATCACCAAATTCCAACTCTAATATAATCATGATTTTAGCTAAGATGTAGCTATTAGCTAATTTTAGGCGATGGAAACACCAAGAATGTACATTGAAAGTAGGCCTGTATAATAAGCATATAACCGTTACTTAAACAAATATCAAACTCACTGATGGACCTATAATTCATCACAAGTGTTTTAATTTGTTAAACGGAGAAATCAAATAGCTACATGAACTTTACGATAATTCTAACTTAATTAAGAAGTCTCGAGTTCGATCAATTGAGAATATAACAGTGTTAAATACTTATTTGAAGAACTTTATCATCTTTCAAAAAATTTACCCCAGTTCAAACTGAAATTAGTCGGTTATGAATATCGGTGCTATAAAAAAAGGAAATAGAAGGGTTTGACTTGAAGAGGAAGGTGGTCAACAAATTGGCTTTGAGTGCACTCTAGAGTAGCTCCAACAACTAGTCGAATAAAAAATTAGAACATGTTTGCTCCAATAATTTTCTATCTCTAGAGCCTAAGCAACCGACCCTTTTCTCTTCTTGCGTCTATAAATTCGTAACAGTTGGAACATTGACCAGCACCAACACAGAAAAAGGAGCATCTACTACAAAATTCTTACCATATTTATTTCCCTACAAGGAAAATACAAGACAAGACACAAAAACACAAGATGGGTTCTACTTCTGTTCTTGTAATGCCAAGTTTCCTAGGAGTTGCCATCTTCACGTTGGTGATCTTCTGTTTCCTTCCTCAGCCGACCATTGCCACAACGAGGCACTACAAGTTTGATGTATGTTTCGACTCGGATTTCTTTTTCTGATAGGCAAACGTTTCTTGAGTTTGAACCCGATTTATGAAGTGCAATCTCGAATCTCCATCGCATTATTTGTGACTTGCACAACAAGTTTCACGGGTTCTTGGATTTAAGATAGACCATACATGATTTATTTTGTCTCTCGTAAATTTTTTCGAAAGATGAATGGTCTAAATATTGTTGCGTGACGCAACGAGCTTACACAATTTTTTCTTGTTAATTATCTAATACATTTTGCAATGGGCATGCAGATCCAATACCAAAATGTGTCTCGCCTATGCCACACCAAAAATATATTCACAGTAAATGGGCAATTCCCTGGACCTCGCATTGTGGCCAGGGAGGGAGACCGTCTTCTGATCAATGTCACTAATCATGTCCAAAACAATATTTCCATCCACTGGTATATAATATGTTACACCATACACTAATTGAATATACAATGTATTAATCCTTAATTGTGATTAATTAATTCAAATCGTGATCAGGCACGGAATTCGACAACTTCAGAGTGGGTGGGCCGACGGGCCAGCCTACATAACCCAGTGCCCCATCCAAACTGAACAGAGCTACTTGTACAACTTCACCATTGTAGGCCAAAGAGGCACCTTGTGGTGGCATGCACATATCTCTTGGCTAAGGTCAACCTTGTACGGCCCAATCGTAATTCTTCCCAAAGTTGGTGTCCCTTACCCTTTTCAGAAGCCTCACAAGGAGATCCCTGTTATGTTTGGTAATAAAACAAATAAGGATGTTTGGTTTCAATATTTTGATACCACTTATTATTTCGACACCAACTACGTCGATTAATTCAAGTTCAAATTTGAATGTTACTTTCGTAATAACTCGAATGATTCGAATTAAATTGCAGGAGAGTGGTTTAATGCTGATACTGAGGCAGTGATAGCCCAAGCCCTACAAACCGGAGGAGGGCCAAATGTGTCTGATGCCTATACAATTAATGGGCTTCCTGGCCCATTATATAATTGTTCTTCTAAAGGTATAAAGAGATGTTCAAATATTTCCTCTTCAAAAGTACTGTCTGTTCCTAATATTACAAATCCTACTATGTAGATACATTCAAGCTGAAGGTGAAGCCCGGAAAGACCTACATGCTCCGCCTGATCAACGGTGCGCTTAACGACGAGCTCTTCTTCAGTATCGCGAACCACACGCTTCGAACCGTCGACGTTGATGCTGTTTATGTCAAGCCATTTGACAGTGATGTCCTGCTGATTGCCCCTGGACAGACCAGCAATGTTCTGCTCAAGACCAAACCACATTCTCCTGATGCCTCATTCTACATGATGGCTAGACCATACGCGACAGGCTTGGGAACTTTCGACAATTCGACAGTGGCTGGGATTTTGGAATACCAAGCTCCATCCAAAACAAGGAAATCCATGCCAATCCTCAAGCCTACTCTGCCTGCTCTAAACGGAACTGCTTCCGCGGCCAATTTCACCAACAAACTCCGAAGCCTCGCAACTCCTCAATTCCCCGCCAATGTGCCTCAGAATGTCGACAAACAGTTCTTCTTCACTGTCGGATTGGGAACCAACCCGTGCCCGAAGAACCAGACATGCCAGGGGCCTACTAACAAAACCATGTTTGCAGCTTCAATCAACAATGTATCTTTCACAATGCCAACCACAGCTCTGCTCCAATCACATTACACGGGCCAGGCACTTCGCATCGCCTCTCCTAACTTCCCGACCAGCCCCTTGATCGCGTTCAACTACACGGGGACCCCACCGAATAACACGATGGTCGGAAATGGGACCAAGCTGGTGGTCCTTCCGTTCAACACCAGTGTCGAGGTGATCATGCAGGACACCAGCATTCTTGGTGCTGAGAGCCACCCTCTTCACCTCCACGGATACAACTTCTTCATCGTCGGTCAGGGATTCGGAAACTTTGATCCGAACAAGGACCCTGCAAAGTTCAACCTTGTTGATCCAGTTGAGAGGAACACTGCTGGTGTACCTGTTGGTGGGTGGGTTGCCATCAGGTTCCTTGCAGATAACCCAGGTTGGTACTAACAATCTACATTATGTTATTCTAGAAACCACCCGATATCCGAACCAATGTTTTAAAAAATGTGATCTGGTCGATAGATGAATCGATTGGATTACGACACCGGACCAAATTCGGGTCATTTTTCACCTAAAACCGGATGGTGGTTCTGGTCAACAGTGTTGACCACTAGTTCAATTGGTCGGATCGGTTGGTAAAGAAAAAATAGACAAAAATCTTTTATATTTTTTTGAATTTTATTAGATTAAAAGTAATTAAATTATGATTTTAATACTTGTAAATTATAAAAATTTCAAATAGATTATATTTATACTTATTTGAGATTTTAATACTAAATATAGTTAATAATATATAATATTTATTCAAAAAAATCCAACCTGGTTGGTCGGACCGAGTGAACGAGAAAACATAAAGAATCTTGGGTCGTCCTTTAGTGTTTTCTAAAACATTGATCTAAACCAACTACGTCAACTACTTTGAATTTAAGCCGAGTTAGATCACAAAGACAATAAAACTCTCTCTACCAAATTTTAACACAATTACATTCACATATTCGAATTCGAGCTCTAATTAAACTAAAATAACTCTTTACATCAGTTGATCTAAGCAATCGGTGATATTATTCAACCACTAACAACTGTGGATTGAAATTACAGGAGTTTGGCTCATGCATTGCCATCTGGAGGTGCACACGAGCTGGGGCCTGAAGATGGCTTGGGTGGTATTGGATGGGAATCTGCCTAACCAGAAGTTGCTTCCTCCACCCGCCGATCTTCCCAAGTGTTAAGACATTTCACCAACCCTCCAACTAAACAACTCTAACCAGTCCGCCTCTGAGATATTCTTTTTTATCATCATCATTCCTTCCTTTACAATTTTTTTGTAACCCGGCTTTATTTATTCCTTGTATTTTCTTTATTGGATTCCGATTGAGAGAAATAATGTTTGAGTGCCATTGTGGAAATGAGGAAGAGCTCGAGCTTGGTTTTGTAGCTTGGATACCACAATGTATGTAATTTGCTTTCAAAACAATGAATTGGAATTGGTTTTGTCGTTTCTTTTCTTGGATAAATATCTTTGCTAGATACTCACTTGAGCCAAAAATCACCCACTTGTGTAAAATATCACTCATGGATCAACCAAAAAGTGAGTTCTTTATATTAATCAAAAAGTCTAAAACTCGAGTAACAAAAAAAATTTTAAATTCAAAAATTTTATCTAATTCAAATTCAGTTTAGCGAATTTAGTAAATATTCAAATATTAACTGATTTCGAAAATATACCTCACTTGGATATGTAGTTAAAAGAATGGATATAGTAATTACATATTAGTTTCGGTTTCACCCACTAGACCGACTAATTTTACCGATTTTAGTATAAGAGATGAAATACTACTCAACGACTACTCAACGATTTCAAATATTAACTGATCTCTTTGACGGAAGACTACTCAACGACTCTTTTACGATTCAAGGAATCGGCACATGGAAATTGTGCAAGCGCTTTGACCCTCATTGATGTTTGGCCGTGATTTCATCATGCTCCTAGGAGTTTTAAGCCTGATAATTGTCTATTGCTTTTCTAGGATAGTCGTTTATCTAGTACTTAAGAATCTGTATTTCGATACAGTTTGGTGTAACATTTTGGTATCGTTTTGAGGTGCAATACAACTTTTACCTTAAAAAAAAGAAATTAAAAGACTAATGTCAGTAGTTGGAATATGTGATTGAATTCTACACGTAATTAACATGGAAACACCCATTTTGCAAATATATTTGGAAGAAAACAAGAAAATGAAAAGGGAATCTCAATCTCCAAAACTATAAGTGCAAAATACTTTTGCCGTTGGCCAATATCAACAAGAAAGAAGCACATGACATGGATGAATGTGCACCTTGTTTCTAAAGGTGGTTGCGATTCCAAGCCGACTTTTCTTGCGACCAGAGCAATGCCGGTTGTCGTTTCAGGCAAAAAGCTACGTGGGTTAGTCGGCTGATACCAAATCTCACGGTTAAAATTTTATTAATAATAAATATTAGAACAAAAATTCGTAATCTCGCAACTATTGACCTTTTCAAAACTCTAATAAAAACCATACCAGAGAAACAGTGCCGGCGATAGCGCCACGATAAAAAATCTCTGTATACAATCCAAAACCTTAATATTGTTATGTTTTAAGACTCTAATTTTGAAACCTCTCGATTAAAATAATATTTTGACCAGTCTGACCGCTACCCAGGACCAAACCCGGGTTTATTTTTGTCTAAAAACCAGTAAGCAGTTCGACTGACCAAAATCTGGTCGGACTGCCTGGTCAGGTACTTCCAGGTGACCCAGTTTGCCCGGATTAAAAAAATTTGTGTATATTTTTTTTTTCATTTTATCGGATTCAATTTAGAAACAAAATCTCAACTTCCACGCTCGAAGCGTGTACATCACTTTTGGATCACAACAAGCTTATCTTTTAAACAATTCTCGATAATATGTCAACTAAGTCAAATGAATTGGACAAATATGTCGAACAAGAAAACTTGTATAATCATCTTCTTGGACTTCTAGAGTTGTTTAATTCATGTTTGAAGACTTTGTTTGGATAAATTGTATAACAAAGTTGCTAAATATTTGAACTTAATTGGTATTTTATCATTTTTATGCTAAATTAAATTTATTAAACCTTATTTAATAATATTAATATAAAATATAAGTTCTGATTTGACCGGTTGTCCGACCAGTCGGACCAGACGAACCGAAAATTTTAAGAATTCTGGGTCAGTTTTAAAAATATTGGATTAAAATACAAAGAAAATTTCATGCTGCAAGTAAAACAAGAGTAGCCTATGTTTAAGGGAATCTCTTACCTGCTCAATGACAATAAGCAACTAAACGAATTAGATGATTCCTATCAATATCATGAATCTCACATTTATAAGTATCATAATTTACTCAAACTTGCAAACTAGCCATGGCTTCTTCAGTCCTATCCTCCCTTCTGTTTCTCTCCTCCATTTACCCATTAGCCCAATCCTCCTCCATCTTCAGAGAGTACATAGGAGCAGAAGACAATGGCGTCAAATTCTCAGATGTACCAATAATTCCACTTCATCCTATCCTTTGCAATTGACTACTCCTCTTCTTCTTCTCCTACAAATGGCTACTTCCATGCATATTGGGACACACGCAACCTCACCCCACAACACATCTCCTCGTTGACATCTCTCAACCCCAATGCCAAGGTAGCCATGAGCCTCGGCGGGGACACGATAAGCAGCGGTCCAGTGGGTGCTCGGATACCGAGTTTCGTTTACTTCAAGCCCACGTCAGTCGCTTCGTGGGTCTCCAACGCAATCCATTCGATAACACACCTCGCAACCAAGTACAACCTCGACGGGATCGACATCGACTACGAGCATTTCGAAGCCGACCCCGATACATTCGCGGAATGTATCGGGCGGCTCCTGTTCTACCTCAAGGGCCAAAGGGTCGTCTCATTCGCATCCATAGCTCCGTTCCAAGACGACACCGTGCAGCCACATTACGTGGCGTTGTGGAGGAAGTACGGGCATCTTATAGACTACGTCAACTTCCAATTCTACGCGTACGACAAGATTACGTGGGAGGCAAAGTACTGGTGAGCTTCGGGACGGACGGGAGCGGAGGGTTGGGCCCCGAGAACGGGTTCTTCGATGCGTGCGAGAAGCTGAGGGAGAAGGGCGAGCTTCATGGGATATTTGTATGGTCGGCTGATGATTCCAAGAAGGATGGGTTCCGGTACGAGATCCAGGCACAAGCCTTGTTAGCCAACAACACAAGATGATGACCCGAACACGTTAAATTGTCGGAAATCTATGGTTCGATTTTTAATAGGTTAATTGTGGTGTAAAAGTTTATCTTAAAAAATGATGGATTCTTAAATTTTTAGGGCGAGTAAATACTCCGAAATCCGAATTTGAAATTCCATTTTTGATCCATTTCTTTAATTTTTGTTCTTCGTAATCGGGTTCGGCTTCGGTTCGGATCGGAGATAGTTTAATTCAAGTTATTCAAAATAAAAGAAATCAGATTTACATTTATGTCTGCCCCATTGTAATTAATATATTTGTTAGATAAAAGTTAACTTTATTACTTTGTTATTTAATCGACTTGCACATGACTACTATGTAGTTTATAAATATTTGACCGAATGATAGAAATTTTTTTAGTTGAGACTTCACTGAAAAAAACTCCTAATTTTCATTAAATAAAAAACTGTAAAATACATGTCTTCATTATTATATGAAAAAGTTTCATATGAAAGATATTAAGAGAGGAGGTTTTTTTCAGATTTGTTTAAAAAAAATGTAAGACCAAAATTCTTCCCTAACTATAGTACTATACATAGGGTAAAAATTTGTCAAAAAAATTCAAATAATGGATTATCAATTAGAGAAATCCCTATCATGCCATCATACATTTGCTACCACCTTAATAGTGGCGTAAAAGTCTGGCTAAATCTCGTGGATTAAAGTGATTTTTACTTATTTATTTAAAAAATGCTCTTTAAGGTACGTACCCCTAATTAATTGATAGATCATCACATCTGTCGTTCATTAGTATTGACTATTGATAGAAGATACTAGTTAGTTAGTTGTAGCCAGTTTTCCACTATAAATAGGAGTTATTCAATTGTATTGATCACGTGAACAATTATTATTCCAATAATACCAATTTCTATTATTATTCCCTATTCTTTCTCTCTTCCTTTTCCTACATTCTTGCTCTCCCTAAACTTTTTTCTTGGATTTCTACAAGAGTTCTTGAGCTCCTTTCTCAAGGATCATCACAGGCTACTTCTCCGTTCTCTCTCTCTCTTCCAATCCAATCACATTGTCCCTAAACAAACCAAGCAAACATGAAATGACAGCCATTATTCTCAAACCAAACAGATTCCAAGCCGAACAAGAGTCTTTCAAAATGCAATCCACCTATACAGAACGGCCTTTATCCAACCGAACGGATTGTCGGACCAATACTTTTTAAATTTTTTATCTTAATGATTATTAGATAAGATGAAATAAGTTCAATTTAATATAAAAGTGAAAAAATGTAAAAAAAATTTCAAATATTCACCAACTAGATATAGATTTTTTTGGTCGGTTTGCAACTTTTGTTAAATGTTTATAATTTTTTGTGGTTTTAATTTTTTATTTTTTGTTGACCATTTTTCATCACCCGAAGGTGACCGATTAGGCGGTGTCACTGAAATTTAAGTAGTCGAACTGCCCTCTAATTTTCAGTGAAAGAGTGGACCTAGAATTGTCCCAGGCAGTGGCCCTACAGGTTTGGACTAGTCTCTGTTTGACCCATTCTTATTTGGGAAAAGTCCACTTTAGTACCTTGTAGTATCGTTCAAAATCACTTTAGTACCCTGTGGTAAAAAACTGACCAATCGAGTCATACTTATTCCAATTAACATCAAAAAGGTCCTCGAACAGCTGCCCGGACCCGCCCGAACCCTGCCCGGACTACGTGGCCAGCCGCGTCACCAAAACTTGATGACGTGGCGCCACGTGGAGGAGGAGGAGGAGGATGAGGAGGAGGAGGACGAGTCGGAGGAGGACGAAGCGGAGGAGGAGGAGGACGAGGAGGAGGAGGAGGAGGAGGAGGCGGAGGCGGAGGAGGACGAGGAGGAGGACGAGGAGGACGAGGAGGAGGAGGAGAAGAGGAGGACGAAGTGGAGGAGGAGGAGGAGGAGGAGGAGGAGGCGGAGGAGGAGGAGGAGGACGACGAAGTGGAGGAGGAGGCGGAGGAGGAGGAGGAGGAGGAGGAGGAGGAGGAGGAGGAGGACGAAGTGGAGGAGGAGGAGGAGGCGGAGGAGGAGGAGGAGGAGGAGGAGGAGAGGAAGAGAGGGAAGAAGATGGATGTCCACGTGGCGCCACGTCATCAAGTTTTGGTGACGTGGCTGGCCACGTAGTTCGGGCAGGGTTCGGGCGGGTCAGGGCTGCTCCGGGCAGCTGCCCGAGGACCTTTTTGATGTTAATTGGAATAAGTATGACTCGATTGGTCAATTTTTTACCACAGGGTACTAAAGTAATTTTGGGCGATACCACAGGGTACTAAAGTAGACTTTTCCCTTCTTATTTTGCTAGACCTAAATGCATAGTTTAAAAAAATGCGGTTTGACCGATCTGCGAATCGTCCCCTCCAGCGACTCATTTTTATGGTAAAAAATAGACTCCGATCGAACCATCCATTATCTGGTCCGATCGGGTAATTTTTAGCCTTGTTCAGACCAAAAAAACACCGGTTCAACCGGAACTTACAAATGGCTTAAATTTTTTAGGGACAAAATCGTGAGTTTGGACAAAAAATTACCCCTTTTTCCCATTTCTTCCACGATTCAGAGTCTCAGGAGAGAGAGATTCGATGAAGAGAAGGAAAATTGGAAACAAATTTTTTTTATCACCCCCTGGAAGACCGGCGGCGACCTCCCGCGACGATTGACGTCCCCCAACCACCACCACCCTCCTTCGTCTCCTGCAAATCGCACCTCAAACCAGCGGGCAAGGACCACCACCTCGACGCTCCGGGCAGGGAGAGGGAAAAAGAGAGGATATTTTTTTTAGGGGTGAAAAGAGAGAAGATATGAGTGGGAAAAGACTAAAGAGGAGTGGATGAGTGCAGTAAGGGAGAGGAAGAGAGAGAGATGAAGAAAGAAAAGAAAAAGTGCACGGGAAAGAGGAAAAAAAGATAAAGAAGGGAAAAGTGTTTAGAATATGAAAAGGGGAGAGAGGGAAGAGATAAAGTGTGTATATATTTTTTTTTTTCTAACTATATAATAATATATTTTTACAATATTTTATTAAAATAAAAAAAGTCTGGTCTGACAGCTAGTCTAAATATTACACTAAAACCCGTGCACTTTTAAAATTATGTCTAAATATTTAGATTTTTTTAAGGATAAATTATACTAAGAACCGTCTTCCATATTTATAAAGTAGATTAAAAAATTCATAAAATTCAATTTTATTAGAGTCCCTTGTTGATGTCATCTTTTTTCATAACAATGACTTTTCTACCCTCAACAAGTTAAAAAAATCACTAATTTTATCTCTCTCCTTCCTCTCTATTTCTACCGAAAAGTCATCCCTCCCCCCGCCGGCGACTTCAGAAACGGCGACCGGGAAGGAGAAAGCGGTGGTTCTCCTCGACCTCCCTGAGGCATGACCGCTATCTCCCTCATCTTTATCCCACTGCGAGGGCTGCATAAGCAAGTGGAGCCAAATCAAGTGTCGGTGCCCTCTCTGGCCGTCGCTGGCTTCTTCTTCTTCGCAACGGTTCTGGCGGGGAAGGGCATCCTCGCCGCCGACGAGTCCACCAGGTCGATCGGGAAAATCAACTTTTATGCCGTGAAATCGATGAGCAAGCAAAATGGTTAACATATGATTAGCGCCAACATTAATTTCTTAAAAAACAACCCTACCATGTACCCAACAATCGGTTATCAGAAAACAAAACATATAAACCGACATGTAAGTAGGAGTTTGTTTGCTACTAGTAAGAGTAGGTCCTTCGTTTGGTTGGGTAATTCGCAGTAGGCCTCCTGCGTTTCTTTTTAAATTAATAGTGTCCCGTGAAGCTTCGAGCATCCTAATCATGGGATCGCATGGTCGATCTAAGTTCCTCGCTTCAATATGAAATTGGAGATTATAAATTAGTAGTGTCTTCATTCTTACTTATAATTTTATATTGGGAAAATTACCCTCACATCCCTGTACTTTGGTCAGCCTCTCCCTAGGGTCCCTGGATTTTGGAAAATGATTGTCCCGTCCCTAAGTTTTGATGATAATAGACTCTCGGGTCCCTGGTACCGGAATATTCCATATTCTCTGGCGAACCCCCACTTGAAAAGACTAAAATGCCCCTCCCACTTTAAAAAATAAAAAAATCCATTTCTTTCCCCTTTCTTCCTCCTCCCACTTCATCTTCAACCTCTTGCCTTAAACTAAAACTAATAAACCAATAAAAAAATCTCACGGTTCCTAAAGCTTCATTCTCAAGCTCACAGGAACAAAGCACCTCCAAAAATGATGTTGTTGCAGGAGAAGCAAAATTCACACGGCAAAACTCAAAAGGGTACCCATTAGAGGTCACTAAGCTTTACCCTACCGAACATGAAAAAACCAGAAAAGCCTCCAACTTTATCTCTCCACTTGAAAACCCAACTCGATTCTGGACCTGGGCACCCAAAAGACACAAACTTGACACACACAGAGAAAAACCCTAAGGGCAGCCACAAGGGGGTGGAGTGGAGGTTGGGTCGGAACCTGGGTGGAAGCGGAGGGAATAAGGGAGAGGACATCCCTGAGCAAGGCGACAGAGTGCTTGTAGCGAAAGCGGGCATCGTCGAGGGCGTCGCCGGAGGAGGGAGGGAGGGCATCGTCGAAGGAGGACCAGAGGAGGGGGTTGCATAGCTCGTCATTCATGGAGTGAAGGATGAGGTAGGCGGCTTGGATGGTGTCCTCTAGATGCTTCTGCCCCTCCGCCGCCAGCTCCTCCTTGCTCCTCTTCGATTGGGATAAGTCCTCCATTTCCAAAATTGGTGAAACTATTCGTCGGAGTACTACATTAAATTGCAAAGTTACGAAGGAATTCAGATTACTATCCTAATTTCTGTACCCTTTTCCTGTCCAGGGAGAAGGGAAGGAAGAAAGAGAGAAGGGAAGGAAGAAAGAGAGACAAATTTTTTGTTTTTTAGTGAAAGGGGCATTTTGGTCATTTCAAGTGGGGGTTCGCCGGAGAAAAATAAATATTCCGGCTCCAGGGACCCGAGAGTCTATTATCATCAAAACTTAGGGACGGGACAATCATTTTCCAAAATCCAGGGACCCTAGGGAGAGGCTGACCAAAGTACAGGGATGTGAGGGTAATTTGTCCTTTTATATTCTACCCAAAATATTAAGTCTATAAATAAGCGGATCTTCCACCGAATACAAACACACTCTAACCAAGATATTTAAGCCAAACCCACCAAATCTTTCACTCCACTAACCTTAATTCCGATAAGGTGAAATTTTTGTCCCTCGGTTATTGGTGGCATGAGCAGGAAGGTGTTGTTTGCATCTTCGCGATGCATTTGTCAGCTTCTTTCTCATACTATCTGTATTCACTTTCATGAGTGGATGATTGTTTTGACCTTAAGGTCGGGAAATTAGCAATGTATTTTTTCAAATAGTATGATATCACTATTGTACTATTCGATGTACATCTTGAGATATATAAAATTAATCCATTTACCAAAAAAATATATTCCGATAACCCACATCACGATTTTACCTAAAACTTTCATCTTTAACAAAAGAGACGAAAAGAAGAGGACTCGGAAAGGAAAAGACCTCAACTTTTCCACTCCCCAAGGGCAAAACCTTTTGGTGCAATTCCCTTTTGGTGAATTTTGTTGTCATCGCGTAGACTGTAAACCATAAACCGTATCAACCAGTTACAATACATTGCATAAAGAAAAAAGAGAGCTTAAAAAGAATTATAATCTTAATTCTTAATGAAATGTTTCTAGGCGATATTCCTAAAAAAAAGTCATTATATTATTACGGACTTGAATTTTTCAAAAATTGCTACATTTTCTAACTCAGGTGTCACAAACTAACTTTTTTATGCAAGCTATCTGTGCCTGCAAAACATCAGTCTATGATACAAGAATTTGTTAATTTAATTTATAAGTGAATAAGGTCTACTTATCAATTGTCTACAAATGTTGTGACGAATATGAACATAACCCGTCTCCTTAGTAACCCGTCTACCACCAATAACGCTGGCTAAGGGCGCCAACCTAGAAACCAAATCCGTCAAATTCTTCAATTGTGCAATGCCTCTGCACATAATTCTAAACATCACATCTCTATACAAATCCTCCCTATTTAATCGGCGACACTCACTCTAATCAACATAGCAAAATTGAGTGAACATGGTAGAGATCTACCGGCTCATAAAAAATAGCTTTTTTTTGTAGATGTGGTGGGTGCTATGGCACTCATTTATTCGGAAAATCTCAAGAGTTCAACCGTACTAGTCTTGGAGCACCCACTCCTGTAAATTCTTGCTTCATACATAAAAAAGCATAATTCTTGATCACGGAAATTCTTGTTAAAATAGAAAGAGAAATCATGTCAATTATTGTAAAATTGTCCATTATAAAAGGAAAAAAATCATGCAGATGCTCATGTTTCAGGAAGAGAACAAGTTTGCATTTTATTTATTTGAATGAAAAAATAGGAAAATAGTTGATAATTCTATTTGGAGACCTAACCATCAACGTCGTGAACTAGACGCCAGATGTATCAATTGTGTGCACAACAATGGGAGTTCTAACACTGTGGACGCCATCAAACCATACGAGTGCTGCAGATTTGAACAAGTTCTCTGAAAAGCCTTTCCCGGAGACGGTGACATTAAAAGATTTATTTTCGTTCAACGACTGAAAAGAGAGCGTTTCAGGTTCTACTTTAACTTCTAATTCTGAGGTCGGAAAAACTTTTGCCTGGTAAGTAGAGTTGGCTTGTCCGACGTTGGTCACCGTTCTTTGGAACTTAAGTGCGAAAGAAGTGTTCTGGTTCACTTTAGCCGTCAAGGAAGGATAGTTGAAATCCAAGATCAAATCCTTTTCGCCTCCTTTTGGACAACTACTATTGTCGCCAGTGATTATTCCAAGCTTTTTTTCATCAAAACCAATACGACAGAGTAGCTTTACGTAATCTTTTTTTTGTGCCTCGTAAACAAGACCGGGGTCAGCCGCCTTTACGGGATTAACTTGTCCAGACCCATATGCAAATTCACCCTCTGGGTTTGTAGTAGCATTCAAAGGAATTGCTGCAAAAATATGAAAAAAAATAACCAAAAGTTTCGTTAAAGAATAAGCAGCCAAAGTTTTACCATGTTTGAGGTATAATTACCTGTTGTCATGATGGCTGATTTGATAGCAGAAGGAGACCAACTAGGATGAAATGATTTGATATAGGCAGCGATGCCCGAAACATGGGGACAAGACATTGATGTTCCAGATAATATATTGTATTGGACATGTCGATTGTCATCCGGAAATTTTGTGATTGGAGCTATAGGAGAGTATCCTGCCAAAATGTCTACTCCAGGGGCAGTCACATCGGGCTACAAAACATGGGTAACATGGAAGTTTCAATACTAAAATATTTATGTTATGGCCAATTAGTACAATTTTGCAAATAATGTCAACATATTTAGTCTATAAAGCAAATTACCTTCATGATTTCTTGAAAAATAGAATTTGGTCCACATGAAGAAAAGGAAGCAACTACGGGAGCAAAGGATCCTTAATTGCTTCACTTCTCAGTATGGTTGCAACAGGAGCTCTGCCAGGTTACATGAAATCGTTAATCCACTATAGACATAAACAATGTAAAGGTCAAGGGGTCCGCTCTTGCTTCTATTTCTCGACCAAAATGTGAAGCAATATATAGAACGTGTAAACAAATGGCAACTTACTTGGACGAGTTCATGTAGGATTTGACCATATCTAAATTAGAACTGCTTACAGCCGCTGCGGGTTGTAGTTCAACATTAGAAACATCGCTGTCACCGACATAGATGCTTCCAAGAGCACCAAGACCAACCCCGGTTACAGCGGAACCTAATTTATATGCAACTATTTTCCCTTTAAATGATTTTGGGACAGCATCACCATCTACAAGCGGATACTTGGTTCCATTTAAGTCGAAAGGATTAATTGACATCTCCTGATGAAGAAATAAGACAAGTTAAGCATGATGGAAAAACTCTGAAAATAAATAGCACATCTGATATGCGATTCTTGATCCGAATGTTCGTTCTGCCATCAATTCTTTGTTCTCATAAGGATTCATATTATCGTTATCTGTAGTTATTTTTTCATACTGGTGTTACTCTATATTAGGTGTCCATCCCAATTTTAAATCTCAATTTATTGGAACATGCTTGAGTATGATTCATGGAGTTAATGGGTGAATTTTTGAAGCTGTCTCTAATGAGAATGTTTATCTATAGTAACAATATATATATATATAACTAGGTATATATCCTGGCTCAACATAGTTTGCATTTTCTCTTTAGATTTTATTGAACTTTTATTCGGTCTTACTATACGTTGTCAATTAGAATGTAGTAACTGGAATGCCTAAATACCACTTTTTCCACCTTTCATAAAACATAAAAAACTAGTTTACAAGAAAAGTGTAAAGAGTACATACCACTATAGTCTTTCTGTTCCCAAGAACAACCTTATCGATGATTCGACGATCAGTGCTACTTGCTGCAACAGAGATCAACCATGGTGCAAAACTTGTAGTGCTTCCAAAGTAATTGCCATTATTCCCTGCAGCAGTGGAGGTAAGAATCCCCGCTGCCATTGCGTGGAAGGCACCGATGGCAATGGCATCCTTGTCGAGAGGCAACGGTAGGTCAAAAGCTAAGGATACGCTTATGATGTCGACTCCATCTGCAATAGCATCGTCGAAGGCTGCTAGTACGTCTGCTGTGGAACAATGTTCTGCATCACAATCTCTATATGCAACAATCCTTGCCGATGGAGCCCTTCCCCTGACTGTGCCTTGTGCCAGCCCGTAAAAGGAAGTATCTTTTACTGAAACACCTGCCGCAATCGAAGCAGTATGGGATCCATGGCCGTCAAGGTCCCTTGCAGTATCCCGCGAGCCATAATATCTAGCTCCAATCAGCTTACTGCAAAGAAAACAATGGTTCAAAGTTGAGAATATATAATCTTATTGGTTTTCGCAAGATCTAAAAAAAATACTAGAGATATCACTTGTTGCAGGTAAAGTTGCTGCCGCCTTTACAAGCACCCTTCCATGTTTTAGGAGGAGGACCAAAACCTTCGTCACTGAAACTTGCAAGTTCGGGCCATATTCCACTATCAATAAGTCCGATGATAACATTGCTCTCTAATTGCGGGTTCCGACTCATAGTGTTACTAAGACCCAAGAAATCCCATGATCTTGTTGTTAAAAGCTTATAATTCCTATCTGGAAAAACGGAGACTACACCTTCCACACCTAAATTAGATAGATAAATGGTGAAAATGATAAAGAGGTCCAATCCAATCTTATAGAATGACTTATAATCTGGGAAAAACTTATTTTATTTGACTTACCAGATAACTCTTCAGCCTCGTTACGAGTTAATTTGGCAGCGAATCCATTGAAACTCCTTTTGTAACTTCTAACCATCAATTTCTCAGAAAAGCTAGACAAACAAAAACGAGACAAGATTAAATCAATGAAAAATATAGGGATCAAAATACAATAAAACTTGTTGATATATACCTTTGTCCTGCTATTTTTTGGAGCAGGCTAACATGGTGAGAGGATGGTGTGTATAGTTGATTCCTCGGAAGTGACCCCAGGTACACAATATAAACCTGCAAATCATTGAGAAGTTGAGGTTATATACAACAACTAACAAAACCAAAGTAAGATCAGAAAGTGTCTTATGTTTAAAGTCATGTTCTAGGTTAGGATAACGTTGCCTTTCTTTCTTCATCAGTGCGGGCGCAAATTAGGCTTGTCAATAGCATGAGTAGGCATGTATAACTAACAATCAGCAAAGGTAGGACTTTAGCCATGTCTAGAATTGATTTTAAATCAAACATACAGATTTACTAGGGGCAGAAAACATGATAACTAAAACCAACCTAATTCTTCATAATATATAATCTGATCCAATTCCTTTCATATAAGGTTAATTCGTTAATAAAATATGTATTTCCTTATGCATCAATTGCTGCAATAGGCAACTTATTTTTTTTTAGTAATGGCATAAATATTCATACCCTAAATGATAATTTGTTAGGGAAAGTTATCTTTCGTTATATATCTATTGCTGCAACCAATAATCAACTTCTTTCCTTTAGGGTTGATAGAAATTACCTATACTTCAAAGTTAATTTGTTTGTTAAAACTGTCTTTCCTTATTTATCAATTGCTGCAATTAATAGACAATTTCTTTCCTTTAGGAATTGGTAGAAATACACATATCCTAAAGATTAATTTGTTAGTCAAAGATCTCTTTCCTTATATATCTATCGCTCAATCAATAGGCTATTGGATATTTTCAAAAGCCGCTATGACAAGGGGTGTCCCGGGGGCGAAGCCCCCGTTTAAAAGTGGGATCGACCTGCCGAAATAATTCACTGGCGCCCGCCAGAAATTAATTTCTGAGAGCATTGTTCCAGGAACTAGCGACCGCCAGAAATTAATTTTCGAGGCTGTTTTTTGCGACTTGCGATCGCCAGTTAACTGGCGCCCGCAAGTCTACCCGGACAGATTCAAACTTCACACCCCTTGAGTTTAAATTTAAGAGAAGTGACCCAAAACTTGAGCCACCATTGATGAACATTCCTGGGAGTCTTTTGGTGATGGAGAGTTTCAAATTCAGATGCCAAGCCACTATAAATAACGGGTTTTGGTTTTCTATCGATACCTCTAGAATAACACGAATTTTCAAGCATTTCTATACACTTCCATTACAAGCATCATCTGTTTTCTCTCTTGTGTATTTTTGGTTGGGTCAAGGTAATACAATCCTTAAACTCGATGAAGATGTGAGGCTTTATTGTATCTTGACGACAATAGTTTGCTGGCCTGTTGTACTCGCAGTTTATTCCGGAAGGTCGAACTAATTGTTTGAAAGAATCCTTCAAAGGATCCTTAAAGTCGACCAACATCAATCCCTCATCCTCCAACACATTTTTCCAACATAGGCAACTTCTTTCCTAATATGGCAAAGTTGAGGAAATTTTCTTATGTTTATGAAAGCTTTTTATGTTTATTGTTTAGGAAGTTTAGATTTTCCTCAAAAAATGATGTCCAAATATGCTTTGCAAAACTAGCAACGAATGCAACTAAAGTTTATCAAACTAAATAATCTATAAAACCCAAGCACTTAGATCGTTGTTTTACTATAACGATCTCAGGTTTACGTCTGGGAGCGTCCTAAGTCAGGAAAAATTTTACTATTTTCACTCAATGGAGCTTCACTCACTCTTACAAGTAAAAGTCAAACTTTGGCCTCTCCACTCTCTTTAGAAGCTCTTTCACTTGAGCTAAATTTCCAAGACATGAAAGAAGCTTCATTAGAGACTAACTTAGCCTTATTCAAATAGTTTCTTGCCTCATTATGTTGATCCATGTTGTCCTCTTGCTGCCCCTAAGCTACCAGTCTGAATGACTTCCGACGATGGCCCTCTGCTCGAGCCACCATTCTGCTTTTACGCCATACTTTTTTGCCACGAAACTCATTTTCATATCAAACCCTTCTTCCAAAGATCGACCAGTGTTATATTCCTGCCAAGGTAGCTTTCCAACCAAAGTGTCACGCCTTTCATTTTTTTAATAAATAAATTTGTATTAAAACTGCCAAAGATAATTACATGGTAATTACATCGAATAATACTATGCGTACAACACCCAAACATCTAAGGAACTAAGTAGACGCTTATCTAAGATAAAAATGAAGATAAGCACTAGCAAAAATACTAAATGTGGCTCCTCCAAAAGTACAACAATCCGTAATTACATCAAAGAAAAAAACCAAGCTAGTGAAGATCAAAAGGTAAGAATCGATCGGACTCTCGA
The DNA here is from genome assembly GCA_963995505.1 of Hypericum androsaemum. Lineage (NCBI taxonomy): Eukaryota > Viridiplantae > Streptophyta > Magnoliopsida > Malpighiales > Hypericaceae > Hypericum > Hypericum androsaemum. Next base: position 3,150,675 of record OZ023186.1, on the reverse strand, counting down.
ACCACAACCTTTAACGAGTGGAGGATAGATGAAGTATCTTCCTCACGCCTGTCATTCTTCAAAATACCGTCTTCATGCGCTGAGCACTTCCATCAATTTATTAGTAGGTGACCAATAGGTTTGCAATATGAATAATAAATGCGCATATTTTCGTAATCCACACCTACCCAAGAACTTTTACTAGGCAGCTCTAATAAGATCTTATCCTATGAACGCCGAGCAAGGTCAATTTCAACAAGAACCCGCACATAATTACCAAAATTATGGTTCAATTCCTCTTTTATCCACCCTGATCGATCAACAACTGCTTTGGCCAGTCCTAAAATGATCGAAGAGTGCACGTGTTCAAGGTTTAAATCTGACAGATTTATCCAAACCTTTGTCAACAAGGTAGTAACCTTGGTCGGCAAGAAATCTGTAATCCACAGTTGAAGATATAAAACTCCTTGAGGCAACTTCCAAGTAGAGCAACGCCAAATCAAATTCTGATTAGCCTCCATGGAGAAATGAAATGCTTAGTAACCCAATCCAAACGACGACATTCGCCGCGACGACGTGGTAGACCGTAATTCAGCAATGAATCCTTTGAGTTCATGTAGCTGCCAAGGCTTCAAACCCTTGGGCATAATTAGAGGACCTATGATGGCAATGAGTAGATGTGGATCTTCCACATTTATAAAATAGTCCAATACACACGCTACTTATAATGTGGGATTTTCTTTAACACGTTTCTTCAAACAAAGTTTATTGAACTAAAGTTTGCATGGACTTGACATTGCCTCTCGTGCTTTTAAATGCAAGGCGAGCACCACGGACCATGTATCTCGTTTGAGTAATTGACTCTGATACCATGTTAAAATCTCCATATCCTACCCTAAAATTTAAGGCAAAGAGTAGACAAATCTATACTTATAAACCAGTTCAATGCAATTGTCACTTCCAATATGAGATTCTCTTCAACACCTAAAAGACATTAAGATTGTGAGTTGAAAATCTACATTGTCTTAAGGTGTTGGGTTTGATATGAAGATTATAACATGATATTAGAGCATTTAGATAACAATTTTTTGTAAGTAAAATATTTATTGATTAATATATTATTTACAAATTTAGATAATATTTTTTTTGACAAATATCCACGTCTCTTTTGTGTTTGTTGAAATTATTTTTTGGAACCTAAATCTGAATATTTAGAATTTGGAATATAATGTTTTGAAACCAAATCATAAATCTTAAGGAACATTCCTTCAAAATCGAGTCTACGTTGATCTCTTTGCGTTCGATGTCAAACCCCAACCAATTATGTAATTAATGTTTGGACAAAGGAACGACATCTAAAAGTAAACGTTCTTTATGAAACTACAAAATTAATATTGGGATAAGATATGTACATCGACAAAGACGAGTTGTTCATTGACTAATTTTTACAATTTCTTAAATAGGAAGTATAAAAAGTTGTCCAATATATGTTCTTTTATGGGAAAATAATGTTTAAAGAAATTAATTAATCAGGACAATCTAATATTAGCTAGTCTTTATTATTTTGTAAATCAAGTGATTAGTCCTTAAACCCAACTTCCGATCATTTTTTCGACGAGGCATTATTTAAAGTGACAAAAATATCCCTAGTTCAATCCAAAATAACATATTTCTATTTTAATTTAAAAAAGTCAAAGAAACCGCAAGCAAAGCAAGCGTCCTAGGGTTTAATCTGCAAGGCTATGGCATGCATGCAAAGGTCGATGCAGTACTGGGTTCACAAAATGCATGGGTCAGGTCGGTCCGGAAACTTCAGAGAAATTCAATAAAATAGTTGGGCCAGATCCGTTTGGGGGAAAAAGGATAAGGGCCTTCTCCGATATGGGTCGGGCCATGTTGTCAGAAGAGAGGAATCAAAAAATGGGCCTGGAGACATCAACAGTATTGGGTACCAAGCCCAAAAAACTTATCTCAAAGCATATAAAATCAAGATGGAGATAAGCCGATCCAACAGAAAACTTGGTCCGCTAGGAAAATTTGCCTCGCGGCTTGAGACAAAATGCAAGATTATCATAGAAGATATTCATAAATTTACCTTGAGATAATCTTATCTAATTAGCGACGCTTTTTAAATAAGATATTATCTCTTATTTATTTAAGTGATATGCTCGCTAGCACTACTTGGTGTAATTAATAACAAGTTTAATTACTTGTTATTTATTACGGGGATATATTTCTTTGGATAAATAAAATTTATTTATTCAAAAAAATATAATTAATTGTCTTTGTCTTTGCCTTGTTCAAAAAAAATTCAGTGTCTTCGTATCTTTCTGCAAATTTTCAACAAAAAATTGATGAATTTAATCACATATCATAATCATATAATCAAGAACCATAATTGAACAAATATAATTAAATAGTAGTAAAAATAAAATATTGTAATCTTTCCACAACATTCTTTACCACATCTTGAATGGAAGTTGTTAATGATCAATGCTCGATCACGTAAGACCTTCCTGTCATACTTTTCAACTTTTAAAAGGACATTTCAATTTAGACATGGTTGAGTCCGTCCTGGCCTGGCCCTGGCTGCCAATAAGCGGGCTCAGGTTGCCCATTTTGATCATGGCGTTGGCGAAGTCGGTCATGAAAGGGCTGATGTGACCAATGGCAGTACGAGTCAACGTTATTTTGTTTTCAAATCTCAAATATTCAGATTCGAGCATTGCTAAAGCTGATTTAAGGGCGGTTCTTCTTATTGGGTTTTTCATATTTATAAAATTTAAATTCAAAAAATCCTTAAGTGAATTTAAACACAAAAGACGTAAGGATCTGAACACTATCTTTGAAAAAATTTGGTGAAGTAAACGTATTCGTAAAAAAAATACTCTTACAACTTAGATGAACTCTCATCCGTCAACATTTTTCTTCAAGTCCTATAATGGAAGTCCTATCTAGAGTATTAAATTGCACTTTTCCATTTTTCTTGAAGCAGTGGGAAACGTACTATCACCTTCGACAACTCCTTCTTGCCTACCCAATTATGTTAAATCAAATTAGAAACAATTAGTCTCCAGAAATCTAATGGAAAGTATGCAAAAACTCCTTACCAGCTAATTTAAACTAAATTAGGAAAATAGTGTTTCTGTAGAAAATTTTTACAAAAATAGGGTCCAAAAATAAAGTTTTACAACTGGTCAGAATACGACTCTGGAGGTCATATTTAACCAAAATACGACTATCTTAGTTGTATCCCATATACGACTAAAAAAGTGGTATTCTGAAAAATACTACATAAGGAGTCGTGTTGTGGTAAGAGAACACTAATTGCAAACAGCCCAACTGGTAGGCGCGCTTCCTAATATCCATCAAATCATGGTTCGAATCCTTGTCCTGACAATAATAATTGCCATTTTATTTAAAATCAATTAAATTGTAATTCTTTGAAAAAAAATCTAGATAGACAAGTTGGTCCAAGTGCTTCGTACCGAACGAAGGACATGATTTCAAATCTTGAAATTTTTGTTATGAATTTTATTGGAGGTGATGTGTTAAAACAAGTCAATCATATGCTTATTTTAGAACAATTAGTTATTATAACAATACTTTACTAATTATCAAAATCAAAATGTAAAAAATATTTATATTTTTGAACCCATGATTTGTTGGATAAGAGGACGCTTGCCTACCAGCTGGGTTATTTGTAGTTAATATTCTCTCACCCACAATATGACTCCTTATGTCGTGTTTTGTCAGAATACCACTTTTTTAGTCGTATATTAGGTATGACTAAGATAGTCGTATTTTGGTTAAATATGACCTCTAAAGTCGTATTCTGATTGGCCATGCCTACGTGAACACCGAATTTGTAAAACTTTATTTTCGGACCCTATTTTCATAAAACTTATCTATTGCAAAACTATTTAGGTAAAAAACCCAAAAATATGGGTACTTGTATGGTCTTTTATCTTAGTTATTAATGAAAGATTTCCAAGTCACATCTTTATTTAAAAAAATCACACCTAAAAAAATGAAACAAGATCACCGACAAGCAAAATACAACGTCACGTCAAAATAATTGATATTCTCGGTGACAGCAGTGGTATCGAGGTTACAACAAGTATCTATTCCTTTCATAAAACTACTCTAATATATTTCGGGTGGCTACGAACAAGATATGTCTCCTTAATAACTCATCTACCCCTAAAGATGGTTGGCTAAGGGCGCCAACCTAAAAAACATCTCCTAAACGTCTCGAGTCTTGGGAAATAAAGACCTCTACGCAAAGCTCTCAACTTCTCTATGAAACATCAAACATCTCGTATCATGATCTCTATCCGATCTTTCCTATATAAACGACGTCACTCACTGTCATAGCATCCGGTCTTTAGAAACAAAGATCGGTAGAGATAATAAATATATATATATATATATATATTAATTTGAATGAGAAACAGGAAAAAATCATGCACATGCTGATGTTTCACGAAGAGAACGAGCTGCTTTTATTTATTTAAATGAAAAACAGGAAAATAGTTCATAATTCTACTTGGAGACTTTACCATCAATGTTGTCAACCAAAGTTAGGCGTATCTATTGTGTGCACGACAATGGTGGGAGGAGTTCTAACACTGTGGACACCATCAAACCATACGAGTGATGTAGATTTGAATAAGTTGTTTGCAAAGCCTTTCTCGGAGACGGTGACGCTAAAAGATTTTTTTTCGTTCGAAGACCGAAAGGAGAGCGCTTTAGGTTCCACTTTTTTGACGTCAAACAAAATTCGCGGTCGGAAAAACCTTTGCATGGTAAGTAGAATTGGCTGGTCTGACATTGGTCACCGTCTGGTATGCCATGCTAGTTTTGATGAAAAAAAAAGCTTGGAATAATCACTGGAGACAATAGTAGTTGTCCAAAAGGAGGCCAAAAGGATGTCATCTTTTTCGCCTCCTTTTGGACAACTACTATTGTCTCCGGTGATTATTCCAAGCTTTTTTTTCATCAAAACCAGCACGGCATAGTAGTTTTATTTTTTTAAAATTTTTTTTAGAATGACATAGTAGTTTTATGTAATCTACTTTTAGTGCCTCGTAAACAAGACCAGGGTCAGCCGCCTTTACGGGATTGACTTCTCCGGACCCATATGCAAATTCACCCTCTGGATTTGTAGTAGCATTCAAAGGAATTGCTGCAGAGATATAAAAAAAAGAGAAAAATTTTACTTTAGTATCCTGTAGTTTGGCCAATTTTCACTTACAACCATGTGATAAAAAAATTCTTAAACAGGTCCCTGAGATTTCAAAAAACCTCAAAGGCAACTGCTTTCCTGCCCGAAAATAAAGCGCTGCCATTTTATCGACACGTGGCAAGCCAACTCAGCAAAAATTGTACCCGTCTATTGCTGAGACGTGGGACCGTCCTCTCAGTCGTGAGAGGCGGCGCACAGGATTCGAAACACTGAAACCTGACTTCAAACGGATCTCCTTCGAGCTTCTCCTCCTTCTTTCTCCTCACCGCAGCGGCGGCTCAAGCAACGGCGGCGGGACGGTCGTCTCTTCACGGGCGGACTTTGTCGACGTCAAGCAGCGACGGCCATCTCCAGGCTTGTCTTTGTCTTGTCTTCTCTCCCTGGTAAATTATTACATCCTCCTCCAACCAATTGAACAACAAGGGTTCAAATTGGAATCAGATTGGACACGCATTATTCAGGTGAGCAGCTCTAGGGTTTGTTGAGAATTGGGGATTTTTTTGTCTCGTGGCTCCCACTCAAATTACTCACCAAGATTTGCGCTCAATTGAGAAGGGGACGAGGGCCTGAGGTTGTGGAGAGACGGCGGTGGTGGTGACGGGGAAGAAGGGAAAGAGTGAAGCTAAGCAGAAGAACACGCACACCAGGTGTTTGACAAATTCTCTCTCAAATTATTACCAACCAATTTATTTTCTTTGGCTGTAACGCATTTGAGTTTTCTTCAAGGAGAAGGAATGCAGTAGATGGAAACTTGGTGTTTGATTATGAGTGTTGGAGGTGTTTGATTAGAGGAGTGTTGGTTATGGAAGAACGAAGGTGGAGGGGAATGAGAGGGATTTTGAAAATAATGTAAACTAAATCGGGATTGTTTTGCAAGTTTTTCACCACGACAACTCAGCCACATCGGGGTTCAATTTTTGTCGAGCTGGCGTGCCATGTAGGCACAAAACAACGTAGTTTTGATTTCGAGCAGAGGGGGAGCTGTCCGTGAGGTCCTTTTGAAACCTCAGGGACTCGTTTAAGAAATTTTTTACCACAGGGTTGTAAGTGAAAATCGGCCAAACTACAGGGTACTAAAGTGAAATTTTTCTATAAAAAAATCAAAGTTCCTTGAACCAAAGACCAAGATGCAACCAATGTTTCGCAATGTCTGATGTATAATTACCTGTTGTCATGATGGCTGACTTGATTGCAGAAGGAGACCAACTGGGATGATATGATTTGATATAGGTGGCGATGCTCGTAACATGGGGACAAGACATTGATGTTCTTGATAATATGCTATATTGGACACTTCGATTGTCATATAGGTAATCGATTGGAGATGTAGGGGAATATCCTGCCAATATCTCTACTCCAGGGGCAGTCAGATCGGGCGGTAAAACATGAGTAACATGGAAGTTCCAACACTAAAATACTTATATACCCAAAAAAAAAGAGGGAAGGTTTCTGACAAACATATTACTTAGTCCCTCTGTTAGGGCTAATTGGTACAATTTTGCAAGCGATGCCCACATATTTACCCTACAAAGCAGATTTACAAAGCAGATTACCTTCATGATTGCTTGAAAAATAGAATTTGGCCCACGTGAAGAAAAGGAAGCAACTACAGGTGCATCAGGATTCTTAATTGCTTCACTTCTCAGTATGGTTGCAACAGGAGGTTACATGCAATTGTTAATTCACTAGAGACCTAAACAATGTAAAGGTATACTATACAAATGGAAACTTACTTGGATGAATTCAAATAAGATGAGACCACATCATAATCAGAACTGCTTAAAGCTGATGCATATTGTGGTTCAATAGAGGAAAAATCGTTGTCGCTGCCACCGATATAGATGTTTCCAACAGCATCAAAATTAACACCGGTAAACCAACTCATGTATGGTCTGATGGATACGGTATCAGTCCTTAAGCATGAGGTGGGATGATCGAATCCCAGAACTGTCTAAGATCCGAAATTGTGAAAATAATTTAAATCTCACCCAAAAAAAAAATCGTAGAAGAGTCACCATCTTTATTTGCAATTATTTCTCCCATGAATGATTCATTGAAGCTAGCAGCGAAATCTACAAGTCGATACTTGATTCCATTTAAGTCGAAAGTATTAATTGACATCGCCTGATGAACAAATAAGACAAAGTTAATTATGATGGTGAAACTCTGAAAACATATAACACGCTCGATATGTGAGACTTGGAACATCTTTTGCCAGCTTGCACATGAGCAATTTTAAGTACACAGTTATGAGATATTTTTCAGAATCTACGGGACGGCAAATATTTAGTGAAGTATATCGGAGTATTCGTCTGCCAGCAATTCTTTGTTTTCATAAGGGCTCATGTTATGGTTCTATGAAGTTGTTTTCACACTACTGTTACTATATATCAAGTTTCAATCCCAATTGTTAATCTCAATCTATTGGAACATGCTTGAATATGATTCATGGAGTTAATGGGTAAATTTTTTAGCTGTCTCCAATGAGAATGTTTTTCTTTGGTCACAAAATCTATATAACTTGGATCACATAGGTAACATTTCCTCTTTAGATTATATTAAATTTTTATTGCGTCTTACTATACGTTATCAATCAGAATGTAGTAATTAAAATGCCTAACTGCCGCTTTTGCCACCTTTCATAAAACATAAAAACTAGTATACAAGATAAAAGTAAAAAGTACATACCACTATAGTCTTTCCGTTCCCAGCAACGATAGGATTTTAGCCATGTCTAAGATTGGTTTTGAGTCTAATATATAGATGTACTAGGGGCACAAAACATGATAACCAAAACCAACCTCATTCTTCATATATATATATATATATATATATATAAATGATAAATCTGATCTACTTTTGTTCATACAAGGTTAATTTGTTTGTAAAAGCTGTCTTTTCTTATATATCAATTGCTGCAATTAATAGGCAGCTTCTTTTCTTTAGTAATGGCAAAAATACTCATATTTATTAGGGAAAGTTGTCTTTCCTTATATATTAATAATTGTAATCAATAATCAACTTCTTTCCTAAAGGGATACTCATACTGTGAAGGTTAATTTGTTAGTCAAAGATGTCTTTCCTTATATATTAATTGCTTCAATCAATAGGCAATTTCTTTCTTTTAGGGTCGACAAAAATACCCACACCAAGGTTAATTTGTTAATAAAAAATATCTTTCCTTGTTTATCAATTGCTGCAATCAATAGGCAACTTCTATCCTTTAGTAATGATAGAAATATACAGAGCCCAAATTCAGTGGGGACAAGAAATTTTTGCACTATTGAGAGCAAGAGATTTTTGCATGGGATTCTAGTGATAATCTTGTAAATAATATAACAACCCAGAATAATATTAGAAAATTATATATTAAACATATCAAACTACAAAATAGGAGTGAGGCAGTTATGTAAACATTAAAAAAAATTTCGTTTGGAAAATTCTGCACTTATGAAAAATTCATTTTTGAACATATTCAACTATAAAATAGGGATCAGATAGTTAAGGATAGAGAAAAAAAAATTTTATCTCAAAAAATCTTTCACTTTATGTTCCTAACTCCAAAGACCAATACCAATTATGGTAAATTATAAGAAAAATTACTCTCAAGTCTTCCATATTTGATTAAATATACTCTAAAGTCCTCTGTATTAAAAAAAAAGGGAAAAGTCCACTTTCGTACCCTGTGGTATCGACCAAAATCACTTTAGTACCCTGTGGTAAAAAACTGATCAATCGAGTCATACTTATTCCAATTAACATCAAAAAGGGCCTCGGGCAGCTGCCCGAACCTACCCGAGCGCTGCCCGGGCCACGTGGCCAGCCACGTCACCAAGAGGAGGAGGAGGAGGCGGGGAGGAGGAGGAGGAGGAGGAGGACGCGGGGAGGAGGAGGAGAGGAGGAGGGGGAGGAGGACGCGGGGAGGAGGAGGAGAGGAGGAGGGGGACGCGGGGAGGAGGAGGAGGGGGACGCGGGGGAGGAGGGGGACGCGGGGAGGAGGAGGACGCGGAAGAGGAGGGGGGCGTGGGGAGGAGGAGGACGCGGGGAGGAGGAGGACGCGGAGGAGGAGGGCAACGTGGGGAGGAGGAGGAGAGGAGGAGGAGGGGGACGCGGAGGAGGAGGACGCGGAGGAGGAGGAGGAGGAGGAGGACGCGGAGGAGGAGGGGGACGCGGGGAGGAGGAGGACGCGGGGAGGAGGAGGACGCGGAGGAGGAGGGGGATGCGGGGAGGAGGAGGAGAGGAGGAGGAGGAGGAGGAGGAGGGGGACGCGGAGGAGGAGGACGCAGAGGAGGAGGAGGGGGACGCAGGGAGGAGGAGGAGGAGGAGGACGCGGGGAGGAGGAGGAGGAGGAGGAGGAGGAGGAGGGGAGGAGGAGGAGGAGGAGGAACGCGGAGGAGGAGGAGGAGGATGAGGAGGGGAGGAGGAGGAGGAAAATCGGAGGAGGAGGAGAATTGGTGACGTGGCGCCACATCATCAAAATTGGTGACGTGGCTGGCCACGTGGCCCGGGCAGCGCTCGGGTAGGTTCGGGCAGCTCCGGGCAGCTGCCCGAGGCCCTTTTTGATGTTAATTGGAATAAGTATGACTCGATTGATCAGTTTTTTACCACAGGGTACTAAAGTGATTTTGGTCGATACCACAGGGTACTAAAGTGGACTTTTCCCTAAAAAAATTATGTTATCCCTCTTGTTTACTTTTATTATATTTTGGAGTCCCTGTTGCCGAAATATGCGATATTGAAAAAAAATTCTGGCAAAATTATATATAGAAGGACCAAAATACCCCCCAGTGAAAAAAAACTCACATTCTTCGACCTTTAGAAAACCAAGAATAAACACTCTCAATTTGCAATGCCTCGGGGACGGTTGAGATGAAGACGCAATTACCATACAACACTCAGTTTTGCAATGCCTTGGTTCATTTTCTAACACACTTCTCAGAGGTTCTCAAGCCAAGCCACCGCCCGGCGACGACCGGAATCTCGAAGGCGACGACCGGAATCTCGAAGGAGACGGCGACATAGCTCTGGGCTATTTTTTTGCAATAACCCAAAATCAATTTCTGTCTTTTTTGGGCAATTGTTTTAATTTGGTAACTCGATTAGGAGATGAATCGTCCTTTGGTAACTTATTACTTCGGGCAATTTCTGTCTTCAAGTGGCAATGGTTTTTTTCTTGATGGGTTCTTGTTGATTTCGCTTTTTCTCTGCTTGATCGGTGGGTTTTTGGCTGGAGGTCAAGGAGAGGTCATCAGGTGGTGGTGGGTTTTTGGAAATGGAGGTATTTAATTAGATGTTATTAGTGTTTAATTAATTGAGTATCCTTGATTTTTTAATTTAAAAATTTTTAGTATGTTTTAGGCATGTTAATTGGGGTGTTGTTGGTGTTTAGTTAATTGAGTGTTCTTGATTTTTAATTAAGGTATTCTTGGGTGTGTTATTGTTGATCTTAATGTTCTAAAGGTTGAAGGATATGATTTTTTTTACCTAGGGGGCAATTTGGTCTTTTCAAACGGGTCTTCGCCGGAGAAAATTGCCTATTCCGGCGATAGGAACCCCAAAATATAATAAAAGTAAACAAGAAGGACAACATGGTCGTTTTTCAAACACGGCAGACTTTGGCGTATATTTAAGCAAACACGGGAGACTTGAGAGTAATTTTCCCTAATAGATAATATGAAATATACTTTTGGGATAAGTTTATTTTAGTACCCTGTAGTTTTATCCATTTCGCATGGAGTACTATGTAGTTTCAAATTGGTATTTTAATACCCTGTGGTTGACCTCCAATTTTTCGGGCAGGTCCAAAACAGATGCCCATCGAAACCCGCCCGAAACGTCGTCGTTTTGAGACCACGTGGAAGACACGTGGCAACATAGTAAGCTTGTTTAAAGTTGACATGCACTACAGTAAATTACATATACATACCCAATTTATTTATATTTTTTCAAAAAACTAATTATTTAAATACTAAAAAAAATTATTCTTCTATCTCATCTTCACCCCTCCCCTTCCCTCTCTCCTCCCACCTTTCACTCTCCGACCCCATCTCCCTCCTTCCCTCCATTAATCAAAACTTCCTCCTCATCTCCAACTCCAAAGCCTGCACCACCATTTGTTCACCTCCCTCCCTTCATATAGAGAAGAAAACTAATTACTCCCCGAAGTATTACACTTCCAATACCCACAAAACCCATCACCAATGCTACGAACCTCAATGAACCCTAAACTAGACCCTTCAATCATGACATACAAAGCACTTGCGACTAGACAAGTAACCCAAAATGGATTGAGAATCCATCTTCTTCCCCAAAACCAAATAGAGAGAGATGAATGACCCAATTTCCGAGGAGACGACCGCCAACTCGAGCGCCCTCCTGTCGTCCACCATCTAGTGGTGCTGCTTCCCCTGCTTCGGCTCCCGCCGCTCCCTCTCCTACTCCACTCCCTCCTCCTCCTCTTGGTGGGACTTGCCCCAGTCGTCGCCCCCTAGCTCCTGGCGGTCCCGCAGCATCAGCGCCTTCAAGAAGGTCTACGAGTGGTCGGAGCTCGTCGCGGGATACACGTGGAAGACCTTCATCCGCCGCTTCAACCGGGGAAACTCCCGGTCGTCCGCCTCCGGGAGCAAGTTCCAGTACGACCCCCTCAGCTATGCCCTCAACTTCGAGGAGGACCTCGACAGCGGCGACTTCAGTGGGTTCTCCTCCCGGTACGTCGCCTTTTATTTCTCCAACAGCGGCAACAGCTTCGTTGTTGTTAACAAGGAAGTGGCAGTATTAGGTTAAATTAAAGCAGTTGGAGAAATTGGGCTGCGTGTTCGATGTGCAATTTCTCGAGAGGATGCACGTACGAGAATATGAATAAATAAAGATCCCCTCTCGTCGTTTGGAGGTGGTGGAAGATGGAGGAGAGGAGGAAAGAGAGGATGGGGAAGTGGACGGTAGGGGAAGAGAGAGAGGTTGAAGATGAAGTATGGGCTTTTTCGAAATAATATAAACAGATTAGGGACTGAATAAGTAATTTATCACTATCCATGTCAGTTTTAACTTAAAAAAGTCGGGCGCCACATGTTTTCCACGTGGTCTCAAAACAACGACATTTCAGGCAGGTTTCGACAGGCATTTGCTTTAGATCTGCCCGAAAAATTGGAGGTCAACCACAGGGTACTAAAATACCAATTTGAAACCACATAGTACTCCAGGCAAAACGGGTGAAACTACATGATACTAAAATAAATTTATCCCTATACTTTTTAAAACGCCAACAATTGTTATAAATGAACTTACCCTAGCAGCACATACCCGTCTATTTTTCGTCCATCTGGTCTAGGGTTCAAAACCCGCCGCCCCCTAAAACCCCGCTCCAGAGTAGGGATGACAATGGGTAGGGTCGGGTAGGGTATTGGTAGGACCCAATCCATGCTCTAGTTTTTGGAGTTAGACCCATACCCTACCCTCGACCCTACAAATTTTTTATTATTAGACTCATACCCTACCATCTAGGAGACCCTGGGTTTATAGGGTCTGTAGGGTCCGACCCTTTAATATTCTATCTTTTTGATAATTACTTTACAAGATACTTTTATTATTTTAATATAATCCAAATAAAGAAAAAATCAAAGTCTATGTAATAAAATAATAATCTCAAATTAAAGTTGAGAGTAAACTATAAACCAACTGGTTCAACATAAAATGAAACACATACGACTACCTCGTCAATAAAATACTAAAACTTATAAGTGTTCTTGTATAATATAAAGTTTCAACTTCAAAATAATTTCTTTCTAAATTTTCAAGCGACTTTTGAACACGTTTTCTCGATCATCTTCTTGCTCTTGTAATCTAACTCTTCTCGGTAGCTTCTGTGTCTAACAAAAAAATTTTTAATTACTTAATTAGTCATACAATATTTGAAATTTTAAATTAAAAAAAATAGTATTATATTAGGTTTTTTTTGGTGTGCGCTTATTCTTTTTGCGGCTATATTATAATTATCTTAGCAATATAATAAATAGGGATCTTTGTAGGATCTAATTATGGTCTAACTAGGGTAGGGTCTAATTAGTGGGTTTATGGGTAGGGTCTGGGTTTATATAGACCCTATCCAGACCCGGACCCTATCTAAATCTATAGACCCAAACCCAAACCCTACCTAAGACCCTAAGATCCACGGGGTAGGGTAAGAGTTTGATTCACTGAGTCTGGGTCTTTTTGCCGTCCCTACTCCAGAGTTTTTACACACTTCTTCTTCCTCTCCCCCGCGCTTAAACCCCACCCAAACCCCTCTCTCCCCTCAACTCTTTTGATCCTTCTCGGAACCACAGGAGAAAAAAAAAGACTTGAATCCTCAAGCACTGATTGCACCTGGTTGGTGTCGTTGCCTCACTAATATCCTACATTGTATATACACTACAAGTAAATAGTATGAAATTTGAATTTGAAATCTGATTTTTGACTCATGTCTTAAATTTTTGTTCTTCGTATTCGGTGAAAACCTGCTATCCAGATGGTCACCCAAGAGTTTTCTTTTCCAGTTTCTTTCTTGGGTCATTACATAGATGTAACTAACTTTGTTAGCATAAATTATAATTTCTCGCGAGATAGTTTAGTTCAAGTAATTGTAAATAAAAAATCATATATAAATAAGTTCACTTTAATAGTTAGTAATTTAGCCGAATTAAAAGACTACAACTTTGTGGTTTAAAAAATTTGACCGAGTGATAGAGGTTTATAATCCCACTATGTGAAAAAAAAGTTGGAAAAAAATACTCTTAATTATCATTAAATCAAAAATTGTAAAATAAATCAGAAAAATAAGAAAATAACTCATATAAAAAATATTAGGAGAGACAAGTTTTTCATACATTTTTCGGATTTAGTTATTAAAATCAAAATTTTCCCTAATTATAAGTAGGGTAACTTTTTTTTTTAAATGAAAATAGTGAGTTGTCAATTAGTAGAAAAAAAATCTGCCAAATCAAGTGATTTTACCTATTTAATTTAAAATTTGTTCTTCTTTCTAACTATTATTGAATATATAGATTACAAACTACAGAGAATTGTTATAAGTGAACGTACCCTAGCGGCACATCGACCCTTCTTCTTTTGTCCATCTGGTCTAGGGTTCGAAACCCGCCGCCCCCCCAATTTCCCCTAAAACCCACACCAGCGTTTTTACACTCTTCTTCTTCATCTCTCCCGCGCTTAAACCCCACTCTCTCTCTCCTCAACTCTTTTGATCGGTCTCCGAACCACACGAGAAGGATGCAGCAGCCGGACGACATCGTCTTCACCAAGCAGCCCTACGTCGAGAACCTCGCCCCTCGCGCCATGTAAGCTCCCCCTCTTGTTGAGAATCCCGTATTGCTTAGTGCAAAATTGCGTGTTGAAACGGTTATTTAATTTAATTTGAGGATTTATTTTGTTGTTGCTGTTGCAGAAAGAGCATGAAGTTCACGACGCTGTCCGGGGAGGAGATTATGAAGATGGCGGAGTGCCAGGTGTACAAAGGGAACTACTACGAACTCGGAAAGAAGCCCGCCTTAGGCGGCCTTTTGGACCCCCGCTTGGTATATTATACCTCTCTCTCTCTCTCTCTCTCTCTCGATTCTGATCGGCTTCGCTCGCGTGTTTGTGATCGAAAGATGGTAATCGAATCCGAAGAAGGGAACCGATTTTCGGGTGGGGAATGGGAGTTTATTGGAGTTTAGGGATTGGAATTCACTTGCATTATAGTGGCTCGATAATGTAGAGACGGGAAGGGAACCTTAGACCTTCTCGTTAAAACAGATCAAACTGATTCGAACTATTTCAAAGACCTAACGCTCCCTTTGGTATGCTGGGGGGAGCGGTTGACTGACGGTGTAATATCTGTACTATACTTGTGTTGTTATATGGTTGTGGATGGAAAGGATACAAATCAATTCTTACGTTTAATTTTGATTTCCGAATATGAGAAATAGAAAATGGATTACGTTTCGGTTTCCTCAAGAATTGATTAGGGTTAATGCGGAGGTCAAGAGAGCTGAGAGGTTTTCGTGTTGTGTTTGTTGATGTTTTCCTCTTCTCTTTGAAAGGGTCCGCCCAATAAGGAGTGCACCTGCCGCACCTGTTTTGGCAGCTACACGGACTGTCCAGGGCATTTCGGGTTCCTCCACCTCGTGTTGCCTGTTTACAATGTGGGGCACTTGGGCACCGTCTTGGACGTCCTCAAGTGCATTTGCAAGGTAAGAGGGGTTTTTTTTTTTGGGTTTGGGTTTGGATGTGTGTGATTGGGAGGTTGTTGTAGTGGAGTGCTGAGTTTTCCCTGTTGTCTGTGGGTAGTCTTGTGCTTGTGTTTTGCTGGAGGACAACTTGCGGGTGAAGTACTTGGAAAAGATGAGGAATCCGAGGATGGAGCATCTCAGGAAGGTTGAGTCGATGAAGCAGATTGTCAAGAAATGCAGTACTATGGCTAGTAGTAAGGCTGTCACTTGCTGGAGATGCGGTTACAAGAACGGTTCGCCTTTTCTTCTCGTGCTTCTTTCTCCCGTGTTGTTAGTCCGTTGACCAGGATATGATGATTCACCGGGATATGATGATTTTCAGGTATGGTTAAGAAAGTTGGGGGAGCGGTAGCTATTGCGCATGATCGTTCAGGTCCAAAGTTCAGTGACGAAATTGCTAAACAGAAGGATGCAATTAAGCACATAACAAGTGCTAACACGATGATTAACCCCAGTAGTTACTTTGTTGACCCTTTCACGGTGCTCTCCTTGTTTAAGAGGATCTCAGAGGAGGTATTCGTTTGTACAGTCTTGCTTCACTTCTAGTCTGTACATCCCAGAAAGATTCTCTGACATTTCATTTGTTTTGAAGGATTGCGAGTTGCTTTACCTGCAAAATAGACCCGAGAATCTACTTATAACTGACATCCCTGTGCCGCCCAATTCTATCCGGCCGTCTCGTATCATGGATGACACACAGAGGTTCACACTTATTGGACTTTTTTATTGTTAACTTATGTTTGTTCAACCATAGCAATCATTGATTCCACACAAAAAAAAAACAGCAAACATTGATGTTTCAAGTCACCTTTGCTATTGCAGCCACGAAAATGATGTTACAGAAAAGCTAAAACATATTATTCAGCACAATACTTCCCTTCGCAAAGAGTTGCTAGAAGGACGACCGGGCTCATACTTTCAGCTGGTATGTTCGAAGAGATCCTTATTTCATGTTTCCAAGGACTCGGGTCATTTATGATGTTTCCTGACCTCGTTTTTTGAATTTTTTTCTGTAATTCAATTATGCGATAGTCATGCTTGGACTTTTGCTCTTGAACTTCTACTTCTGCCCTCTTTCTTCAATTTTGTAACTCGCAAGTTAATTGCTATTTTCTTTTGATTCCTGTTCTCATATATCACTTTAAAGAACCTTGGAACTTGCTGCATTCGTTCTTGTTAGAGTTGATTCCATGATCCTTGATGTTTTGATAACACAAGTGTGCTGTACTACGTTTGGTTTATACGCGAGGCTCTTCGGTGCAGGAAGCCTGGGACCACCTTCAAGCTGCAGTAGCCCTATATGTGAATAGTGAGGCCCGTATTCCTTCGAAGCTACAGATAGATAAGCCATTGAGTGGTTTGGTTCAGCGCTTGAAGGGAAAGCAAGGACGATTTCGTGGGACCTTGTCTGGGAAGCGTGTTGAATTCACTGGTAGAACTGTTATATCACCTGACCCTAATCTTAAAATCTCGGAGGTGCGGATGGGAAAATTTACTTATTACCTACTTTAGTTTGTATACAAGGTTTTTCAAAGGAATGTACCGTTTGATGTCTATCGGCTACTCTTCTGGTGATGATATTATAGGTAGCAGTTCCCATGCACATGGCTCGATTATTGAGTTATCCTGAACGTGTTTCCAATCACAACATTGAGAAGTTGAGACAGTGTGTCAGCAATGGCCCTCATAAATATCCTGGTGCAAAGCTTGTCAAATATCCTGATGGTTCGCAAAAGTTTGAATCTCAACCTGGCTTTCTTAATCATTATATAACCTGGCTTTCTCATGATTTAATGGCATTTATTGATGTCAAACAACTGTCTGCACTGCAGGGTATTGGTCGGTAATTACAGGAAACGGATTGCGGAGGAGCTTAAAAGTGGGTGTATTGTTGATCGACATTTAGAAGATGGAGATATTGTTCTTTTCAACAGGCAACCGAGTTTGCATCGAATGTCCATTATGAGCCATCGGGTGACCAATTTTGTCTGAGATAATGCCTGTTATAAGGAATTGGAAACACTTTTTTGTCATTGATTCTTTCTTTCTCTCGTCACAGGCAAGGATAATGCCATGGAGAACGTTGAGATTTAATGAATCTGTTTGTAATCCATATAATGCTGATTTCGATGGCGATGAGATGAACATGCATGTTCCACAAACCGAGGAAGCTAGGACGGAGGCGCTAATGTTGATGGGAGTATGCTCTATTTCATTTTTAGATTCTTCTTACCGAAGCAACCAATTATTTTCCTTCTTGATCTTCATTCCTCCCTTTACTGTTCAAGGATAGCTGTAAAAACATAATACACATTCCTGAATCAAGATACTGTTAGCAGATGAGCAAAAATGGTCGTTGACTCTACTCTTCATAGCTTCTATACTACATGAATATTCGGATTTTCTTCTTCTCGAACCATGTTATTTAAAAGTTTTGACTCGCAATTAACTGTCTGGCTTATGTCATCATGACGTATCTCATGGAGTTGGCATTAAATTCCAGTATTATTCTGGAAACTAGATTGCAGCCTGAAGATGTTTTATGACCATTAGACTGCTTCTATGCAATGATTGGTTGCATTAGTAGAGTGTGTCAATATTGAGCGACTTGGGAATTGCCTCCAACAATAATCACAACTCTTTCGAAAGTGTTGCTGCTCTCTTTGGATAATGTTTGTTTAATTCTAGAACGTCTCTTTCTGTGATGCAGGTGCAGCACAATCTTTGTACTCCAAAAAATGGAGAGATTTTGGTAGCTTCCACTCAAGATTTTTTGACATCCTCGTTTCTCTTAACAAGGAAGGAAACATTTTACGATCGTTCATCTTTCTCACTTATATGCTCGTACATGGGTGACAGCATGGATCCCGTGGACTTGCCGACCCCTTCCATACTCAAGGTCATATGAATTATTTTCATAGAGTTATATGGAATTGAACAGAAGTTGACTGCCAGATTGCTTACAGTTTCTCTCAAGTGTTTAAGCTAATAACCAAAATTTATGTTCACCGTTTTGTAAGTTATTTGTTTGATTCCTGATTGTGTCATCATCACATTTTAACATACTTCTAACTTTCCATTTACAGCCAATTGAGTTGTGGACTGGCAAACAGATATTTTCTGTTTTGTTGCGCCCTCATGCAAATATGAGAGTTTATCTGAACCTACAAGTCAAGGAGAAAATCTATACGAAGCCTAAGAAAGGAGAAGAGACTAGGGAAAAAGAGACAATGTGCCCAAATGATGGTTTTGTCTATATCCGAAACAGTGAGCTTATTTGTGGACAATTGGGAAAGGCAACCCTTGGTGAGTCTCTCTCAAATGATTCTTAAAAGGTGACGCATTTAGATGTCTTTCTGAGATTTATGTTCCTGTAATAGGAAAATCCCTTCCCGAAGTCTCGACTTCTTTCCTTCTTTTGGCGTTCTACTTTGCTTTTGGAACCAGATTTCAAATTGTGTATTGGACGTCAGCTAGTACAATAGTTCTTTTTTGAAAATCTTTTGCTGATTAACGTTCGCTGTCCTTGTTTCAGATGCTCTAAGGTTTCTAGCTTTTTGTCTTTATGTAAACTTTTTACCTTAAATGATAAAGAATGATTCCAGGAAACGGTAACAAGGACGGACTTTACTCTGTGCTTTTTAGAGATTACAATGCATATGCTGCTGCTGCTTGCATGAATAGGTTGGCTAAATTGAGGTAATAATTTATTCTTATGTAAACATTGTTTGCTTCATTCCTTTGACTCGCCTTCACTGGATTTTAGATTATTTTCATCGTTACAATGTTCTGTTCATTTCATTGACTGAAACAATTTTTTTTTCCTAGACGGTACGTGAGTGAATTGAAGGAATTTACTTTTCAAATTCAGTTGAGAAACCATATGATTCTCGAACAAGTCAAATTGTGACCATCATGATGAATTAAAATGCCGATGTCAGATAGGTTCAAATATACCGCTTTAATATGGAGCTATTTGAGGATTAAAAGCTAAAAAATGCCGAGAAGCTTGGGTCTTCTGTGAAAATAACTTTGCAACGTAAGGTGAAGAGGGAGAGTCACCCCTGGCCAAATTCTGTTTCAAAATCTGTAAATCAAAAAAGAATCTTGTGATCCTCTTTTTGGGGGATGCATGATACTATGTGAAGTCACCCACTCGGTGTTTTAATATATTAAATTTTTTCTCCTCAGTAAGAAATATTTGATATCTGCTTCTTTGCAGTGCTCGTTGGATAGGAAATCATGGCTTCTCAATTGGCATTGATGATGTCCAACCAGGAACCAGACTGATTGAAAAAAAAGAAAAAATTATTTTAGATGGTTATCAAAAATGCAATGAGCTGATAGACCAATATAATAAAGGAAAGCTTAAACTTGAACCTGGTTGTGACCGCCATCAATCGCTGGAATTAGGAGTAACTGAGATATTAAACAAGCTTCGAGAGGAAGCTGGAAATGTAAGGCCTGACAATTTCTTAACCCTTCTCAAAGACTGGACTAGTAGCTGCTTTACTCTGATGGTGATATCAAGATTTTTCTGTTGCTTTCTCTCTCCTGTGACAGGTGTGCACGAATGAGTTGCATTGGAGAAACAGCCCGTTAATTATGTCACAGTGTGGATCTAAAGGTTCTGTTATTAATATCAGTCAGATGGTTGCATGTGTTGGTCAGCAGAGTGTCGGGGGTCGTCGTGCTCCTGACGACTTCATGGATCGGAGCCTTCCTCATTTTCGCAGAAAATCCAAAGAACCTGCTGTAAGTCCATAACACGTCTTTGCCTTGTGGATTTATTGCTCAACCAAAACTGAAGCTTACTGCATATCCTTTGTGAAGCTTAGTATCGGTAGGTTGTACTTGTATAATTAGTGCTCTTCCATTGTTGTAGATTTCACATTCGTTTCTAAATGATGAATTATCATTGTCTATATTAGATACCTGATTTGAACTTGGTTGTGTGCTTATAGTTAAGGGGTGGACCTCTGGCAAAGTCGAGCGAAAAAATTTACCATTGGATATTCTCATTCTCACATGATCCATTGTTTCGGCATAAATTGTAGTTCTGGCATGTGCATTGTATGCTTCAATGTAGCATATCGTCTTATCTTGTTTAGAGGTGGCTGAAGTATGAAAGCAAATGAAAAACGGATAACAATCTAATGTGATTTGCAAGATGCAGCAATTTAGTTTAACGAAATAGATGGTAAAAGAATGCTGAGATAGTAGTCTAGGTGTCTTGCTGTTGGTTATTTCGTCTCTCAATAGATTAAGCTGTTAAACAGTTCCTAAACCTAATTGCTTTTCCATGTCTGGCTAAAATTTGCATCCGCATGCAGGCAAAAGGCTTTGTTGCTAATTCTTTCTATAGTGGGTTGACGGCCGCTGAGTTCTTCTTTCATACCATGGGTGGCAGAGAAGGTCTTGTGGATACAGCAGTAAGTAATATTCAATACATATTCCTCTGCTTTTAGGTGCAAGTGGACCGTAGTCTCTACTTCTGTTACAATTTATTCAATAATGATGAATTAGAGGCCTGCTCCTGCACAAATTTTGAATGAATGTTGTGGCTAGGTTTTCTGACTGGAAGAAACTTGCTCTCGAATTCTGATATTTTGTCAATGCAGGTCAAGACAGCTGAGACAGGATACATGTCTCGTCGACTGATTAAAGGACTGGAGGATCTGTCTATTCAATATGATAACACAGTGCGGAACGCAAGAAGAGGCATTGTTCAATTTATTTATGGAGATGACAGTCTGGACCCTGCAAAAATGGAAGGAGAGGGTAGTCAGCCGTTCAACTTTGACAGAATGTTCATGAGAGTAAAAGTCTGTTTGCTGCCTGTTGCCTGCCTGAATTTCTATAGCCATTCAGATATAAACCTAACTCAAGTTACATTGCCTTCTGCCTACAGGCTACTTGCCCTGCTCTGCAAGATGATTATCTTCCTCCTCAAGATATATCTAGTACAGTAAAAAACATTCTACAACAATATGACGAGGAGCTTAATGCATATGGCGCCGAGGGTTTTAGGAACAAACTCAATGAATTCCTCGGGAACTGTGTTGAGAAATTGAAGAATCGATTGGGTTATTCGGATAGTGCAGGAACTGTTGATAACACAGAGGTTGCTGAAACTACAAGAAGATACCTCAAAAATTTCGAGAAGGTCGTGCATAAGCATTTGGGCATCTCCAAAAGGCAATTGGAGGTTTGCGCTTCCATAATTTCTCCTTATAATATAATCGATGCGTTTTTTGACAGAACAAGTAGTGCATGCTTTGAGTGCAGAAGTAGAACAAGAACTGGGACTGAAGGTCTCAATTCAATAGCGCATCTTGAGATCTGAAAAGTCCCTGACATGCAATATCCCTCTGTCTCTCTGTTTATAGCAGATCCTAGTACCATTGCTAGACTTTTTGATTTTTATACCCTATATTAAACTAGACTGTTTTCACTCTAGTTTTTGCTGGAAAGTGCCAAAGAGATTCGGGGAGTTCTGCATATAGAATCAAGTTAAAGTTTGAATTGAAACCTATTTTCAGAAAGTTGAATGATTGAACAGTCCTTTTCGAACCATTTTAAAGTTGTCAATTTGGTTTGCGGCAATTTTATGTAAATGCTAGTTTCAATATGTTTCTAGGGCGTTTATTTAATCAGTGATAAAATTAAGGCTCTTAGTCCTTAGTATGTTAGTGATGGTGGCCAGAACTAAATGCTTTGGGGCACTAGTGTGTTGAATCCCTTAGTGTTCAGGAAATGTTGTAATGTCGTGCAACAGGGTGCTTTAACAAAACAGTTGGTTCTAAAAAATGCTAGCTGAAGAGTGTTAAAACTAATTTGCTACCTAAAGTAGTATAGAAGTTCCATGTCCATCTCTCTTACAAAAGCAGAATGTATGTTACTTCTCTGATAAACTTGTATCATTATGTATTTGGAAAAAAATGGTGCATCAGACTTTTAAAGGAATTGTGGATTATTGTCACAGGTTTTTCTCAAAACCTGCATAAATCGTTATGCTTATAAAAGAATTGAACCTGGAACTGCAATTGGAGTAATTGGAGCTCAAAGTATCGGTGAGCCAGGAACTCAAATGACGCTGAAGACTTTTCATTTTGCTGGAGTTGCTAGCATGAGTATCCTTTCCTGTTTATTAAAATGGGTGACCTCTCTACTACAGCCATTTTCTATAAAATCCTGATTTAATTATTTTTTTCCAAAAGAAAGATCTCCTGGTCCTAGTTGATCTTCCAATTTTGCATCCTTAGCAGAGTGCCAGATATAACGCAAGGAGTTCCTCGTATTAAAGAGATAATCAATGCAGCCAAAAAGATCAGCACGCCGATCATTACTGCAGAACTACATAATAGTAAAGATATGAATGCAGCTCGAATTGTGAAAAGTCGGACCGAGAAGACCGTTTTAGGCCAGGTACCTTCCATTTAATCGTGTTCCTGTAGTTTCATCTATATTTCTAATGCTCGCCAGCACTATAACTTTGCAGTACCTGTCAGCTTTGATTGTTAGTGCTATGAAAGACGGTTACATCTGGAAGACTAAAGCATTTCTATCTCATCATCTACTTAGGGTAGCTGTTGTGAATTTTAGTTCTTGACTTTTGAAAAGCGTCTAATGGTATCACATTGTTGCTATGAACTCTTAGGACATTATCTGCTTCTTATATTATAAATAAATTATGTATCATTTTTTTCAAAATCGCCAATTGTTAAGATATCTAGCCTTTCTCCTTAGGTTGAAATTCTTTTTTTCTTGTTTTAGATCTGACTTTTCTTCAACTGTAGGTTGCAGAGAGTATCGAGACAGTGATGGAGTCAAGGTCCGCATCAGTAGTTGTCACTCTTGATACGCAAATTATTAACGAAGCACATATATATTTGGATGCCTACATCGTCAAAGAAGCTATCTTAAAAATTCCGAGGACTAAGCTGAAGGATCAGGTCAGAAATTTCTAATGTGGCTCTTGGTATTCACATTAAATACTCTGCAACTAATGAGCTAATAACTCATGCAGCACATCATCGTCTTGGATAACTCGAAGTTGAAAGTCAAACCTCACAGTGAAGGGACTAAATTTCATGCTGATATTATCGCCCTGCAGAAAATGCTTCCTAGAGTTGTTGTACATGTGAGAACTCGATTTGGGTATTAAAATTAACATCTGATCTACTGCCTTGCTAATCACTTTTCAATAAATAAGATGTGAACATGATTTCTTATTTTAACAGGGCATTGCAACTGTTGACCGAGCTGTAATTGCCCCTAAGAAAAAGAAGAAAGACGAATACAACATGCTCGTGGAAGGGTAAGCATGCTATACTTCTACCAATTTCAGCGATCCTCATGTTTGAGGGTCTATAGTCTTGATTTATTTGGTAGGGGCATTTCTATCACTTATAAATTGGGCCAACAACTCTCTACTTCCAATGCGAGATTCTCCAACACACCTACAAATAGCACTTTTTTTTTTGAGGGATAAATAGGACTTGTTTGGATGAAGATTGCATGGGCTTGATTTTCCTCGTGTCAGAAAACTAAGGTTGTTCCACGGGATCAATTTGTTAGGTACCGTTTTAGGCTCTTCATATCAACCTAAACTCTTATAGCTATGGGTGGGTGAAATTCTTACGGTTATAAGTTGGATCCAATGCCCTTGAGGCCTAGCTAAAGTGGTTAATGGTTGGGTGGGGAATTGAGCATCGAGTCTATGACCAAGGTTCAAACATGGAGGTGTTAAAAAATTGACCTATATAAAAAAAAAACCTGGACCCAATCACCACCGCTTATCAATGTGTGATTTCTCAGCACGGTGGCCATTGGAAATTGGAATCATGTATTGTCTCTCTTTATGACAAAAAAATGCTTGTGAAGCTACTTGAGTAGTCTGGACATCTAACTGATGTTAGAACTGGGAGCAGGAGCCAGGTTATCTAATAGGTCTAATTTCTGGCTGTTGAGATTACCAAATTGCAAGTTGCAAGTGTGATGGACTTGTTTATAAGTGAAAAAAATCTGCCTGCTTATTGTCTTGAGGTTTTGGGTTGGATATGAAGATTCTAACATGGCATTAGAGTTCATTGCTCTTTCGAGACCAGTGGCCCATTGTTGTTGCCCGCATGACCCCATGTCGTGGCATGTTGGCAAAATCTAAGCCCGTGCAAACTTCGGCCCGATGGGCTTTGTTCGAGGGGGTGTGTTGGGATTGCGACATTGCTAGTTTGCAACTATCGCGAGCTTATTTTTAAGTGCGAAATATTCACATATTCATTGACTTATTGATTTGGGTTAGATATAGAGATTTGAACATTGGTCACCTCAAAGCTTTTTCCTTGAGATAAGACCTTACTAGCTGGTGTTTCAAATGTGTAAAGGAACAACGATTGCTTGATTAATTATGATCGATAAGATAACGTGTAGAATCATCAGGTGAGCTAGAGTGAGGGTAAGTATTAAGGCTCAAAGTCAAACCTCTTTTTGAATAGATAAATTCTTAGAAAATAAGCACTTCAGTAAATAACTAATGAAGGATTTCTTGGGAAGTTATGTCCAAAAAGAAAGTAAATGTCAGTCGAAGTTGAATATACTTTCTGTTTAGTTCATTCTTAACATCTAGACGTATGCCGACTGATTTAGTCAACGCTACTGGGGGCACATAACTTAGGTCAGAGGAGAAGCGTCTCTTGGGTCATCTGGCACCCATTTTTACCAGTTATGAAGCACATCGCTATCGTCATTACCACGCAGGGTGTGTGTTTTTCTTTCTGAAGTTCTTGTTGTGTAAAACTTTCAGCACTGGTCTTCTAGCAGTCATGGGGACTGAAGGAGTTGATGGACTTAAAACTGTCAGTAACCATGTGATTGAAGTGTTCGATACTCTCGGGATTGAAGCTGCAAGACAGCGCATAATTGATGAGATATCCGAGACAATGGAAAGCCATGGGATGAGCATAGATATACGCCACATGATGCTTTTAGCAGATTTGATGACATTTCAGGTGAATGCTTCTCGAGATGCTCTACTGTTTGTTATGTTTCATGGTTTTACTTGATCCATGTTCTGGTAAACAATTAGCAAGTGATCTTGTTTCAGGGTGAAATTCTTGGAATCACTAGAAATGGTGTCCAAAAGATGGACAGAAGTACATTGATGTTGGCTTCATTTGAGAGAACCGCAGACCATCTATTTAGTGCTTCGGTGAGCGGGAGGGTTGATGGTATAAATGGAGTGAGTGAATGCATCATAATGGGCGTCCCGATGCGGCTGGGCACCGGAATTTTCAGAATTCAACAAAGGTGAGGAAAGCATAATAGTTTTCTTCCTGTTATCACTTGGAGCTGGCAAATGGAACGTTACAATCTGATGCGACTTATGAAACCTAACATTAACCTAAACTGACCATAGTTCTGAAAATCTATCATGATTGGAATCTAATTGTAAACAGAATTTGATAAAACTCGGAACTGGAATTTATCCATGACATGGTATAATAGCCTGAATCTGCTGATCCAATATCTGAAATGACCTAAACATGACTTGATGAGACCTGATAAACTTGAATAACTGACTCACAACTTATGGCCCATATATAAGGTTCAAATTTATTAACATGCATGTAAGCTCCTAGCATTTCGTATTCTTGTGTTTCGATGAAAGATAAATTATTTGCCATTCACTATTTGTTTGTTGTTCCCTACACATTCCTCTGACTCCCTCCCTCTTTGCACTTGAAGCCTTTCTTTGTCCGAAAGTAAACAGAAAGTACCACCAATTCTGAATTATGGCCCAGACCCCATTTTATCTTGACGAGGTAAATAACAAGCCATCAGCATGGAACTACCTATGACATGGAGAAATGCAGACGATCACGCCATATCGTTGCAGTCCAGATGAATCCAGAAATATGGCTGTATGGGTTGAAAACGAAGACGATGATGGAAATAATGTACAGTTCTACCAAGGTTTTTTGGTTCGCTTCATGCAAGTTGACTCTTCATATAAACCATGATACTGTAACTAGGAGCTGATCTATTGGGGCAAGCTGCACATCTGGAGAACTCATCCATTGGGTCAATCCACCTGCAGAATTTTTGGATATCATGAACTCTGTATTGCCTAGTGCTGCAGCTTAGACAAAGAAGTTTTGCTACCTTTCGGAATGCCGCCTAGGCATGTAGAGATCTTCCATAGTGAGTAGGTTCATATTGAGTTGATTAGCAGCAGACGTTTCTCCGGAGTTATCTGCTTACCCTTGTTGGTTTCAGCCAGTGAACTTCTATTACCGGGTAAGTTTTGTACATGATATTTTCTGTTTGGATATGCACAAACAGTGATCTGCAACTTGGAATTATCCTGCTGAGCTGCAAATCGTCTGATGAAGGCCCTTCTCCACCAAACCTCGAATGCTCTCCGTATATCGGGGGATGTTATCACCGTTATTGAGAAACTGATCGAACCACTTCAGCAAAATGACTTGCTGCTGCCGCAACGGAAGGGTAAGGATCGTCTGGCACAGTCCGTCCTCGATCAGCTTCTTGTCGACCGTTCTGCAAGCCCGTTGCATCCATCCAAAGTCTTCGTATAGTGCACTTAACCACGCACGTTGAGAGCAACAAAACCGTGTGTTTCTCCAGGAACCAGTATCTGCCCTCTGCCAAAACCTATTATGCATAGTTGGTGCTGTGATCTTTTGCTGATTTCGTGCCGGTACGTGATCGGGATCTTTGAATGTAGTACCTTCTGATCGACCCATAGTTTCACAAATTCATCACCCATTTTCCTTTTGATTAGAATGTCAACAAGCCACTGCAAATTCTCGGCTTCACAAGCTACATCGCTCGTTAAAAGACCTCGATCACTATCACCAGCACATGTAGTAGACAGGCATAGGATGAGTGAACTGATTCATCTATGGCAGGCATTGTAGAGGGTATCCTTGGATACCCTAAGCCCATGATCAGAAGAAATCTTCACTAAATACCCAGGAAATCATTGTCTTCATTTCTTCTTTTATCTGCCCAACTAGAAGCATATATAGGTCAGATGATAATCTCCGGAGAACTTCTGCACCCGAATTGCGAAGCTGGAGTTGATCGAGATGGGAAAGAATCTTCTCCTCTTCATCGTCAGACCAGGGAACAGCTTCCAAGATTAAACATAATAATAGCTGCACAAACCTACATTAGAATGTGAGATGAATGTGTCAGAGAGCAGGATCCAGAAATAAGAAAACAAGAATTTGAACATCGCTCTGGGTGACATTACTACAAGGAACCACTTGATATAAGAAACTTGCAAAGCTAAATCTAATGCCTAGATTTTGAAATTCTCTATTTCTGTCATGTTTCCTATCATGTACACATTCTTAAAATTCTCATGTTCTACAAAACCCTTTAGCCGGTACTATAAGAATTTCCGTATCCTACCTAAAATCTTAAGTAATGACTTGAAGCAGGGCCAAAAACCTTAAGGTATTCTCTCCAACAGGTACTCCCTTGTTTTTTTCTTATTCCAAAGGCTAGAGACTTGAAGCAGGGCCAAAAAATGAAGAACTTAATCATAATTTAAGAGCATACGAGTTACATGAGCTAGCAGTACAAGGAGTGTACTATTTCTAGGAGGTCCAGGGTTCAAACCCTGGCGTGGTGTAAAAAATTTACCTTTAAAAAAAAATAATTTAAGAGCATACGAGTTACATGTGCTAGAAGATTACATCTTTGCAACTATCATACAGTAACCACAAAAACCAGTATAAAGGAGTTGGAACATTGGCCTGGAAGTTTTTAAATACAATTTCCTCTTTTCCTACTCAAAGGGCACTTACTCCAAAGACACAAGGTGTAAACATGAATTAACGGAACTCCAAAATTGCTGACGGGGTAATTTGGTGTAAAATTTTACTTTTGAGGCCAATTGGTTGGAAAATTTACATTCTTTTTGTTGGAAGTTTTGTTCCGCAGAATTGATTGGATCATAATTCATAGGGAAAATTATTCTTAAGTTCCTCAGGTTTGCTTAAATATACTCAAAAATCCTCCCTGTTTACAAAATACATTTCAAAATCCCTCTAGTTTACTTTTATTATACTTTCGGGTCCCTAAATGAGTTTTTTTTGTTTTTTGTTATTGAAATGACAAAAATACCCTTACAAAAAAATTGATGACATCATCAATAAGCTTCTTCTCAGATTCCGTCGTCTTGAACCTTCCTCTTCCCCGTTTTTGTCATTTTTTAAACATACTTAATCAAAGGTCCTAGTCAATCGGTTCAGAAGCACGATGATGAGCTAACCGGATATGGGGAAATCGATGATCCACCGGACGAGGCTCCTGCTTCGCAAGCTCGGTGGCATGGGTGCAGATCTGATGTTCCTTTACGATGACATTAGCCATCGGCGTTCGGCGAACAGAGAAGCCAGGGACGACTTCATCAATCCTAGCTTCATCAATTGGAGACCTCTAATCGTCATCGGCATTCGACGGTGCTCACGCGAGGGACGACTTCATCAATCCCAGCTCTGCGAACAGAGAAGCCAGCTGACGGCAGTGCTCACGCGCATCGAGCCCTCCTCGATGGATTGACAGCTCTCCACCAAGTTCCAAGCCGTCCAGTCAAGAATCCACGTCTGAGGAGGCCACCACCGACGTCTCCAAGATCTCATCAACGACTGTCACCGCCGAGCTTCTCCAGGTTAAAGACGAACGACGACGGCAAAGACCCACTAGATTCTCCCGCGAGAAATCAGAAATCGATTTGGGGAAGAAATCCCTAATTTCCAGAATTAGGGTTCATCTTATTTGGAATTTTTGGGTACAATTACAAATTGATCCCTGAAATTTTTGGATTTGGATTTGATGATGTCAGCGATTTTTTTATTTTTTGTTCTAAGGGTATTTTGGTCATTTCATTGACGAAAATGAAAAAAAAATGCTAACGTGCTCCAAGGACCCGAAAGTATAATAAAAGCATACTAGAGAAAGTTTGAAATATATTTTGTAAACAAGAGAGACTTTTAAGTATATTTAAACAAACCTGAAGAACTTGAGAATAATTTTCCCTAATTCATATGGTTGTTTATGTTTGAAGGGCATTATTGTCATCTACGATATTGAATAAAAAGGAAAAAAACTTATCACGCATGTTTTTTATGCAACAGTGATATCAATCCATATTTCTAAGTTCTAGTTCCAAACATAAAAATGGGAATTAGATTCTATTTTCTTTTCTAATGGAATAGAAAATGGCATTCTATTTCCTTTGCCTAAAGTCTTTGACATAACCACACACCAAATTAAACAGAGAATATAGATCGTACTCGAACACAAACTTGAAAAGAATTCGAACAACTTATTTCCAGCCAACAATGGCAATCAAACACAAACAGTAAACATCTTTCAGTACTACTCCCAGGAACACCACAAACGACACCAGGCACCAACCAACCAGCATCAGTTCTAGTATCCACCACGGAGGCGGAGCACCAAGTGGAGGGTGGACTCCTTCTGGATGTTGTAATCTGCCAGGGTGCGGCCGTCCTCCAGCTGCTTACCGGCGAAGATCAACCTCTGCTGGTCCGGGGGAATGCCCTCCTTGTCCTGGATCTTGGCCTTCACATTGTCGATGGTGTCGGAGCTCTCCACCTCGAGGGTGATGGTCTTGCCAGTCAAGGTCTTGACGAAAATCTGCATGCCACCGCGGAGGCGGAGGACAAGGTGGAGGGTGGACTCCTTCTGAATGTTGTAGTCCGCAAGAGTCCTTCCATCTTCGAGCTGCTTCCCAGCAAAGATCAACCTCTGCTGGTCCGGTGGGATCCCCTCCTTGTCCTGGATCTTGGCCTTGACATTGTCAATTGTGTCAGAGCTCTCCACCTCGAGGGTGATGGTCTTGCCGGTGAGAGTCTTGACAAAGATCTGCATGCCACCCCTCAGACGAAGCACCAAGTGAAGGGTGGACTCCTTCTGGATGTTGTAGTCAGCAAGAGTACGACCATCCTCGAGCTGCTTACCAGCAAAGATAAGCCTCTGCTGGTCCGGAGGGATGCCCTCCTTGTCCTGGATCTTAGCCTTGACGTTGTCGATGGTGTCAGAGCTCTCCACCTCGAGGGTGATGGTCTTACCGGTGAGGGTCTTGACGAAAATTTGCATCTACAGCCAAATCAGATTCATTAGCATAATGCCATCAGATCGCTTAGAAACAGATGCCCAATACCCAACAACACAAGACCAAATCAGATCGATTAGCATTTATCAACAAAAGATCGGATCTTTGATAATAAACCCTAGCAAGAATACCACCAAACATAGATACCCAAATCAAACACCAAAAAATCCACAGACCAAGAACCCCAATTCTATTCAGAAGAAAACGATTCACACCAAATCCACAGACCAAGAACCCTAATTCTGTTTTTTCATCAGAAGAAAACGATTCGCATCAGGAAAAAGTAACCCCAGACAATTATGGATCTAACAAGCCCAAGAATATCAATTAAAGCCATCATCTTTCCACAGAGGGAAGAAAACCCATCAAAACCCAAAACGAGATCTAGATCGAGAATATAATTAAAGCTACAATCTTTTTTTGCCACAGGACAAGAACTAGACGCAAAGCAACAAGATAGATAACAGAAGCCCCTAAAAGAGGAAGAAGAAAGCAAGGGAAGGGAAGGGAAGGAATACCTTGACTGACTTGAAGAGGGGGAGAGAGAGAGAGAGAGTCTTTTCCTAGAGAGAGAACGGTAGAAGATTGCTGGATTTGCTTGGAGACTGGTTTGTGAGAGGAGGGGAAGAGAGGGTCTTGTTAAAGAGGAGAGGAGGAGGGTGGTCGATTACGATAATGCCCTGGGAAGAAACGAATGGATGATTGCCACGTTTATTTTTACGTCACCCCAGGCAAGAGTCCCTGGCCGACGCGGCAATCTCTCTTGATCAGGAATCGTCGGGTTTCGTCTCGATTTCCTGGATGGACTCGTAAATGGGAGGGTTCCAGAACGACTCACCTATCCCACGCACCTTTTAGGTGAGATATCATCCACGCGCTTTTCGACCGTCAAGGAAATTTGGGATGGGTAGATGGGACACGTCGTTGCTCGTGTGTTCTTTATGATGATCTAATTATGGTGATTAATGTTTGGGAAAAGTCCGCATAAACTAATCCTATTCATTGTTTTCGAGACGGCGGTCGGACCGGTCGGACCGCAAATCGGAAGGGTTAGTGGGCCAAAAAACATGGTCAGAACGCCAACCTTACGAACCGGAGATTTTCCGGTCGGACCGACAAAGTGACCCGGAAAATTCCGGTTCGTTAGGTTTTGGTGAAAAAAGTGAAAAATCGAGCCTAAACTTACTGAATTTTGCCATTTTCTTTCTAATTTTCAACCCTAAAATTTAAAAAACTTCCCCGAAACAAGTATTTGATTCTATTTGTGCATGTATTTCATTAATTTTGGAGGTGTGAGTGTAATTACATATGATATGAATCTCCGCGGAAAAGATTCACAACTCGGACCGTTTGTTACTTTAGAATGGAACAGATCACAACTCACAAGAACTTACACGAACTAAGGCACGAATTTGTACCTCAACCCGCTGCAAGGGCTTCTGAACCTTGACCTAAGGTCGTATCACGCCACAAACGGGGATGGAATATCCGCTTGATAAGTGAAGGATAAATTCTGGCCAAGACGACTCACCAGCCTAAGCAAGAACAAACGAGTATCAAACTCTCAACTAGCCAATGCTAAGTATTTCCGAATTGTATGTGTACGTTTTATTGCTAGGAGTCCTCTTTATATAGGCTCCCAAAGTACCAAAATATTCCTAAACAAGCTAACTCCTTAAAAAGGAGTTCAAAGGCTGGCCAAAACTCTCTTTCCTATTCTAAGGAGATTCTGGCCGAATTATTCAACTAAAATAGGAAATAATCTAAACAAATAATATCTAATAGAATAACAATTAATTGCACGTCCTAACAAGAAGATGCATGGCCTAAATAGGTTGATTCTTGCTGATTCTCCATGTGCGCATGCATCCAGAAGTTGGTGTGCATATTAAGCTTCCAAAATAGCCTCTATCACGTGCATGGGCTTTGCATGTGCCTCATGCACGTCCTTGCACTTGTACGCACCAACTTGAGCCCAAACTTCTTGCATTAGTCCATTGAAATCAGATTGCAACTTCCTAGCTCGTGCTCTTGTCATTGGCCCAATTGGAACTTGAACTTGCTGCGAGTCTACAAGCTTGATAGTAGGTGCGTCCTTAGGCTTGCTCACATCAGTCCCCTCCTCTTGAAAAGGATTTGTCCTCAAATCATCACCTACATCAAACGGACTCAAGTCAGCCACGTTAAACGAAGCACTTACATTATACTCACCCGGAAGGTCTAGCTTGTAGGCATTATCATTGATGCGTTCGATCACTTGGAATGGACCATCTCCCCGTGGTAGCAACTTTGAACGTCTTTGTACAGGAAAACGCTCCTTCCTCATATGTAGCCAAACCCAATCTCCCGGCTCAAAGACAACCTTGTGCCTTCCTTTGTTTGCTTGCCTTGCATAGTGCTCCGTGCGCTTCTCGATGTTCATTCTTGCTTTCTCATGTAACTGCTTGACAAATTCAGCTTTCTTCTTGCCATCTAAGTTAACTTGCTCACTCGAAGGTAGAGGTGATAAATCCAATGGAGTCAAAGGATTAAATCCATAAACAAGCTCAAATGGTGAGAATTGAGTAGCAGAATGGACAGAACGATTATAAGCAAACTCAACATGAGGCAAACATTCTTCCCAAGTCTTAATGTTATGCTTAATGAGTGCTCTCAAAAGTGTAGACAAAGTCCTATTCACTACTTCAGTTTGACCATCAGTTTGAGGATGACAAGTAGTAGAAAACAACAACTTAGTACCTAACTTGCACCACAAGGTCTTCCAAAAGTAACTTAGGAACTTAGCATCTCTATCAGAGATAATTGTCCTAGGCATGCCATGCAACCTAACAACCTCTCTAAAGAACAAATCAGCAATGTTTGAAGCATCATCAGTCTTATGACATGGAATGAAATGTGCCATCTTAGAAAACCTATCCACTACCACAAAAATTGAATCTCTTCCACGCTTAGTCCTAGGTAGGCCTAACACAAAATCCATAGAGATATCAATCCAGGGCTCACTAGGTATAGGTAGTGGGGTGTACAAACCATGGGGTTTTACCTTTGACTTGGCTTGCTTGCAAGTGATGCAACGACCACAAACTCTCTCAACGTCTCTCTTCATGTGTGGCCAAAAGAAATGATCTTGTAGCATTGCCAAGGTCTTTGCAATTCCAAAATGCCCCATTAAGCCACCTCCATGTGCCTCCTGAATTAGTAATTCTCGCATCGAACAATTAGGCACACAAAGTTTGTTTTCACGAAATAGGTAACCTTCATTACGAAAGAACTTACCAAATGCACTTCTTTCAGTTGATCTAAACAACTCGCCAAAATCAACATCATCAACATACATCTCCTTAATGTGTTCAAAGCCAAGTAGTTTAGCATCAAGAGTTGAGATCAAGGCGTACCTTCGTGATAGTGCATCAGCCACTACATTTTCCTTACCTTGCTTGTAGCGAATGACATAAGGAAATGTCTCAATGAATTCCACCCATCGTGCATGCCTCTTGTTCAGCTTGTGTTGCCCCTTTAAGTGCTTGAGTGACTCATGATCAGTGTGAATCACGAACTCCTTGGGCCACAAATAATGCTGCCATGTCTCCAATGCTCGAACTAGTGCGTACAACTCCTTGTCATAGGTCGGGTAATTCAAGGTTGCACCACTTAGTTTCTCACTAAAGTATGCAATAGGTCTTCCATCTTGCATAAGGACAGCTCCAATTCCTACACCAGAAGCATCACACTCTATTTCAAAAGTCTTAGAGAAATTAGGTAAAGCTAACAAGGGTGCATTAGTCAACTTCCCTTTCAGTAGTTGGAAAGCCTTCTCTTGAGCTTCTCCCCAAGTAAAGCCCACGTTCTTCTTGATGACTTCAGTTATGGGTGCGGCTATGCTACTAAAGTCCTTCACAAATCTCCTATAAAAACTAGCTAGTCCATGAAAGCTCCTAACATTAGCAACACTTGTAGGGCTTGGCCATTCACGGATAGCTCGGATCTTTTCTTCATCAACCTGTATTCCGTTAGCTCCAACAACAAAACCCAAGAATACAAGCTTATCCGTACAAAAGGTGCACTTCTTCAAGTTAGCAAACAATTGTTCTTCTCTAAGTGCATCTAAGACAGATTTCAAATGTTCTAGATGATCCCCCACGTTCTTGCTATAGATGAGTATATCATCAAAGTAAACAACTACAAATTTACCAATGAATGGACGTAGAACATGATTCATGAGTCGCATAAACGTGCTAGGTGCGTTGGACAAACCAAATGGCATGACCATCCACTCATACAACCCATACTTAGTTTTAAAAGCAGTCTTCCACTCATCTCCTTCTTTCATCCTAATTTGATGATAACCACTCTTCAAATCAATCTTAGAAAACATGCAAGAACCATGCAACTCATCTAACATGTCATCTAAACGAGGGATAGGGTGACGATATTTTACCGTTATGTTGTTGACTGCTCGGCAATCAACACACATTCTCCATGTTTTATCCTTCTTGGGCACAAGTAGGACTGGAACAGCACATGGACTCATGCTCTCTCTTACGTACCCTTTCTCCAACAGCTCGTTGACTTGCTTCTCAAGCTCCTTTGTCTCTTCAGGATTGCTTCTATATGCGGGACGGTTAGGTATGGTAGCTCCCGGGACAAAGTCTATTTGATGTTCAATCCCACGAATAGGTGGCAAACCAGGTGGTAGCTCGTCGGGAAAGACATCCTTGTAATCCTGCAAAAGAGACACAACCGTACTAGGTACATGTGGTTCAAGCTCGTTAGTGTTTAAAAGTGCCTCCCTATACCGAAGTAAGATCATAGGCTTCTTTGTAAAGCACGCTTGCTTAATATCACTTGTTCCCACATAGTAACTCTTTTTCCAACTCTCGTTTTTTCTCTCTTTGGCCGTTTTAATTTCTGTTTTTCCGGCTTCTTTTGTTTTCTCAATCTTTTCCTCTCCATTGGCCGTTTTTCTTATCTTTTTTTCGGCTTCTTCTCTCCTCTCATTCTTTTTCTTCTTGTCACGCTCTCTTTGCTCATCACTTTCTTTTTGCAACTGACGTTGATCTTCACAAACTTGTGATGGTGACAAGGGTGCCAAGGTGATTACTCTCTTCTTAAGTATAAATGAATACTTGTTGGTGTAGCCATCATGATGCACTTTCCTATCAAACTGCCACGGCCTTCCTAACAATAGGTGACCAGCTTGCATTGGTACAACATCACACAACACTTCATCCTCATAGTTGCCAATGCGGAATGCTACCAATACTTGCTTCATCACTCGTACTTCTCCACTATCATTCAGCCATTGTAGTTTGTAAGGCTTAGGGTGTTTTCCCGTGAGTAACCCTAACTTCTCCACCATAGTAGTGCTTGCAACATTAGCACAACTTCCTCCATCTATGATGACACTACACACCTTGTCTTTGACATAGCACCTTGTGTGAAAAATATTTTCTCTTTGAGCCACATCATTTTCTTCTTTTACTTGCACATTCAATGCTCTTCTAGACACAAGAGTAAGCCTCTCAGCAGCTTGGTACTCTTCCTCGGATACGTCCTCCAAAGAAGGCATGCTTTCATGCTCCGAATCCTCTTCTTCAGTTTCAATCTCTCCACTCTCCTTGATCACCATTGCTTGCTTGTTAGGGCATTGACTTGAGATGTGCCCTCTTCCTTGACACTTAAAGCACTTGATGTCACGGTTCCTAGCTGGAGTGACTTCCACTTTCCTTTGAGAATTAGCTTGAGAACTCTCGGATTTATGCTCTACTTTGGCTGCTTGTGGCTTGTCAAACTTCTTTTGGTAGTTTGGCTTCCAAGTAGAATTCGATGTAGCTTTTGTTCTCCCCTC
The DNA here is from genome assembly GCA_963995505.1 of Hypericum androsaemum. Classification (NCBI taxonomy): domain Eukaryota; kingdom Viridiplantae; phylum Streptophyta; class Magnoliopsida; order Malpighiales; family Hypericaceae; genus Hypericum; species Hypericum androsaemum. The sequence continues at coordinate 3,114,166 of OZ023186.1, read as the reverse complement.
TCCTCTCTTGAGTTGCTTCTCAATTTTCGTTGCCATATGCACCATGTCCTCCAACTCCACATAGTGTTGCAACTCAACTTTGTCTTGAATTTCAGGATTGAGTCCATTCAAGAACCTTGCCATTGTAACTTCTCTATCTTCATCTATATCAGCTCTTATCATGGCCATCTCCATCTGTTTGAAATACTCCTCCACACTCAAACTTCCTTGCCTCATTCCTTGTAACTTCTTATACAGCTCTCTATAGTAATGACTTGGAACAAATCTCTTCCTCATCACCACTTTCATGTCTTCCCAAGTAGCTATAGGGCGTTCTCTATTTCTCCTCCTGCTAGTCACAAGTTGATCCCACCAAGTTATAGCATAATCAGTGAATTCGGTGATGGCAAGTTTTACCTTCTTTTCTTCGGAGCTATTGTGGCAATCAAACACGAACTCAATCTTCTTCTCCCACTCTAAGTACGCCTCCGGGTCAGAACGACCAGCAAAGGAAGGTATCTTCAGTTTGATACTCCCTATGTTGTCGTCTCTCTTTGGCCTTGCCTCCCTAGGTGGACGGTTTGTTCTTGCTCTCCTAAGACTCCTTGTAGAGCCTACGCCTTCTTCCGACTCAGAATCAGCTCCGCTCGATTCTCCAATAGGTACTCCTCTCCTACGCCTTTGGAGTTCGCCTCGCGTTTGGGGGTTGTCACGAGAATTCTCCACGGCATCCACGCGTAGTTGCAAAGGCTCCATCTGAGCTTGCACCATCCGCTCGAGCTTCCCGGCCAAGGCATCCACTAATAACTTAAGGTCTATGCTTCCCATAGTTTGACCTTCATGCGACATGTTTGCTACAAGAAAAATTGGTTAGTAAAAAAAAATTATGGCCTCACAAGCTCACTCCCTTACGTGTATACTCTCAATGTAGGGTGCACTCAAGTTCACTCGTGTTTGCACTCAAATATTTGGCTTTTCTCTCTAAGGTACTCGCACACTCTTGCCTTTTTCCTCTCGTGATACTTGTATGTTCTTACTAAGGCTAGAACGGCCTTGCTTGAGCTCCACGCTTTAACAAACAGAATGTTAAAGTTCCTCTTTGGTCTTTCTTTTAGTCTTGCTCGTCCCCTTTCTTGATCAGCTGTTGCGCCTCCTTAGTTTGCTAGCTTCCCTCGGATTTGCTTCCTCTTTAGCTTGAGACTTCCAATTTAGCTTGCTTCCTCTTTAGCTTGAGACTTCCAATTTAGCTTGCTTCCTCTTTAGCTTGCGGCTTCCTTTTTTTCTTTTTCTTTTCTTTCCTTTTTTTTTCTTTTCTTTTCTTTTCTTTTCTTTTTTTTTCTTTCTTTTCTTTTCTTTCTTTTCTTGCTTCACTCGTTTGTTTTCCTCTCTTTTCTCTCAAACAGCGAGGAGAGAAAACGAACCAACAAGAACAAAAAAATAACAAGCAACAAAACGAACCAACAAGAACAAAAATAACAAGGATAATGAACTAAAGTAACAAGCTAAGCTCTGATACCAACTGATATGAATCTCCGCGGAAAAGATTCACAACTCGGACCGTTTGTTACTTTAGAATGGAACAGATCACAACTCACAAGAACTTACACGAACTAAGGCACGAATTTGTACCTCAACCCGCTGCAAGGGCTTCTGAACCTTGACCTAAGGTCGTATCACGCCACAAACGGGGATGGAATATCCGCTTGATAAGTGAAGGATAAATTCTGGCCAAGACGACTCACCAGCCTAAGCAAGAACAAACGAGTATCAAACTCTCAACTAGCCAATGCTAAGTATTTCCGAATTGTATGTGTACGTTTTATTGCTAGGAGTCCTCTTTATATAGGCTCCCAAAGTACCAAAATATTCCTAAACAAGCTAACTCCTTAAAAAGGAGTTCAAAGGCTGGCCAAAACTCTCTTTCCTATTCTAAGGAGATTCTGGCCGAATTATTCAACTAAAATAGGAAATAATCTAAACAAATAATTTCTAATAGAATAACAATTAATTGCACGTCCTAACAAGAAGATGCATGGCCTAAATAGGTTGATTCTTGCTGATTCTCCATGTGCGCATGCATCCAGAAGTTGGTGTGCATATTAAGCTTCCAAAATAGCCTCTATCACGTGCATGGGCTTTGCATGTGCCTCATGCACGTCCTTGCACTTGTACGCACCAACTTGAGCCCAAACTTCTTGCATTAGTCCATTGAAATCAGATTGCAACTTCCTAGCTCGTGCTCTTGTCATTGGCCCAATTGGAACTTGAACTTGCTGCGAGTCTACAAGCTTGATAGTAGGTGCGTCCTTAGGCTTGCTCACATCAACATATACGACTATACATATATAATTTTTTAAAAATGTTTTTTTATTTAAAAAAGGTCAGGTCCGACCGGCAGTTCAACCGGTCGGACCTGTTGACCCGGAGTTTGGAAGAAAATCCGGGTTGAGCTCCGGGTCGTTTTTGAAAACAATAATCCTATTTGGTAGTCACACATCGGGTAAAAAACGACGTCGTTTTAAAATCGTTTGGGTGGGCCTACCTTAGACTTGTCCAGGAAAAAGTTTGTAAATCATAAGGACTGAATAACCAACTTGAAATCATAGGGTACTAAATTGTGAGAATATGAAACTACATGGTATTTATGTGGATTTTTTCCTTAATGTTTTCGTGTGTGCTTGTTTATTTTGTTAATCGATGTGTAGTTCGTCGTTGTTGCGGTCTGTACCCTATGGCATCTCCTTTGTAAGGTCTTAATATGAAATAATATGCATGACCTTTCAAAAATAGTATATCGATCTTCAATTCATTTAAAAATGTTTTGATTCGTTTAAGAATGTTTGATTCAAGCGAGAACGCTGGAGCAGTAGAAAATTGCACTCTTGATTTTATCAATTTTACACTTTCTGTTATTAATCTTCGATTCTCAGTCAGAATTAGAGAACAGAGGTTCACAACGACCTTCAAACACAAACTAATTAAAAGAAAACATACCAGTTGTCCATCGAAGGTAACATGGTATGATGTATGATATGGACCTCTATATGCCGAGTTCTTACTTGTTTTTAAATTATGTAGAAATGGTAAACAAAATTGATTGGCGCTGATGTTTAAAGAATTATAACTGAAAATTAAACTTACTGAAGTTGGTGCTAGTTGGGCATCACTTCTAAACTAATCCATGGGGAAATATGATGAGGGATGATAGCTGGATGGCACCAACCCACCACTCTATTACTTGACATACGAGTCCAGTTCCAATTTCTCTCAATCGTTCCATAAGATTCCAGGTTTAGACAAGGCAAGTCTCACTATCATAAGAGCTATGGTAAAACATGGACGACCGAAATATGTTATTGTTATGGGAGCCAAGTTATAGTCAATTATGACGAGAAAAAATTGAACCATCGACCAATTGGTTGAACCATCGAACCAAGAAACTAAGAACGCCCTTGTTTAGCGACGCCCCTATACAAATATAAGTGCCCATTCCTCTTCAGGCCCACCGATAGCATGTCTCTGATTCCATCGAAATAAAGACATGCCTCCGATATGTAAATAATTTGGACCTGTCTCATCAGAAATAACAAAATTTGCTACAAGTGGGTGTGTACTGATGCAGTTGTTTAATGGCGCTTACAGAGTCATGACAGGCAAGAACCAATTTTGGGTCCCCGCTCGGAGATCCGATTTCGCTCGAACTTGAATTAGTCAAACCGGTGTTCGAAGACTAGGAGGTGGTGTCGATCAAAATGTTATTTTGGGTTCACGGCATTGAATCTTTTTTGGTAGAAAGTAGCACTCTCATGCAAGATCAGAAAGTCCTTTTGGGGATAACGAGCCTTGTTACCGTTTACCAACACCAATACACCACCGGATTTTCAATGATTCGCATGCGTAATTTGGTGTAAAAAAAATACTTATAAAAAAACTCATTTCCAAAGATTAGTTTTTATTTTAATTTTTATGGCTGAAACTACATGAATCTGCTAATCTAATATCGAAACAAACAAAATCTTTGAAAAAGAACAAAGCTTCTCCTTTTCGGACAACAAGATTGACTGAAGAGTGACGATGGCTTCTTGAAAAGTAGCACATGGATCAACTATGATAACAAATAAAGTGAATTGCAATCTTTATTCAATAATTAATCAAGACAAAAATTCAAGCACAAACTACCCCAACAAACATTTCAAGCACAAACCAAGATCAAAACAACATAAAACTGTTTCCTTATTTGGGAAAAGTTACTGAGAATTGTGACTAACATAAATAATTCACACATTTTCCAAAAAAAATAATAATAATACATAATTCAAGCTGCAACGCGAGCAAAACTGATCATAAGAATCCTTATTGGCTTGTCTGCTTCTGAATATCCAAGCATTCATTCTGATGTACCTAATCCCACCACCTGCGAAATATAGAGTCTGGCGGTACTTGATTATGCGTTTGAAGATGAAATTACGTTTTAGGCATTAGACAAAAAGAAAGAAAGAAAATACATTGGATGTTTTTTTGAAGTATTACATGTTTTAGAAGACATTAGTTAGGAGATCTTGCATTCCAGGATCCACAAGCTTCGGTTCCTTCTCTCCCTCCTTACCAAACAGCGGAGCCTCAAGCTCAGGAGGACTCTGGACATAGATAAACAACTCATTTCAGTAATTAGTTTGGATGACAATAGATAGGGTCGGATGTGAATTTTCATTTCTATTCTATTTCATACAGTGTATAAAATTTTAACACAAAAGATATCACCAAAATTCAGAAAAACCAGGCATGATAGAAAGATATCATAAGATGATCATCAGACTTAGAGTACTTCACCCAACCTAAATACTGTTCTCATCCAAATGCGTTTAGCTTCAGAATTCTGATGAAACCCGACGCATTATATCATATACAAAGAAAATAAGAGTGATTGTCTGCTTCCACAAAACTAAATGGATTACCGTGCAACGAACGAGTGCCCAATTGATACCCTTAAAGAAGGGATGGCGCTTGATCTCGTTGGCTCCTTCGCGGGAGCCTAATCTGTTCTTGGGATCTCTATGTAATAGCCTGTACATTAATTGCTTCCCATGGAGGCTAACCTGCATCCATAAAAGAGAAGAAGAAAAAAAGTAGAGCACAGGAAACTGACTTCACGTGCTATTAATCTCAACACGCCCCATAAACCCGTCAAACCAAGTCAATCAGGCCGAAATTTTCACAAGCTTTACTTCGTTAACATGCGGCATGTGAGTACAACAACGGAAATGAACAATTCGTTAATTATCTAACCGTTATGCTTCTAGGAAACTTGATGTCCTTGTGCAGAATATTGGCAAATGTCTTCTGCCTAGTCTTTCCCCTGAATGGTGTATATCCATAGAGCATTTCATAGAGGAGAATACCTGGACAAGAACATGGTAAATCCAATTGGTTAACCCGAAAACGAAAAATCCGAGAATACTACGAAACTTCAGAGATTATGAGATGATGATCATGATTACCAAGAGCCCACCAGTCCACTGCACTGGTATGTCCTGCACCAGTTATGATCTCCTGAGATAGATGACAACAACAAAGCTTTATCTATTAGAATCTCCACGTCCAACACAAAAGATTGGCCAGATGGATCGGCTATGTGGTATACAATTAGTACAGTCATAGGTTCGTTCTGTACCGGGGCTATATACTCTTCCGTGCCAACGAACGAATTCGAAGCTCGCATTGGCTCGGCCATAAAGATCGGGGCCTGCTGATGCTTCCCGCCCTTTTGCCGTTTCTTCTCGTTTGCACTCGGAAGCAGAAGCTGCAATGACAGATATGATCATCTTTTCTCCATGTATTCAAGGCATACGAATCAACGTAGGAACGCTTTCGAACAACAGCACGACGGATGCTACCTCTGGCTTGCACGATGTCAAGCAGGACAGGTCGAAATCTGTCAAGGTCACATGCCCGTTCTGCTGGAGCAGAACGTTCTCCGGCTTCAAGTCCCTGTATATAATTCCTGCAATGACAAAATTGTAGTAATTTCAGGCATTTCTCGGACAGAATTGGTCGAGGATTGGACAAAACCTTGGAAATTAAGATAAAATATCTACCTTGGCAATGAAGGTACTCGAGGGCAACAACCACCTCTGCAGCATAGAACCTGCAGTTCTCAAAAGCGACGTCGTTTTAAGACTCACATGGACCAAGGACTAGTGTGAAATTATGCAGAGTTAACTTGGTCATAAATGGTATCTTTTAACATGAAATTCTGTTGGACATTTTAGTACCTAACAGCATCTTCTTTAAGCACCTTCAGTGGCTGTCTGTCCAAAAGCATAAACATCTCTCCACCCGGGCAGTAATCCGTTATCAGGCAGATATGTGTTTTGGTCTGAAAAATTGCGAAGAATTCGAAACTTCAGAATTCGGTACGATCAATTGGTTAATTCTAGTTCATCATATAACATTTTCTCTCTGAATATCCTGTCATTTAGAAGCTATTGCCAACCTGAAATGAAGCATATAGCGCGGGGAGAAACGGGTGGTCCAACATATCAAGAATTTCCCTCTCTGCACAAGCTCTATGAACCTGCAAGAAAATAACTTTAAAGATGGTTATATTCCGGACTCTGTTCGTATTTTCTTCGACGTAAAATAGGCTAATCCGACTTATCGACGATGGATATAAGGAACATGATAGCTGAATACTGAACCTTGTTGCGGTTGAGCATGACACCCTTATCCATGGCCTTCATAGCAAAGAATTGGCCAGTTCCACACAGTTCTACCATATGCACACTGCAATTCCGAATAACGAGAACGAGCGTAAGACAATGTCAATATGCATCGGATATAAGCAACGGACGAACGATCAATGCTAATGTTCCGCAATTCGGAAGTGCATACCTTCCTGTATCGCCCGATCCCAATGGCTTCACCGGCCTAAAATGTTTCAGGCCTATTGGCTCTCCACTCTCTAGGACCTGCAGAATTAACAGGCACAGAATTTCCTCAGCAATCTTGAACCTGAACTGTCGGTATCAGAAGGCGAAGGGCGTCGAGAGAATGCACACCTTTAGTATTGCTTTCCAAGCAGGGGTATCCCTCCTGTGAGGCTTCGGAGAAACGGATTTCGAGTGATTCGCCCACAAGTCTTCCGGTTTCTGTAAAGCATATCAAAAAGTGTGTGATCACAAGAAGATCCATAATAAAAAGCTCATCAAGCTGCAGGTAAATGCTTATGGACTTACAGAGTTGGCATCTGGAAGCTCCCTGACTGCTTCATCAACATTCTCTGCAGTTTGTTTCACCTGATACACGAATTCAACGCGAGTCATTGCACATTACTCGCTAAGATTACTTAATCCAACATTCACTTTGATAAGAGGGGAGACCAGCTTTTCGCTCTCTTTAGCTGTATCCTCCGGTATACTGTTCCCGAGCGGCTCAATGTGCTCGCTCCCGTCGAGCTGAACTCCGATGAAATACTGCACCTCTCCCTGTAGACGTTAAGCTATTCGCCGTTAACACAATTTAACGGCCTTAACGAAGCTGCAGCTTGTGGACATTGAACAGGTGGACTATACCTTTTGATCACGCATAGGCTGCAAATGGAACAGGTTCCAGAACTTCTTGCCTGCAGGAAGTTTCGTATAGAATTCGATCATTTCGGATACGAAAGAAAGGTAAACAATAACTCATCAGAATTATCAGCAATGCATTGCTTCCTGACTAAAGATTAGACAGCTGGATCAATGCGTAAATTACCACTCTTCGTGTAGTTGATCAGCTGTACAGTAACATCGGTCTGATTATCAATCGCATCTCGAATCTTTCTCACAGTTGCTGGATCAGTTTCTGGCCCTTGTAAGAATCTGCATAATCCATGAAGTAGACATTATTGTCATCAATTGTCAGGTTCCATTGCTAATGAAACAAACATCACCCTTAATCCACACCTGCAATTTCGTCCTAGGATCTCTTCGCGACTGTACTCAGTCAGCTCCAAGAAGCTGTCCGACGCGAATATCTGCAGAGCGAAGACCCCGAAACATCACATATCCGGTACCATATACCGTCCGAATTTCAATTGAAACAGCTTGAACACAAGTAACATCAACCAAATGCACATTGTAAGGATAATTGGAGGCTTACAATGGGATTATCAGGCAGCCTAGGATCGGTAATGACGAAGTTTTTCTCGATACGCTCGAGCGTAGTGGCAAGATCAATACCCTTTCTCATCTCCTTCTTTCGGACTTTGTCGTCAAGGCTATCCAGCCTTTCATCATCATCATCAAACACGTCATCGTCACTCGCATCAGCAGCGACAAATCCGTCATCTTCATAGCTCTCAGCAGTAAATTGAGTGCTCTTCCTCTTAAAACTAGTTGTTAAGACAAGACATATACATCAGTTGCGTGTCTGCATCAAAAAAATAAGTAAAATAAATAGAAATTTTGCTCTCAAGTTATTAGTACCCCATGAAAGAACGTCGGCTGGTCTTCCTTGCCTTCTTGTCTGGCACCTCATTGATCTTGTCCATCGAGCTCCGAATGCCGGAGTGCGAGCTCCTCCTATTCGGAGGCACGGTCTCCGATTTACGCCTGCCTAGAGCTCTTTTCCTATCTTCCTCTTCGCCGCCTTCTGATTTCCTCATCAGGGGTCGATTAGTCGATTCACTAACCGCGCGAGGCCTCTTCACTGCTTGAACAAGTTCATCCACTGAACTTGTAGCCAATTCCTTTTGCCTTGCTGCAGAATCCAAGCACAGCATGTAAACAAGCGCACCACACTCGCAATTACTGACGTGATAATTCCAACAATTTGTTTGTGTCATGAGCAATTAATACACTATTACACATCTTTTTCCTGGTACAACAAAATTTGTTTATCAGTTCCAAGTTGCTGAAGGTAGGAATTCAGTTTGATATTATTAAGTTCTTGGAATATCTTGATCGTGGGATCTTCTTATTTTGTTGAACTGAAAGATCATATTCAATTATTTTTCTGTAAATAGGGACCATTGCTATTAATTGGGAATAATTCAATAATGGTTAGAACTTGGAACACATGATTTTAAGACAGTCCGATGAGTCATAAGCCAATTTAATTTCTCGGCTCCATTAAAGTTCAATTTCATTTCTCTCCCTCTTAAACCACCTGGTAACTAATCAAAGTCGAGCTAAGTCAAACAGTGTTTGCACACTTTAATTTCGAACTCTCTGATTAAACTAAAATAATCATTCACCGGTTGATAATTTGTTGATAGTGTGGGGGTAGGAATATATACCATCATATCGAATCAAAGATTCAGGCAAGCCATTGGGACGAAGCATCTTATCCTTGGACCCCTCAGTGTGTTTGCTAACCTCCACTTGCATGCTGCCATATCACCAGAGAATATCATGAAAATCGGAAAAATAATATAACAAAATAGGAAAAGCTTAAGATAATTAAAGAACATTCATGTGCAAAATGTGACATGTTCCTAATGGCATCAAATGTTCAATGTCCAATCTTAAAAATGTCCTTTTTTTTGCCAACTTCTTACCCAACATATAATTGGGTCCCCATAGAACCCCTATCAGGTATTGAATGTTCTCCATTTTGATTGGAAGGAATTTTCCAGCTCTTTTCTCTTTTCCTATTGGAAAAATATATATTTATGGGTAACGCAAGTATAGACAGGGACAATATAATAAAGTTTGAATTATTGGATGCAGGTAGTAGGTGCTACAGTGATGGGACAATTTTAGCTCATCTTTTATCATGTGGTGTGTTTGTGAACACATGACATTATTAATTAGCAATACATGCTGTTCTTATTCATTTGTATTTTTTGTCGGGCTTATTTAAGATGCGATAAAAATTTAAAGTTTGATTTAAGTGGTAAAAGATAACATGAGATCGGGTTTCAATATTAAAGGAACATCCCTTTAGTATGTTCTGAATCACGATCCTCTCTTCTTCTTCTTCTTCTCAACTTCCATAACTATGAATATACCAAGATATATTTGATGTGTTCCTATCTTTACACGAAATAAAAAATGGACATGATTTATATTAAAATGTGTTCGAAAAGTAATAATTGAGAAATGAAACTGACCCAATAAATTTGAGGACATTGCCATCTTCATCCTTGATGGGAGAAATGGTGAGGAGGTTCCAAAAGGTTGTACCATCCTTTTTGTAGTTGAGCAACCTCCCACAGTAACTATTCCCTGCTTGCAATGCTTCCCTTATTTTTGACACATCTTCTGGGTCCGTTTCAGCTCCCTGTAAAAATCGGCTGCATTTTCGATTTTAAAAAAAATATCAGTCTCTACTCACATTAGTTATTTAAAAAAAATCAAAAATAATCCTCTATTTACAAATGCATTGTAAAAATATTTGTCACCACAAGTCGAATCTAATACATTTTTTAAATTCAGAATCGAACAATGGCAGACCCTATTCTATGAGTATTTCTCTCTTTTCCATTTGTAAAACTTGAACATCAACAAACACTTAGATCAACTTTTGAAGGAGTTGTTCTGACTTAACCAGATCTCGAGTTCGAGTTCTTAAGAACACAACAGAGTTAAATATGTGTTGAGACTTGAGAGAGTTTTCCCACCTTTCAAAAATCTTATTCGTTTCAAACTTGAATTAGTCATCCCACTGGGCCGAATATCAAATAATATTAACCCAAAAAAAAACTTGAACTCAAAACTTTCTTAAAAATATTCAAGTGATTTATTACTTATTCAAACTCCTTAAAGGAATCTAATGTTACATTAGTTGTTATTGTGCTAGTGTAATGGGTTGAAATAAATTTTACATATTGTGTCGGTTGGAATTAAAATAAAAGGTCAAGTTAAAGTATTTTATGTCTAAACACACTCATTAATTTAAATTTGAAGCGGTACGTATGTATGAGTGCTAAAGCATAGCCAAAGTCATAAAAACAATAGAATTAAAAATGCGATGCTCTTATTGATCATATCTTGAGTAAAGAAAGGAAGAATTTTGTAAGTGGTGGGAATGATTACCAGTTGCGGCCAATGACCTCTTTAGAAGTGTATCCAGTCATCTTAAAGAACCCGGCACTTGCATACAGGATTGGGAAATCGGGTTTGGTAGCATCCGACACCACAAATGTCTGTTGGAATGCTGACAGTGCATCCTTTATGTCTTCCGACACTCTGGGAATATTCCCTCTGGCCCCATCATCCGACATCTCGCCGGAGCTCCGAACTGAATTGTTCGAGTTCCTGCGAGACGTACCCGATTTGATGAAGTTCGGGTCGTCCTCGCCCGAAGTCCTCACTCCAACACCCTGTGGTTTACCTGTTTCTGTGTCGGTTTTGAGTACTAATCCCCACTCGGCAGCCCTTTTCGCCGCCGTGCCCGTTTCAGTGGGATTTTTCGCACCCACAGTGGGCTTCCGCTCGTCATCATTGGTCGAAAGTTGGGGCGGCGATAGTGATGGAAGCACCGGTGGTGTTGGTAGTGGAGTCGGATCCTTAAGGGCCATCCATGATGTTGTTATTTCGTCTGTCCGGCCCGACTTGGAGGGAGAGACTTTGGGCGGGTTTGGTTCCGGGTCTCCACTTGTCTCGTTCCCGGTTTGCCACGTCGGAGACGGGCGAGAAGGCGGGTTGTTGGTCCGGACTGAGTAGTTTGATGGGTTAAACACCTCAAGGGACCCACGGTGGTCTCTAGGTGTTGTTTTGGATGATTGCTTGTTTGGTTCCATTCCCTGCATGAACTCTCTAAGTAAGCCAATTGATACAAGTAACAATAATAGGTACACTAATAACTATATATATGTGTATGTAAATATGCATATGGATCCACGATATATTTGAATCAAGTCAGATTACAAATAGCGAGTGCTCGGTGCTAATTTCACTTAGTTTGATACTATTAATGTGCGTATCTACATCGAGGGTGATATTTCCTATTGGAAAAAACCCAATTTGGGACCAAACAAAGATGAGGTGAAGAAAAAGCTTTACAAGTCGGTGGAAATTTTGGAATCATGAGGAAAGGGTATTCATGTCATTGTCATCTTGATGTTAGGGTTTTATGACATGTTATTTTCAAAATCTGGACCACAAAGAGAGAGGTCTGGAACACCTCATACTTTGTGGGACAGTTATGTCCACGTAAAATCCATGCGTTACTTTTTGTCAACAATAGAAAAAATCCAAGCACCAAATTGTGAAAGAGACATTTGGATCAGCACAAACATTTTTTTTCTAAAAAAGATATAAAAGATTGAGATCTGTAGTTTTTTTATTCTAAAACCAAGTTCCAAAATTTTCAATTTTAAACCAAGTTCCAAAATTAATTGATTTCGCAAAGAATCACATGTGGACTAGAGAGAAGGAAAAAAAAATATACAACGAATCTTATCCTATTCAAGAAAATATTTTAAAAATGGAGATCTCTGCAACTTTCAAAGCAATCACATAAACTAATACTAAACTTCACGTGACCAGGCTGTAATAGTGGCTATATTCGCACTGATCTAATTAATTAATAACCTATTTAAAAAACTGATCTACTTAATTAATTAAAAAATCGGCTGGTGCAGAAGAATGTTGGATACAAGATTAATTAATTTCCAAAAATATAGGAAACATTAATCCATTATGGCAAATGACGTACAGCTCTAAGTGAAGTTAATGAATAATCCATGTAAATGGACAAATATTGCCATGTCCATTCAACTTCTATTCATTATTAAACTATGTATATTTCGAGCGCAAAATTTACATCGGACACTTCTAACTCTACCTTACTATTTAGGATATAACACCTCAAAATAAGTACTCAGAGTTCCAAGAACGTCAAAACTACTAATGTGGTTCGAGAACAACGTACCTCGAGGTGATTCAATTAGACGATTCTTTTAACGATATCTTTCGCGAAACGACTTACAAAGCACTGATCATCACTCAATCCCGATCCACATCAAATGAAGAGAGCAAGGGAGGAGAGCTCTTATAAAAGAAGAAGGGAAGGGGAATGCAAGAGATGAGTGGAGATAAGGATTAAGAAGAAGCCAGGAGGGAATTATGGTCTATAAAAGTTTGGTTTTCTCCCATGCTTCCACCCACGTAAATTTCACATGGCACGAGCTCTCGTCCCCATGCCTAATAATCCGGACCCGAGCATGTCTTACCCAAATATGTCTTGTTCTTGCATGAAAAAGGAACGGGTTTCATGGGAATTTGCTAAATTTTCAATTCTTGATCGCCATGGAAGTGTGGGATTTTAAAGTTATGAGGGATGTGGGTTTTTGACAGCTAGAGAAAAGGCAAACAGAGAACAACAAAAGATGTAGGTGAGAGAGAGGATATAGCCAACTGCACGTTGGTGGTTGCAGGTTGGAGAGACTAGGGCTAAATGAGAAGCAATGTTTATTAAAAAATTGTACTAGTTTGAACCTAGATTAATTGACTCGAGTGTCTAAATACCATGGTTGGATATAGCAAAATCTGGTCAAAGATATTTGTTTTTTTTGTGGGGGCTGTGGGCTATTTCCATTTGAACTTTTATGTACATGGGTATGTGATTTAAGGATTAAAAAAATGGATTCAGAAAATTTATGTGAATTAATACTTCACTGTAAGATCTGTCGACTTTTGACGTATCCAAATTGAGATTCTGTCAAGATTTTTGTTGGAGGTTAATATTTAAATTAAATAGGGAACTTTAAATATATTTTTTAGCATATAATTAAGAACACTCATATGACTGACTAGTACACGAGTTGGTAAAATTTTTAAAAGTAACAAAAATTTTCGGGTTGAAATTGATACCTTTAAACTAGAACAATTTTTCATATTCTGAGTATTAAATCGTTAAAAACAATATATATTGGTTTATAATTGTGGGCATGAGCCCACATGCGGTAGGTCCCATTGCCACGTGAAATACTTTTGTGAGTGATCATCTTATCTGTTGACTGCTGATGATGGTCGCATCTGATACTCCCAGTGGCCTTTGTCCCTTTATTTCAGCACCTTTTTCCTTGGTGAGCTGGAAAATTATGAACAATTTATTTCTTTCTCAAATTAAGTTTTCTTTTTTAGAATGTGATTGTATAAAAAAATTAAGATGAGATTGTATTAAATTTGGTAGAGATTATCATGCCTAGCCATATCTAATTTAAACTAAGATTAGTCAATTTAATTGAAATATCTACTTGATATTTCAATTAAGGTTTCTACTGATTGTTCGGAAAACTCCACCTCTTTAAGATCATACAGTTATATATAATTCATAATTTTCCATATGTCGCATTAGTTATTAACAAATTACTACTTATTTCATCAATTTAAGAAACTGTATTATCTCTCGGTCTTTTTTTAACAAAGAAGTCTTAATTATAGTTTTAGGTAACACAGTATTTAACTCTGTTCTTTTAATTCTATTTTTTTATAAAGTTAATATATCAACAAGCGACTTTAAAAATTATGGGGAAAAAACTGTTGATATGCATAGGCCCAATAATTTTCCGGGCCCAATTTAGAAGGCCAGAAAAGGCCGAGGAGCCCACTTCAGTTCTATCAAGTACTGAATATCGACCCTAAAACAATTACTGAATATCAACTCTGAGATTCCTGGAAAAAAAAGAAGTCAACTCTGAGTATGGACAAATAATAAAAGGACATTCAACACCAATTAACCAAAGATGATTGATCGATCCGAAAATCTACAGATATTAATACAGATTCGAGTCAGATTTAATTTGAAAAGTAGCAACAATAAAAATCAACAAACATTGCTGTACAAAAAAGGAGTGCAAATTTCAGCTGAAATTGAGAGTTAAATATGGTGTATCGTGTTCATAAACTAATTACGAAATTTTGCAGTGCTGGTCATAAATTAAAAAATAAAACCATAATGGTCAAATATACCAATTTTTAAGTAGGGTCGGAATAATGCAGGTGGTTTTGTGCATGCATCTTAACACTAAATTTAGTGTTAAAGGAAAAAGAAGACATATAAAGATGGTCGCTTTTTTCTTTCTTTATTTTTCGGTGGAAGATGGCCGTTTGTTTTTCTAGTTTAGTTATGCATGATTTTTGTTGTCGGTGTTTTTTTTCCCGATTATTTGGACAGTTGGTCCAAGCGTTCAAACAAACAAATTAACATTACTCGAACTTACATTCTGATATTCCTCTAATTTCTTGTCTTGAGGTGTACCTTAATAATTTGAGGGGAGTTAGTTTACCCTGGTGTATCCGTATGGTCAGGGATGATACACAGAGATTATTTCTAGCAGTATCTACGTCAAGGCGGGTCACCTTAACTTTGCCGAGGTGCTCTTTCCCTCTTGATGCGGGTTTTTCTACTGGATTTTTACCGCCAGAGGATTTTACTGAGGTCGGCGACCGCAACCTCGAAAGAGGAGACCCCATTTCTGAGGCTGATAAGGTGCCTTTGGCCCTCTAGTTAGGTGGTCTGTATTTTGGTCTGTTTGTTTTCTATGCTTGTATTCAGCTATATTATTCGTATTTATATAGTAGCGTGACCAGGGGCGAAGGGACTTATAATATTGTGTGGGCAATTGCCCCCACTTAATTTTATTTTGGTTTGATAACTAGGTATATTTTTTAATATATGTCCCCATTAAAATTAGAAATTGACCCCACTAAAAAATGAATCAACCTAAAACTTGAAACCAAATCTTAAAAATTTTAAGCATTCCTTAATTTTTTAATATATATTATAAGATCTTTTTGAAAAAAATTATATTGTCTTCACTCTCCAAATTTTCTGGCTCCGTCCCTGAGCGTAACCCCACCATTTTCAAAAAAAAATTCCTCGAACTTTGGTTCTTGTTCATAAATATGATCACACAATTATATATCAATGTCTCACAAGACTGAATTGAGGCGGTCAAGGTGCTTAATTAATGACCGTTCATTTGCTGCACCAATGAATAAAACTCATGAAATAGAGCAAGTAAATTAATGCTGGTTCATGGACAGAATTGTGCATGCAATTTCAATGCATCAAAAGATGTAAGAGTTTAATTAGAGCAAACCCTTCATTGCCCCTCCAACTCATCTCTATTAAATATATTAATAATCGCTAATCATTAGTTGGTACTACCCAATTCGAATCTGAATTAATCGATTCACTGGATTTCGGATTTCGGGATAAATTTTGATACCATTGCACCTGTGATCAGAAAAACTCGCGCTCTATTACAGCCTCAATGCCAAATGGTAACGTAAAAGATCAAAAAACTGCGAATATTTTTTTTGGCAAAGGAAACGAAACACATTTCGTAACGAAAAAGAGTGACAAAAAAATGTTCTCTGGATCCGATTTTTTCTCGGATCAATCTTCTCTACCATCTCCAATGAAACAACAACAGAGAGGAAGCAAATCTATGGCCTAATACCAACAAATTCAACAAGAAAATAATGTCTTTAATGCTGCCAAGAAACTCGCCATCACAGGCAGGATTTGGAAAGACAGTTTCTTGGTCCTTCATAATCCTTACAGTACTCTACGTTGCGTACTCGTCCCGCCTTTTGCTGACCGCGAATCGGCAATGCCTCGACACGGAGGTGAAGGTCGAGGAGACGCCCTCGGTTTCGAATTCGACGTCCTTGATGAGGGTCGAGAACGAGGAAGAATCTGTTGCGATGGTGGAGGACAATGTGTCGTTGAAGCGTGTGACTGTCGTGCCTGAGAGGCTGATGTATAATGACACGAGCCTGGAGCACATTGTGTTCGGGATAGCGGCTTCTTCCAACTTGTGGGAGAAGAGGAAAGAGTACGTGAAGGTGTGGTATAGGCGCGACAAGACAAGGGCCATTGTGTGGATGGACAAGGTGGTGAGGACTAGGTGGGGTGAAGGGCTGCCTGAGATCAAGGTGTCTGGTGATACTAGCAGATTCAAGTACTCCAACAGGCAAGGCCAGAGATCCGCGCTGAGGATTTCGCGCGTGGTGTCCGAGATGCTGAGGCTCGGATTGAAGGATGTGAGGTGGTTTGTGATGGGGGATGATGACACTGTCTTCATGGTGGACAATGTTGTTAGGATATTGTCAAAGTATGATCACAATCAGTTCTATTACATAGGGAGCTCTTCTGAGAGTCACCTTCAGAACATATTTTTCTCCTACTCCATGGCGTATGGGGGAGGAGGGTTTGCGATCAGCTACCCGTTGGCGAAGGAGTTGGAGAAGATGCAGGACAGGTGCATTCAGAGATATCCTCTGCTATATGGCAGTGATGATAGGATTCAGGCTTGTATGGCTGAGCTCGGTGTTCCACTCTCCAAAGAAGCCGGATTCCATCAGGTAAACACGTTAGAACTCATATAACTAGCTAACTTTGTAGCTCAGGAGGATTTGGATTGAATGAAGATTGAATTTTTGGGATGAATTATGCAGTATGATGTGTATGGAGACCTGATAGGCCTTCTGGCCGCGCATCCGGTGGCTCCGTTGGCGTCTCTGCATCACCTTGATGTGGTGGAACCGATATTCCCGAGCATGACACAAGTGAAATCCCTTCACCACCTGTTCAAGGCTGTCGAATTGGACTCTGCAAGCATAATGCAGCAATCCATCTGCTATGATAGCAAGAGGTCCTGGTCCATCTCGGTCTCGTGGGGATTCGTCGTTCAGATATGGAGGGGAATCATGTCCCCGAGAGAGCTCGAGATGCCTGCGAGAACTTTCCTTAATTGGTACCGCAAAGCTGATTACACAGCTTACACATTCAACACCAGGCCAGCAACCAAGCACCCCTGCACCAAGGCCTATGTGTTCTACATGAGCACGATCAAGTACGACAAAGCTAGGAGGCAAACGATCAGCGTCTACTCCCGCCAAAAATCTCGGCACCCCTATTGTCGATGGAAGATGGCATCACCAGAGAAAATTGACAGCATTGTAGTACTAAAGAGGCCAGACCCTCTAAGATGGCAGAAGGTACGCGCAATTACGTTTATTATACATTGCTGCATTCGAATCGCCTGATTCCAATGCGAGGTACTAACACCAGCATCAGCTAATTCCCTACCAAAATGACTAACTTCAGAATTATGAATCTGCAATAACTTGTAATGCACTTCTGATCAAATGAAACATTATCACCAGCCAGAAACTAACACCATTAGAGGTTTTCTCCCAGATGTTACTAAGCAAATCACATTTTACTTGCCTTGCAGTCACCAAGGAGAGATTGCTGCAGAATTATCCCAACAAATAGAGCCTCAACCATGTACATACAGGTTGCAAACTGCCAACCGGGTGAGATTAATGGGCTGCAACGGCAATCGTGAGACTCCAAAGGCCGACATGCTTCACCTTCATTCCCAAGAATCATCGGCGAATACAAGAACCGAAATCAACAGAAATCGGACATGGAAGCGTGATTGTTCCTGATAGTATCAGATCAGCAACCTTCAACAAACAAAGATAATCAGTGTCATTTACTGATTAGTACCCTTCCTGCACTTCAACTTTGTACAATTTTGACACAGGATCATTAACATCTACTACCCTTTTGAGTTATAATTGTAAGGATATTTTTCCAGATGTCTGCTTAGCTTAACTAGTGCAGGACCATCTAGCCATACGTTCACATGAAATGATCAATCAGAAAATAGCAAACAAAAACTGTTTACTTGCTTAATGCTATGATAGGTATAGCACTTAGAAGGAGACTTGAATTTCCTTAAACAAAGTTGCAAGTCCGACTCGTACTCGACTCTGGATTACTTATTGCTCAACGGATATTAGAGAACCATAACCAAGAAAAATAAAGCACATTAGGATCTCACTCGAGTGGCGTAAGATATTATAGAAGTTGTGAGGAAACCTGTCCTAGACAGATTTGCAGTATCCAAATATAGTACAAACGTGCACCCTATTTCCCAGCACCAGGTAGTTGGTGGGGGACTATCGAGAGTTCGAGTGTCGCACGTATAACTTGCGTGGAAAGTTATTGCGTGACACCAAAGAGTGAAGATAGACACCGAGAGACAAATGTGAAAAAAGAGAAGCAAAGCAAGAGCCAGGAAAGGTGGGGATTTATTAATCTGAATCTAAAAGCTAAACTCATCTAACTAAAGGAGTTCCTAGAGGGAGGCATCATAGGTACAAGAAGAACCCAGCTCACATGTACACAAGATGAGGGAACCAAAAGAAGTGGTTGAAGATTTCCGGTATATCGAAGGCAAGCCTTAGCATGGATGGAGAGCTACCGCCGCCTGTTATCTTTCGTAGATACAAAATCTGATACCAGGCATCTCGTATATCAACTTCACAAAAACATATCATCGGGCCGTCTTATTCCTACTGTACTTTCTCCAGCTAAGTCTTTATCTTGCATCTCTAACTGGAGGTATGTGCTTTCTCGCTGTCCCTTCTCACACCATGACGAGACGGGCTCCTACGGCCACCTTGGCCGGGACTTATAGAAGGGTCAAACTTGTTGGAAGCCAGATAGTTCAGAGCCATCACCACGTCAGAGACTGCGGGCCGCATGCTGGGCTGCTCTTGGACGCACATTGCGGAAATCGCAAGAGCTTGGTACAACCCTCTCATCGGATACTTTCCTTCAAGTAGAGGATCTACCATGTGGGGGAAGTTCCTCCTATCTTTGAACATAGGTCGAGCCTGAAACCAGATTCAGATAGTTCTTGTCAATCCCAAGAGCAATAACTCCCTCTACCGACTACAAATCTGATGAACATAATCTACCCCTATGTACAGAAAAATAAACCATAGCACATAGTTTTCCCATGGCAAACCATTATATTTCGGTGAACCTCAATTTTCTATCCAGTAACTTCATACAACAGGCAAGATAATAGCACAATAGGGCAAGTTATACTTGGTATAGATCCTTTCCTTCCATTAAGCACAACCCAAGTTTTGACATGCAAAAATAGCAACCAACCAAAATGTAAATTTGTCAAGCTAATAAAGATGCAATTAGGAACCAGGGTAGAATTTTGTTGCTGACTACGGAGGCATACATAAACAGAGGTCAAGATAATAGTAGGTCATAGGTCATAGTTCATAGTTCAACAAAATTCCAACCAGGGCAACATAAATGATCAGTCTCTTGACATTTTTAGCTGAAAAATATCTTACCCACGCAACAAGATTCTGCTCGCTGCGCTCTTTCATTTGATCAATTGCTTTTCTTCCAGTGATGAGCTCCAAAAGAACAACACCGAAGCTATAAATGTCTGACTTGAATGTCAGTTGACCTGTCATTGCATAATCTGGCGCGCAATACCCGTACGTGCCCATGACTCTCGTAGAAACATGGGTATTATCCCCACTAGGTCCTATTTTGGCCAAGCCAAAATCTGATAGCTTTGGATGATAACCCTCCCCGAGCAAAATGTTGGCGCATTTCAAATCCCGATAGATAACTGGAGGCACCATCTTATTGTGCAAATACTCTAAGCCTTTTGCAGCTCCAGCAGCTATCAGCATTCTCGTGTTCCAATCAAGTGGTTGTTTGCCAGGTGGAAGATCTGTATTCAGAGAGATACAAGCAAATGTCAAAACACCGAACTAGAAAAGACGGTTTGAAAATGGGAACCGAGCTATGCAAACATCATTAAGGATCAAACAAGGCTTAACAACATACCATGTAAATGATTCTCTAGAGATCCCAGAGGCATGTACTCGTAGACCAAGAGCATCTGATCTCCGTCTTTACAGAATCCAATCAACTTGACGAGGTTTGGATGATCTGCAAGACTTAGTGTATTTACTTCGACTTGAAATTCTTGTGACCCCTGATGTCCATTGCGATCAAGTTGCTTAATTGCAACTTCCTACACAAGGAAACCAATGAAGCTGAATCTAATGCAACACACTACATTGCACCAATACCGATTCATCGAACAGAGAAATCGGCAAATACCTGGTCAATGCTCTGGATGTAGCCCTTGTAAACTTTACCGAAACCGCCTTCCCCCAAGAAGCAATCGGGCCTGAAATTACCCGTGGATGTGGCAAGCTCCTCGAACGTAAATGTCCGCGCCTTGCAAACACGATCCACGGCAACTTCATCCTTTCGATTCGAGTTCTTCCGATCAACGGAGACGTGATTATCCTTGGAGATAACCTCCTTCTGCTCACTCCCACATGGCTTTACTTTCACTGACCCTGTGAATCATACAAAACCACAGCCAATAAAGGGCAGCACAAGGTAAGAATCCAAAATTGGGAAACAAAAATCCATATAATTGGAGGAACAGACCCAAAAACAAGGGTTTGGCTGATTTGGGATTTCCAAACAATGCAAAAGAAATTAGGGTAATATTTAAAAAAATAAACCTTGATCATCATCCATCTCTTGGGAATGAAGACCATTCCAAAGTAAAGATTGAAACTTTGGCATTCTTTTTGCCCTTCAACCAAATTCCTCACGAACCCAGAAAAATAAAAGGAGAAAGAAGCTCGAAACCCGTTTCTGAGCCAATTTTCCTTTCTAAAATTGAAAAAAGGCCGCATCTTTTAATTAATTAAAAAATAAAAAATAACCCAAATTAGCCATTTATTCTTCTTTCTATTTACCTGGACTGAGCTGTGTTTGATCCTTGCGTTTAATGCTATTATTAACCACCTCTGGTTTTTTGCTTGATTCCCCAGTACACCTAAAGCAACCCATGCCCAAAAAAAAATCCTCTCTTTCTAAAAAAATTCCCAAATTCTAACCCTTTTTTTCTCTCTTCTAATTTTCTAATTTCCAATTAACCCTCTCCTCAGTCCTCCACCGCCAGCTTTAAAGGCAGATAGATACCCAGAAACAGAGAGAAGTTAGAGAGAGAAGGAGGAGATAGAGAGAGGAGAGAGAGCTTTTCTTCTCCTGAATTTAACCAATTAAGCCCTATTTATATCTGCCTTTATTCATTTTTCAACCAATGCATTTTCGCCACGTGTATTACAAAGTGGAGTTTAAGTGAACCTGGCTACACTGAATCGAAACCAGCCCTTCTCTTTCTCCGTGTGGACGCGAACACTGAGTGGTGACGTGGCGGGTTTAAAGTTGGCTACTGATTTATCTCCCCGTTTCTCTCTTTTTTACAAACAGAAATCCTATTTTTTTGGGAATTGTTTTTACAGTTTTAAATTTGTGTAATTTAATTTCCCCTTTTTTTCTTAAGATGAGAGATACTTTGGAGAGAAATTCGTCGAATTTGTTGCAATCTCACTCGTTTTTCTGTTCAAAAACCGAGTCACTGTAATTTCATAGTATTGTTAACGTTCCGCGTCCAATGGGTTTATCATCAGTCAAAAAGCGTATAATTGTTTTCTTCTATATATTTTTGGGAAAAGTTCACTTTAGTACTCTGTAGTATTGCCCAAAATCACTTTAGTATCATGTGGTAAAAAACCGATCAATCGAGTCATACTTATTCCAATTAACATCAAAAAGGTCCTCGGGCAGCTGCCCGGACCTGCCCGAACCTACCCGAACCCTGCCCGAACTACGTGACCAGTCACGTCACCAAATTTTGATGACGTGGCGCCACATGGAGAGGAGGAGGAGGAGGACGCGGAGAGGAGGAGGAGGAGGACGAGGCGGAGGAGGAGGAGGACGCAGAGGAGGACGCTGAGAGGAGGAGGAGGAGGACGCGGAGGAGGAGGAGGAGGAGGACGCGGAGAGGAGGAGGACGCAGAGGAGGAGGAGGACGCGGAGAGGAGGAGGACGCAGAGGAGAAGGAGGACGCGGAGAGGAGGAGGAGGACGCGGAGGAGGACGCAGAGAGGAGGAGGAGGAGGAGGAGGCGGAGGCGGAGGAGGAGGAGGAGGACGCGGAGAGGTGGAGGAGGAGGAGGAGGACGCGGAGGAGGAGGAGGAGGAGGAGGAGGACGCGGAGGAGGAGGAGGAGGGAAGGAGATGGATGTCCACGTGGCGCCACGTCATCAAAATTTGGTGACGTGGCTGGCCACGTAGTTCGGGCAGGGTTCGGGTAGGTTCGGACAGGTCCGGGCAGCTGCCCGATGACCTTTTTGATGTTAATTAGAATAAGTATGACTCGATTGATCAGTTTTTTGCCACAGGATACTAAAGTAATTTTGGACGATACTACAGGGTACTAAAGTAGACTTTTCTCTATATTTTTTATATCAATAGGCTTTCTAGAGACTTGCTAATCTAGATTTAATTTTTAAATTGATTAAAACTTTTTAAAAACTAGAAAACTCTAACATTTGTTTGTTAATGTTTTCTTGTTTATATTTAGAACCACCAATATTTTTTGTGGTTTTATCACTTTAATTGCCCAAGTTTTCAATAAAGTGATTTAAACTGTAATTGTAACCGTTACTCTAAACGATCACCATAGTAAACAGTTCTGAACCACATCGTATGAACTTTTTTTTTTACGTGAAGTTGCTTGAACATTGTTTTATCAGGAAAATATTTTTCGAACAATTTTTTTTTGGAATCATGAAAATATTTTCACAAACAGATCTGATTTTTTTTTAATTATGCTGTGATATTCAAACATCCACTTCACCGATTTTTGGAAGAGATATGTTTTGAAAGTTATAAAAGATAATATCTAAATCATATTTTAAGTGGAATTGTGTTAAACATGATAACTACATAATATATTTGAAATTTAAACTCTCGATTTCTCGTAACCTAAAAGTTGTTTTAAAATAGACCTTCGGCCATGGTTAAACACATACAGAAACATATCTACGCTACAAAAAATACTTATTTTGGCTTAATATAAATACGTTAATTATTAGATTTTTATATTTTTTAAGTAAATTTTACACCTAATAATGTTAGGGTTTAAAATTTGGACTGCCTAAATATTTACAACCTCTGAACTACAAATTAATATACTTATAATTATGTGGACATTTCACAAATTAATATGAGTTCAAATTCGAAATTAGATACGTCTATATTTTTAACTCTCCAAACAAAATATCTGAATAAGTTAAAATAAATCATTTTACCAATTCATCTAAGTTTTCCACGTGCATTCTCAGTGAACATTTTTAATCAAGAAACTGAGACTATATGTTTATGATGGGATCGCTAGCCATCGTCCAGTTTATATGAATGCTGGAGGCTGGCCTCCTTGACGTGTACGCACCAACAGACAGACAAGTCCATCACCCACCTTCTTATCTCAATGATTTAACATACTCTGAAAATTGCATATTCATATATTGCAACGTGTCCCTCTTTTTAGAAATCGAAAGAGAGGAGTTTAACACGAAGACTTTTTATGAAATTTACTAATCTTAATACTACTATCGCTCAAATATGTCTAATTTCAAAATTCTGATAAAATTTGGTGCATTAGTACTCGTATGATCGCAGCCACAAATCCTTGGATCGGAAAGAATAAGTCAAATGCTTTTTGAAAAATGAAATGCACCCCTTATTGAGGTGGGCCCCATTTACTACCTGGTGGCCACCCACCTCATCTGGTGGGACCCAACATGTCCCGACGCGCGCGGCAAGCAGAACAACAACTATACGCGGTTTCTATTTTGTTTCTCGCCCTCCCGTAGTCCCGTTGCCCCTAGCCTCAGTTTTATTAACTAATTTATAATTAATTAGTTTAATTGAGAGATTTATGTGATTATTTAAAGCTTTATCGATTTTTAATTTAGATTAATTGATCTACTAGATCTTGGGATATTAAATGGTATTAACAAGAAACTAATTTAAAAGGAAAGAGAGTTTATTTTTTGAATATAATATTAATTGAAATTAATGTAAATATTTGAGCCCGATGGTGACATATTTTAGATGGTTCAAACCAGGCACATAAGAGGGGATATAGACAGGATCAAAACAATGATGCTGATAATTATGTGGTATCTGGTATGTCAATCGTTTACTTTTGTTTACCATATTTTTTAGTTACTTTTCTCAAGCCACTTCGGTGTAATTTTGACTTTATGTATTCTAGGAGTTGATATATATATTTGCCAAAAAAACTTAATATAGCAAAGAAAAATACAGGAAATGAGCGGCTGAAATTTAATGCAGCAGAGAAAAACACTGAGATGCTCGTAGCCGCTTGTTTGCTTAAAGGTAAATTTTTACGGTAAGTTAAACGTTATAGGGATTGAATTCTTGTGTTTAAATGTATTTTGGCTTTTGTTTTCGTTATATGATAAATTAAAACTAAAAATCTTAAACTACTATAGCCCATTACCAATAAATAGTATCAATAACCACTTGGATTAATGGGTGAGGAAGTTATTCTAGCTTAACTAGGTCTCAAAATCGAGTCATTGGAAATGAATTAGTATTAAATACTTGTTAAAAAACTTTAACATCTTTTAAAAATTCTAAACGGCTCGAACTTGAATTAGAAATGTATCAATATTAAATATATGTTAATTAATTTAGTAATTATTCTAGCATTTTTATCCACTCATCAAACCCAATAAAAACTGGGCTAGGCATGTTTACTATTTCATCGTCAAAAGGATGAAAAAGAAGAAAAGTCGCTATTGCGCGGAAGGAATTTCGCATCGTAGGTGGGGCTGAAACTCAAAAGTAGTGTTGCATGAAACTTTTGGTATCGCAAACGTGATAATGTTGGAAACGTGGTCTATTTGATGAGCTGACACCTTTTACCATCATTATCATCCTTTAATCTAGCTACTGCATAGTTAGATTACGTGATTATATATAAATTGTCCGCTGCTGAAAATGTTGCGTGGTAGATCGGGATGATTAATTCAAATTTGAGCTAAATATGACCTTAAATAATGATAATTTATCTGGATGTTTTGGACTTGATGAGACAGAAAACCAATCACCATCTGACCCATCTAAATATGTGGCCATACTTGTAGATGCCGATCCCTCCTCGTTGTCTTGATTCTCAGTTTATCCTGGATAGTCCCCTTCATGAGTTCTTCTCCGCACTTAAAGCCACTTCCAACTAATTTCTTTGACTCCGACCTGGATCCTCTTCCCAACCTAGCTAGTGGCTCCTCATCCATGATGTGATACAACACATCATCCGACAAGCACAAGCGAATCCGCGTCATCGCCTTGGCCTCTAACTCTTTCCACTCTTACTCCTCCATCTTTTCGAGAGTACGCTGACCATTCTTTGTTGTACCAGCAGATCATTGACAGGCTTTTGCCATAACCCGAAATTCGAATATCCATCGAACTTCACCAAGCCAAACTTCGCGTCAAGATCTGCCAACCTCTTCCTTAGCTCTGATACCAGTCGTTAAGAATCAAGAAAACAAGAGCGCAAATAATGGACACGAGAGGTAATGTGTTTCGACCAACCGTCTGCGTCCACATAGAGAAGGAGATCTTTATTGATGAGTTTCTAGCCACAAAGCCACACATAAACTACGATAACGTGCCTTTATATATTAGACAAATTCTTACACACCAAAACCAAACTAGGTCATCCTAAAAATCTAAAACAAGAGTCCGAACAAACAAAAATTATCACTGCATCACGACCTAGCTGACCAGCCCTTGGCTTCTGCCAACCGATTGGCTGCAATCAATCCCTTGGCTGGCGCCAAGCTTACCTTCTCGTCATCTATTTCTCATATTTTTCTATTACTAGTTATTATGGGTGTTAAATATTCAATTTTCGTTTTCGATTTCCTAACATTACGGATTGTTCTAGAAAGATTCACAATCAACACTTCGCATATATTTCTAACAAATGGAACGCTTGAGGCCAAAAGACGATTCATTTATGTCATATACCCATCAGTCCATTCACTAATTTTTCGTGGTCAGTAATCTCCAAAGGGCTAGATTAAATAAAGTAATCCCCAAAGAGAAACTCATTGACACAACTGTCAAAGAAACATTAAATTCACCCTTGAAAATTGACTTGCGATTTTCGATTATACACGGCACAAGAGTTCAGGGCCTACGCATTAATAAAATACATAGGTAGCTTCCAAATTCAATAATAAATTAATTGTTCTGACAATTGAAATCGTTAATTGTGGACTTGGGCAAAGATTTTGCTGTCTTAGTCATGACACGTTTCGTTGCACGTGGCCCTAGGAGAAGCCAAATGTTCTTGTTTTATAATATTAATTCGGTCAACATGTAAAGCAATACCATGTTGAAAACTCGACAAAAAATTTATCACCACAAAAAAAAATTAATCGATTCAATTTTTAATTAATCAATTTACTAAGTAACGACTCTCCGGTCATCAAGTAAAAATACAGAGGTGGCTGGTAAATTATGTATTCGCTTCAATTAGGTAGAAAAGCCTATTATAATCTATGTATTTGAATTAACCAGATTAACCAACATATTGTTGAGAAAATGTTGAGAAGTAAGTGGTCTTTCGATGAAATATACTAATCATAGTTTGGCAAAGTGTAGAATTAGATTGGTAAAAACTAAACCCAGTACGTAGATAACTATTCTAATTTAACCAATTTTGGTAAAAACTAATCAATTTTTCTTTATATTTTGATAACAACTCGAATCAAAATTAATCAAATAAAAATAAAAATAAGTGGAGATGGCGTATGTCATTTGTCACCAGGATATAAAAAGGTAGACATGTGGTTTAATTTAATTATATACATCGATGAAATTCCTGCCCTCTACTACGTGATGGCAACTCTCTCTCTGTTGAATGGTCTTCAACAAAATATTATTGGACCAAATTAAAAATATTTATCCACCGCCGTGCCAATGCTAAGAGGGCCATAAAGACAGAAAGTTCCTAGGAAACCCATAAACGACATAAAATCAGGCAGGCGAGCCAGGAGTGATCGGTCGTGACTTGGCCTACGAGTGCAATAGCTAATCCACAATGTCCCTTTCACACACACGATAAGGTGAGATTCAGAAGACAAAAGAAAATAGAAGAAAGAAGTTTCAGACCAATTGTGAGTGGAATACAATCTAATCAATTTTGGGCCAATCTAATGCTTAGGAAGTAGCAATAATTGAAGAATTGTTGAATCCCGACTCAAAACTTAAAAAGTTAATTATCTGGTCGATTTTATACACTTGTGAACAAATCAAACATAATTGAGTTCGTCTCTCGTGCATTAAACATGAGTTGAGAATTAAAACATGTATGGTGTTTTCGTGTAATCAAAATATTAAGGTAATTGGTCGATTAATTTTTCATATTTATAAATTATTTTTAGGAGTTGGTTGAAGAATTTGAGATTAATGTCCCACAACGAATTAGTTGAGAAGCACTATTTCCTGCAACTAAAGCTTCGTAAGCATTTCACTTTTGGATTTTGGGATTCAGTGGCTTTGGACATATTAATGAGAAGCATTCTCCTTAATTAGGAAATTTGAAGGTCTAAATTGATCTTCCGAGATTCGAAATATAGGGTTGGTGGAAAGTTGGCCTAGGATCGGTATTCATGGTCCATGGGAACACAAACAACCACCCTGGATTTTTTCCTTCATATTGGTAGATTATGGAAACCCCTCGCGATTTAAGCAGGATAGAAATATAGTTGAAGTATCCTAATGTGGATAGATTATCTCAGGGCGATTTTTTTTCGAGATACTCATTTATTCAAGTTATAAGATATTATATCACTTCATGAAAATATATATTTTAAATCTAAACTACATTTTGTATAGATATCAAATGAGTGAATTAATCCAATTGTAATGTGGACTTGACATGAGAGAAATGGGCATGCATTCCGTGCTAACAAGGGTCTAACAACAGGCAACACATAATAGATCACACGCGAATGACAAATTTGTAATATCAGACATTACATAGTAGTATTTTGAAAAATATGACATTATATTACAAGTAGTGGTACTATGTTACGAATAGTGGTACTCTGTTACAAATAGTGGTCCACCATGTTTACGAGTAGTGGTACCATTTTATCGATTAATGGTACATCATGTTGTGAGTAATGATATCATGTAGCAACTAGTGTTACCATGTAGCGAGTAGTGATACTATGTGTTTATCCGAACGTTGTTGTCAACTCTATTAGAGACAACACCCAATCAACTCCGGAAAAAAATTCTCCAACCGAACGATATGCAAAGTTTTTTTTAATATTACTTGACATTCAGTCATCAACTGAATCTATTAATCTAAATTCGAGCTAGATAAGAGTTTTAAAAAATGACAAATCTCTCCGAACACTCGAACTTGTGTTTGTTGATAAACGATATCCAACTATCTACTCAATGTTGCACACGGTTACTAAAACAGATGAAGCCACAAACGCGGTTTTACAGAGTGCAATAATAATGCTGACAAGAGTCTTAAATGGGCTCTCTCCGGTGTCGAATTTATGGCATTAGATCCAAAATACAACTTTTTGGTGGTTGAAAATTGAATGGTCCCTGCTAAATTATCTCATCTGTACTATGGCTGGTTGGCTGGCTGGCCATTCAATCTACGCCCAGGGCCTTACATTTGCAGCTCGTACCCAATTCAGCTCTCAAGGACGGCTAACGTAATATCAAAACGCGTTGCTTTCTGCCATCCACTTCCTTATTTGTTTCCTGGAAAGTTCCTTCCGCTTCCTACCCATATTTGTTTCGTACCCAATTTACTGAGTTTCGTATTTAGAGTCGAACATTGTCTGACACTATTAAAAAAATAATTTTCTCAATGATATTTTTTCACAGGCAAAATTTAAAATCAAGATTTTTTTTAAAACAAATCTATGTTCATTATTACTTGGACCAACTCTTGTGCAATGCAATGCACTCGTATTGAGAAATTTTTTTGAGGGTTAAAATCTATGTTACTTATATTACGCCGGAAAGCTTGAAAATAGGAGTACATCAAGGGTAGAAACTCAATCCGGTGCTAGTAAGTCGACTCCACATCTTATGAGTAAGCCAATCCAACATACAATTACAAATTCTAGGAATATGAGAAACATAACACATCAGTAATAGGGCTAACACTAGCCTAATACATATTACAAGGAGTTTTACCTCCCAGTTACCAAATGGGTCAGAGTTGGACAAAAAAGATAAAAGCAACCGTGTCGGGCCTGAGAACTAGATTTTTTTGTGGAAGGTTGAGAACTAGATTGCTTCTAATTTGCCCGCAGGACAGCAACCTGCTCAGCTACTATCCATTAGTGTGTTTCTTTTTCCGGTTCAGAAAACGTCCAAATGGATGCAGTGCAGTTGACGACAAAATACATCTGCTTAGTAGGATGTATCGGGCTATTATCATTAATATATAAGAGCGTTTCGGAGCCAATAGCGGGTTAAAAAACCAAGTTCGAACGGTTACCTAATGAACCGGAAGATTTCTGGTCAGACCGGACAATTGGCTCGGATTTTTGACCCGAAAAAATTCGGTTCATTAGATTTGACCAAAAAATTAACTCAAAAACTAGATTTCACCCAACCAAAAAAAATCAAATTTTATACTCAATTTTTCTAAATCAACACAAAATAAACTAAATCTACAAAGATAATTATACTAAATATGAAATAAATTTACCAACATTTCAAGAATATTAATTTTTAAACCTATTATTTACTAAAAATATATTAAAATATATATAATAAACTACCGGTCCGACTGCCAATTTGACCGGTCAGACCAATTGACCCAGAGAACAGACCAAAATCCGGGTCGCTCTCCGGGTCGTTTTTGAAAACAATAGCGTTTGCCCCTCCATTCCAACCCCCAAAAATAAAATCA
Organism: Hypericum androsaemum; assembly: GCA_963995505.1. Lineage (NCBI taxonomy): Eukaryota > Viridiplantae > Streptophyta > Magnoliopsida > Malpighiales > Hypericaceae > Hypericum > Hypericum androsaemum. Next base: position 3,083,543 of record OZ023186.1, on the reverse strand, counting down.
ACTCGTATATTTTTTTGGGTGATAAATAAACTCATCATGTATATTTATCTAAATGTTGAAGTGTTTGGTGGTTGAGTTGCTCATTCCTACCAAAAGCACTCCCGAATTAATAGAAAGGGTTAGTTTTAGCAAAAAACCTGAAAACCCTAGGAAAAAAAACCAAAAGGTAAAGAAACCAGCTCATCCTCTTCTAGCAAAGCAACAGACCTACGCTGAGGCTATTAAGCAATCTAAAGCCAACTTTTATTGATATGGATAATCTACTAGTACAAATGAACAATCGACCAAAATGAGAGAGAGCTATCAATGCCTCTATAAATAGTTTACAAATTTCTCACCAGGGTAGAAACTTACAAGTGCTGTTCTTTTTCCATCTCTGAAACAGCTGGTCCCATTAACGAATCTCTCACACAATCGCACTCGCACTGATGACACTCACTGTTTGGAGAAGAACCCTTGTGTTAGAGACGAAAAATCGTAATCTTTTCCGGTTTGCGTCGATGAACCAGAAGAGACCGAGGATGCAGGTTGAGGTTTACTCGCTCCTGTACTAGTTGTACCATTCGAAGGGAGCTGGTGGCCTGTAGGGTAGAAGCTATACAGAAAGCAAAAGAAAAATGTTAGCATACACATAGAACAAGGAATAGACTTGCTGTGATGTTCAATGAAGAATTGGCCCTGCAACCATATGTTATATCCCAAACAAATATCAAAAACATGTGAATACATCATCACGACATGAGTCATGACAAGGGTAGAGAGCTCTCAAATTCTGCAGACAGATGACTGCTGCTTCATATGAGCTGTGGTAATACGATAAGGTAACGTTCACTTTTAGTAGCATGCAGATTCGACCTTTGCTTCGAAGGAGTCCATGGATAAATTTTCCTAGACCAGATGCATTGTAGATTTTCACGCTGGCACTTTAGAGACAAACTCATAATTCCTTAAGTTACTTGCCTGCGTGACACATTGACATGGATGTAGGCTTACTGACTGATATATCTATTTATTACATCAGCTAAGCCCAAAACGACTCCGTTTTGATCAAAAAACAAAACAAGTAAACCAAAAAGTAAAGAAAATTGCGGAGTTCAGGGTTCTAGATTTTGGCCCTCATTTTAAATTCGATCAAAACAATATCAATTTCGTTCCGACTGGCTCAGTAAACAAACATGTAACTAGGCCTCCATCTACGTTGACATGCCACGCGAGCAACTAACTAACAGAATCATCGGCTCGTTGCTAACAGTACAAACCACAATGACCTCCTATCTAATCTAAGCAAACTTAGTGCACAGACCTCTAGGCTGAAAAGGTCAAAACTACAAAGTAGTCAAGTGACTTTCCCTAAAAACCACACAACCCTATGGTTCTAATACTTATTTTGGCTGAATAAATTAAATTCAAATTACTGAATAATTAAAACGCTTACAAAGCCCTCAATATTTAGTTTCTCTGTTCAACATCGACAGCAATAAAAATAAGGTAATTTTGGAACCCCGTTACAGGACATGCCTGGTGACAGAACTCCGATATCCAAGGCTAGATAAATTGTAACCAAGTAACGAGACACTTGATTGGCAATGATGAAGTGCAGCTTTTACACAAAAAATAGGAGGGGAAATAATTATGCCTCTACTAAACATGGAAACTAATCTAACCCCATGACACACATCTAGGAAAACAGAAAAGATAAAGAACATACCTAGGTGTTGCATATGGTGCTGAATTTCCAGCTGAAGTTGTTCCCATGTTAACAGCCTAAATCAAAACAAAAATTGTAAGTTAAAATGTTTTAGATCCAGCAGCAAAAGAAATTAACAGCCGAGTGTATACAACATTAAGACAGCACCTGAACAAGGTTCTGCAGGTCAACCTGTCCACCCCCTGCTGGCATCATATATCCAGGGACTTGATAGCCTAATGCTGCCCAATTTTGAGGTGGTAAAGTGGAACCATTAGGTACTGCCTGCTGACCAAATCCAGAAGCTTTTGGGTCCCCAATCATGGATTTTGACGCAGCTGCCATCAGAAGCGACTGTTGCTGAGCTAGCATGGCAGGTAAATTAATACCATTAGGTCCTGCCTGTTGACCAAGTGCGGCAGATTTAGGGTCGCCACCCAAAGATTTTGACGCAGCAGCCATCAGAATCGACTGCTGCTGAGCTAGCATGGCAAGTTGCTGTTGATGCATTGCAAATGGAGATACCATGTTGGACTGAATGATGAAGCCAAAAGAAAAGGATTAATAAAAATACAGGCTTTGCAATCAACACAACTTGCTTCTTAAGTTTGATCAACTAAGAGTTTGTTAACCCGTCATTTGAGAAATAAAGTTTTCTCAACGAAGATGAGATAACATGTTGAACCCATCAACCTCAAACAAACAAAGATGCCCCTAGTGCAGGAAACAGTCCAAGCAGTTCTCCACATCATGAGGGAAAATCTGAATATGTTGGACCAAGTCTTGTGTCAAAGCATGTACCTTCTCAAAGAGACTCATAATATCGTTCTTTACATCTTTCTGAGGTTTCTCCGGCGTTGCAGTTGTAAGAGAAGGGGAATCATTAAATAAGTCCTCAATCCCTGATTGGCTACTGATCCCCGTATTTGGGGTAACTTCCGTTGTGGATGTTTCTTTGCCAGCAGTAGGAGCAGCTGCAAGAAATTCAAGTATGAGTTTAGATGCAACGGTACAAAGGAAACTACCACATATGACCTTCAAAGGGTTTGAACCAAGGGCTACTCATAAAATTATGATAGCAATTTCCAACAAGAATGTGAAGATTGGAGTCATTGACAAGCTGAGCAGACATTTACCTTGGAAACCAGCCCAACCGTTATCATCATTTGAAGTTGACTCAGCACTGTTTTCTTCAGGGGCATCCATAGATAGCATATTGAAGAGGTCTACAGCATAATCAAGTTTCGGAGCAGAAGCAGTGGCAGCAGCATCCACAACTCTCTTAGTTGCTTCGGCTGGCTCCGCGATTGGTTCAGCAACCTGGACAACAGGTTGAGGCTTTTGAGTCAAGGTAACCTGTTCATTGACAAGCACACGGCACTAATGTGAGCCAGGCTTCCCATGAAGGAAAAGCAAGCCAAAACAGGACTAAATAGCAATGTCGACTAGTTACAAAAGAACAGAGAAGAAGCTTGTTCTTTATATGGCATCTCCAAAGTACACACCCAAAAATATGACATCAAATTTATGAAACTAATGTGTCATTTATATCTCAGACCATCGATGATAAAATCACTGTCAGCTAATTTATTACTATTTGATGCCTTGCTTGAGGTCCATGAACTTCAGAAAGCACTTACAAACAAATCGCACAAAACTCCAGCATTCAACTAGAACTTTAAATCCAAGTACCGGTTCAGGCCCCCTGGGAGGGACAGGAAGATTGAATGTTGACGTAGGACTGCTCCGTTTGGAATTTGGTGCTGAAACATTTCTTTTTTCTTCAAATAGATTTACAGAACTTCTATTGCTTGCATGCCCGCTTCTCTCAGCGGGTCTCTGCCAATGCATAGAAGATTTTTCTTCATATCCTCTTGGAGGAGATTGCGGTTTTCCATCTCTTGGGACCCACCTCTTCTCTTCATACCTACAAGATAGCTCAATGGGTGACAAAATCGACATGACAGAGTTGGTTACAATTGAAAAGGTGAACAAAGAAAATTAATCCTTAACTTAAATTACATACTTGGCACGAATGAAATTCTCAATCCCAACTCTGTCATAGTTTGGGGGTAGCTCAGCTTCCCAGTAACTGTTTGACTTCTCATTCCCCATTGCTGCAAGAAACAACATAGAGCCAGAACTAATCTCAGTGACTCAGTCCACCAGTGTATCTAATTAATGGCAGTTCTGCTAAAACAGAGGTAGAAACGTACACTGAATAAAAGCCACCTGCTCAGGAAGCCATGTGTCAAGGGTTGCTGATCGAACCTGCAGTGAAAGTAATTAGCACTACCAACAAGACATTTTCAAATCAATAAACTTGCAGCAAAAGCAACTCAATATCGAACAATGGCTTTTTATACAGTAGAATGTTTTGTGGTAAAAAAGATAAGATATCTGTGACATAAATCCAGTCAAATCTGAATTAAGCATCAAAATTAATTAGAGTGGAGATCCATCTAGGTTAAACGAAAGGAAACTGCACAAAATGCAAGTTTAAACAAGCATCACCTTAGATATGTGTACCCCAAGACTCCTGTGAATCCCTGAACACTGCATGCATATAAAGATGCCCAAATTTACACTAGCCCATCTGGGACCTCTGCATTTAAAGCAGTGTCATAAAGTTTAGCAATGAGCAAACCATGGTCTAGAAAAGACCAAGTATAGATTCATGGCAATAAAAAGGTTTCTGAGGGGAATGCACTTCATATCTAATCAATTCCATTCCATTTCTACCATGTACATACTTGCATTTGCAGTCTGCACATTCCTTATTCTCAGGCAATTTGAGGAGTCCTTCTAAGATCTGCAAGTAAGGATCAAGGTCGTAATCAGATTATGAATACACGTAGTTATTTTTGAAAATAAAACAAGATTATAGGGACTATTGAAATGAGTGCAAAAGCTTTGTGAGAATTGAACTAGAGAAACATGTTCCCGAAAGTAGAAAATTTGTCTTAAAGACCATCTCCTCAATTAAAAGCTAGCAATACAAAGTGGAAAAATAGAAACGTAAGTGTTGCTTCCTTGCACATATCATCAACTAATAGGAACTCCCATAAATTTAATCTCTAGTTACATCAAACAGTATACGATTCTCACTTGCAATGATGCAATATCAAGAATCCACTCTCTGAATGATCAGCTTAATGAATTTATAACATAGCACTCAGCAGAAGAAACACATAATGGCAGACCAAAAATAAAGGGAACTTCTCATGGATCAATGACAAGCACTCCCTACACGAAAACACAAAAAGAAGTTTCCAGATCAAACAGAAGCGTCAATGGATTTCAAATTCGAACTGGCATCAATGAGACAAGGACAGCGCACGAGTGAAAAAAACTGAAGATTTCTTGGTGATGATTCGAATCTCGAAAACTCGTTTGAACTAGTGAGCTCGAAAAAGCACAGTGGACCAATATCAACACTACATCTCAAGCCAAAGTCAAGCAACTAAGCCACTCAAAAGCACCTCGCAACCCTCCGGCTCCCAACAACAACAACAACAAGAAAGAACCAGAAAAATCAGGCAGGGATACGGCTATTTCTACCTATTCTCGCACCTTTTGGAACCAGAAAAATCCGAATAAAACCCCCAAACCCGGCATCAACCTAACCCTACAACAGTTATAGCTGCCAAACCACTCGATCTGAGGATGCAATAACAATCATAAATCTTCAGATCCGCGAACCAGCACATCCACAACCTCTCAATCATAGCTCACATTTCTTCAATTAACCACATAATTATTATTCAATAAATTACAGCAACTCTTTCAGATGTCAGAGATTAGCACAGGATACCGATTGAATCAGATCAATCACGATTAAATTCCAACGACATCGAGCTCCTATCGCAAGAGATTAACAAAGGAACTATTTGACTCTACGATTTTTCGAGGAGAAATCAGATCGGAGACAAAAAAAAAGACAAAACTAAACGGAAAATCAGGGATCGAATTCTCATAAGAAGAAAACGAGAAAATAAATTAATAAATAAATACCTTTCGGTGCTTGGCATTAAGCTCCTTAGATACGTTAGCTTTCTCGTTCATTTTCTCTCTTTTCTTTCCGGTGAAACCGTTACGAACGGGAAATCGGACGACTGGAGAGGAAGGGGAGAGGCGGCGACGTAGTAGACGGAAATCTCTCGAGCGATCTCCTTCCTCCTCGCTTCCCTCTTCGTCCTCGCTTTATTTTTAATTTATTAATTTTTCCAAGGAGAAAATGGAAATAAAAAATACTCTCCTTTGTGCTTGAGATAAGAGGGGAGACAGAAAAGAGGCGTTGATTTGCTTCTCGCTACTCGACTTTACGAAAAAAAGCCTTTTCGTTTTTTGATATGGCCTATTTTTCTGAAACAAATTTTTTTCGTAAATATCAGGCGCCTAATAAGTAACTAAAATCGATCTAACATTTTTTTTAAATATCGCCGAAATTTCAATGATATATTTTCTATATGCAATGAAGATTTTTCAATATAATTATAGATCACAATCATATAATTAACAATCTTAGATTAAATAAATGAACCAATTCATTTAAACGTAAATAGAGCTTATTTGTTGTAGCGTATTATCCACAAGATCACAACGAAGTTTCGTCACTGATCAGTTCTTGTCCACGTACGATAGAAACAAGAACAATTTCCACTAATTGTATCTGCCTTGAGATTGAGAGGAACCCAGGAACCAAAGTTCTAACTTTTCTTTCTATGTGTATCAAGTTGGAAGTACCCCTGTTCCTTTTATTCTCATCTCTCCTCTTTTTATAGATGAGAAAATTTGGAATGTGATTGCCACATCATCATCCATGTAGCAAAGCTACATCTCGATGTGGCATGGCTACATCACATGCAAGTCATTTAGCACATGTGACATGGCAAACACAAGGACACCTATGAAATCCATGTGTTTTGTCCACATTGACATCATAAAGCCCACTTGTAGGTGGCCCAAAAATAATGGGCTATGTGAAAAACAAACACATGATCAACATAGGTCTAAATCTAACATCTCTCACTCACACATGATTGATCATAATCAATATTATCTCTTATCATATTTGGCAGATATTTCGTGCGACCAGCTTACATCGAGCGCACATAGCTAAACTCAAGAGCACATATCGACCACTTGAATGATAGTATCTCGATACCTCCAATACATAAAGTATGCCTTACTCAGGTTTCATCTCACGTTCATTGTTTTCACATGTAATTTTTGAAACAATCTATTCGTGTTCACTATTGCATTGCTCTCAACACAATAGATGCGCACCTGTGAACTACGAAGCTTTGAGAATGTGATCGATAGGAAACCTTCTCCCTTAACGATATTTTTTCCATCATGATTTAGCCTGCTTTTCCAGTCAGCCTTGCCAGGTCGAATCTAACCATGACCCTTCAAAGGCTTTCCAAGCTAGCAGCATTGAATCATACGTCCAAAATAAGTTTAGGATCTTAAGGGTAAAGTCCGGAAACTATAGTTTTCGGAGTTGGTCTCACACCAGAAAAAATTAAAATCACATAATAATAAAATAATTTCCTATCCATTGGTCGTTAAGCTCACATGACACGATTCATGTGCTATGGTGTTCTTTCCCCTGAACAGGAGTGCATGTCATTCACAAATAACACCATACTAGAGTATCAGCCACGATATTTTCAAACATCGGCCTTAGTCTACTCAAAGACTACTCTAGCTATCAAGACAGAATTATAGTAAGTTTCACTTACTATATCTAGGATCCTTAGCAAAAGCTATCAACGCTTGATTATCGCAAAATAAACTTACTGGTTCTTTTGAGTCGATTAAGGATAAATAGTTCAAGAATCTCTTTAACCATACTGCTTCTTGCACAATAGCTGCAGAAGCAACATACTCAACTTCCATAGTTGACAGGGAGACACACGTCTATTTCTTGCTACTCCATGAAATAGCAACCCCGCCAAGCAAGAAGACATATCCTTATGTGGATTTCTTCTCGTCCACATCACCCCCCAATCGGCATCAGTGTAACCTCTCAATGTTAGGTCTTGACCTTGATAATACAATGAGTATTCTGTAGTCATGTTCAAGTATTTTATAATTCCATTGACTGCTTTTCATTGTGCATTCCCTGGATTAGACTGGTATTTGCTTGCTATTCTAACAACATAGCAAATATATGGTCTTGTACACAATATTGCATACATGAGACAACCAACCGCATTGGCATAAGGAATTTTTATCATATCCTTCTCCTGCTAAGCTGTTTTAGGACACATGTCTTTATTGAGATGGTGACCTTTGATAATCGGGACATATTTAGGATTACTATCATTACAATTGAATCGTTCTACTACTTTGTGGATATAGGTCTTTTGTGAAAGAGACAAAAGTCTTTTCGAACGATTCCTCGTGATCTTAACTCCGAGTATGTAATTAGCTTCACCCATATCTTTCATTTCAAAGTTGGACAAAAACTAAGCTTTGAGCTCGATAAGATATCCCATGTCATTTTCAGCTATTAGAATGTCATCAACATATAACGTAATTATGACAAACTTCTTACCTGAGTGTTTAATATAGACACAATGGTCTTCATCTATCATTTTAAAGTCATACGATATAATCGTATTATGAAAATGAATATACCATTGTCTAGACGACCGCTTAAGGCCATAAATTGATCTTTTCAATTTGCAAACTATATGTTCGCTGCCTTTTTAGATGTAGCCCTCTGGCTGGACCATATAGATCTCTTCATCCAGTTCTCAATTGAGAAAAGCAGTTTTAACATCAATTTGATGCAGCTCAAGATTCAAATTTGCCACGATAGCCAGAATAATCCTAATGGACGTGAATCTAACAACAGGAGCAAAAGTCTCCTCATAGTCAATTCCTTCATGTTGTCTAAATCCTTGGGCAACTAAGCGAGCTTTGTACCTTTCAATACTTCCGTCTGCTTTACACTTAATTTTGAGAATCTATTTATTCCCAATTGCCCTACGTCCTTTAGGTAGGTCAACTGGTTATCAAATATAGTTTTTCATCATGGAAGCTATCTCTTCCTCTATTGTTTTACTCCATTCATTCTTTTCGGGAGATGATATCAGAAACATTCTTAGGTTCATTCTCATCTTATAGGATTACTAAAAGAATCTCACTTGGACTATTATCTTTTCTTAATGATATCAAGAAAGCATTTGCACTACTTTCGATCTCAAATCATCGGCGTGGAATGCTAGTTCTTTTAGTTTTACGAATTTCTCAATTTTGATAAACATCTCTAATGTATTCATCATAACTTGGAATCGTACTCCCACTGAAGCAAAAATCTATACTCCTACTGGAGTTCGAAATTATACTCCCACTAAGATGTTGATCATTTGGATCATGAATTTCTGGATCAATTGGAGATAAAAAATCTTGATTTTCCTCCTCCACAATTCTCCCACTCGGATGGAGTGATCCAGATGATTCTGGCTCATCAGCTTCATATAAGGCAAGAGCATTACTCACCTCTCCCAATTTTGGAAAATCTTTTTCCAAGAACGTGATATCTCATGATTCAAATTCTGTCACTTGTCCATTTTCTAGTTCGCCCACGAACACGTATCCTTTTGATACTTCAGAGTATCTTATAAACACACTCTTTCTACCTCTCGGTCCTAATTTATCGTATGTACTTGAGGTAGAATGGACGTAAGATGCACACCCCCATGATCTTAAGTAGTTCAGATCAGGTTTCTGACCTGTCCATATTTCGTAAGGGGTGGTAGTGACAGACTTAGAGGGGATACGATTTAGAACATATGTAGCGGTAATGAGCACATCTCCATAAAAGAATATAGGTAAATTTACCTCCGCCATCATAGATCTAACCATGTCAAAGAAGGGTTATATTCCTTCTTTCTGCTATCCTATTTTGTTGAGATGTATAAGGAATGGACAACTGATGTTCAATTCTTTTTTCTTCACACCGAGCTTTAAATTCATCGGAAAGATACTCACGACCATGATCAGTTCGTAAGGCCTTAATCTTTTGATCTAGTTGATTCTCAGCATGATTCATAAATATCTTGAAACAACTTATTACTTCTGATTTGTGAGAAATCAAATAGATTTGACCATGCCAAGAACCTATGGGATGCCCTTAAGAAAAGATTTGGGAAGCTTTCTATCTCAAAGCTGCGAGCTTTGACCATAAGGTTTGACACTTACAAGAAGCGTCCTGATCATTCAATGAAGAAGCATCTCAGGGAGATGTACAATATGATTAGAGAGCTAGTTGAGGTTGGCCATGTGTTTAGTAATGAGCATCAGATCCAAGCAGTCATTCGTTCCCTGCCTGCGAATTGGGAACATATGAAGATGACTCTTACCCATGCTGATAATGTTACAATATTTAATGACGTGGCCCGTCATCTCGAGCTAGAAGAGGATCGCCTCCTAGAAATTAAAGTCCACCCTGAAGCACACATAACTGGATCAAGCTTCAAAGGGGCAAGAGGATGATGGGTCAGAAGGGCAAAGGTAAGAAAAGCTGGGAAAATAAGAAAGACAAAGCTGAAAACTCAGGAACTAATAAGAAAAGTTCTGGGAGTAAGAAGAAAAGAAAGGTTAACATTTCTAAGGTAAATTGTTTCAACTGTCAGAAGAATGGTCATTTTGTAAAAGATTGCACTGAAAAAAAGAAGGTACATCCTATTAACTCATATGTGAGTGAATTGTATGTATCTAGTACTATCCTTCTAACTGAAAGTCATCCGATGTGGGTGATTGATTCAGGAGCGATAGATCATGTGACAAAGGACCGTGGTACTTTTGTTGAATTTCGACGACTGCCTGTTGAAGCAAAATCTATATATATTGGTAATAACGCACGAGTAGATGTCAAGGGTATAGGTACATGTAGATTGAGCCTACGTGAAGGACGTACCCTACTTCTACATGACGTGTTGTATGCTCCAAAAATTTACCAAAATTTAATTTATGTTTCAGCTTTGATGTCTCTTGGTTTTCGTCAGTTATTTTTGGAACATGTTTTCTATGGTTCTGGTTATAAATCAGATAGTGTCTTAATCATGAATGTTGATCTTTGTGATTTACCTGATTCAAGTTTTTCCTTTGTCACTGCTTCGCAAACGTCTCAAGATGATGTTGTGCTGTGGCATTCTAGACTGGGTCATATTGGTCAAGATCGCTTGAATCGTCTAGCTAAGGCAAGATTGTTGGATAATTTAGAAAAGGCTATATTACCTACTTGCGAATGTTATCTAGAAGAAAAATTGACAAAAAAACTATTTGGAAAGGGAACTAGAGCCAATAATCTATTGCAATTAGTCCATTCAGACATCTGTGGTCCAATGAATGTGAGGGCAAGATATGGAGCATATTATTTTAATATTTTTCATAATCTTCAGCGTAGCGAGAAGATCAGTGAACATCAATAGCCAGTTATATCCACTGTTATAACCCCCAGCCAATATACATTCTTGTATCTCATTTTGAACTGAAACAATATACTTAGTAAGCACTTGTTCGTTATCTCTATGCACCCACCGAGAGATATGACGCTTTAATATCTTTTGGCGTATATTGTTTGCCATTGCAACAAGCTCAGGCTTGACACACTTTCTTGGACAACACATCATCTTTACTGATAACCTGCATCATAATGCAAGCCATTTGGCACATGTGACATGGCAAACACAATGACACCTATAAAGTCCATGTGTCTTGTCCACATTGACATCATAAAGCCCACTTGTAGGTGGCCCAAAAATAATGGGCTATGTGGAAAACAAACCCATGATCAACATGGGTGTAAATCCAACATGGAAAGTTTGAATCCCTCTTCCACTTCTTGGAATTTTAGGCTCCTTTCTTGACTTCTGACTGAAGCTCTGCCTCCGAGTCACTGACCCGCTCCACTACTCGCTCGCCCATCCTCCACCTCTAGGACCTTAGATCTGCGATCTACCCAAGCTCGCGTTGCCAGATTTAGCTTGCCAACTGACCCAGAGATCCTCGTCCCAAGGTCCCAGTCAACTCGTCTCAAGTCCAAGCCACTCCTGCCATCCAGCCCAGATCCAGTTTCCCCTGTTGTTGAATCGAGATCTTATCACAAGACGCACAAGTAGTAGCCTCGATCATCTCCATCTCGTTCCCCAACTCCAGAAGCTCAAGCCGCCGGAGGTCTCTCCTCATAGTCCAAGGCCGCTGTCATTAGGAGCTCAAGCTGGTCACCATTCCTGATCGCCGTCCAATAGGCCCAACTCGCCAGGACCCCCTCACATTTTAGTCGCAGCTCTCGTTCCACCAGTCTTTTTCGCTGGTTGTCGGTGACTTGCTACCGATCTCCAGAATCGTACTGGGTCGGGGGGAGGCTGGAACCCATGATTTTCAGTTGTTCTCCTCCCCCCCACTCAATCATTTTATTTTTTTCGTTAACATAAAAGTCCTTGCAGTTTTCTCTTGCTTTGCTTTTGTGCGTTCTGTGCTTTATGTTAGATTAGTTGTGCTCCCTGTTGTTAGATTAGTTTGGCTTGTTACTTTTGTCTATGTTAGCCGTTTCTTAATCGGCTTTTTGTCTGGTTTGGTTAGTGCATTGTATCTCTTTGTAGAACGAGATGTTGTCCCTATTTTATTCGGTTTATTTCGGATAAGGATATCTCCATCAAGTCATATCTTGTATGATATAACCATGTGGACACCTCTCGGTTCTCTTGTAGACAAGATATGAGCTTTGGCTGATATACTCAGCAGTTTTTTGGGTGGAACTTCTGACGTGGAAGCGGACTCGGCTTTCAAAGTTGAGACCTTTGCTAATACCACTCATATCCAACTATCTTATTTTGCGATTGTGATTTATGCATCAATCTACAATTGTCTAAGTTGGGTCTTCTTGTTGACTTTAGCATTTATGTTATCTCTTATAACCAGCTTTGTAATTCTTTATTATTAATGAATGGCTTATAGGTCACATCCTTCTAAAAAAAAGTTTGAATAAAAAACAATTTAAAAAATCAGACTTGAATTATTTGTCAATTTACATGCATCACTCCGGTGCACTTTATAAATCCTATTTCTTATTGAATCAAACCGTAAGAGATCACTCAATTGTTATTCTATATTTGCCTTCCAATAAAGGTAATAATTGATAATACAACTCATCTTACCAACTGACAACAGAAAAAACGATGGGATATTGTCATCATTATTTTGATTGACAAATCCAGACACTAAGCAGGAACCATTTGAACTAATGGGACAAAGTATTGGAGAATTTCATAAAAATTTAGAGTTCAAATCTGAGTATTGTGTACAAAAATATTTACCTTTAAATCCAGACACCCACTTTTTTAATCCGTGTGTATCAAATATCAACAACACCACAATAGATACGTGGCGAAAAATAAATTTGTAATATTAGAAATTACACATTGTCATTCGTAAAATATGACATTATATAAAGATTAGTAGTACTGTATTGTGCTGCGAGTAGAGAGCAAGTACAGACCGCATCAAATTGAAATACAGCTATTCGTTTACTGTGAAACGACGTCGCTTGGAGAATGATTTGGCTCGCCACATGGATATGAAAAAAATTACGTACATAATGACTTGGCTTATGAAAAATATCAAAACCATCACGGTTTTGTTTAAAATTTTCTGATTTGAAGTTACTGATACTTAAGGTAAAAGATAATGACCATCTGATGATTTTTAAAATCTAGTTAACTGTCACTTTGGAATAAAAATCTGATATCACATGACAAATAGTCGGATAATAGAGAAAGACTGTCTGATTTGCTAGGTGATAAATTTTTTAAAAATTGGACCCATTATATATTTTTTAAATCACTGGAACTGAAATCTACGTACCGCATTTTAATACAAGGCAATTGGTTCCATCTCGCTGATTACAGTTATATAGGCTAGCTAGATTGGACTTCCATTTACAGTAAGCTTCCAAGGAAATTCAATAAAGAGCTTCTAATTGCCTCCTCGGCAATGGAATAATCTCCTTCTCTTCTCTCTGATCCTCTACTATGTAGGCCAAATACAAGAGATATTGAAGAATAATTTCTTACTTTTCGAGTAGGACAAAGAATTATTAACCAGTCATAGATAGGTCTGGATAGATACATGCATTTGCCTTCTTTCTCTTTCGATTGTTATTCTAGAGCCAAAGACTTCTTATAAAAAGCCAAAGACTTGCCAACAAATCACTGATTTTAAGCAAATTAGGACTAGCGTTGAAGCAAGCTTATGCAACTTAATTTGAATCGTTATTGTCAATATTCAAAGTTATATTTAAATATATATTATACGTGTTGGTATACTACAAAGCTATTTGAGAGTCTAGTGATCTTTGTTTATAAACACTGAAAATTAATTGACTTAAAATTTTGAATCTAAAGTCGAATTTAAATGTCTAATTACACTTATCTCCAAAAAAAGTTGACCAATTTTTTTTAAGAGAATTGATCTAGCTTTAAATTGACCAGCTAACAACTGTATATGGCCAATCACAGGAAACATTCTCTGTTAACATCACGACAAAAAAATCACTGCAAAAGCTCTCTCCAGTTTTTTTTTCTCTCTCTTCCGGTAAGAAAACTTTCCTAATTTGGTATTAGTTGTATTGAGTTTGGACAAACCTCCATGGTATACCGTTTTGGAATGCACTTCATGGACGAAAATTAATCCATGTGATAAAAATTTTATTTTCACATGTAAGTCTATTTTACTGAAATTTTTTACAAATAGTGTACAAGTTCCTTACGTCTTTCGTGTTTAGATCCATTTAAAGAGATTTTGTGTTCACATTTTACAAATATTACAATTTTTATCAAATTTTTTATAAATATCAAAAATACAATAAGGAGAACGGCCCTCTAAAATCTCTCAATCTATGTTACAATATTTTTTGTCAATTTTTTGTTAAAATTGCACAAAAAATTAAAAAATATGTTTCCCTCCCTTCTGTACTTCATTTAATAAATCCTAAAAATTACCCAGCAGCAATTCCACATAATTCCAAAATTACCATTCACGCATATTAAATTCCGTAGAAATATTATGGTAAAAATTATAGATTGGAATTTAGAAACGGGTAATTTATCTTGCTACTCATGTGTTTTGTACGAAAAGTTGACTTGTTATCGCTAGTTCGAGCCAGTAGGTGCACGAAATTGAATTATTGGTTTGGTAAGTTTCACTTTACCTAATCTAGTCGTAGCTCTTTATTCAAATCCAATTTGATATAGTTGATATGAATTACTGTTTTCTGAAGGAAATGAATACCTGGTTTTGTGCATCACAATGGCGAATGTGCTTCTTGCTTTTTCCATTTTCCGGACGATGAAAATCTAAGCAATGCATTTTGCCTCTACCCTTAAAACTTACGCGGTTTTGATCCCTCTAGAAAATCTTTAGGCGGTTTCGGGAATATGATAATGTTTACGTTTTATTTGGTTGATTTTCGAATATGTCAACTTTTTAAATTAGTGCTATATTAAGGAATTTAATACTCTTCACACATGTATTTATTTATATTTTGGAATAAAATTTATTTATGAAAAATTTACGATTTTACCTCATTGTATTTTTTCCGTACTATGCTCTATATAGCCCCAACAATTTTTTCGGTAAGTATATTTTTATTTATAAACTGGAATCCTTTAATTACAAAATTGTAACTAACTAACCTCGTCAAAATTCAGAGAGATAAAATTATTTTAAGTAGTGACGTCTACAATAACCTAAAAGCTTGGACATTTTATTTGATAATTGATAATTGATTTTAACAGAAATATGTCATTAGTTTGAATTCAAAACTTATAAATTATCAAAAAAATTTATTCAATGAAAAATATTCAATTTAACTACTATGATTTACGAATATAAAAAGTACTACTGCATAAATTTCTTCATAAACAAGGTCCCACAATTCTAGAAATCTAGAATTTCAATTACGGTTGCGCTCTCACTAACTATATGTGGCCAATCACAAGAGACAATCCTGCTTCACATCAGGACAAAAAATTTAATACACCAATCCAAGAGCTTTATTGAGTTTTTTTTCTCACTTTTCTGGTAAGGAATTTTTCCTCATTCGGTATAAATTAGCTGGTAAGGAGTTTTTACACACTTTCCATAAAATTTCTGGACGCTAATTATTTCTAATTTGATTTAACTTGATTGGGTAGGCGAGAAGAAGTTGTCGAAGGTGATGGTACCATTTCCCACTGCTTCTAAACAATGGAAAAGTGATGTTTAATACTCTGTAGTATGGTCAATTTTACTCAAGTATCTGTGGTTTAATAAACATAAAAATGGATCCATTTTTTTCAAAATCTATCGCTAAGCAGACTCGAGCTGCTGCCTGGAGTTTGCTGCGAAAAGACGTCGCTTGGAGGATGATGTGGCTCGAACTTGGGTATGAAAAAAATTACGTATATAATGAGGTGGCTTATGAAAAATATCAAAACAGTCACTGTTTTGTTTAAAATTTCAAAAACCCTCCTCCCCTCACCCAAAAGAGCCTCTCCACCACTTCATATCGCAGAATATAGATTTACACCTACATTAGTTTAATTGGATGATTAATTTCTTATACCGATACTTATAAAAAAAATTCTTATACCGATGCAGGATCATCGCTTTGTTGGAGGAGCCTTCTTGAGAATTCCAGTGGCTATTAGGGATTTTTTTCTGATTTGGAGTTAATGATACTTAAGGGAAAAGATAATGACCATCTGATAATTTTCCAAATCTAGTTGGCTGATCACTTGGGAATAAAAATCTGATATGGCTGATGGTTCACTAAGTGATAAATTTTAAAAAAATTGGACCCATTTTATATTTTGTAAATCACTCAAACTGAAAGTGAAAACTGTCATACATAGGTAGTAAATTGCACATTTTTCTTAAAAAAGTTGACTGACAAAAAATGTTGGGCTCTAACCAGCTCACAACTAAATATGGCCAAATACAGGAGTTTATTCCTTGTTCACATCGTGGCAAAAAAAAATACGGCAAAAGATTTGTTGATCTTTTTCTCTCACTCTTCTGGTAAGAAGTCGTTCATAATTTGGTATAAAATAGTTTGTATTGAGGTTGGATTTACCTCTACGATATACTGTTTCCTAATACACTTCTCTGAAAAAAGTTTACGAAAGAGAATTGATCCAAGTGGCAAGAGTTTCATCTCTACAGATAAGTCTATTTGATGAAACTTTTCTAAGAGATATTATCGTGATCGTCTTTTGTGTTTAGATTCACTTACACGTCTAAAAAAAATGACGAAACGAGAGAGTTGATCCAAGTGATTAGGGTTTCATCTTCACATACAAGTCTATTTCACCTAATTTTCTCGGAGATAGTATCCAGATCCTTACATCTTTCGTGTTTAAATTTACTTAATGAGATTGTGAGTTCAAAATTTTCAAATGTTAAACATACAATAAGGAGAGCCACCCTCTAAATCATGCCCGAGAGTACTCGACACTAAATATTAAGGATTAAAAAAAAGTTGACTCATACTGCCATTGGACAAGGGAATGGAAGGGAAAAGGACAAGGACTCTCCCTTATAAATATTTTTTATATTATTGATTCTTGAACCAAGAATATATATTTTTTATTATAAACTAAGAATATTTTTAAGTGAATCTGAGTCACTAACTATTTATACCAACTTTCATCCATTATAACCAGATATATTATCGCTGCGTGAAAAATATATAACTTAAGTTACATTGCGCGAAAAGGAAAAACAAAAATGACATATCACAGACTACAGACGATTACCAATGTTTTAAAAAATGAACCGGAAGGTGAACCGAAAATCTTCATTTTTTGGTTCACCCGGTCGAGCTGCGGTCGAACCGAGACTTTTTATGTATTAAGGTAAAATAAGTTTCATTTTAATGACAAAATATGAAATAAGTTCAAATATCACCAACTTTTGTGTACAATTTATTCAAACTAAGTATTCAAAAATTAATTTAATAAGTCTAGAATGAGATTAAGTTCAAAAACTTCGAGCTAACAATAACAAATACTTCAACTTCACAACAACTTTGTTTGCAGTGTTGGTGCTAGCCAATCCTCAATTCATCCTCTTCATTCAATGTGGCAAGTTCCACAATATCTTCACCTAAATAGATTGACAAGAATAATAAGAAGTAGTTCTCTACATATTGACAAGAGTAGATATATAAACAGTACATTAGAATACAAAAAGGATTAACAACCTCCAACTTGAATCGAAACCAAGTCTGCATCTTGACCACATATTGGTTATTGCTCAAGCATAATTTCAACCTCCTCTTGATCAATTTCTCCTTTTGGATTTTCTTCAATGATCCAAAATTCAGTTTTATCAATGCATTCATAATCAACAGGATCATATGACCTTTTTTATTGTTGCAACCTAGAATATTAATGGAAATGGTTAATAACACAATAAGAGTAATCATCATATCAGTAAGTTCACAATTTATTATACCTGTCTCGTAAACGCATGTTATAATGAACATAGACCAAGTCATTGAGTCTTTGATATTCCAGACAGTTTCTCTTACGAGAATGAATCCATTCAAATGTACTCCAGTTACATTCACAACCAGAAGAAGAAGCTGTTTGACTAAGGAATCGGATTGCCAACTTTTGCAAAGTTGGTGTACTAGTACCAAATAGCCTCCACCATTTATCTATTAAAAATTCATGATCAATATTCAATATACATAAGATTAATGTTTAAATTAAACTTATATCAAAGAAATGAAATATAGAACACTTACCTGGACAAAGTTTCTTAGAAGTACTAAGTGCCAATGGACTTGCAAAAGATGGAAGTGAACGTTCTCTGAAATATTTATCTATTAAAAATTCATGATCAATATTCAATATACATAAGATTAATGTTTAAATTAAACTTATATCAAAGAAATGAAATATAGAACACTTACCTGGACAAAGTTTCTTAGAAGTACTAAGTGCCAATGGACTTGCAAAAGATGGAAGTGAACGTTCTCTGAAAGCTTCTGTTTCATCATATAGCTGTGCAACATCTATTGAGTTCACTTCCATTTGCATCTGTAGAAAGCTAATCAAAGATCGGGTAATCTCACCCTTCTTGCAATAATTTTTCCGATCATATTAAAAGGCAGGATTCAAAAAATAAGAGACGGTGTGAATACTCTGACAAAACATTTTATCCCATCTAGTCTTAATAATATCCGTGTAAGACTTGTAGAGTCTCTTCTTATTTTGAAATGTCTCCTTGATGGCTTTGCGTGTCCTTAACATGCCCTCATAAACATAACTCATTGAAGGTTTTTCATCGGAATCACAAATACGCAATAACCGCATCAAAGGAGCTATCACTCTCACAGAAATCAAAGCATTATTCCAAAATATTCTATCGAAGACAATTTGCTTCACTTCCTTAGCCTTAGGCATCTTTAAACATTTTTTGAAGTCTTAAGATAAGACTAAAGCTTCTAAGTCATCCTTGTGGTCATACAAACTTTTAAGAGCTATAAAAGTTATGGCAAAGCATGTTGCCCTAGGTCTTATGATCTCAGTCCATTTAGGACGATTCCTCAACCAATTCAAAGTCCACTTGTAATTATACACGAAGACAGTGATCTTAGAACCTGAAGTAGCCGTCAACTTCATCAAAGGCATTTCACAAATATCCTTCATAATCAAATTTATGCAATGTGCAGCGCAAGGAGACCAATAAATGCTAGGGTACTTCTCACACAATAATCTACCAGCAGCCTTATAATTTGCTCCATTGTCTGTCACAACTTGCACAACATTTTTGACACCCACCTACTCAACAATCTCCAAAAATAAGTTGCACGCAGTTTGAGCATCTGAAACAAAACCTGAAGCATCAACAGACTTCACAAAAGACACTCCCTTCAGACAATAGACTAAAAAGTTAATCAAAGATCTTTGGCTAATTAAAATTTCATTCGAACACCAAGAACAAATTTTGAACTCCTAGCAACCAACTAAATCACTGAATTTGGTAGAAATTAGATTGAAGAGGGCAAGCATCAAAACCAGACCTCAATCGTACTGCAGGAGACCGTGGGCGACGGCGTGCGAGAGGCCACGGCGGCAGACAAGCGGAGTGTGTGCGGCTGGAGGAGGTGGGCGACGCCGAAGACAGGCTGGTGCGGCTATAATTCTATAAGTTTTGTTTTCTGCATTATTGTTTTTTTTAGTTCTCTCCGCCGTTTTTGACCTTTTTCTTTATTTTTGGGTCGTTCACTTCACTGTTTAGGATTTTTGTTTTTTTGTTTTTTTTTTGGTCATTTGGTTTCCTGTCCCGGCCGACCTAGTTCAACCGGAGATGGGCAACTGGGTAGTTCGACCGGATTTGGAGCAATCCAACCGCTCTCTGGGTTTTAACTGGAAAACGGATCGGTATTCCTTTCGGTCAGCGATCTGACTGGTCTGACCACCGGTCGGACCGCAGTTTTTAAAACATTAACGATTACCAATGACAGTTTGCCTTGGATTCAATTAAGATATTAGATAAATAATACTAATAAAAAACTACTCAATAAATAAGGTCCGATAATTCTCGAATATTGAAGAGAATTTGAGCCCATAATTAACGAATAATCATGAATTAATTACCTCATAATTAATGAAATAAATTCATTAATAAATAACAAGACTTACTTGTTGTAGCGTGCTTTAAACAGGATCGGATAACAAGATATTGTCACTGGTGGTTTACGATCACAAACGGATTGGATACGTAAACAATTTCCACGAGTTTCCTTGCTTTGCAAAATCTGAGAACTACAGGGACTATACTGAAAAAGGTTCTCTGAAGTGTATTCTCAGAATGGGAAAAGTGCACCATAATCACCAGTAGTTTCTCCCTTTTATAGGGAGATCCGGCTCACACATGTGCGCCACGTGGTGAAGCTATCAACTAGCTTTGCCACGTGGCATGCCACGTGTTTGACACGTGGCGGAGCTACCCACTAGGTTTGCCATGTGGCATGCCACGTGTCGCCTGCGTGTCATGCCACGTGGCGCTCACGTGTCGGCCACGTGGCGTCCACGTGGCGTTCCAAAAGCCCAATGGCTTTTGGGCCTAATGGGCCTGGGCCCATTTTTGCCCAATAATGGGTGCAAATGGGCCTAGTCCAACATCTCCCACTCACACATTATTGATCATAATCAACAATGTCTCATATTATGTTTACCAAAAATTTCGTGCGACCAGCATACATTGAGTGCACGTAGCTAAACCCAAGAGCACACACATACGGGCTACTTGAATGATAGCATCTCGACATTCTCATTACATAAGGTATGCCTTATCCTAGGTCTCATCTCATATTCCATTGTTTGCATATGTGATTTCAAACAATTTAATCGTGTTCAATATTGTATTACTTTCAACACAATAGGTGCGCACCATTGAACAACGAAACTTAGGAATGTGATCGATGAAGAACCTTTTCCTTTATAAGTATTTCTTCCATCATGATAAAGCCTGCTTTTCTAGTCAGTCTTGCCAGGTCGAATAATGAATCATGACCTTTTCATAGACTTTCCAAGCTAGCAGCACAGAATCATATTTTCAAAATACGTTAAGGATCATGAGGATAGAGTTTTGAAAAAACATATTTTTCAGAATTGGTCTCACACAAGGGAAACAGAAATCAGTTAATAATTTCCCATCCATTGGTCGACAAAGCAAACTTGGTACAGTCCACGTCCTATGATGTTCATTCATTTTTAAAAAAAAATGAGCTCATGTAATTCATAATTAAACATCATACTAGAGCATCAGTCTCGATGTTTTACTGAACAACGACTTTAGTTTACTAAAAACTGCTCTAGGCTATATAGACAGATTAATGATAAGTTCCACTTATTTCTTATCATTTGGATTTACAAAATAAATCCAATGCAGCAACAGATGCATGCATTATCAAAAATCTCGCACTTTAACAAGAACATCTCTTGTAGTTAAGCTTCAACCATACTGCTTCTTGTACTGCTGCGGCAGAAGCAACGTACTCAGCTTCCATAGTTGACAGAGAAACACACTTTTGTTTCTTGCTACACCATGATATAGCACCTCCGTCAAGCATGAAGACATATCCGGATGTAGATTTATTCTCATCCACATCACCACCCCAATCAGCATCGGAGTAACCTCTCAATATCAGGTCTTGAAGTTGATAAACCAGTGAGTATTCTGCAGTCGTATTCAAGTATTTCATAATTCCCTTGACTGCTTTCCAATGTGCTTGACCTGGATTAGACTGATATCTACTAGCTATACCGACAGCATAGCAAATGTCTGGTCTTGTACACAACATTACATACATCAGACAACCAACTGCATTAGCATAAGGGATTTTTATCATATCTCTTTTCTGTTGAGCTGTTATAGGACACATATTTTTATTGAGATGATGGCCTTTGGCAATCGGGACAAACTTGGGATTACTATTATTACAATTAAACTGCTTTACTACTTTATGGATATATGTCTCTTGTGAAAGAGATAATAGCCTTTTCGAGCGATTTCTCGTAATCTTAACTCCGAGAATGTAATTAGCTTCACCCATATCTTTCATTTCAAAGTTGGACGAAAACCAAACTTTGAGTTCATTAAGATATCCCTTGTCATTTCCAGCTAACAGTATGTCATCTACATACAGTGTAATAATGATAAACTTATTATCCGAACATTTCAAATAGACACAATGATCTTCGTCTATCATTTTAAAATCATGTGACATGATCGTATTATGAAAGCGAATGTACCATTGTCTAGAAGACTGTTTAAGGCCATAAATTGATCTCATCAATTTGCAAACTTTACGTTCGCAGCCTTTTTGGATGTAGCCCTCTGGCTGAATCATATAGATTTCTTCATCCAATTCTCCATTGAGAAAAGCAGTCTTAACATCCATTTGATGTAGTTCAAGGTCTAAATTTACCACTATAGCCAGAATTATCCTAATGGATGTAAATCTCACAACAGGTGCGAAAGTTTCCTCATAGCCTATTCTTTCCTGTTGTTTGAATCCTTGGGCAACTAAGCGAGCTTTATACCTTTCGATACAGCCATATGCTTTACGCTTAATCTTGAGAACCCACTTGTTCCCAATTGCCCTACGTCCACTAGGCAGATCAACCAATTCCCAAACATGGTTTTTCTTCATCGAAGCCATCTCTTCTTCCATTGCTTTAATCCATTCATTTTTATCAGGAGATGATAGAGCAGCAGAAACATTCTTGGGTTCCTTCTCATCTTGTGGGATTGCCAAAAGAATCTCACTTGGACCATTGTTCTCTTTCAATGATGCCAAGAAAGCATTAGCAGCGCATTCAACCTCAAATCGTTTGCGTGGAATGCTAGTTCTTTTGGTTCTACGAAGTTCACGATTTTGATAAACATCTCTAATATATTCATCATAACCAGGAATAGTACTCCCACTAAAGGGATAATCCATACTCCCACTGGAATTTGGAAATGTACTGACACTAGGATCGTGAACTACCGGATCAATTTGAGATGGAAAAACTTGATTTTCCTTCACAATTCTCCCACTCGGTTGGAGCGATCCAGATGATTCTGCCTCATCAATTTCGTATAACGTAAGATCACTACTTACGTCTCCCAATTTCGGAAAAATAGTTTCCAAAAATGTGACATCTCGTGATTCAAATTCTGTCACTTGTCCATTTTCGAGTTCACCTACGAAAACGTATCCCTTTGATACATCAGAATATCTTATAAATACACTCTTTCTACCTCTCGGTCCTAATTTATCGAAAGAACTAGAGGTAGAATGGACATAAGACGCACACCCCCACGGTCTTAAGTAGCTTAGATCGGGTTTTCGACCTGTCCACATTTCGTAAGGGGTGGTAGCAACAGATTTAGAGGAAACTCGGTTGAGAACATATGTGGCGGTAAGGAGCGCATCTCCATAAAATGATATAGGCAAATTTGCCTTAGCCATCATAGATCTAACCATGTCAAGAAGGGTTCTGTTCCTTCTTTCTGCTACCCCATTTTGTTGAGGTGTATAAGGAATGGACAACTGATGTTCAATTCCTTTTTCTTGGCACAGAGTATTAAATTCATCAGAAAGATACTCACGGCCACGATCTGTTCGTAAAGCCTTAATCTTTCGATCATGTTGATTCTCCGCAAAATTCATAAAAATCTTGAAACAACTAAATGCTTCAGATTTGTGAGAAATCAAATAGACTTGACCATACTTACTATAGTCATCTATAAATGTGATGAAGTAATACGCTCCATGTCTAGCCCTCACATTCATTGGACCACAAATATCAGAATGAATTAACTGCAGTAGAAAGGTGGCTCTAGTTCCTTTACCAAATGATTTTCTTATCAATTTTCCTTCTAAACATCGTTCGCATGTGGGTAAAATAGCTTTATCTAAATTACCTAATAGTCCTGCCTTAGCTAGACGATTCATGCGATCTTGACCAATATGGCCCAATCTAGAATGCCACAAAATAACGTCATCTCGAGACGTTTGAACATTAGTGACTAAGGAAAAACAAGATTTTGATAACTGATCAACATCCATAATTAAGAAACCACCGGATTTAAAACCAGATCCATAAAAAACATGTTCTAAAAACAACTGTACAGAACTATTCTCAAACAGCAATCGAAAGCCAAGAGCCATCAAGGTTGAAACAGAAATTAAGTTCCGAAAAATTTCTGGAGCAAACAGCACATCATGTAGAAATAGGGTACGTCCTTGACGTAGGTTCAATTTACATGTACCCATACCCTTAACATCCACTCGTGTGTTGTTACCAACAAAAAGGTATTTTGCTCCAACCGGCAACCGTCGGAAATCAACAAAAGCTTCACGATCTTTTGTTACATGGTCGGTCGCTCCTGAATCAATCACCCACATAGGATGAGTTTCAGATAGAAGAACAGTACTAGATACATATAATTTACTCACATCAGAGTGAATTTCATGTACCTTCTTTTCTTCCATGCAATCTTTAGCGAAGTGACCTTTCCTTTGACAGTTGTAACATCTGACTTTCTTGATGTTAAACTTTCTTTTTTTCTTTCTTCCGGAACTTTTCTCATTAGTTCCAGAATTTTCAGCCTTACTCTTGTTTCCATTTTTCTTACCCTTGCCCTTTTTACCTCTTATTCTCTTACTCCCTGTACCACTAGACTGAGTCATGTGGGCTTCAGGGTGTACTCTAATAGCTAGGAGACGATCCTCTTCTAGCTCAAGATGTCGGGCCATATCGTCAAATGTCGTAACATTATCAGCATGGGTAAGTGTCATTTTCATGTGTTCCCAGCTCACAGGTAGGGAACGAATGACAGCCTGGATTTGTTGCTCATTACTTAGCATGTGGCCAGCCTCAACCAGCTCACCAATCATGTTTGACATTTCCCTGAGATGCTTTTGCATAGAATGATCAGGGCGTTTCTTATAAGTATCAAATCTTATTGTCAAAGCACGTAGCTTCGAGATTGAAAGCCTCCCGAATCTTTCTTTCAGAGCATCCCAAAGGTCCTTTGTATTGTCATAGACACGAAATTGCCTGGTAATGTCATCCATCATTGCACTCAGCAAGATGAGACGAGCTGTAGAGTTTTTCTTTTTCCAAGCTTTAAAAGCGTCACAATCACGCTTATGCTGTGCAGTGGTACCAGATTCAGGTTCAACTAATATTATATATGTCATCTCGAGAACATCCTGTTCTTCTAGCACATATAGTATTTTCATACTCCAATTATCGTAGTTGTCACCATTAAGCTTCAACTCCTTGTTGAGCTCAGCGACAATCGATTTTGAAGCAATCGACATAACTAACGGGAATTATAAGAAAAAGTATATTAAGGAGTCATTCTAAGCAATACGACACAAATTTACTATACGTTATAACTCCGAATGATATAAAGTCCTTGACTAATCTCGAATTTAAAGTAGGTCACAGGTGTGTTTCCCCTTACCCTTCAAGAATTAATCTCAAACTTTAATCATTCTAAGTTCTTTGATAGTAAATACAAGTGGATTTGACACGTGTAATTAAATAAACATATTATATAATCACAGAAATAAAAAGCTCACAAGCCTTTTATTTATATATATACAAGGATATACATGAAGTTTTGAATACACACCTATGTATATATAAAGCTTCTATGAATACCTAGTATAAAACAGAGTTTCCCAAAAACAACATATGTATATGGAAACTTTCAACAAGATACACAAAAATACATTAAGAAACTATTTATAGACACAAGAGGATTCAAACAGTCACAACTGGGATAGGTGCGGAATCTAAAATCCACACCGCACATGGAATGGGAAAACTATAAAAGTATCCCTGACTACAATAGCGACGGATCATACGTCCACTACGTAGTTCCATAGGAGGATTGGGGATCATTTCCTCCAGAAGTCCTTTATTCTGCAAATAAAGGACTAACCCTGCCAGTGCATCTCTGTGTGAGCAATCCTCAGGTTGTAGGAAAAATTCTATTTTTTCCTTAATCCTGAGTGTGATCAAAAGATCACAGAACATGGAAGGCCAATCCTCTCCATGGTCGTATCCTCCGGCCCAGACGTAATCCTGCATCGTATGATGAACATTGTCTATATGTTCCATTAGAACATACATATCATCCTTTGGTTGTCGACTCGAAATGCGACACATGAGTATACTTTCACGTATTTCACGTGCACAAAAGTTCGAGTACACAATCGTCTTATATTTCATCATTGTTAATCTGCAACATATGCAGGTCAATTGTTTTTGGGTCAATATACATATTTACCCAATGATCAAAAATACATAATTTTTTTAATCAAATGATGAACACATATACAAAGGATCTGTTCAATTCTAGATTATTAAAGGTAATTGTATATTTTGTTCAAAATATTTCAGAACTTATTCCAAAATATATTTAAGTCATTAAAATTATTCTAATAATCTTAAAAACTTAACTAAAAAATTAACTCATAATTTTTATTTTATTTATTTATTTTTTTTAATGAATTTTTATTGAACAAAAAATAATTTATCCAATTAAATCCAACAAAAAATAAAATTCTGCCCAATTTTGACTTAAATCGAATTTGGTTCAACCAAGAAACAGACCAAATCGCCCGGTTACAATTGAATCGAACCGGGGTATAAATATTTCAGAGAAAAATCGTAAAATTACGATTTTGCCCCTCGTAGATTTTTTCCCCTTCTCTTTCTCTCTCCTCTCCCGCGATCGGCGAAATCGCCACCGTACGACCTCCTACGACCACCGCTTAACGGCGGCCAACCAGCGGCCGAGACCGGTCGCAATCGACGCGTCTCGGCCTCGCGATCACGGCCGTAGCGGCCTCGCGGGCCGAAGTCCATCCGTTCTCCGCCGCGAAGCACTTCTCCGTTCGGCGCCTCTCCACCGTCGTCGTCCTCGATCTCGCGATTCCGGCGACGTCGATCCACAAACGTGGTATCGGGATGTCGGGGAGAAGCCAGAGAATCGACTATCGTCGATCTCCAGCATCGAAATCGTCGGATTTCGGACGAAATCGATCGAATTCGATTTCGGGCGAAAACGCCCAAATCGCCCGATTAGGGTTAAACTTTGATTTGGGGATTTTTGGAACAATTTCCAATTAATCCCCAAGTTTTCCGAAAATTGCACCGAAGTCCATGACACGCAGGTGCCACGTCGGCGTTCAAATTTCAGATTAGTACTTTATGGTTTCACGCGTGCGCGAATTTTGCCCGCGTTTTAGGACAAATTTCAATTTAATTCCATTGGTTTTAAATTGATTGCATTAAAGTACACGAGATTGTAATTTTCATTAAAAATCACAATTAAACTCGATTTTTGAACCAAATATACACAATTAAACTTGATTTCAAAAATAATTTAACAACCAGAACAATATATAAGCATGCTCTGATACCAATTGAAGGGAATTTGGGCCCATAATTAACGAATAATCATGAATTAATTACCTCATAATTAATGAAATAAATTCATTAATAAATAACAAGACTTACTTGTTGTAGCGTGCTTTAAACAGGATCGGATAACAAGATATTGTCACTGGTGGTTTACGATCACAAACGGATTGGATACGTAAACAATTTCCATGAGTTTCCTTGCTTTGCAAAATCTGAGAACTACAGGGACTATACTGAAAAAGGTTCTCTGAAGTGTATTCTCAGAATGGGAAAAGTGCACCATAATCACCAGTAGTTTCTCCCTTTTATAGGGAGATCCGGCTCACACATGTGCGCCACGTGGCATCCACGTGGCGCCACGTGGTGAAGCTATCAACTAGCTTTGCCACGTGGCACGCCACGTGTTTGACACGTGGCGGAGCTACCCACTAGGCTTGCCACGTGGCATACCACGTGTCGCCCGCGTGTCATGCCACGTGGCGCTCACGTGTCGGCCACGTGGCGTCCCAAAAGCCCAATGGCTTTTGGGCCCATTTTTGCCCAATAATGGGTGCAAATGGGCCTAGTCCAACAAATATGAATATTATAGATTATAAAAAATACAACTCTTACCAGATAACTTCTCAAAAATATAACAGGAGATATTGCTTGTTCACATCACTCTCCTGGTAAGAAATTTTTTCCTGATTTGGTTTAAATTAGCTGGCAAGGAATTTTTGCATACTTTCCCTAAGATTTCTGGAGACTAATTGTTTCTAATTTGATTTAACATAATTGAGTAGGTTGTCGAAAGTGATAATACCGTTTCCCACTGCTTCTAAAAAAAGGAAAAACGGATGTTTAATACTCTGTAGTATGACAATTTTCACACTAGTCCCTGTGATTTTAAAAACAAAAAAATGGGTCCAGTTTTTTACAAAATTTATCACTTAGTGGACTCGAGCTGCTGCACGGAGTTTGCTGCGAAATGACGTCGCGCGGAGGATGATGTGGCTTGCCACGTGTGTATGAAAAAAAAATTGACGAATGAGAGTTGATACAAGTGATTAGAGCTCATCTTTACAGATACTCTATTTCTCCAAACTTTTCTCACAGGTGGTGTCCAGATCCTTTTGTCTTTCGTATTTTGAGTCACTTAGTGAGGTTTTGAGTTCAAATTTTATAAATATAAAAAATACAATAAGTAGAAATACCGTCCTCTAAATCAGATTTGTATGTGTTCGACTCTAAATATTAAACATTAGGAGAAAAAACGTTGACTCATACTGCAATTGTCTTATAAATATAGTCTACCATTTTCCTAATTTAGTTTAAATTAGCTGGTAAGGAGTTTTTGCATACTTTCCTTTAGATTTCTGGAGACTAATTGTTTCTAATTTAATTGGGTAGGCAAGAAGGAGTTGTCGAAGGTGATAGTACTGTTTCCCAGTGCTTCAAGAAAAATGGAAAAGTGCTATTTAATACTCTAGATAGGACTTCCATTTATAGTAAGCTTATAATGGGTGCTGGTCACCTACGTTATTCACCAAAAAAATTTATAGTAAGCTTATTTTTTAAATGGTCGATTCACTAAGTGATAAATTTTAGAATAATTGGACCCATTATATATTTTTAAAATCACTCAAACTGAAAGTGAAAACTACCCTACACGTATTAAATTGCACTTTTTCCTAAAAAAATTGACTGAAAAATAAAATTTTGTTTAAGTGGTAGAGACTTGTATTTATTTAAAAATAATTTGAGTACAAATTTTAGAATATAAAAAATATATTTAGAAGGCCCGCGTCAAAATATGCCTGATAATTCTTGTATCTACAAAGAAATACATTGCAATTAATGTTGTGCCCTAACCAGCTAAATACTATATACATATGGCGAAACACAAGAGTTATTCCGTGTTCACATCGTGGGAAAAAAAAATCACTGCAAAAGATTTGTTGGTTTTTATTCTCACTCTTCTGGCAAGATGTCTTTCCGAATTTGGTATAAATTAGTTGTATTGAGTTTGGATTTTACCTTTATGATA
Organism: Hypericum androsaemum; assembly: GCA_963995505.1. Classification (NCBI taxonomy): domain Eukaryota; kingdom Viridiplantae; phylum Streptophyta; class Magnoliopsida; order Malpighiales; family Hypericaceae; genus Hypericum; species Hypericum androsaemum. Next base: position 3,053,821 of record OZ023186.1, on the reverse strand, counting down.
TACTGAATACACTCCTCTAAAAAAATAAAAAAATTATTGACGAATGAGAATTGATCTTAGTCGTAAGAATATTTTTTTCATGGATACGTCTACTTCACCAAATTTTTTAAAAAATAGTGTTCAGATCTTTACGTCTTTTGTGTTTAAATTTACTTAAGGAGTTTTTGAATTCAAATTTTATAAATATGAAAAACCCAATAAGAAGAATCACCCTCTAAACCAATTTCGGCAATGCTCGAATCTAAATATTTGAGATTTAAAAAAAAAACGTTGACTCATACTGCTATCATTGGACAGGGGAATGGAAGGGAAAAGGACAAAGGATCCTCCCTTATAAATAGAGAGCTCATTGAGACTAAGAGTCTTCACAAATCAAGCAACCAAAAAAGAAGAAGTAGCATTTCCTCAAAATCCTTATTCCATAGCAATGGCTTCCATAGCTCATTTCCTCACGATATTGGCTGTTTCGCATTTTCTTTTGGCCATAATAACGTCGGCCTCCTCTGCTCAATTGTCCACCACATACTACTCCTCCACCTGTCCCAATGCCCTTCCAATCATCAAATCAGCTGTGGTTTCCGCCCTCACGGAAGAAGCTCTCATGGGGGCAGACTTGCTCCGATTACACTTCCACGACTGCTTCGTGAACGTAAGTCCTAGCTTCTCTTTCATGCACTTCTCATTATATATAAAATTGCCATGTGTAGTGTATATATATATATATATATATATATCCTGCCACCTTTGCTATTTTCTCGCCAAACAGTAGAGGCCTATTTTCTTTTTTGTTGCTGTCAGTCCAACTCTAATTAATTAAACAACGTTTTAATGGTGGGGTGGTGCAGGGGTGCGACGCATCGGTGTTGCTGGACGACACCCCAACTTTCAAGGGAGAGAAGTCCGCCCCACCGAACAGAGGATCGTTGAGCGGGTTCGACGCGATCGACAGCATCAAGTCCAGGCTCGAGGAGGCTTGCCCGGGCGTGGTCTCGTGCGCCGATATCCTCACCGTGGCGGCTCGGGACTCGGTCGTCTTCTTGGGCGGGCCTGACTGGGAGGTGGCGTTGGGCAGAAGGGACGCGACCACTGCGAGCCTGGATGCGGTCTCTGAGAACATCCCTTTTCCGTCGATGGACCTGAGCGAGCTTGTCTCGGCCTTCGCGGACAAAGGGTTCAGTGCCAAAGAGATGGTGGCCCTCTCGGGCGCCCACACCATTGGCCATGCCCGATGTGTCAATTTCCGGACCCGCATCTACAACGAGAGCAGCATCATCGATGCCTCCTTCGGGAGGAAAAGACGGGAAACATGTCCGCTCTCCGGCGGGGGGGACGACAACCTGGCGCCTCTGGACGACTCCAGCTCCACGAATTTCGACAACGACTATTTCAAAGACCTCGTGGAGAAGAAAGGGCTGCTGCACTCCGACCAGGAGCTATTCAACGGGGGGTCCACGGACGCCATAGTCATGGCCTACGCGTCCAACATCAGCTCTTTCATGACGGACTTCGCCAACGCCATGATCAAAATGGGCAACCTGAGCCCGCTTACTGGCAGCCAGGGCCAGGTCAGGACGGACTGCCGAACAGTTAACAACTACTAATGTAGTAGCCCATGGGCCTTTAATGATATTTAATATCGGTAAATAAATTTGGGCATCTTGTATCTTGTGTTCTGCTCTTCGTTATCTTTTTTTTTGGTGGAATGTTCTTTGTTATCTTATAATACGAATATATGATTTGGGTTGCTTCCAGTTTTCTGTTTGATGGATGGATGATTTGGGTTGCTTCCAGTTTTCTGTCACGTGGCTGTTGGGCTTGTAGAGATGACCAAATAACAGGTTGTTTTTGAATTTTTAAATATTTTAATTAAATTTTATATGGATTTGTTTACATATTTCGAAAGTATATACAAGTCTACCCACAAGTTGAAGAAAAAATTTGAAATATCTTTTTAATTTAAATTAAAAAGATTTGAAAAAGTAGAGGTTGTTATAAGAGATAAAAACCAAACCATGTGTATATTGAAATATCCTTTTAAAAGTTAAAAAGTATGACAAGAAGGTCTTACTAGATCGAACATTGACCAGTGACAACTTTCATTCAAGATGTTGTGAACAATATGTATTTTATTTTTATTACTATTTGTCCAATTATGGTTCTTGATTATATGATAATTATATGTGGTTAAAAATCATCAATTTTTTATTGACAATTTGCAGAAAGATACAAAGACAGTGAATTTTTTTTGAACAAGACAAAGACAAAGACAATGAATTATATTTTTTTGAATAAGTAAATTTTATTTATTCAAAGAAAAATATCCCCATAATTACAAGTAATTAAACTTGTTATTCGCTAGCGAGCATATCACTTAAATAGATAAGAGATAATATCTTATTTAAAAAATATCACTAATTAAATAAGAACTATTTCAAGGTAAATCCATAAATATCTTCTATGATAATCTTGTATTTTTCTCAAGCCGTCTAGGCAATTCGTGCGAAAAGAATTTTCCTAGCGGGCCAAGTTTTCTGTTGAATCGGCTTATCTCCATCTTGATTTTATTTGCTTTGAGATTAGTTGTTTTGGGCCTGGTACCCAATGAACCTCCTGAGCGTGCAAGCCCAACACTGTTGATATCTCCAGGCCCATCTTTTGATTCCTCTCTGCTGACAACATGGCCCGACCCATATCGGACAAGGCCCTTATCCTTTTTTTCCCCTAACGGATCTGGCCCAACTATTTTATTGAACTTCTCTGAAGTTTCCGGACCCGACCCGACCCGACCCACGCATTTTGTGAACCCAGTCCTGCACCGACCTTTGCGTGCATGCCATAGCCTTGATGATGGAATCAAACAAAGTGTGTAACATTCGAGCAGTCGACCACACCCGTGCGAACCATATTAAAATCTCGAACACAAAATTTTAGAACAATTGGACTGAAGAATCTTTTAAACTTAGCATATTTTTTAAATAAAATTTCTCTATTCACGTATTTCAAAGCGATGTTGGGTTATATGGAGTCTAAACCATACTATTTAGAAAAAACTTTATATTCCTACCAAAATATTCAAAAAAATTATATGGATCGTCAAAGTGTGGATTGTATTAAAAGAGTATGTATTGGACAGCTTTTTATACTTCCTATTTAAGAAATTGTAAAAATTAGTCAATGAACAACTCGTCTTTGTCGATGTACATATCTTATCCCAATATTAATTTTATAGTTTCATAAAGGGCGTTTACTTTTAGATGTCGTTCCTTTGTCCAAACATTAATTACATAATTGGTTGGGGTTTTGACATCGAACGCAAAGAGATCCACGTAGACTCAATTTTGAAGGAAGGTTCCTTAAGATTTATGATTTGGTTTCAAAACATTATATTCCAAATTCTAAATATTCAGATTTAGATTAGGCCAGATTTGGTGGGGACTAGCCAGGGGATTAACGCAAACCAATATCACTTCACATGCAAACCAGTCTCATGTAAACCAATATTACTTCACATGCAAACCAATATCACTTCACATGCAAACCATTATCACCTATAAGTTATTGACCATCAGATTTAAAGACAATCAAATCTGACGGCCCAAGTTTAGTCCCCTCCGTATGGACATCTTTTATGTAGTCCCCACTGAATCTGAAATCCAGATTTTTAGGTTCCAAAAAATAATTTCAACAAATACAAAAGAGACGTGGATATTTGTAAAAAAAATATTATCTAAATTTGTAAATAACATATTAATTAATAAAAATTTTACTTATAAAAAATTGTTATCTAAATGCTCTAATATCATGTTATAATCTTCATATCAAATCCAACACCTTAAGACAATGTGAATTTTCAACCCATAATCTTAATGTCTTTTAGGTGTTGAAGAGAATCTTATATTAGAAGTGACAATTGTATTAAACTGGTTTATAAGTGTGAATTTGTCTACTCTTTATCTTAAGGTTTAGAGTAGGATATGAAAATTTTAACATGGTATCAGAGTCAACTGCTCAAACGAGATACATGGTCAGCTACATGAACTCAAAGGATTCATTGCTGAATTACAGTCTACCAAGTCGTCGCGACGAATGTTGTCTCTTGGATTGGGTTACTAGGCATTTCATTGCTCCATGGAGGCTAATCAGAATTTGATTTGGCGTTGCTCTACTTGGAAGCTGTCTCAAGGAGTTTTATATCTTCAACTGTGGATTACAGATTTCTTGCCGACCAAGGTTACTACCTCGTTGGCAAAGGTTTGGATAAATGTGTCAGATTTAAACCTTGAACACATGCACTCTTCCATCATTTTAGGACTGGCCAAAGCAGTTGTTGATCCGATCAGGGTGGATAAAAGAGGAATTGAACCATAATTTTGGTAATTATGTGTGGGTTCTTGTTGAAATTGACCTTGCTCGGCGTTCACATGATAAGATCTTATTAGAGCTGCCTGGTAAAAGCTCTAGGGTGGGTGTGGATTATGAAAATATGCGCATTTATTATTCATATTGCAAACCTATTTGTCACCTACTAACAAATTGCTGGAAGTGCTCAGCGCAGGATGACAGTATTTTGAAGAATGACAGGCGTGAGGAAGATTTCTCGTCTATCATCCACCCGTTAAAGGTTATGGCTTGAAGGTCCGATCGATTCTTACCTTTTGATCCCTACGGTTTTTTTCTTTGATGTAATTACGGATTGTTGTACTTTTGGAGGAGCTACATTTAGAACTTTTGCTAGATAGAGCTTATCTTCGTTTTTAACTTAGATACGTGTCTACCTAGTTCTTTAGATGCTCGGGTGTTGTACGCATAGTACTATTCGATGTAATTGCTATGTAATTACCTTTGACAATTTTAATACAAAATTATTTATTAAAAAAAAGAATGACAGGCGTGACACTTCGATTGGAAAGCTACCTTGGCAGGAATATAACACGGGTCGATCTTTGGAAGAAGGGGTTTGATATGATAATGAGTTTCGTGGCAAAAAAGTATGGTGTAAAAGCAGAATGGTGGCTGCAGCAGAGGGCCATCGTCGGAGGTCATTCAGATCGGTAGCTTAGGGGCAGCAAGAGGAGAACATGGATCAACACAATAAGGTAAGAAACTATTTGAACAAGGCTAAGTTAGTCCCAAATGAAGCTTCTTTCGATAAAGCTCAGTTTGCGGGGGAAGTTAGCAGAAGTACCTCTTCCGAGGGAACTCATGTCTTGTGGCAGATTGTGGTTGGAAATGGAGTGATAAGAACGATTTTGACCAAGGAGAAATATGTTTCTGATGCCATCTCTGATGCCTAGAGTGTTGCCCCGAACTCAACGTCTTCTGTTTTGATAAAAAATATATCATTTGTTGATAGTTGTTTCAATCTAATAGAGCAATTTTATTTCCATTTCACTCGGCATCTATTGGGCGTGGAGCCTGACTACGAGTGGAGTATTCAATTGATTCGAGTGAAAAGCTTTTGAGGATGATTCTTGATCGGATTGGGTTCAGAGCCCGAGGATGCTCGGAAAATCGATCGGGTCAAGCGGCGGAGCGAGATGAAGCAAAACGAAGAAGTTGGAGCGGACCTGGAGGCACCAACCCCCTGCTGAAAAGAGGAGTTAGAGTGCTCCATAGGCTTGGAGGGCGCTAGCCCTTTACAGAGATTTGGCCCGGCGTGCTTCAAGAGCTTGAAGGGCGCCAAGCAGTGCTAAAAAAATGTGATTTCTAGGACAATTATGCCCCTCCCGACCCAATAACCCTAGTAGAGTGTGTGCCTTTATAAATACCCATTGTAAACCTCATTTGATTTTTGTGAAACTCTAGTGAAAGAGTGGCTCAAGTGAAAGAGCTTCCAAAGAGAGTGGAGCGGCCAAAGTGTGACTTTTGCTTGTAAGAGTGAGTGAAGCTCCATTGAGTAAAAAAAGTAAAATCTCACATGGCTTAGTACGCCCCTAAACGTTGACCTCGTGTCAAATCGGGTAACCAAATACTTATGTACTTCCTTGTGTCACTGGTTGAAAGAAGTATACCCATTTAATTAATATTTATGTGGCATACATTGATGAGTTGCATGCCACTATGGTGATGTGTCACTGGTCACTAGAAAATTGGTCTCGAGGTGTTAATTAGTCTGTTTTGATAAGTACAAGATGCTAAATGGACATATTTCTAGTAGATGATATTAATTAGACTTTTTGTGAATGTAGAGGGGTCTTTTTGATCTTTATTCTTTTTATATATAGATATTGATTATACAGTTTTTTTAATTTGGTCAATTAGACTGACTAATCAAATTCGATCTGAGTGAGATTTTTGAAAGTTCTCTCAACAAATATTTAATACTGAAGCATTCCCAATAGCTCAAACTTGAGACTCGTTATAGTAAAACACCGATCTAAGTGCTTGGTTGTTATAGATTATTTAGTTTGATAAACTTTAGTTGTCTTTGTTGCTAGTTTTGCAAAGCATATTTGGTCATCATTTTTTGAGGGAAATCTGAACTTCCTAAACAATAAACACAAAAAGCTTTCATAAACATAAGAAAATTTCCTCAACTTTGCCATATTAGGAAATAAGTTGCCTATTGATTGAGCGATTGATATATAAGGAAAGACATCTTTGATTAACAAATTAATCTTTAGGGTATGTGTATTTCTGTAAATTCCTAAAGGAAAGAAGTTGTCTATTAATTGCAGTAATTGATAAATAAGGAAAGAGTTTTAACAAATAAATTAACTTTTTAAGTATAGGTAATTTCTGTCAACCCTAACTGCTCGTTTGGAAACCTCAAAACAAGAGGAAATAGAATCAGATTCTTGAGTTTCAAAATATTGGGTATATTTGGAACCAATTTTAATCAAGAAAGTGATTCCTTTTGCGTCCCAAACTCCGGATTTAGATTCCCTTGCAAATACATCAGAATTTCAGGGGACCAAAATGGAATTGTATGGAAATACCAATAATACCCCTAACCATTTTCTTCTCTCTTACCTCTCGACACTTTCTCCCCTCTTATGTTGTATCTGCGACGAACTACTGGAAGACGAGCTCATCACCGACGAGTCTCACACGGCAACAGCGAATAGCTCAACCTTCACCGGCGACTCTCACATGGCGACGGAGATGGCGACGGCGACTTTTCATAGATAACCTTCATTTTTTCCCCTGTCAAAGTTTGTGTTTTGAGATTAGGGTTTTTCAAATTTCCCTTTGCTTTCAATTTACCGGGTATGGAATAATGGTAGCCCTAGGATCGAGTTAAGAGGAAGATAGCAGAAACCCACCTCCTAAAAGACCTTCCTCGCGGGATTTTCATATTGGGTGATCTTGATTTTAATGGCTGTTTGGGGAGTCGTCGAGAGGATGATGTTTTAGTTGAATTGATCGCAGTGAATCAGAGGGGACAGTCAACTTGCTGTCAAGAGCTTCAAGTGTTCCTCGTCTTGAAGCTTGTTTAGGTGGTTCTTGAGTTTGGCATTGGGATGGAGGTTGCATCATCATCGGAGCTGGAGTTTGAGCTACAATTTTTAGTTGAGGCTTTTAGATTATCAAGCCTCTTGTTGAGTCAGTGGAGACCGATGGTCCTGATCTTATGCTATAAGTGCTGGGTGCTCGGAGCTCTAATGTGTTGTGTTTGTAGTTGTAGTGTCTAGTTCTGGATTATACTGGTTAAGTTTGTCGTGGATAATGATCTATTTGCAAGTTAGCAGCCCTTGATATCCATGGTTTTGTTTACTATAATGAGCTCATCATGGTATTGTTTACTATAATGAGCTTTTAACCAGTCTGTATGTTCTTGAGAAGATGAGCTCATCATAGTTTGTTGCTTTTGTGTAGAGACAAGAAATGCATCATTTGGGCGCGTGCCGGTTGTTCAAAAGTCTGTTTCTTTTGTTCCGTAGAAGATCCGACAAAGAAGGCGTGAGATTTCAATGATGTGAGGCATTAACTTCTGATCGGATGCATTTTTTAGTTTTCATTTTTCTGGTCCTGGAGCAAGTGAGATAATTGGAGAATCTCAAGTATTGTCTTCTTTTGATATCTGTAGAGGTGCTAATGTTATTCTTTTGAGATGATGTGAGTTAGGATTCACGTAATGCGTAGCTTTTGTTTCAGGTAATAGAGGTCCGGGGCTTTGCTAGCCAGGAAATTGAATATGGAAGGCTAGTTAATGCTATGATTTGCAGAGGTTCCCATAACAGTAGTCATGCTCTTGATTTGCATAATTTCTTGTGTTTGCTATGATATTTTGCCTTTGCAATATTATGTTGTTGTACTTGGACAATTTTGTTTTTAAGAATGTGATGATGGTGAAAATAAGCTTGTTCTCGATAAGGCTTCAGACAAGTCATGCTCTTTATCTAGTTTAGACCGGAGAAAGTAGAGGCTAAATGATGGTTAAGAGAGTTGTAAAGGGTATGGGTGAGCAAAAGAACCAAGAACCACAGAATCAGACCAAACTAAAAAAAAATCCGGTCCAGAATCAGAACAAAAAAGAATTGGTCCGGATCGGTTCTTTGTTTGCTCAAAAAATAGTTCTCGGATCTGGTTCGGATCTTTTTGAAAGGAACTATGGAGAACCGGACCAAACCAAAATTTTTTGAGACAAGGATAAAAAGGTCCACGTGTGGCAAGGTCAGACAACCATTATATATTTTTTCTCACACAGTACAATGACAAACAATTTATGAGTACTCGACATCCTCAAATAACATATCTAAATGTCAAATTCTAATTGACATTTTTCCTCTCGGCCTCTTTATCGTCTCTCGTTGCCTTTCTCAAGTTCATAAGCGCCCATTATTTATTTATTTTTTAAACTTTTGGGTATTTTGGTCTGAACCAGACCAAACCAAAAAAATTGGTTTGGTTCTGGTCCAGAACCAATCAGCAAATGGTCTAGTCCGGATCTCATATTTTTTCTTAAAATGGTTCTCGATTATTATGGTTCGGTCCGGATCAGTCCGGTTCAGTCCATTTGCTCATCCCTAGTAAAGGGTAGTAAAAGTACAAGTACCAAATCAATTCCATAGTTTAAGTCATAGGTTCAAATAAGAAAATGAGAAAAATATTCTATTTTCTTTTCTTATGGGAATGGAAATAGAATCATTTTCCTATAAGATTTGGTACCAAACAAGCCGTAAAGGAAAGAAGTTGATTATTGGTTGCAACAATAGATGTATAACGAAAGTCAACTTTCCCTAACAAATTATCATTTAGGGTATGAATATTTATGCCATTACTAAAGAAAATAAGTTGCCTGTTGCAGTAATTGATGCATAAGGAAAGACATAATTTATTAACAAATTAACCTATATGAACGGAATTGGATCAGATTATATATTATGAAGAATGAGGTTGGTTTTGGTTATCATGTTTTCTGCCCCCTAGTACATTTATATGTTAGATTCAAAATCAATCCTAGACATGGCGAAAGTCCTACCTTTGCTGATTGTTAGTTATACATGCCTACTCATGCTATTGACAAGCCTAATTTGCGCCCGCACTGATGAAGAAAGAAAGGCAACGTTATCCTAACCTAGAACATGACTTTAAACATAAGACACTTTCTGATCTTACCATGCTTTTGTTAGTTGTTCTATATAACCTCAACTTCTCAATGATTTGCAGGTATATATTGTGTACATGGGGTCACTTCAGAGGAATCAACTATACACACCATCCTCTCACCATGTTAGCCTGCTCCAAAAAATAGCAGGACAAAGGTATATACAGTAATGCTTATATATATCAACAAGTTTTATTGTATTTTGGTCCCTATATTTTCCATTGATTCAAACTTTTCTTGTTTTTGTTTGTCTAGCTTTTCCGAGAAATTGATGGTTAGAAGTTACAAAAGGAGTTTTAATGGATTCGCTGCCAAGTTAACTCGTAATGAGGCTGCAGAGTTATCTGGTGAGTCAAATAAAATATGTTTTTCCCAAATTATAAGTCATTCTATAAGATTGGATTGGATCTCTTTATCATTTTTACCATTTATCTATCCAATTCAGGTGTGGAAGGTGTAGTCTTCGTTTTTCCAGATAGGAATTATAAGCTTTTAACAACAAGATCATGGGATTTCTTGGGTCTTAGTGACACTATGAGTCGGAACCCGCAATTAGAGAGCAATGTTATCATCGGACTTATTGACAGTGGAATATGGCCTGAACTTGCAAGTTTCAGTGACGAAGGTTTTGGTCCTCCTCCTGAAAAATGGAAGGGTGCTTGTAAAGGCGGCAGCAACTTTACCTGCAACAAGTAATGTCTCTAGTAGTTTTTCAGATCTTGCGAAAACCAATAAGATTATATATTCTCAACTTTGAACCATTGTTTTCTTTGCAGTAAGATGATTGGAGCTAGATTTTATGGTTCGCTGGATACAACGAGGGACAGTGTAGGCCATGGATCCCATACTGCTTCGATTGCGGCAGGTGTCTCAGTAAAAGATACTTCCTTTTACGGGCTGGCACAAGGCACAGTCAGGGGAGGGGCTCCATCGGCAAGGATTGCTGCATATAGAGCTTGTAATGCAGATGGTTGTTCCACGGCAGACATACTAGCAGCCTTCGATGATGCTATTGCAGATGGAGTTGACATTATAAGCGTATCTTTAGATTTTGACCTACCGTTGCCTCTCGACAAGGATGCCATTGCCATCGGTGCCTTCCATGCAATGGCAGCAGGGATTCTTACCTCCGCTGCTGCAGGGAATAAGGGCAATGCCTTTGGAAGCACTACAAGTTTTGCACCATGGTTGATCTCTGTTGCAGCAAGTAGCACTGATCGTCAAATCATCGATAAGGTTATTCTTGGGAACGGAAAGACTATAGTGGTATGTACTCTTTTCTTGTATACCGGTTTTTATGTTTTATTGAAGGTGGAAAAAGTGTTATTTAGGCATTTCAATCACATTCTAATTGACATTCTAATTGACAACGTATAATAAGACCGAATAAAAGTTTAATAAAATATAAAGAGGAAATGCAAACTGTGTTGAGCCAGGTTATATACCAAGATATATATTTTGTTCCACAAAAAAACGTTGCATATATTTTGTGACCACAGAAAAACGTTCTTATTAGAGAGAGCTAAAAAATTTACCCATTAACTCCATGAAACACACTCAAGCATGTTCCAATAGATTGAGATTTACAATTTGGATGCACACCTAATATAGAGAGAATTGATGGGTACATTCCGATCACTATTTGCCCGATAGATTCTGAAAAATATATCATATCAAGAATTGCTATTTGTTTTCAGAGTTTCTCCATCATAATTAACGTGTCTTGTTTCTTCATCAGGGGCTCTCAATTAATACTTTCGACTTAAATGGAACCATGTATCCGCTTGTAGATTTTGATACTACCTTCAAACAATCATTCAAGGGGGAAATAATTGCAAATAAACAAGGTGACTCTTCTACCGGTGTTAATCATGATGCTGTTGGAAACATCTATTTCGGTGGCATCGACAACGATTTTTCCGATATTGAACCGCAACCCGCAGCCGCCGTAAGCAGTTCTGATTTAGATATGGTCAAATCCTATTTGAAGTCATCCAAGTAAGTTGCCATTAGTTTACATGTTCTTTACATTGTTTCAAATTTTAATCGAGAAATAGGAGCTAGAGCGGTCCCCTAAATCTTTACATAATTTATGTCTGAAGTGGATTAACAGTTTCATGTAACCTGGCAGAGCTCCTGTTGCTACCATACTGAGAAGTGAAGCAATTAAGGATTCTTTTGCACCTGTAGTTGCTTCCTTTTCCTCACGGGGTCCAAATTCTTTTTTTCAAGAAATCATGAAGGTAATTTTTTTTATAGAGTAAATATATTGACATTGTTTGCAGAATTGTACCAATTGGCTCTAGAAGTAATTTAGTATTGAAACTTCCATATTACCCATGTTTTGAAGCCCGATGTGACTGCGCCTGGAGTCGACATATTAGCAGGATATTCCCCCATAGCACAAATCACAGATATTTTAGGTGACAATCGACATGTCCAATACAGTATATTATCTGGAACATCAATGTCTTGTCCCCATGTTTCGGGCATCGCCGCCTATATCAAATCATTTCATCCTAGTTGGTCTCCATCTGCCATCAAATCAGCCATCATGACAACGGGTAACTATACCTCAGACATGAGGGAACTTTGGTTGCTTCCTACTTTTTAGTTCAATAAACTTTTGGTTATTTTTTTTGTTATTTCTGCAGCAAGTCCTTTGAATGCTACTACAAATCCAGAGGGTGAATTTGCATATGGGTCCGGACAAGTCAATCCCGTAAAGGCGACTGACCCCGGTCTTGTTTACGAGGCACTAAAAGAAGATTACATAAAGCTACTCTGTCGTATTGGTTTTGATGAAAAAAAGCTTGGAATAATCACCGGAGACAATAGCAGTTGTCCAAAAGGAGGCGAAAAAGATCTCATCTTGGATTTCAACTATCCTTCCTTGACGGCTAAAGTGAACCAGAGCACTTCTTTCGTGCTTAAGTTCCAAAGAACGGTGACCAATGTCGCAAAAGCCAACTCTACTTACCAGGCAAAAGTTTTTCCGACCCCGGAATTAAAAGTTAAAATGGAACCTGAAACGCTCTCCTTTCAGTCGTTGAACCAAAAGAAATCTTTTAATGTCACCGTCTCCGGGAAAGGCTTTTCAGGGAATTTGTTCAAATCTACAGCACTCGTATGGTTTGATGGCATCCACAGTGTTAGAACTCCCATTGTTGTGCACACAATAGATACGTTTCACGACGTTGATGGTTAGGTCTCCAAATAGAATTATCAACTATTTTCCTGTTTTTTCATTCAAATAAATAAAAACAAGCTTGTTCTCTTCCTGAAACATCAGCATGTGCATGATTTTTTTTCTTTTATAATGGACAATTTTAGAATAATCGACATGATTTCTCTTTCTATTTTAACAAGAATTTCCGTGATCAAGAATTATGCTTTTTATGTATGAAGCAAGATTGTATAGGGGTGGGTGCTCCGAGACTGGTACGGTTGAACTCTTGAGATTTTATGAATAAATGGGTGCCATAGCACCTACCACATTTACAAAAAATAAAAAAGCTATTTTTTATGCGCTGGTAGATCTCTACCATGTTCACTCAATCTTGCTATGAGTGTCGCCGTTTAAATATGAAGGATTTGTATAGAGATGTGATGTTGAGAATTGTGTGCAGAGGCATTGCACAATTGAAGAATTTAAGGATTTGGTTTCTAGGTTGGCGCCCTTAGCCAGCGTTATTGGTGGTGGACGGGTTACTAAGGAGACGGTTATGTTCATATTCGACACAAAATTTGTAGATAATTGATAAGTAAAGCTTATTCACTTATAAATTAAATTAAGAAGTTCTGGTATCATAGACTGATGTTTTGGAGGCACAGATAACTTGCATAAAAAAGTTAGTTTGTGACACCGGAGTTAGAAAATGTAGCGATTTTTGAAAAATTCAAGTCCATAATAATATAATGACTTTTTTTTGAGGGATATCGCCTAGAAACATTTCATTAAGAATTAAGATTTATAAGTAATATTGTTGTTACTATAAAAAATGCTATTCAGCATGGTACCTGTGGCTATTAAAAAAAAGCATGGTACCTGTGGCTGGGTCTATTTCCGTAGTGTTGGACCTAAAGGCCCAATCAGGCCCAAATTTTGGATAGAATGGGCCGGTCAACCCGTGTTGACCGGCCCGGTGCCATGTCAGCGTGACGTGGCGCTGACGCAGTTGACGCCAAAGTTGGCGGTCTACGTGGCACGCTGACGTGGTAAAGCTATGTGATAGCTTTGCCACGCGGCGGACATGCGGCCCGAAGTGCCACATGGCGGACATGCGGTCCGAAGTGCCACGTGGCGGACATGTGGCATAGAAGTGCCACGTGGCAGCCCACATGGCGCGTTTTGGTTGTCCGGATTTCCCTATAAAAAGGGAAATCTGGCTGAACCAATTCGTAAGTTTGCCCACAACCACTCAATAAGAAAAGAAAATTTTGGAATAGTCCTTGAGTTTTGATCAGATTTTCAATAGAAAAAATCTCGTGAAAATTAATTACGAATCCGTTATAACGTGATCGTAATTCGACTGGTACGAAGACATTGTGGACCCGAACCTGTGGACTTCTTGCTTCAACAAGTAAGTGATTTATTATTAACGAATTAGTTTGTTAATTAAACGAGTTTAACATGTAATTACTCGTTAATTATACGTTAAATCCATCACGTAGTCCAAAGAAACTTTGGCATCCTGCTCGTACTGCATTGAATAAATGATCTACTAAACAAGTTTGGTAGTAGTTATTCTCCCAACTAATCTAAATTTAATTCTCAAGTTATTTCTTTTCTTTTCCTATGAAAATAATTCTTACGTTAATTCATCGGGCCACTGAAAAGACCAAAAAAGAAAAGAAAAAGTTCACATTTAGTACCTGTAGTTTTACAGTTTTTGTGACATGATCTTGTAGTCTGGAAATGCCAATATTGGTCATAAGGTTTCCAAGTTTTTTGCGTCACAGGCTCGGGACCCCTCCCAAGCCAAAATTAGCTCCGAACCTATTTGGCAATATGAAGTGGCACGCCACGTCAAATTTTTTAAACCAGTTGACAATATGAGGTGTCAAGAAAATGATCAAAATATCCTTAAATAAAAAACAAAAAAATTATCTTCTCCAACCTTGGAACATCAAAAACAACCAAAAACGCCATAAACACGTAATCAATTGAAAATCTAGATTACACTAATCTCATCTCGTCTTCGTCCAAACCGAGACGAAACCCATCTCGTCTTCAATCGAGACAAAACCCATCTCGTCTTCGTCGGTGACCCTTCAACTGAGATGAAACCTATCTCGTCTTCGTCGAAATCACGGCCATGAAACCCAATTCTGACGACGACAAGCAAAAACCCATCTCGCCTTCGTCTCCGATCGAATCCCAGGTGGCGCTGCGAGGAGGTGGAAGGTGGCGGTGGCGCCGACGACGACGACGCTGATGCCTATGACGACGACGAAAAGCAAAAACTCAACCCAATTCCGACGACGACAAGCAAAAACCCAACTCGTCTTCGTCTCCGATTAGAACCCATTGGCATTCCTTTTTTTTATTTTTCTTGTCTTTGTTGTTTTTAGGAATGATGATTTGAAGAGGTGGGAGTTAGGGTTTCGATGGGTATGTGCGTAAAGATCAACCTGGAGATTGTTTGATTTTGTTTAGTTTGGAGGAGATGAATTAATTGAGTTTTTTTTCCCGAAAGATCTGTTTTTTTTACTTCGAAAGATTTTAGTTTGATTTCTGGGTTAGTTTTCGTGTTTCTAATCATCTAATTTTTTTGGCAGTTTACCCTTTTTGAAATTTTTCTAAAGCTACATAATTACCAAAGAGTTAAAGAAATTGTTGAGGTGTTATGCCAAAATGGCATTGTTTCTAGATTCGGAGTCAATTTTACTCGGGAGGGGTCCTGAGCTTCTGTCACAAAAAACTTGAAAACCTCAAGATCAATATTGGCATTTCCAGATCACAGGATCATGTTGTAAAAATTATAAAATTATAGGTACCAAATGTGAACTTTTCCCAAACAGAAAAGCAAAATATGTGGATCTGTGAGAAGATTCCCCATTCTCGTGGTCTGTCATTTCCTATTTAATTTTCGTAAAATTCTTGTCGGCGAACTGTGGTGAGCGCACACGTGCGGTGAAACCTACATTTTTTTTGAAACTACAATTAGGTACGACCAAAAATTGCTGTTGGAGAGCTAAATTAGTAAATTGTTAAAATGTAGTTATGTTTTCTTTATACCGCTAATTTAGATTCGAATCGAATGAGAATTTTGATAAATTTTTTTTTCTGTAAGTACCCAACACTATTGCGGTTCAAACTTAAAACTTCATAATTAAACTAGAACAATATTATTGTCGATTTTTTCTAGTAAGTAAAATTTTTATTACATGTATATTATATACAAAATCCTGTTGTTTAGACACCCGTCATGGTGCCAGTGGCATCGATTAATAGCGGATTGGCCGGTCGGAGAGACTGGAGATATCATTTTTTTAAAAGGTAAACTTTTACACTATGAAATACACTTTTCTAGGATTTGAACCCGCCACCTCAGTGTGGAATTTCCTCTTGGTTATGACCTCTTTTCTGTGATTGTGATTTAGGCATTTTGGGCGCCACGTAGTTCTGAATTCTCAGATTTCTTTTTCACTGTGAGAACAACAGGGACCGACGGCGATTGAACCTCACACCTCTAATTGGTTAACTCTAACGAGACTAGTGCCCATAGAAAGATCGGGCTCGGCAATCTGAGCTTTCGAATAAAGCCAAGGATTAAGTCCCACCAGAGACCCCCGACTTCGTCAAATCCCATCACGATGAAACTTAATAAGAAAATTCGGAGTAAAAAAAGAGTAACTCAAGGTGACCGCTGCGACTCGAGGATGCTAATCAATACCAATCTACATCGGGTATAAGAATGTATTCAGTGGTCAAACTCGGCTCTAAGTTTGGCGGGACAAGATCTGCTTATGTACATTGAATCACTCAGTGATTAATTATCTCCTCGTGGTTGACTCTGGTGATCAAATTCGGTACCGGTGGACGTTTGCTCGGGCGGCCTGCCGCTCTTTTAGATTTGTGCTGCAGTTGCTCTTACGGACAGTTGCATTAGGAATCTAATTTGGACAAGGCCCCTGTACTTCGGGTAGGTGGCCGGCACATATGTAGTTATTGTTGTATTTTCTGGTTTATAAATAAAATTTATTTATAAAAAAGAAAAGAGTAATTCAATAGAGTATCTTGACATATCGCTATATTTAATTCCATATCATGACTCTACAAGCTAATTAACATAATACATATTCCGATTTTGTTTCTTCTTTCTTATCGTTTCTGCGAATCAGATAAACATAAACGTAACACAAACTCAAAATTTTTTTGTTTCTTTATGAGAAAACGAAAGAGCATCTTATGCTTCCAGATTCCTCCAATGTAAAATATTTGTCGCATTGCTTTGTATTTCTCTACATTACCCTCCTATATCCGATCATCTAGCTCTCTCTCTCTCTCTCTCTCTCTCTCTCTCTCTCTCTCTCAATTGTAAGATTTCTGCCATTAGAAGAAAAGGGGGGCCATGATTAAGGAAGTCAAAACCCAGGCAATGGTTGGGGTTGGAGTAGATACCTTATGGAAAGTTGTGGGCAGAGATCTTCATCTACTGCTTCCAAAAGTCATTCCACACTTGATCAGGGAGGCCCATTTGGTTGAAGGAGATGGTGGCCTTGGCACTATATTTCTCTTCAACTTTGGGCCCGGTGAGTCCTTTTATTCGTAGTCCAGCTGTCTTTTTTATTCCTAGACTTAAATTCAAGATATTGGATCAACTACCATTGGTCCGGTGAGTCCATTTTAGTTCTCTAAACGAAGTAGAAAAATATGATTCCACTTCGTATCACATGATGAACATTAGAAAATAGAATAGTAACATAGAAAAATTGGGGTTTTTTTTTTCTGTTTGGTGTTACTATTCAGCACATTTTGTCAAAAAGGAGTCCAATTTTAAAGTATTGTAGGAGTGGTGTCCACGTGGCACGGATGCCAAAAAAAGTCAGATCTTGGTCCAAGATCCGACTTTTTTTTGGCGAACTTATCATCCGGCCCAAAAAGTCCAAGATCCGACTTAATATCTGCCAAAATCTTCAAAAAAATTCGGATGACCAAGATCCGACATAATAAGTCAGATCTTGGTAAAATAGACATAATATGCGTTTTGTCTTGGTGGTAGAAGGTGCTATTTTTTACTCAATGGTCATAGGTTCGATTCCTACTTCTTACAATCTTGCTTTTAATTTTTGCTATCCAACAGAAATATTATATTAAATAAAGTATATTGTAATAATTAGATAAATAATTCTTGATAGCCAAATTGGTTTAAGTTGTGGTCTTTAGACCTAAGGTCACAGGTTCAATACTCAACTTTAATAATTTTTTTATCACTTCGTTTTACTAAATCATTCACTAATATTAAAACAATTTTTTTTATTAAGTATGGTGAATATTAAAAATTATGGTGAACATTAAATCACTTCGTGAATGATCGGTGTTGAAATTATGGTGAATGATTTAGTAAAACGAAATTATGGTGAATGATTTAGTAAAACGAAGTGATAAAAAAATTATCAAAGATTAATTTAGTAAAACGAAGTGATAAAAAAATTATGGTGAATATTAAATCATTCACTAATACTAAAACAAATTTGTTGAATATTAAAAATTATGGTGAATATTAAATCACTTCGTGAATGATCGGTGTTGAAATTATGGTGAATGATTTAGTAAAACGAAATTATGGTGAATGATTTAGTAAAACGAAGTGATAAAAAAATTATGGTGAATATTAAATCATTCACTAATACTAAAACAAATTTGTTGAATATTAAAAATTATGGTGAATATTAAATCACTTCGTGAATGATCGATGTTGAAATTATGGTGAATGATTTAGTAAAACAAAGTGATAAAAATTTTGAACTTATGGTGAATGATTTAGTAAACGAAGTGATAAGAAAATTATCAAAGTCAAGTATTGAACTTATGACCTTAGGTCCAAAGACCACAACTTAAACCAATTTGGCTATCAAAAATTACTTGTCTAACTTTTACAGTTGAATTTATTTAATATAATATTTCTGTTGGATAGTAAAAATTAAAAACAAGATTGCAAGAAGTAGGAATCGAACCTATGACCATTGAATAAAAAATGGCACATTCTACCACCAAGACGAAATGCATATCATGTCTATTTTTCCAAGATCCGACTTTTTATGTCGGATCTTGGTCATCCAAATTTTTTTGAAGAATTCGGATATCTTATCTACCAAGATCCGACCAAAAAAGTCGGATCTTGGACCAAGATCAGACTTTTTTGGTCGGATGATAGATTTGCCAAAGAAAGTCGGATCTTGGTCATCCGACGAAAGATGTCGGATCTTGGACCAAGATCCGACTTTTTTTGGCGTCCATGCCACGTGGACACTACTCCTGCAATACTTTAAAATTGGACTCCTTTTTGACAAAATATGATGAATAGTAACACCAAACATAAAAAAAACCCGAAAAATTGCATGAATTTGTCATTGTTGGACCATCTCTATGATGATTTATTTGTATCACATAGAGGATTTGGGTAGGTGAAAGACTGTAGTTTATATTAGAGGTCTTATTAAATATATTTAAGATATAAACCACACAACATCCTTGTCTTCTCTAAGTTTAGTAAATCGGGTATTAGTTTAATTTATAATTAGTACATAGCATGATTAACTGTTATAATAAAATATCTACTTATAAAAAATATTACATGATTGACTATGAAGATTTGAGATTGTAGTTCAACAGTACCAATTTTTAACTGTTTTACCTAATTCGAAACTGATCCGTGCAGAGGTAAAAGTAATGAGATATCAGAAGGAGAGACTCTCAGAACTGGATGAGTCGACTCGTCGCATATCTTTGGAGGTGGTAGAAGGAGGCCACCTTGATCTTGGTTTCTCTTACTACAAGACTACGTTCCAGCTCACTCCAATGGGGGAGCACGAGACCAAGTTCGAGATCACCGTTGGGTACGAGACCAAAAGCATTGAAATTGACGAGGCAGCCATGGTGGAAAATACTAAGTCTTCGATGCTAGCTTATGTTAATTTCCTGGAAAATTACATTGTTAATAAGGCTGGCTGATTAGTCAATTCCTAGCTTCCTATAGGTTCTGCTCTTTCGTACCCGTGGGCTTTTCTTCCCAAGTTTTTTCCAAGTTTGAATTTTGGAAAATACTACGTTATTGATTACAAGAATAATGAGATGATTTATAAGTGGTGAGTTTAAAACGTATGTATTCCACCATTCGTTTCTCAATGATTTTTTTGATAAAGATAAAAAGAACTTGATTAAACTAAAGTTTTTTTTCTTTGGCCTAATTATTGTATAAAAGATTTAGTTTATATGAATCACTATTAATTTAATACCACTAACGAGAGTCGATTTAATATACTAAAAATATATCATTATTCCTATTGAAACCTCCATGAGTTTTTTTCCCAATCTCCACGAGTATTGAAATCCAAGGTATAATACCTCTAAACATTATATTAAAATTTTGGGTTACACAAAAAAATTTGTTATTTGCGAACCGAGGAAAGTAGATAGTCGATAATAACTCATTAACTCTATCATATTATCAATACCTCTCCATCATCCCTGCATCATACAAGAATAAAATGATGCTCCTGAATCTAATACACACGTCTCCAATGGACTATTCACAATCGAAACTAACACATCCTCGTGGTCTTCCGTTGTTGCATTAGCCGAATTGTCCTCCTTCTTTGGTGTCGTGCATTGGTCCCTTAAATGACCATATTGCTCACAATTCTAACAATGAACCGAGCTCCTATACTTCTTCGGGCCACCCTTCGACTTGGACTTGGATCTCTCCTGGTCCTTCTTCCCCTTTGACTTAGACTCGGACCCCCTATTTCCCGTACTCAAAGTCGCACTCGAGGCTACTTCGAATTCTCGCATACAAATCTCTTCATTCATAATCAAATCTCTCACCTCATCTAGCTTGAGCTTCACCTTCTCCGCCGAGGCACTCATTACCGTGACCGTACCATTCCAACTATCGGATAAAGAACTTAGTAAAATTATAGCTTGTACACCACAACACTCTCCGCCATCCGAAGGTTAAATAATCTCCTCATCAAGTGAACCTTGTTGGCCACCGAGGACTTCCCGTACATCTCGGACAAAGTCTTCAACATCTCCATGGTGGACTATGCCTTCACCGTGTGTAAAGCCACGTTCCTAAATAATAACAAGCACACCACACTCATCACCTTTCGGTCTAGCAACATCCGCTCTTTCTCTTTCATGTCGTCGGGCTTCACCCCACCAATCGGTAGGTGCAAATCCTTACCATACAAATAGTCCTCTACTTGCATCCTCCAAAATCTATAATCAACACCATCAAACTTCTCCACGGGCGACTTCACTTCACCCATCATGGTTGCTCCTACCACCCCCTAAACCCGGGCTCTGATACCAATTGTTGGAGAACACGAGGGTCCCAAGCAATACACCCACGAAACAAACCACGAACACAAGAAAGAATGAACACAAAACACAAAGGAGACAAGATATTTGGTTACCCGGTTCGGTATGAAGATCTATGTCCGGGGCCCGGGGGCCTACCAAGCCATGGAGATTTTTACTATTTTCACTCTTTTGGAGCTTCACTTGCTCTATTACAAAGAATGTAGCCACCCACTCTCTTAAAACTCTTACAAATGAGATTGCAAGGGGTATTTATAGAGGCACAAACCCTACAAGGGTTATTGGATCGGGAGGAGCAAAATAGGAAAGCGAAAATAAAGTTTCACGGGCCAGCTCCGCGGGTTTGATGAGTAATAACAACTCCGTCGGCCACGTGCCGTTCTTTGATCCGCAAGGGACAAGCTTGTTTCCATTCCCACACCAAGGTGGAAACATTAATGAAGCTACTGGTGCAACTAGTATAGCCACCAGCTCTAGGGTTTCTGATGACAGGTGGTGAAGATGGAAGATAGAGTTCAAGGAGGAGGAGTGAACTTGCCAAGGCAGCTTCTGGGTGCCTCAGAGAATAGCCATTACTGGCCGGGAAGGTGGAAGTACAAGTACTTGGACAGATTTATCAGGTCTTAATTAAGTCAATGGAGCTCTTCCTTAATTTGTTCATCTGAAGAAGAAGATGGATCTTTAGTTTCAGAAATGGGGAAGGTATTGGTTAGGGGATACAATTGACACAACAAGGAATAACAGAGGAATTGGGTGTGGAAGATAATTGGGATGAGGAATTGGTAAAGTTGTTTGGTTTCAGTAATTTAACTTTCTTCTTTCTTTTTTGGGGTGCATGTCATGTGTTTAATTTGGGGTTGGCTTGTACACTTGCTTTGTGTCTAATTAGTTAGTTGATGAGCTTATGTTTCACTAATAAGTATTGAATTCGTGATCTGGTTTTATTGCTGAAACCTGGCGATTGTTGGATTAGAACATTCCCCTTATAAATTGAACTAAGAGATCAAAGAAATTAAACTAGTCTTTTTTTTTGTAGAGTGGTTGCCCTAGTAACCTTGTATTAGGTAAAGTACGACTACATGGTGGAACTAACTAGTACCTCAATTTTACACGATAAATATTTTTGCATAAAGCACAATTAAAAGACGAAAGAACAAACGATTACTTGTCTTGCACTAAACATGGCTAGACGAAACACATGAGTGCTGTCTCACCCTTTTCTGCACTAAGATGCAACAGCTTCACGAAGCCGAGCGCAACACCAGGAAATGAAGTTCTGAAAGACTTTTATCTTTTCAGCAGCTTCATCCACACTGCAGTCCAAAAAATAAATAAATAAGGAACAGCTGATACATGTATCAGAAATGGTCCTTGGTGATTTACTTACTTGAAGAATTTTGCAGACCATGAGCTTTCTCAACTATTTGATTCCACATTGCCTTCACTGGAAGCATAACGAAGCTTCGTTGGCATCGACTTTGCTGATCACCAACCCGACAGCACACAGGCTGGACTTGGAGCTGTTATTAGAAGTCTCTTAAAGAGATAACTGCCAGTCTTGCCCATTACAGCTGACATAACCAATAGCATGTAAGATTCGTATCGGGAACAGCGAATACAACATACCATGTGAAGTTCATCTATACCAATTTCTGATAAACGAGCCTCTTCCAGCAACCTATTGATTGAAGATTTTGCCTTTTCCGTGGCACCAAAATAACTTCGGACATGCTTGCAAAGTGGTTCTAGCAAGCCTTCCAAGTGTTCCGCCTGGACCAAAGAGGAAAGATTTCATAGATCATGCAAATACATCGCACAAAAGGAAAAATATCTGTTAATCAAGACCAAAAGCATAGAAGAACCTTCTCTGCGCATATCGACACATAGGGAAGCACGAGCAGTGGGGTCTTTCCGGTTGATATTATCCTCCGCTGCATCGAAATCTCGGCTACGAAGCTTTTCCCCGCCACTGCAAAAAAGAATTGACACATTAACGGCACATGTCTATTAACAAGGTACTGCAAAAACCCTATATCAACCGAAACACCTGGCAGAAATTTCAAGTGCTGGAAAACCCCAAATAAGTACAAAGGGACAAGGAAGTACAAAAAATTACCCAATTCGGAGGGCTAAACTGTGAGCCTAAACAATCTAACTCTTCTAAACTATAATATTTGGCAGAACAAGAACTCTTCTAAACTATAACATAAACAGAAGGAAAACGAACTAGCAGAATGTATTTAGGCATACAAGTGCTAGAAAAAAGCATGACCGAGGCAAATTGAAAAATAATGAATAATTGATTAACAAATGGCATGTACCTTCTTCAATTCCTCAATGTCTTTATCAGACTTCTTGATGATCGAACAGATACGAGCATGGACATAGAGCAAATAAACAGCAGTATCACCCTGCAGGCACATGAGAAAAATAGAAGACAAGTCCATAGAGAAATAATACACTTAGCTTTACCTTTATAAACACAATTGAAGATCAACCCAAAAGTACCCTAAGACAATCAACATAAGAAAACTCAAATTAGAACTCTTTACTGCCTAAGAATCGTCTCCCGTAGACACACCTTATCATTAAGCATTTGATCAAAATTGAATGTGTAATTTGTTAGCCGGTTGTTCTTCAAATCTGTGTACCTGTCTAAGACACAAAGTAATCAATCAAGTTACACGAATCAGAATCATGCAAGATAAAAATAGTTCATTCTCAATGAAGAGCATGCAAAGCCTGAGCACAAGGCTGGTAGAGGAATAGGACGTTGAGAGATTATTGTTGGAGAGAATCCAACATCGGAAGTTGCAAGTGGGTTGGGCCTGTTTATAATTGGATGATCCACCTACTCACTACCTTAAGGTTTTGGATAGGATATGAAAATTTTCTATATGGTATCAGAGCCAATTGCTCTAACGAGACCCATGGTCCGTTGTTCTCGCACGGTCTGCCTTTGAAAGCACGAGAGGCAGTATGAAACCCGTGCAAACTTCAGCCCGATGGGCTTCGTTTGAGGGAGCGTGTTGGAGAGAATCCCACATCGAAAATTGTAAGTGGATTGGGTCTGTTTATCAGTGTGGATGATCCACCTACTCACTACCTTAAGATTTTGGGTAGGATATGAAAGCTCCTATAATTATTTATAGCAACAATGGTATTACAAGATTATTTTTGGACCATCAGCTTCACCAAAGTTCAAAGTTGGAGCTGAAGCTCCTACCCACCTGATTGGTGTGCATCATAACGAAAAAACTTGACGTAGCCTACTGATGTACAGTTCATGTCTGTACAATTTAAGTAGGCTTTCTCTATCACATTTTATGTTTGAGGTACATGATGAATATGCAAAAAAATCTACATCTACTGCGACATTAGTACTCTTGACTTCCTAGCAGCACACACTGGCCTCCAATTCCCTGCTTCAGTATCTCAGCTACTTGAGCTTCCTCACTAAGATGCCCTCTTGGCTCTAAATGTTTATTTCATTTAATGGAATGCAAAGATTGAACATTGAAAAGTCTACTCTCAGCTGTCCAGTCTGAACCAAAATCAGTGTAACCTAAAGCATTTGGTCCAACTTTTTTATGTTTGTAACCAATTAACAATTGAAACATATTACATATTGTTCTCACATCTAATTGAAAAATTTTGGAAATATTTCTTACAAGGGGGGCTCAATGAAAAAGCTTAAAAAATAAATATTTTGCAGATTAACAGGAAAAGATTAGTTTAATGGTACTATGCACCGTTAAAAGACAATGTCAATATCAAAAGCATGCAATCAGATGAAATGGCTGAAAAAGCTCAAGGTTGCGTCTTACTTAACAGCACCATAGCCGATGGCTTCACCGGTTTGCTCCAGCTCCTCTTCAGACCACACTTTGTCCTTGCCTGTGCAGGAGACATTAATTAAGTTTCCACTCAAAAGACACAACAAAGATTTTAAAGGGAAGTACGGAGCATCAGCAAAAGAGAGACAACAAAGAAAACGAGCTTCTATTACTAACCACGCTCTGTAAGGGCATCTTTGCTGCGATTCTTGGTCTCATCAAGTAGATCAACCAATCGAACCACTTCAGAATCTCGAGTTCTAAACTTCTTGCCATCTTCTCCAAGAACAAGACCAAAACCAACATGGTTAACCTTTGGGAATGCGCTATCTTGTGTTGGAAGCCAAGTAGCACATTTTGCAGCCTGAATAGAAGAATTAGAGAGCAAAAATTAGCCATTTCATCCGATTATAGCCATTGAAATACAACCCCAGAAGAAAAAAATCCAAACAATGGAAATACTGATGATCAAAGCTTCTTGAAAACCTGACAATTAAAGTGTGTAGCTTCTTTATAACATGTTAATATAACAGGGTTAAGAAAGAAAATATAAAGTCCGAATCGCACTGAAGACCACACTAAGCAACAGTTACGTACTTTAAACACCATGTCGAAATGCTCATGCTGGCCTACATCAGTAACATAAATGATCCACTCGGCTTTTTCTTGATTAAGTCGATACCTGAAAATATATAGAAGCATTCCAAATGAAAGTAACCAATCAATATATCTTGCAAAATCAACCTTTTCCCCCTCAATCAACTTGACGTTTATGGGTATAAGTGCAAGAATAATAATAGATGTCTCATAATTCTGTTCACCCAGAAAAAACATAATTCGGGTGCACATGCCAATACAATAATTGTGATAAAAAGTTCATGGAGCAAGTCTTTGATATCAAGTTAGCAACTACAGCATTTAACAACTTTTGCTATCTTTTCTCCACCAAGCTTTAGTTGTGGCCATCACTCAAGCATCAACGGACCATATATTGACCGTAACAAAATAAAAAAATTAACCAGACAGTGTTAGGAAATGGTGATGTTGGTTAGTTAATTGGTTTAATTGTTACTTTTACATAATCTACCCATCAAAAAGATGTAAATGCGCAATCGAGAAAGGAAAACAAAATATCCTTTATCTATTAATAGCAAGAAGTGCACTCACCAAAGAGCAGTTAGATCTGTAGAGACATAGTTGAAGCCACCATCTCTCTTCATAACAACAAGTGGTCTCTTATAACCCTCAACGTTTATCACACGGGGCGCCATCATTATCTTCAACTAATCCTTTGTCATTTAACTCCTTTAAAACCTTGGGAATGTCCTCATTGTAGAAACTTTCTCCCTGACAACAAATAGAAGAATGTGAAACTCACAAATAGATTAGGTGGCATGACCCTTGTCAAGTGATGCATAACTTCCAAAATGGTTTAACAGACAAACATGTGCAAGTTTTGACAAACAATTCTCGGTACTCTGTCATTTCCACTGGACAAAAATAGTCAAGGAAGCTTAATCGTATGGATGAAAAGAAAAGAGAACCTGCTGATGTCACAGATCTTTGACCATGCATTATAATACTTGGGTTCTTTACTCTGGATAAACGAGAAGATAATTATATTAAACACCTAAAGAAACCTGATCTAGCACCCATTGAAATCAACACTTTGAAACCTTTGACTTCAAATGGGTATTACCTGAAGGCGAACCACCGCTTTTCGTGCCCTCTCCTTAAATTCAGCATCTTTTTTAAACTTCCGTCTCTCCTTAGAGAGAGAGAGAGAGAGAGAGGTTTAGCAGGCTAACCGGAGGAGGAGGAAGGGTTAAGCTGCTTATTTATTATTTATTATTATTACTTGCGTGCCCCCCACTCTTTCTCTCCCTCTGACCTTTTCCTCTTTTTTTTTTAATTACTAAATAGGAACCACCCTCTCTATCTAAGCAGCCCTCGTCGCGTGTTGTGTGGTTCGTTCGTTCTACTGTTTAGTGTGTGTGGTTTCGCGCATTTTAATTTAAATCTGCAGTGCGTGTGTGAGCTTTGGGTTGGGGTTTAACCAGTAGAATGATGACACATGGCTGGTGAGGTCCGGATGTCAGTGACACGTCGGATTGATCATTCCTTCTAACTAGTTTAATTTTCAGAATTTATTTTGCCCATCCTAAAATAAAATTTTGTTAAAGACAAAACTATTATTTAAACAAATAATAGAGAAAATAACCTCATATGTATTAGGATGTTGAAATATTCGAACATACATTTTTTTAGGGCAAATTACTCTCACGTCCCTGTCCTTTGGTCACCCTCTCCCTAAGATCCCTGACTTTTGGAAAATAATTCTCCAGTCCCTAAGTTTTGATGATAATAGATTCTCGGGTCCCTGGAGCCGGAATATTCCTTTTTTTCTGGTGAACCCCCACTTGAAATGACCAAAATATCCTTCCCACTTAAAAACAAAAAATTCCCTCATTCCTCACTTCACCTTCTTCCTCGAACAAACCCACTTAGCGAAGCGAACGAGAAAATTAAACTCAGAGAACAAAACACAGAAATTGCCTAGATAATTTGAAACTGCTTTAAATGAAATTGGAGTTTAAATAAGCAAGTGAAGCCATTTTAGGGATTCGACAGTAGAATTGGAGTTCAAAATGGAATTGGAGATTCCATTAGCAAGTGAAGCCATTTTCTATCATCGTCACCTCACGGCGTCGACGAACCTCGCGGCATCGACCAACCTCACGCAATAAAGCACCACGGCGGCGGCAACCCATTGAGCCTGAGGGCCACCGCGACCCCGACCAAGATGCTGGAGCGCGCCATCTCTATCTCCTCGCGGCGATCCACCGCGACCCCGACCAAGATGCTTGAGCACGCCATCTCCGTCTCGTCGCGGCGGTCTACCGCGACCCCAACGACGACGACGACTCCTCGTCATCCAAGACCAAGCGCCCTAACCGCGCCCTCCTCGCCTCCAACTACCTCTCCCGCCTCGTCGCCTGCCCGACCCACTCCAACAACACAATCCCAACTCGGTTCGGGTTTTGTAATTAGTGTTTTTGAGTTTTCTGGATCTAGGTTTTAAAATTAAAATTCTGTTTTCTGTAATTGAGTTGAAGAAGAGGGAGGAGAGAGGTTGGAGGAGATGGATTTAACAAGTGAGGAGTAAAATTTAACAAGAAAGAGTATTTTGGTCATTTTAAGTGGGGGTTCGCCGGAGAATATGGAATATTCTGGCTCCAGGGACCCGAGAGTCTATTATGATCAAAATTTAGGGATGAGACAATCATTTTCTAAAATTCAGGGACCCTAGGGGGAGGCTGACCAAAGTACGAGGATGTGAGGGTAATTTGCCCTTTTTTTTAATACTTGTATATGAACAAGAAACTATATGATATTAAAACAAAATTGTGATAGGGGTAATGGGAACTATCTAATTTATTATACAACATGTCATCTCAAATTACTCATAGCAATTAAACTAGCATCTGAATATTTTAAATATGTCATCACATAATTTGACAAATATGTATATTTTTAAATTAAATATCTGAATTAACTATTTTACTATATTTATATATCTTCGTCCCAAAATAAAAAATTTAGAAAATCTAAATCTTTTATCCGAATATTGAAATATTTACAAAAAAAAATTGAGTATCATGCATGAAAATCACATATTAGACAAAATGGTCACTCTTAATTGAGTTAAACATGATGAAAAAAATAGAAACTGAAAGAGATTATGGTAATATAGTAAAATAATATCACAAAAAATGTATGTCATTGGACAAAATTTTCTAGCTTATCGCAAAAGATGGGACAAGAATTTTAAGGTGGGCTCAAACAGACTTCCAATTTTGTGCAGATCATGTCTTGCACCAAACATGGGCTTGGACAAAAAATTTTGTCTGAGTTTGTCAGAATGTAGAAAATTGTGTACTTGTCCGATGAAAAGCTAGAGTTCGACACTTTTAAAGTTTGTATCTAATAATTGTCGAGAATCTCACATTGCTTAATGCAAAAAAAAAGAGCTAGTTTATAGATATGAAAATTTACCTACTTATTATCATAAGATTTTGAGTTGGATATGAAGACTCTAACATGGTATCAGAGCAGGTTGATCCTGTACCATTGTTGTGCTCTCACGACCCCCATTTTATTGTACGTTGGTAAAGTCAGAGCCCGTACAAACTTCAACCCGATAAGTCTTATTTGAGAGGGCATGTTGCTTAGTGTAAGAGTGGTGAACTAATTTATAAGTGTCAAAAATTTACCTACGCATAGCCTTAAGGTTATGATTGGATACATAAATTCTAACGATAATAAATCATCCCATCGGGAAATCATAAATAATTCTCCCTCCTCTTCCTTAATCTACTTTTTATAAGTAAAATTTATAGTTTTTTGGGTATATATTATCTAATATATATTCGACTTACGAAACTGATTAATCCAAATTTGAGTCAAATAAGACATTTAAAAAATGTCAAACCTCTCCTAACAAATTAGGTTTCCGATGACTCGAACGAGATATATGGTGAAGCTAATAAGCAGAATTTATATAGCACCTTTGAAATAATTAGACCAATGTTATTATATGCACAAATCACCTTCCCGAATGTTACAAGAGGTAAACATACATACATATATATACAGTATTCACGTGCAACATGATAGGAATTCTAGTACAATTCTATTGTACTAAAATATTGGTAATAAAATTACAATCATTAATTCGTTTTCTTTCCTAGAGGAGCCAAAAAGAGTAAGAGTAAGTTGATGATGGTTTCCAAATATTTCATATCCAGATAGCTTTATTTAGATATGAAATATTTGGAAACGATCATTAACTTACTCTTTTTGGCTCCTCTAGAAAAGAAAACGAATTAATGATTGTAATTTTATTACCTTATTAACCGTGGCTTAAGTTCTTATAAATCAAACACAATAATGTCTTGACCATCACATCCTTATATTTTATTTTGGTAAAAATCACATCCTTGTTATATTCCTCATCGATGGTGTTGTTTTTACACTACCCGTCTTTCAAATTAAATGAGTTACGCGTGATCATCAATGGATCATTGCCAATTGGATCAACGGTTTACCAAAACTAAAATTTATATCTCCCCCAAGTAACTGGTACACTATTATTTTACTTTACTTATGCCTAGAATTTAAATGCATATAAACAAATATTTTTTGGCGTTCTTACAATATAAATCTTGTTGCATGTTTCAGGAACACTATGCGGTACCTCCAAGAGAGATTAGGACACGAAGCTGTTGAAAATCAGGTCTATGTTCGAAGCTTTACTTGTGGACAGTTTTTGGGTTTCATCATCTACCGTTGACTTCCACATGATTCTAGTACTTAAAGAGATCGGTTTTCCACAGCGGCACCTTGATGTTGTCGATAAGCACCCAACATGCTTATCAATCTCATGATGAATTAATTTTTCAGTGGAAAATAATAGTCATTAGCGATTAGATGTTCAATTTCACTCGGAAGAGTGAAAGTGATGAAAAAACGTGACCAGAACTATGTAACAGTAAAAATCTATGCAAATTCTTTAGGCATGAAAACGAGTAAGATAGATAGATCAAGGACTATGATAATTATATCTAGACCTTAGATTTGGAGGTCGGACCTAAATTCTATTATGGATCATCCAGAATTTTTTTACAAAAGGATTTAGATTGAGACCCTCGAGATCTACAAAATTTTAGTCTAAATCTAGAAATTAGTCATGGATATGTTCAATTATCGAATAGTGGTATAAATTTGTACAAAATTCAATTTCTATATAAATCCAAAACAAATAATATGGCCAGGAGAGCCATTAAAAGTTATGGTTTATGTCATTGTTTTAAACCCTACTAATCCGACTGCCAACCAATACAGATCCCAATTCCTTAAGTAAAATTTGGAGAGCGAACGATCCCCCGGATTTATGGTACCATACGAACATGGAAATATAAGAGAAAATCTAATGGTTCGTACCTTTGTCACACTTGGAATTCCACAAATATTTGGTATCAAACTTGGCACTATCGAAGGCGTCCAATGAAATCTCCATAATTTTTGTGGTACATCCACACCTCGCTCTCTCTTTAGCCATTCGATTTCCTGCAGGGCATTGTACAAGAACAGAGGCAAGGTGGACTTTTAATTGGTACAATTTCTAACCTTGTTATTGCCTAAGATGTGAGTGATTAGATTATTAATATTGATCTAAAAAAAGTCTACTCATTCTGTCTCTAGAGTTTCATGAATTTTAATACCACGTAGATGGACAATATTTACAAATTTTACGTCTGACTGCATATAGCGAGACATCCATTGGCCTGTAGTTTACACCTTGAAACAAACGTAGACTTTAGGGGTTTTCTTATGTTGTGAGTGTTTTGATATCAAACATAAACATACTTTTGATGGAAAAGTAATCCACAATTGTTGTACATGTTATTTTCGGAGGGTTCGGTGTACTTGATTAGGATCTACGGCAGTCGAGGCAAGTGTTGGACATTTTTTCTGTAAGACGAGATTGTCCCGTATATTTTAGTGCGGTACGGGCTACGACAATCGTCCCCAAGATACAACGACTGTTCGGGCATTTCCAAGAATGTTGCACACGTATCTCAAAACTTTCGGACAAACTCTTATATACCCAGAACTTTCGGACGGACTATTTGTAAGTGAAGAACGGGGGGAGAGGAGAAGACAACAATGCTTATGGAATGCAGTTGCTGCTGGGATGATTCAAATGGCAAGGGGGGCAGGCCTATTTATAGGCTGGAGGAGGCAGGGAAGCAGCCACCCCGAAGGGACGCGTCCGTTGGCGTTAGCTATCTGAACGGTCGTGTCTCTTCGGAGGCCCTTCTGGATAAGCCTTCCTGCCTGTCTGTAGGGCCCTTCGTGTCCCTTCGGAAGTCAGCCTTATCCACTCTCGTCGCACCCCTTTGTACTCACGTCCCGTCGGGATACGGATAACGTTATCCGCTCAGCCTCGTGTCCTGTCACCTGTCTGGAGTGCTCTGAAATTTCGCAAAACTTTAGAGCTCCTCCAGCTCCTCGCGACGTGGCGGCGTGCGAAGTACCAAGTACGTCTCAAGCGCTCAATGTGCTACAAAGCGCCCAAGCGCCCGCTCCCAGGCCCAGGCCCAGGCCCGGGCTCGGGCCCGTGCCCGTACTCGTGCTCGGACGGTACTTCGCACCATCCTCGCAGTTAGCGGTGGGTCAGCTTTGGGTAGTCAACCAAGTTGAGTGGTAAGGAGAGGAATTCCTTATAAACAAAGAAATTCTCCTTGCTCTATTCAATGTGGTACACCTCCACTTTTTAACACCTTAACTTGACTTTGCTACCAAAGAAATCATGTCAAAGAAATCATGTCCCTCATTCTGTTTGAACCCCTTTGCTACCAATCGAGCTTTATACTTGTCGATTGATCCATCAGCTTTGTATTTCCTTTTTAGGATCCACCTGCATCCCAAAGGCTTGCAGCCCCGTGGGAGATCCACGATTTCCCACGTGTGGTTTTGCATAATGAATTCTATCTCACTATTGATAGCTTCCTTCCAGAGAGGAGCATCTGGACTGGACAATGCCTTTTGGATTATCCTGGGTTCATCTTCTAACGCATAGGTTAGATAATCCGGACCAAAAGATTTGATTATCTTCATCCATTTACTACGTCTAGGTTCATCATCTTCCTGATTTGACCCTTGCGTAGTCTCGTGAGCCCTTTTCTTTGGACTTCCTTCCTTTCTTTCCTTATTAGGAAAGCTATTCTCAATGAACGTTGCGTTCCTTGATTCTATAAGCACTACTATTTTGTGCATATCCGATAAAGATACAATCAATAGTCTTGGGTCCTATTCTCACCTGCTTAGGGTTAGGTACTTCGACCTTTGCTAGGTACCCCACACTTTAAGGTAACCGTAGGAAGGCTTCCTTCCTTTCCATAGTTCATATGGGGTTTTATCCCTTTTCTTGTGTGGCAACTTGTTTAGAATGTGGTTAGCTGAGAGCACAGCTTTCCCCCACATGTTCTGGAGTAAGCCCGAGCTAATCAACATAGCATTCATCATCTCCTTAAGAGTTTGATTTTTGCGTTCAGCTACGCCATTCGATTTAGATGAGTATGGAGCAGTCGTCTGATGAATAATGCCATGTTTTTGACAGAGTTCATCAAACGGAGCTACATATTCTCCCCCTTTATCACTTCGGATCATTTTGATTTTCACGCTGAGTTAATTTTCAACCTCATTCTTATATCTCTTAAAGGCATCAAAAGCTTCGTCTTTGCCCTTTAGGAGATATATGTAATAATATCTCGTGCAGTCATCAATAAACGTGATGAAGTATTTCTTCCCGTCTTTAGTTTGCACGTATTTCATATCGCAAGTGTCCGTATGAATTAACTCTAAAGGCGTAGTACTTCTTTCCACCGAATGGAAAGGTGCTTTGGTCATTTTAGCCTCCACACATACTTCACATTTATCAGATGGGTTGAACTCTAAATTCGGTAATAAATTTAAACTTACTAACTTTCTTAGCGAGTTTAAATTTACGTGTCCTAATCTACCATGCCATAAATTAGAACACTCGACCAAGTAAAAAGAAGCGTTAACTTTATTTTCACCGTTAAAGGTGCGATGTACAATTATTACATTTATCTTAAACAACCCCTTTTCTAGATAACCCTTTCCTATAAATTGACCCGCTTTGGTCAGTACAAACTTATCAGCCTCAAATACAAGCTTAAGACCGGCTTTGCTTAACAGTGAGCCAGAAACTAAGTTCTTACGGATGTCCGGGACATGCAGCACATCCTTGAGGGTCAGCTCCTTTCCTGAGGTCAGCTTCAGGACCACCTTACCCAGACCGATGATCTTGGACGTTGCGGAGTTTCTCATGAACAGCTTTCGGCCGGTGATCGGGATATAGCTCGAGAACATCTCCTTGTCTGAGCAGACGTGGCAGGTAGCTCCTGTGTCTACGAACCAGTCTCTCAGATTGTCCACCAGGTTGGCTTCAAACCCCACGGCTGACAGATCCTTTTCGGACGAGTCTTCAGCCAGGTTAGCCTTTCCTTGGTCGTCCTTCTTCGGCTGGCGACAGTCCTTAGCCATGTGGTCGGGTTTGCCGCAGTTGTAGCAGTCGCCCTTGATCTTCTTGGGCTCTTGCTTCTCCTGCTTATCCCCGGACTTCTTCCTCTTCTTGCCACCTTTTCCCTCGGCGAGGTACACGGTGGTCTCAGAGTTGACCTTGCCTTGCTTGACTTCGGACTTTCGGTTGTCTTCCTCGATCCTAAGTCTCACTATCAGGTCTTCTAGGCCCATGTCCTTCCTCTTGTGCTTGAGGTAGCTCTTGAAGTCCTTCCAGAGTGGGGGGAGCTTCTCGATCATCGCAGCTACTTGGAAGGACTCGCTGAGTTGCATCCCTTCGGCTTGGATCTCGTGAAGGATCAGCTGCAACTCCTGCACTTGGTCGATGACCTTCTTGGAGTCCACCATCTTGAAGTCGAGGAATCGTCCGACGATGAATTTCTTCGTCCCGGCATCCTCCATTTTGTACTTCTTCTCGAGTGTACTCCACTGCTCCTTAGCGGTCTTGGTTACTGCGTAGACGTTGTAGAGCGTGTCGTCTAGTCCATTCAGGACGTAGTTCCGGCACAGGAAGTTGTTGTGACTCCACGCGTCGAGAGCGTTGATCTTCTGTTGATCCGTCTCATTTTCTGCTATCTTCTGTGCTTCCTCTTTCAGGAACCAAACTAGGTTGAGCGTGGTCAGATAGAACGTCATCTTCTGTTACCACCTCTTGAACTCGGTACCGTTGAACTTCGCTGGCCTTTCGGTGTGGATAGTTCCTGGTACCGTTGTCAGTGCTACGGTGCTTGACGATGCCATCTTCAAGTATACGAATCTCGTCTTACGATTGTTATTTTCGGAGGGTTCGGTGTACTTGAT
Source organism: Hypericum androsaemum (assembly GCA_963995505.1). NCBI lineage: Eukaryota > Viridiplantae > Streptophyta > Magnoliopsida > Malpighiales > Hypericaceae > Hypericum > Hypericum androsaemum. Next base: position 3,018,912 of record OZ023186.1, on the reverse strand, counting down.
TAGGATCTACGGCCGTCGAGGCAAATGTTGGACACTTTCTCCGTAACACGAGATTGCCCCATATATGTCAGTGCGGTATGGGCTACGGCAATCGTCCCCAAGATACAACGACAGTTCGGGCGTTTCTAAGAACGTTGCACACGTATCTCGAAATTTTTGGGCGAACTCTTATATACCCAGAACTTTCGGACGGACTATTTGTAAGTGAAGAACGGGGGGAGAGGAGAAGACAACAATGCTTATGGAATGCAGTTGCTGCTGGGATGATTCAAATGGCAAGGGGGGCAGGCCTATTTATAGGCTGGAGGAGGCAGGGAAGCAGCCACCCCGAAAGGACGCGTCTGTTGGCGTTAGCTGTCTGAACGGTCGTGTCTCTTCGGAGGCCCTTCTGGATAAGCCTTACTGCCTGTCTGTAGGGCCCTTCGTATCCCTTCGGAAGTCAGTTTAGAGCTCCTGGATGCCGAATATCCTAACTCCTTAAAATTTCACAAAATTTTAGAGCTCCTCGCGACGTGCGCCTCAAGCGCCCGCTCCCGTGCCCGTGCCCGTCCTCGCAGTTAGCGATGGATCAACTTTGGGTAGTCAACCAAGTTGAGAGGTAAGGAGAGGAATTCCTTATAAACAAAGAAATCCTCCTTGCTCTATTCAATGTGGTACACTTCCACTTCTTAACACTTTAACTTGACTTTGGGCTTTTGGGCTCATTCACAAATCCAACAGTACAAAACAACACCAAATATGAAATTAATCACGTCCTGGATGCCGAATATCCTAACTCCTTAAAAACAAATGAGTAATCAAATGTAAATTATGCACGGTAATTGCTAATTTTTTATTCGGAATGTAGCAAAATAATAATGATGATCACTCATGAGATACTCATATTTTAGTTCCCTTTATAACAACATGCCCAATATCCTAACTCTTTGAAAACAAAAGAGTAATCAAGTTTCAATTATGCACGATAATAATTTTTATCTGAAATGTAGCAAAATAAGAATGATGATTTCTCTAAAAATCACACACCAGATACACATATTTTAGTTTCTTTTCTAACAGGATGCCCAATATCCTAACTCTTTAAAAACAAAAGAGTAATCAAATGTCAATTATGCACGATAATTGTTAATTTTTATCCATAACGTATGAGAATAATAATGATGATTTGTGTAAAAATCACACACCATATATACAGATTTTAGTTCCTTTTATAAGAGGATGCCCAGATATCCTAACTCTTTAAAAACAAAGAGTAATCAAATGCCAATTATGCACAATAATTTGCAGACTTTTATCCTGAACTATCAGAATCACAGACATGAAAATCTTGTTGTAACTGGATGTGGTGTGCATATACTAATTACAATGTACTTGACTACTTTCTTTTTATATAAATTGATATAAGATTGTATCTAATAGGATAGCAAATGACAAGTTTTGGACTAACAATAGTTTGTTGTATGACTGATTTAAATTTGACAATTCAAAATGTTCAAATAATTTTATTTTTCAAAGCACATGGTCACATTTTAAAGGTAAAAGAATATCAAAGAAAAGTTGGCGTCAAAAGCCAAAATATTAAGGCGACTCCTTGAAGATTTCATCATGATTCAAATGCTTTTATGTTAATAAATAAATTGAAATTACTATTTTTTATGTTTTAATGCTAAGTAAATTATATACAAGAATCATCCACATTGAAATATACTTCAATTTAGACGGCAGTTTATTAATTATCAACTCAGGACAAGAATGGTTATCAAAGCAAAATTTGATCAATCAAATTCCGTAAGTTCCGTTATTTATAGTTTAACTTGATATTTTAATTCAAGTTCTGGGAACATAAAAAATATTTAATTTTTATTTATCGTGTATCGACTCAAAACTAGTCATTATTTGAAGATATGAATAGGATCAGGCATTTCTGGATTCTTTTCGGGGAAACAATGTGGGTCTTATCCAGCACTTGTCCCGCTTCTCCCACGTGCTACCCCAAACCCTCCTCCATTCCCGCTGTCCAAGTTCGAGCAAGCTCGCAGCTCTCGGTCTCCCTGGAAGACCACCCTTTTGTTCCGGAGGTAACAGAAGCTTCGAAACCCACTTGGTCTTTTGTTTCCTTTAGTAGAATTTTGGTGACCCCTGACCGTTGTTGCTTAAAGGATGTGAAGAAGGTCAGGTTTTTAGGAGGACCAAGTTGTTCAATCTTGCTGCATTGCTCTGTTTTTTGTTTCTTAGACGATGTGGGAGTGTCTGAATTCGTATCGAATCGTGCCGCCTCTAGCAAATTCGGGCTATAATTCGGGCTAGCTGAGTTTGTCAACACCCTTCCTAATGAAGGAGGAGGAGGTCCGGGGTTCAATCCCGACCAATGTACAAGATTGTGATGATGAGAACATATTTGTTGTAACCTAACTGAATTATAATGCATTGGTGGAAGTTTGTGTTCTTTTTGGTTCTGTGGGATGATTCTTGTTGCTTGTGGTAGAAGCGGATTCTATCGTATGTTTGGCGAAGATGAAAACTTGATTTGGGGGTTTTTTCTTAATGACAGCAGGTTGTGGGAGCGGTGGATTCGTTGTACAAAGAGTTCAGGGCTGTGGATAACTTGGTAGCTCGTAATACCTCTCGTGTTCTTAAAGCTTTTCAGAACGCTCGTGTTGGGTCCCATGTAAGTCGGTCTATGTCAGGATTGATTGATGTCGTGGAGTTAGGCAGCCGCCGATTTAGTTTATATTTCCCTCAACTCTAGAGGTTCCCAAATCTTGCTTTGCTGAAATGCATGCCTGTGGCTTTGAGATATCGAATTTGGTGTGAATGACCTTTCGCAGGAATATGTGAACATGATGTGTGTTGTTGACATCTCGTTTAGAACTATCTGCTATTTGGACCCTTTTTAGGGGGTTTAAGGAAAGAAGTGTGAAAGTGCAATAATGTGAATATGCCTTTTATCTTTCTAACAGTAGAAGAGATCCGAAGTTCTCTGTCCAGTTTTTGCATTGTGGATAGTTGATTTCATGTTTATGCTCTTAATCAGCATTTTGGAGGATCCACCGGTTATGGCCATGACGAAGCTGGAGGACGTGAAGCATTAGACCAAGCTTTTGCAGAGATCGTTGGAGCTGAATCTGCTATTGTTCGCTCTCAGGTGTGTCCATTATATTGTATCGGCTGTGTTTTACTTGTGTTGTATCCTTACTAAATTCTTGTTTTGTCCCCTCTGCCCGTTTGCTTTCAGTTTTTCTCAGGAACCCATGCCATCACGTGTGCTTTATTCGCTTTTCTGAGGCCAGGGGACGAGGTGAGCCGTGTTCTTGTTCATTATCAGTTCTTTGACCACTTCTTTTACTTGTCCTCTGCTTTCTTTCGTTCACAAAGAGGCTTACTACTGATATAATTGTCAGCTTTTGGCAGTTGCCGGTGCTCCTTATGACACCCTTGAAGAAGTTATTGGAAAAAGGGATTCTGGTGGACTAGGTTCATTGAAAGACTTTGGGATAGAGTACCGTGAAGTTCCTGTATGTGTGGAGCTGGACTAATGAAAGATTTTACCTCTTGTGAGATTACTATTGTATCTCATGTTGTCGTCATTGCAGCTCGCCGAAGATGGTGGGCTCAACTGGGATGCACTATCAACCGCTGTAAAGCCTCGTACCAGATGTGCACTTGTGCAGAGGTCGTGTGGTTATTCATGGCGTCAAAGCCTAGGCGTCAATGAGATAGGTAGAGCCATAAACATTATCAAGGTAACTCTTGCCTGACTTTTGCATTAGAATCTCTGTCCTGTGCCTTTTCGTATCAGCGCTTACGTTCACCCTTATGATGATCCAATCTACACATTTGCAGAAGCAGAATCCCGACTGCTTGGTAATGGTGGACAATTGCTATGGAGAGTTTGTTGAAAGCGTCGAACCTCCTATTGTGGTACGCACTATAGATTCGTCCTCTTTCAAAATCATTGTAATATTATTATAGTGTAATTGGATTAATGAAGGGGCAGGGTGCAGATTTAATTGCAGGTAGTTTGATCAAGAATCCAGGAGGCACCATTGCACCATGTGGTGGGTATGTTGCCGGGAAACAGAAGTGGGTGGAAGCAGCCGCCGCCCGACTCTCTGCACCCGGACTTGGCATAGATTGTGGCTCCACACCGGGTGATGTGATGCGCGCATATTTCCAGGGGTTGTTCCTTTCACCACAAATGGTTGGCGAGGCAATCAAGGTGTAGTCTGCTGCTCGGTTAATTATTATGCTCAAGAGTTATACCAATCTTGTCAATCTGTGAAATAACCCTTTTCCTTGTTCATTAAAAGGGGACACTTCTGATTGCTGAAGTTATGTCGTCTAGAGGATTCAAGGTCCAGCCTCTACCTCGTGTCACCCGCCATGATACAGTCCAGGTTACATGGTTTTCATTTTTCAATATGAATGACATGTACCTAAAAGCATTTGGAATGAAAAACAACTGATCGAGGGAAGGGAAGGGAAGGAAAAGCTCTCACTCGGGCCAGTTGCTTTCAGGCAGTAAAGCTTGGAAACCACGAGCGTCTTCTAGCATTCTGTGAGGCTGTGCAAAGAAGTTCGCCAGTTGGTTCATTTACGAAGCCCGTTGCTGGCTCTAGTCCAGGATATGCATCCGAGGTCTGCGAAGCGATCTTCCTGTGTTATCTTTTGTTTCTGTAGTCTGTGCTTTCCCTTAACCCGTGTTAGTGTTAGTCTTAGTCCCTTGAGATACCATACGTCATTAACACCAATGATGATGGAGCTTAACTGATTAAATCGTTCTAAGCACGCCAAGGGACACCGTAATAACATTGACTAATGTGATTTTTATCATGCCTTGCATGGCTGTTGGCAGGTGATCTTTGCGGATGGAACCTTCATTGATGGTAGTACAAGCGAGCTTTCGTGCGATGGACCGCTAAGGAACCCATACGCCGTATTTTGTCAGGTAAGTAAGCCTCAGAGGTGTTGTTTCTGCTCTTAGCCGTCCACTTCTTGTGCTTCCTCAAATAGTTTTTGGTCTACAACCTTTCTGTTCAGGGTGGAACTCACTGGACGCAGTGGGGTCTAGTTCTAGGAGAAGTTCTGAAATGTTTGTGACATGTCAACTCCAATATCATCATCAAAGGAGGACCACATTATGCTGCAATCCCCTGCAACATGTCGAAGCTGGCGGATCGATCGAATCTTTTTCTTCGATATTGATTTCAAAGGCAACAAGTAAACGGGTTTTGTTCGGTCTCGATGTTGGTCTTCTCAGCCATACTTTGGATGGCTGTTCGCTGTTCTTGCAGTGAGATGTATGTAGCAGCGCTGAGGAAGGGGAGGGGGGATCCTTGCAATTTTCATTCTTACATAGAATGTTTCAGACAACTGGATTACTAGTTGTTTTTTTAGACCAGATGAGGTTTGACGAGTTAGTTGCGAGAATGATAAACTTATTTATAAGTGCAGAAAACGAAATGATATCCGATAGCGTCGGAAGCTTCTTCATTAACACCTAGTTGTGAAATATATATCTCGAATCCACACATTTTGGTTGTTTTAATGTCATGAGCTTTTTTTAACTAGTAATTTTTATTTATTCCAAAAATAAATCGTCAACAGCTAATTAATCTTACTATTTGTTATCGTAACAGATAGTAACACCACCTTTATAATCACCATTTAAGTAACATGCAGCCTTGACAAAATAATCATTTTAATCTGTAAAAATGAAATTTCATCTTTAATATTTCCTTCTCGTCAGCTAAAAAGAATTAATTAATTAAATAAATATAAATCTCCTCTAGGAAAAGATCAAAAGAAGAAGAAGAGAGGAGATAATATTTTGTCGCTTCCTGTCCGAATGATGAAACCCAAAAGAAATCTACACTATCCAAAACCGGTGTTATAGATAATTCCCATAATTATCCAATTTCTGCCATGACCGTACAGCTGCAGTTCTTGTTCCACAAAAGACCCATTTCTGGCCACCCTCTCCCAAGTCCAAAGATCACATCTTTCGCCAAGAAGAGGTCTCATCTGAGGGTCTACAGGGAAAAGCTTGAAGCTTTAGGAACAGAGAAGGAGCAAGATGGAAGCTTGGTTAAACAGAGGAGGGGGAGGAAGAGGAGGGTGGTTTTGGTGAGGTTTAATCAGGGTTTTGGTGGGTCCAACGGTGGAGGTGGAGGTGGAGGTGGAGGAGGGGGCAAGGATAATAGTAGGCTTATTGGGAATATTGCTTTTGCTGTTGGGTTGACTTATCTTTCTATGACTGGTCAGCTTGGTAAGGTGTTTGATGCTATTGGGTGGGTTTTTGATGCTCTTGTTTCCATCTGGGTAAGTCCCAAATTCTCTCTTTCTTTCTATTTATGGTTTTTCCTGTGAAGAAATTATTTAAAAAAAAGTAGTTATTATTGGTGTCTCTGGTGTTTTTCTTTCTTCTTCAATTGCCTAACGTAGAAGCTTAAGCGCTATCCTTGCATGAGTATTGATTTCTGCAGATGCATTTGCTGAGAGGTTGGAGTTTGTTTTGCGATGGTTGATTTGGTAATTGGCTGAAGTTGTTTTGCCTATTGTTTAAACATGCCATGACTTCACAAACTTAGCATGGATTTCTTCGAACTCCTTCCCGACAGTTCCAGGATTCGGTTTGAATCCTAAATGTGCAGTTCTCCGTTCCTATGATATTCGAAAGTGTGACTCTCATTTCTTGACTTGCATTGAGTTGATTTCGAAATGTCGGGATGATGTGTTAAATCTGTCTGCTGTGGTCTAGTTCGTATCAAATGATCGGTACACACACATGCAAGATCTTTTGATGAACTCATCTTGCTGACAATTCTGTTCTGCCATCTAGCTCATTGTAGTGCTTGTGCCTATTTTCGGAATTGGAGCTTTGCTATGGTGGGCGCAGCGAGACATTGTTCAAAGCAATGTGAGGCTTCTGAACTTGATGAACTTTGTTTCCACATTACAATCAGTCTGTTTTCTCTTCCTTCAAGTTCATGAAAGTGGCAGCCCGGTTCGCAATGTCTTAGTAGTGTGATGAATCCGCAGTGATGCTGTCATCCTTCGAGACTGTTGTTTCTGCCGACTGTATTTACCCCTCTCTCTTCTTGCAAACTTTTGCAGTGCCCTAACTGCGGAAACGAATTTCAAATTTTCAAGTAAGGTCAACTTGGCTTCACGTGCTCTCGTCGGAAAAGTTGTTTTAAAATGCTTTGTACTCTGTTGGATTGATATAGAAAGTGATCGACCAAATCCTGCAGATCTACTCTGAATGATGAACTGCAGCAGTGTCCATATTGTAGCCAGCCATTCTCAGGTGAAAGCCAAGCCTTCCACTAATCCTCAGTTTTACCTTCAAGTTGATGGTATCGTAAACTGTTCGGATTTCTAATATCGTGCACCGGAATACAATAGCATGTTAGATTTAAGCTTCACCTATAGGTTTGTAGCTGTAGTGGATATGGAGTACGAAATAATGGTAAGCCTAAAGACTGGATGTTCAGAATAATGAGTGCTGCACATTCATGTCAACTGTTCGAATTTCTGCGAGTTCCACAGGGCTCAGTCCCGCATTCGCTGTCCGCTTTCCTTACAATTTTTTCTTCTTCAGTGGTGGATGGCAAGTTCGTGGGCGACCCTATCGGATTCTCAAACCGATCGACGACATCCACGCGAGCATCGAGTGGCTACTCCCGTGCTTCTAGAGAAGGTTTGCCTCACCTTTCATCCCTTCATCAACTAACTTGTTCACCATGTCATTGTTTGCTCCTCATTGCGTTGTTGTTCGAGCAGAGTCTTCGTCCGCAATTGTTGACATCGAAGCTGAAGTGAAGGATGCAGACTAGAAGGTAATCGACAGCACAATGTCATTTTCACGGTTTCACTGGCGTCTCATTCGCACGACGAGAAGCTCCTTGGCAATAACCTCTCATCCCTGCAGGACGTCGTTCATCTGGGTCGTCCTATATCGGCGTGAAGCAGATCCAGCTAGTACTCTCCGACAGCAACAGAGTCCCAGCGAATACATTCGCCGATTCGACAGAAAGCAGAGCCATCCTTGGTCACCGGGGCTTATCTTCATTTGGCCCTCAGGTACTCGAATGTTAGCCAGTACGGAAGTCGATCCTAAGGTCCAGTAGATTCCGGAATGGACTGGACATCGATAATTATTCATATGTTACAGCTGTCATTGTCATTTGAAGACAAAAGCACAACCAAGTAACATCTTTAAAGTTACAACTAATGGAGGTGAAACTACTATTGCAAGCCAAAGCCAAACAGTTGATGATGATCTCATTCTTCTGAATGGCTACAACGTTCCTCCCTTGACATTTAAAAGCTTTATTTACTAGTATTGCAGCTAAAACCGGATTGCTTCTGAACGAGCAGTGGCACTGAGCAGATGCCGATCGCTATAGGCCTCATCCAAGATGCGAACTATGGCTTTCTAACCGTCTGTCAAAAGAAGCGAAAGGAACAGAAGGTGAGAAATGAACTGCCCGTAGCCAACTTGGTTTCATTCTAAGTTTGCTTCTGATCATCTTCGGGAGTCGTTTTGTCCAAATGTTGAGAGCAATGACAAATATTTATCACACTGCCTAAATTAGTTCATACTGATTAACACCGACCGAATGATAAGCCTACTTAAAGGATTCATAAAAGCTGATCAGGTAAAAGAAGTAAGCGCGACGGGTTTCGAGGGATCATAAGCTTGTAGTTGCATACCTCGTCCTTCTTCTCATTCTTGTCCTCGTAGAAATACTTGTAGCCACCATAGCACAGCGATCCCCCACCGACTAAAAAGACCAGCCAAAACTGCAGAGGGATGAAACTTATTTTGAGACATTCCATAAGATCATATACTGCAAAGATTAGTAGGTGTTATGCCAATGATGTAACCAGCATTTTTTGGGGATAGAATACTAGAGGTGGAGGCCTACTAATCTTTATTAATCACGTGCTGAAGCATTAGAACGAGTGCAATGAGGTAAAACAACACCCCCTCAAATCATCCAAATATACATCCAACCAGAAAGGAAAAAGAGTACCGGACAAAGCATAATCATAACCTAAAGTCAAAACTAAGCCTGCCACCCGATTTCCTTACAAGCATTACTTTGATTAGTAGGCCAAGTGCTAAAGTTCTAAAATCTGTCATCTTTTAAGGGAAATCTGTATGCTTCGTTTACAATTGAGAGTTATTTAAGATGGCAAAAAAAGAATCTTTTTTTATGAAATTCAAATGTGCCTATTAAATCCAATACATGAATAAAAAGACAAACGTTGTTCTTGGCTAATGTAACGCAAAACCCTTGTCAGAAAATAATGTTAACTGCACTTCCTAGAAAGAAAAGAAATAATGTCAAGTGAAAATAGACTTACGTGGCTCTCTTTCCATCTAGTTGGGTGCATCGGCTCCTCCCAGAAGTTCACCTTTCCAGCCCCTTGCTGCTCTGATCAAACACAAAAATAGAAAGAAAAAAAATCAGAAAATTCCCCATTTGAACGGTAATTAAACTCGAGAACTCTTTGTTAAGCTAACGGGAGAACTAGTCGTCCCACGGATACCGGGTAATATAAACCGAAAAAAGTTTAACGGGAAGACTAGTATATGTAGAGTGAGTATATATTACCAGCTCCAGTAGCCAAGCCACGCTGCTGGACGTTCGAAGCCGGAGTGGATCGCGGAGCCATCCTGGCGGCCCGACGAGCCGCCGCCGCCGCTGACCATGCAGCTGCCATGTATGGTGTTGCAAAGCTTGGACACCAAGTTGTTGGATAGAAACTACGGGAGGGTGTTGAGAGAAGAAACTGGTAAGAGAGAGAACCACCGAACTTGGGAAAACAAAGGGGGAGGAAGAGACATGAATGTTCTAGAGGTCACCGTTTCGTGGACACGTGTCCTCCCGAGATGGCTAGCAACTGCTCATAAGGCCACCTTTTTTATTATAGTAAAAAATTAATGGGGGCAAATGTCATTTAAGTGTATGTAGTTTTATGTTGTTTATTCAACTATCAAGTATGATTTGGACTCTTTCACAAAAGTTTGAATTCAATTTTACGATCGACATTCTCGTTTGCCAACATTAATTTCTTAAAAAACAAGTTCACTCTGTACCCAACAATCGATTATCAGAAAACAAAACATATAAACCGACAGCTTGAATATCCAACCGTGTAAATATATCAGGACACCACTAATCGATTTATTTATTTTGAGTCGTTTAAGAACTTTGAAAGTTGAAAATCGTCTCAACAAATAATTAACATACTTGTGTAGAGTGTTTCCACGAGCTCCAACTCGACCCCTCTTGAAAACAAAGCATGCACACACAGGGAAACACATAATCGTCTTTCAGTTAGAGGCAATTCTAAACCATCGTGGGGCCTCGTGGTGGTCGTTTCCTTGGAGTGGGTATTTGGTTGTGAGTTAAGGAGAAAAAAAATTCAACCAAAAAAATTAAGAGAGAAAAAAAATGGGAGGGGATTGTCGTGGAAGGAAAAGAGAGGAGATGTGTTAGTTGCCGAGTGATTTGTAGCCTTATATTATATATAAATGTATATACTTGTCAAAATTTCATTTTAGCACTTTGGTATTTTCGATATTTTGGTATAATACTGGTATATATCGAAATTATACCGAATACTGAAATTTATTGAATATCTCAAAAAAGACATACCAAATTATATTTCGAATACCGAAATACCGATCCCGAAATCTTGAACACAAAAAAATATTGAATATCGAAATACCGATCCCGAAATCTTGAACACAAAAAAATATCGAATATCGAATATCGAATACCGTTTGCACACCCCTAACAGAAACGACGAAGCTCTGATACCACGTGACGTAGCGTAGAGGAAGTGAAAACAAACTCATAAATGGATATGACAGATCCGATGTAGAAACTACTTGGATAGTTTCTCTAAATCGAAAAAGGCACGATGCAAATGCCTCTCAATTTAAGTTGTCACGGGCACGGCCAGCAAGGACAAAAATAACTAGAAATAAAATCTCTCTACTGAGAAGAATCCACTTTTCAAAGGTTGGATGACAAAGTCTTTTTTGAGTGAACACTCAATATCAATATTCTTATCATAGTTTTACCAAAAACAAATTCTTATCATAACATATCATAATCTGTGAGCTAATAACTCTTGTATAGAGTTAAGGTTAATAGAGTCCTAAATAACTCAAAATACTTAATAACTACTAGATAATAATAAAATCTTAGATGAAGATCACGCATGACCAAAACTAAAATAACTAGATAAATATCAATATAGATAAATCTAACGTGCCTACGTCACATAAAAAGCATAATTCTTGATCATGGAATTTTTTTTTTTAGGGTTGATCAGGGAAGTTCTTGTTAAAATAGAAAAAGAAGTTATGTCGATTATTCAAAAATCGTCCATTATAAAAGGAAAAAAAATATGCACCTGCTGATTTATTAGGAAGAGAACATGCTGCTTTTATTTATTTGAATGAAAAATAGAAAAATAGTTCATAATTCTATTTGGAGACTTAACCATCAACATTGTCAACCAAAGCTAGGCGTATCTATTGTGTGCACGACAATGGGAGTTCTAACACTGTGGACGCCATCAAACCAGATGAGTGCTGCGGATTTGAACCCTGAAAAGCCTTTCCCGGAGACAGTGACGTTAAAAGATTTCTTTTCGTTCAAAGAGAAAAAGGCGAGCACTTGAGGTTCCACTTTAACTTCAAAATCCGGGGTTGAAAAAACCTTTGCCTGGTAAATAGAGTTGGCTTGTCCGACGTTGGTCACCATTCTTTGGAACTTAAGCGCAAAAGGAGTGTTCTGGTTGACTTTAGCTGTCAAAGAAGGATAGTTGAAATCCAAAATCAAATCCTCTTCTCCTCCTTTTGGACAACTGCTATTGTCTCCCGTGATTATTTGAAGCTTTTCTTCATCAAAACCAATACGACATAATAACTTTACATAATCTTCTTTTAGTGCCTCGTAGACAAGACCCGGGTCAGCCGCCTTTATGGGATTGACTTGTCCTGACCCATATGCAAATTCACCCTCCGGATTTGTAGTAGCATTCAAAGGAATTGCTGCAGAAATATATTTATAAAAAAAAACCAGAGTTTCTTGAACCAAAGTCTAGGATACAACCAAAGTTTCACCATGTCTGATGTATAATAATACCAGTTGTCATGATGGCCGACTTGATGGCAGAAGGAGACCAACTAGGATGAAATGATTTGATATAGGCGGCGATGCCCGAAACATGGGGACAAGACATTGATGTTCCAGATATTATGCTGTATTGGACACGTCGATTGTCTTCTGGAAAATCTGTGATTGGAGCTATAGGGGAATATCCTGCCAATATATCTACTCCAGGGGCAATCACATCCGGCTGGGAAACATGGGTAAGATGGAAGTTTCAATACTGAAATACTTCTAGTCCCTATGTTAGGGCCAATTGGTACAATTTTGCAAACAATGTCAACATATTTACTCTATAAAGCAAATTACCTTCATAATTTCTTGAATAACCGAATTTGGTCCCCGTGAAGAAAAGGAAGCAACGACAGGTGCGGAAGAATCCATAATTGCTTCACTTCTCAGTATGGTTGCAACAGGAGCTCTGCAAAGTTACATGAAATAGTTAATCCACTTGAGACATAGACAATGTAAAGGTTTAGGGGTCCCCCTCTTGCTCCTACTTACTTGGACGAGTTCATGTAGGATTTGACCGTATCTAAATCAGAACTGCTTAGAGCCGCTGCTGGTTGTGGTTCAATATTTGAAACATCACTGTGATCACCGACATAGATGCTTCCAAGAGCACCAAAGCGAATACCGGTTTCATCAGAACCTTTTTCATATGCAACTATTTTCCCCTTAAATGATTTCTCATCACCATCACCATCTACAAGCGGATACTTGGTTCTGTTTAAGTTGAAAGGATTAATTGACATCCCCTGATGAAGAAATATGAAAAGTTAAGTATGATGGAGAAACCCTGAAATCAAATAGCACACTCTATTAGCGATTCTCGGAACATACCTTGCTAACATGCACATGAGCAATTTTAAGGCAAACAGTTTTATGATATATGTTTCAGAATCTACGGGGCGAATGTGTAATGAAGTATATCGGTATGTTCCTTCTGCCATCAATTCTTTGTTACTCTATATTAGGTGTCCATTCCAATTGTTAATCTCAATCTATTGGAACATGCTTGAGTATGATTCGTGGAGTTAACGGGTAAATTTTTTAAGCTGTCTCTAATGACAATGTTTTTTATGGTCACAAAATCTATATAATTAGGTACATAACTTGGCTCAACATAGTTTGCATTTCCTTTTTATAGGGTCTTACTTAAGAGTATAAAAGAAAAAAGTAAACAATACATACCACTATAGTCTTTTCGTTCCCAAGAACAACCTTATCGATGATTCGACGATCAGTGCTACTTGCTGCAACAGAGATCAACCATGGTGCAACACTCGAAATAATTCCAGCAATATTGCCACTGTTTCCTGCAGCATTGGAGGTAAGAACTCCTGCTGCCATTGCATGGAAGGCACCGATGGCAATGACATCCTTGTCGAGATACACCGGCCAGAGAAAAGCCAATGATAAGCTTAGGATGTCGACTCCATCTGCAATAGCATCGTCAAATGCAGCCAGTATATCTACTGTGGAACAATCCCCTAAAGGATCACAGGCTCTATATGTAGCAATCCTAGTTGATGGAGCCCCTCCCCTGACTGTGCCTTGTGCCAGTCCGTAGAAGGAAGTATCTTTTACGGAAACACCCGCTGCAATCGAAGCAATATGGGATCCATGGCCAAAAAGATCCCTCGCAGTATCCCGCGAGCCATAATATCTAGCTCCAATCACCTTACTGCAAAGAAAACAATGGTTCAAAATAGATAATATGTATTCTGATTAGTTTGCCCAAGATCTAAAAAATAGTAGAGACGTCACTTGTTGCAAGTAAAGTTGGTGCCGCCTTTACAAGCACCCTTCCATTTTTTTGGAGGAGGACCAAAACCTTCGTCACTGAAACTTGCAAGTTCGGGCCATATTCCACTATCAATAAGTCCGATGATAATATCGCTCTCTGACTGCGGGCTCTGACTAGCAGTCTCATTGAAACCCAAGAAATCCCAAGATCTTGTTGTTAAAAGCTCATAATTCCTATCTGGAAAAACAGAGACTACACCCTCCACACCTGAATTAGATAAATACATGATGAAAATGTTATAGAGGTCCAACCCGATCTTGTGGCATGACTTATAATTTGGGAAAAAAAAATATATTCTCTTTGACTCACCAGATAACTCTTCAGCCTCGTCACGAGTTAGCTTGGCAGCGAATCCGTTGAAACTCCTCTTGTAACTTCTAACCATCAGTTTCTTGGAAAAGCTTGATACACAAAAATGAGACAAGTTTGCATCAACAAAAAATATAGGGTTCAGAATACATCTAAAGCCTGTTGATATATATGAGCATTACTATATACACCTTTGTCGTGCTATTTTTTGGAGCAGGCTAACATGGTGAGAGGATGGTGTGTATAGTTGATTCTTCGGAAGTGACCCCATGTACACGATATATACCTGCAAATCATTGAGAAGTTAAGGTCATATAGAACAACTAACAAAAGCATGGAGCAGGCACTAGAGTCTTTTTGATGGTTTTGTAATGGTGCACGCACTTCCGTTGTTGAGGAGGCACACTTTTGTATCTTTTAGTGGGAGCTACGAGATATCTACTTATAAAAATTGATAGCAATGTGAATTAAAACAATCAGCACGAGCATAGAAGTCTATGTATTTTGAGTTTTTTCTAGGTTAGTATAAAATTGCCTTTCTTTCTTCGTCAGCGCGAGCGCAAATTAGGCTTGTCAATAGCACGAGCAGAGAGGTATAACAAACAAGCATCAAAGGTAAGACTTTAGCCATGTCTAGGATTGGTTTTGGGTCTAATATAAAGACGTGCTAAGGGCAGAATACATGATAACCAAAGCCAACCTCATTCTTCATATATATATGATCTATTTCTATATGAATAAGGTTTTATATATATATATATATATATATATATATATATATATCAATTGCTGCAATCATTAGGCAACTTCTTTATTTTAGTAATGGCAGAAATACTCATATATGTTAGGAAAAGTTTTCTTCCCTTTTATATCAATTATTGCAATCAATAGTTAATTTCTTTCCTTTAGGAATGGCAAGAACTACTCATATTATAAAATTTAATTTGTTAATCTAACTGTCTTTCCTTATATATCAATTACTGCAATCAACAGGTTGGCAGAAATATCGTCGGCAAATTTGGTGCTGCTTTTATTAACTTGTCAGTATTATCCTGTTCAGATCTGAAACTGTTGATTTTTAAATTTGGACAGTTGAGATTATACGCGTATAATCCTATCCCTTATTCCCGGTTTTGCTCTTCCTTGCTCACGCGTCCAGCCTTCCACTTCCAGCTTTGATCCTAATCCTATCTGCCGCCAGCAATTAAAGACAAACTTTGCTTGGGAACTACCACCCGGGACCGAGAATTAATTCATTCTTTCCGAACACAACAAACCCATAACCGAGCAGAAATCACTAAAACAGTCTTGCAAACATATCAAATGAGAGTTATTTTTCTCTTCAAATTAACAACCTTTACCTAGAAAACATTGCATCAGAGAAGATTATATTTGGGAAAAGTCTACTTTGATTGAAAATACATTAATTGAGTCAAACATTTTTTTTAACTAATATCACTTAGAGATCTGATAAGTTGCCCGGATCCTGACCATCAAAATGATGTCGTTTTGACAAAGATGTTGCGTGCCACATCCGGACGCGAAGCAAGACGTGACATGTGATCAAAACATCAAAACAATCCCTAATTTTTTTAATAGTAAAAAACCCCACCCTCTCTCTCTCTCTCCTTTCCTCCTCCTCCCTCTATTTCCCTCTTCCTGCTTCAACCCCTCTGCCTCCGTCTATAATCAAACCACGCAATCAAAAGTAATCTCATGTTTGATCTCACAATCATCAAGGACACAAATTGAACTAAAGTTCTATCTCTTAATAGGTATTTTCTTCCTGTCCTAAACGAACTTTTTTAGATTTATCTGAGTTGATTTGTACTATTGGTAATCAAGGTGTAATATTTTCTCTCGGAATAATGCAATTATACCATTTTGAAAAAAAGTCATGTGGATTATTCAAAAGTCGTCCATTATAAAAGAAAAAAATAATGCACCTGCTAATGTTTCAAGAAGAGGGACACTTATTAATTCGAATTTGAACCGGACAAATTTTTTGAAAAATTGCAAAAAAATTTAAATAAATATTCAACCCTAATGTATTATAAATTTCTTAATTAAGTTAACGCTTTGGTGACCTTCATACTAATGTAGATAGTGATTGTTAATTTGTACGTATAAAAAAAAGTTGATTGTTAATTTTGCTAATTGCAAATTGTGCTGATTGAAAAATTAGTATTTGGCGAACTCTCTAACTCCTAGACAATTTGGCGCAGGAAGTCGTGCGTTAGTTGGATTTCAGAAAATGTCTTGTTTTAAGTTTTAACCGGGCCTGTCCCATTATTTTGAGGATGAAAAAATTTGAAATATCGGCCAAGTATGTGGCAACTTTGTCATGTTAGTGCACCAGCTGGACAACTTGGAAGAATATGGAACAAAGCAACTAATAGACATAAATATAGACCTTGTAAGAATTTGGTTTAATGGTGTTTACATAACATATGACATAAATAATTATTTGGAATAAAAATATAGGAAAAAATGAATTGAAGCTTTTTATAATTAGGAAACAGGACCTTCATAGATTTATTAGTTTCATACTAAGAAATGTTTGGTGCATCCCATTGGACAAATTTCTTCCAAGTTCTCAAGACCCGCATAAAAGTACTATTACGGTACATAAAAAGTAGGATGCATATTCTTATTACATAGATAAGTAAGCTCGACGATGATGATAACTCTGGTTACTTGAGAATGAATACATCTGTTAATGTCGTATTCGACACCATTGAAGCCTTTACCAGCTCCAAATCCTGTGGAACAGTTTTCAGAATGCTAGTTAATATAATTGACATGCAAAACAATTCATTAACATCTCGATCTCAAATAATTTTTATTTGGGGATTTTCCAACCATTTCTTCGATCTTAACGAAAGAAGACAGTACCTTTTTAAGATCAATCTTGACAGTCTTCTCCTCAGCAACCTAATATTCTTGATATCGAACTTCTCGAGCAGAGCAAAGACGGAGATGGTGGACATGGGGCTGACCGCCAGGTCATCCCTAACCATGTAGTTACAGTTTTCCTTCACATGCCCTTCCATCCTTCCTTTGATATGTACATGCCCTTCCAAATCGAAACCACAAAGATTATCCGGGGTCCAGCAAGCAAATTCCTTGAGCAGAAGAGGAGGACTATAGGAAGGTTCACCGACCTTAGGGCACAGAAGGGATCCCCTGAGTTTGGCCGAGTGGAAATGGCTGGTTTCCATGTTGGATACACTCTTTAACACCATACCAAGGGAACCCGTCACTAACCCATTTCCCGCGAGGAGGCTGATTATGGAACCGATGGGTATTTGGAGAAGGCCGATGAGGAAATCAATGAAATCTTTCTTCGCTTCTGCGTATAGCACCTTCTTTGATCCTCCATCCAACACAAGCTTTAGGGTTATACCCTTTGTATTGGGAGCCATCGGAAATTGGATCTTTTTTAGATTCTCTTGTCCTTGACCTATTTCATATTTTATATATAATATGGTGTAGTATAGGAAAGGTTCTGGATTATGTCAAGGGAAGCGTCGGGGGCAACATCAGTTACTTAATCGTTTGCATTAACGAAGAGCTCCCAGGATAGCGGAATTTATTTTGTTCTCCGATTAGAATTCCTGGTGAGTAGAGGCAAAGCACATCATTAATTGATTTTACGGCCACACGGAGATTGGACGAGATCTTAGAGTGCGGACCATGCCAGAAATTGCTAACATCATTTTTTTTATATCAAAACCTTAATCAATTAGATTAAATAATTTTAGTGCTGTGTTACTCTAAACCCAACAAAGTACCCTATATTATGAAATTACCCACACACAAAAATCAAAGTTTTATTTCTTGAGATTTTTGTGTTCGAATTTTCAAATTAATTTAACCCCCCTTCTTTCCACGACCTTCTCTAACCCTATCCTGAAAAAGGCACTGGTGACTACCTAAAAACATAATGCTAATGGAAGGTGTTACAGATTATACACGGCAGCTCAACAAGGTTCATAGACAAACAACTTACACATGCATATACGACTAATTAACAATATTAAAAAGCCGAATGCATCTTCTTCTTCAGCCTGCATGTACATATTCCAAAAGGCAAAACATTACACAAAAGTTGGATAGATCAGTAAGCCCAAATGAAGGTGACGCCTAGGGCTAATGGTTACTTGCGCATGAAGACATCTGTTAGGGCGGTATCTGACTCCATTGTTGCCTTCAAAAGCGCCAAGCCCTGCGGAACATTTGTAAAGAAAGGTTGTGACTTTTCCGTATAATTTAGAAATTAGGGCAGTTAATGCATTAAGTAGATAAGAATTTTATTAGCAAAACTGAGCGAGCGGTCCAATCTAGGTCTGAAGCGTACAGCAGACAAAGTTGACTCGAACTCGATACTTTTTAATTAAAGTTAATAAATGAGTTGATCAAATCATGGTTGAATATAGGTAATTAACACATGCATGCATGGGGTCTTTAGGTCAAAAAGAGAATACCTTCTTGAGATCGATCTTGACAGTCATCTCCTCGAGCAAACCAAGATCCTTTGTATTGAACCTCTTCAGGAGAGCAAACACCGAGATGGTCGACATGGGGCTGATCAACAGGTCATCCATCACCATGTAACCGCAGTTATGTTCCTTCAGATACCCTCCAATCTTTCCAGATGTCTGGGTCTGATCCTTGTACTCCCAGGAAGCAAATTCCTTGAGCAGCAGAGGAGGGCTATAGGAACTCTGAGCTTGCTAGGAAGATACCTTAGGGTTTAAGAGGGTGTCCTTGAGCTGGGAGGAGTGGAAATGCTGGTTCCCAAGTTGGACACACTCTCCAAAACCCTAATCATAGAACCGGGAACTTGGAACCCATTTTCCCCGAGGAGGGTCATAATCGAACCGATGGGTATTTGGAAGAGGCCGAAGAGGAAATCGATAAAGACCTTCTTGGCTTCTGCGTATAGCACCTTCTTTGAACCTCCGTCCACCAGAAGCTTCAGGATCATTGCCTTTGTTTCTGTGGCCATCGGGATAATTGGATTTTTACCGACTTCTATCGACTTTCTTTTCTTCCTTTTAGCTCCGGCCCCTAATAAGCCGATCATAGCACGTAGCACTATATATTTTCCTGGCCGGGAAAGCTCTCATCCCCCCATTATATATTTGGCCTCCGTGAACTATAAATTTGTACAAGTATTAAATAATTAGAATTTACAAGTTTTTGGTTTGTAGTAAAAAAATACTATTAGAAATGCTATTCCATATAATAGAAATTGAAAATCTTTTATTCCGAAATCAAATATTAAAAGCCGGAGTTAGGTTATGTATAATATGTAGAGAGGCAAAGAAATTTATATTGCATTATGCACTTCATAAAAACTGAACGGATTCCACATGCAATCTTATAATCATGATTATAAATATAATTGCAAGAATCCAAATAGACATAAATTAAATACTTATCTCTTGAAGTTCATATTCTACTCGAGAAGTATCCTTCACAGGATCGTTGTAACGGAAGCTTTGTCACTGGAAACTTTACTCACGAACTTGTCGAAGCAAGGTTAATTTCCACGGACTAGATGCCACCAGAA
Source organism: Hypericum androsaemum (assembly GCA_963995505.1). NCBI lineage: Eukaryota > Viridiplantae > Streptophyta > Magnoliopsida > Malpighiales > Hypericaceae > Hypericum > Hypericum androsaemum. Next base: position 2,999,015 of record OZ023186.1, on the reverse strand, counting down.
GTCGAGAGTATTTTTGTTTGTGTTCGTTCGAAGAAGAAACCTTTGTTTTCTTTTTTAACAAATAACTAAAACGAATAAAGACTTGTCCAAAAAATTAACTAAGTGTTGCACTCAATTATCCAACGAAAAATAAGAGCCATTGAAACTTGAACAAATATTGAATTCTGTGAATTTCTCGGAGTATATAACACGTCATATAGAAATAGGGTATGTAGGCTCAATTTGCATGAGCCAACCTCTCTTACTTCTACTCGTGTATATATGTATCCAACATGCATGGACCTTTCTCCAGCTGGTACTCACCGAAATTCGACAAAGATGCCAAGTTTCTTTGTCACATGTTATTCTTTTAGCACATACCTATCCACATGGCTTTGAAAATTATGAAAGTTGTGTGTCAAGAATCTCGTAAGTTTCAGCAATACAATAATTTATTATGCACTTATAACTTTTAACCTATATTAAAGTTTTCAATTAATCTCCAGCTGGTACTCACCGAAATTCGACAAAGATGCCAAGTTTCTTTGTCACATGTTATTCTTTTAGCACAAACCTATCCACATGGCTTTGAAAATTATGAAAGTTGTGTGTCAAGAATCTCGTAAGTTTCAGCAATACAATAATTTATTATGCACTTATAACTTTTAATCTATATTAAAGTTTTCAATTAATCTCAAATTCGAAGAAAGTCACGGGAATGCTTCCCCTCACCCTCCGAGAGTTAATCTCAAACTTTAAATGTTAAAAGTTCTTCGCTTAGTAAATTCAAATGGATATTTCTCATGATAATAATCAAGCAATTAAATAAATATTTTATTTAATCGAGACAACATGTTTTTTAATAAATGACAAATTACCATAAAAATATTTGAAGTTCTAAACACAATTGTTCAAGAAACTTCCAACAAGACCTAACAAAAATTTCAATGATACATGCAATAACAAGGAGGGTCTAAAAATTCATGACACGGATTGGCGCAGATTCGACTATCCATAGCTCACTAGGATATGAGAATCTGTAAACATATTCTTTAGAGCAGAAGCGACGTCCTTTTTGTCCACTTCATAACTCCGTTGGTGCATTAAAGGCAATTTTCTCAAAAATTCCCTTCTGCCCAAATATCGTGCGCCAATCTAATCTGCGGTCATAACCTCCAGCCTCGATACACTTTTATATCTTCTTGTGAACAAAAATTATGTACTCTTCTAGCACATTTCTACTATCCATATGCTCCCTCCAGCAGATACGACACTTCGGTATCTTACGCTTCATGTTGCGTACATTCGCAACACATGCTCTGGTAAGGAAAAAATAGAGTACTTTTGAATAATCATCGTAAACCTTCAACACAATGCAGAAATTTTGGGTCAATACTCATATTTTTCCCAAGGATCGAAAATCATAATTTTTCAATCAAAATGATGATGTCATACATCAAGGATATGTTCACAATTGAGCTTTCATACGTGATCAGTATGTCATGTTTAATTTTCCATTTTATTAGTATACATACTTCAAAATATTAGAATATTAATTTATATATTTTCTGGACCATTCCAAAAAATATTAGGTTTGTCAAAAAATAATCATAATAATTTTTCAAACCAACATGGTTAAAAGATTCGTATAATCTTTAAAACCGGCATATGAGAGCCCTTGTTGACTCAACTTAATATCCAAGTGAGGCCCAAAAAACTAAACATGGAAGGCCCATCAGTCCATGGGAACCCATGTTGACTTTTTCAACTCGGTCAACGTGGATTGGGCTTTTCAAAGCCTTTTCCCTTTTTATTTTTATTTTCTAATCCGGGCTTGGCCCGAGTTTACTCAAAACACATAGGCCCATACAGATTTTATTTTCTTAAAAACAAAATCTGACCCCAAGTCCGAGGCCCGTTCGAATTTAATTTTGGCCCAGATTCGAGAAACTAACTTCAGTCCAGCCGAAAATTATTTCTTGGGCCGGTAAAAAAAATAGCAGGCCCATTTCTACCAAAAATTAGCCCATTGACTAATTTGGCCCAAGAACCCGAAAATTGGGTTTTTCCCATTTGGTTCCTTCTTCTCACGAACGTCGCCGGAGCCATCGTCGGTTCCATGAGGCCGCCGCCGGCGACCATACTCTGCCGGAGACCATACTCCTCAGAGCTCGGACTACCTCCGATCACCATTGTCGCACCTCGCATCGTCGTTGTCACACCGTCGTGCGTCGTTCGATGCAACGACGTTTACATCGCTTATGGTGGATCCCCGAACGTGGAACCCTAAGTGTCGTCGGTCCGACAGGATCGAACGAGGTACGGCGTAAGTGTGTCGACGGGATCGACAACCGTCGAATTCCCAGACGTAATCGGAAGGGAAATTCGGGCGATAGAAACCCCCAATTCGAAAAATTAGGGTTCCAAGGAATTTGGGGATTTCAGGGGCTAATTACAGATGAGTCCTTGGTATTTCCTTGATTTTTCAAATAAGGACAGATTCCTTATTTGCGTTCATCGCGCATAATTTTAGTTTAGTACCTAGTCATTTTTTGCGTGTGCAAGTAAGGACGTAATCCTTATACGCATGAAAACTTCCAGTTTAATCCCTAGACTTTTCACGCGTGTGCGAATAAGGACATGCCCTTATCAGCATTCCGCACGCAAATTATGGAACCGATGGGTATTTGGAGAAGGCCGATGAGGAAATCAATGAAATCCTTCTTCGCTTCTGCGTATAGCACCTTCTTTGACCCTCCATCTTAATACTCGTAAAATTCCAATCGGTAAAAATGACATCTGGAGAAAAGAAAAAATAAAAGTCACAGCTGAGTTCTCATTCATGGCTCGGCTCATATTCTTTTGTTAGATAAAAACTTGGGCCACGTTAACGTGGCAGCCCCTAGAGGGGAGACGACCAAAAACAACGAAGTGAAAAATCCCCAAGATTAGCTGAATGAGAACTCAGCTGATGATGACGTTAACGTGACTTAAGTCTTTATCTAACAATATAATCCCCAAGATTTGTACGTCATCATCAATGTAACATATGTACGTCATTAATTGATGTATCTTTTCTACCCATTTTAGATGGAAAAAAATCCCCAAGATTTGTACGGCATCATCAACGTAAGATATTTACGCCATCACCACTTAATATATGTATCTTTTCTACCCATTTTAGAATAAATCTCCAAGATTTGTACGTCGATATAGTGAATTAATCTATATGTATTGGAACCAATAATCACCTAGATTAGTTGATGAGGACGCTATTCGAAATTAACTAAAAAAATTTAAGCTTAAATTTTTTTTATCTCAAGCTTAAATCCTTAAGAATGAAACAATATCTAAACACTTGATGTAAGATCTTTGACGCTTTTCAAAAAAATTGAATATCTAACTATCAACCAAAAATAATCCGTAGCTTTCATCTCCTCCCAAATATAAGATAGATGAAAAACTGTCGCTGTAACATATATTTTTGTCAATAAACTTGCTTCATGTGGTTTCTATTCCTAATGGAGTCTTTGATCCAATCAAGGAAGCCACTAGTGAAAAAATATATATATATTTTTTCAATTCGGCCGTTACAGTCGATGGAATACTCGAATTAATAAATCCCTCGAATTCAAGTCTTTATTGATAGTTAGCAAACAAATGGACGAAAGAAGACATTAACTTATCAAAATTGATATAGACGGTCTTCTCCTCAAGCAACCCAATATTTATTGATATTGAACCTCTTTAGCAGAGCGAAGACAGAGATGGTGGACATGGGGCTGACCACCAGGTCATCCGTAACCATGTAATCAGAGTCATATTCCTTCACATATCCATTCAAATATCATCTTATTGGAAAAACACTGTTGGAGGTACTATCTCAAGGACTTGACCTTGGATCGAACCACCTAACATCACTTGGCTGCGAAGGAGGAGGCTCCTTGATTGCTCATTACTACCCTGTGCCCAAACCCGGAATTGTCTCTTGGAATCAACCGCCACACCGATGCCGGATTCTTGACTTTGCTGCTTCGGAACCATATCTCCGGTCTCCAGGTCCTCTATGAAGGCCAATGGGTTAACGTCAACCCGGTCCCCGGAGCAATGGTGGTGAATATCGGGGACTTATTACAGGTCTGATTTGATTTTGCTAACCACTTCTTTGATCATCATAACATAACATAACATAACATTCTTTTCCACCAAGAATCACTTGGATCATCACATAATATTCTTTTCCGGATCGAATTTCGATGAGTCGATTGTATTTTTTGTGTTAGCTTGCACAATTAAGTATATCATTCACATTTGCTTGAGAGATTATAACCAACGACAAGCTTAAAAATGGAGAGCACAGAATACTTGCTAATCGTGTCGGTCCTGGCATTTCAGTGGGTACCTTTTTATTCGGACGTGTCTCCTCCTCGTCGAGGATATTTAAGCCAATTGAAGAGCTAACATCCGATAACAACCCTGCTCGTTACAAGAAAATCATTCTAAGTATGTCACCGGAATTTACGCCCGAAAACTCGGAGAGAAGTCCAACTTTGACTGTTATCGGTGCAAGTGACGCTTTTGATTTCTCATGTTCATGATCGGAAGGACGAAAATAATGTAGATATATTCATATGTCGATTCATCAATATTTTGCAAAACAGATTAAGAGCATATATAGTAGATAGCAGAAATTAGATTGAAGAATGTGTTTGGTAAAATCAACTAGCAGATAACAGATTCGATTTAGTAGATTATATATTTTTGTTATATTAATTATTAATTAATAAATTAAGCTTAAATAAAATAATAAAAATTATTTAAATTAAAATAGGAATAATTTAATATATTTCTTATTTATATTTTTAAATAAATATTTGGATTAAAAATGGTTAACTTATTAAATATATTAATTTTTTACATTTGATTGGAGATAAAAATAAGAATAAGAACATCAATATTATGTCAATATAAAAATGAATGTATCTCATACTCTCATAAGTGTATAGCCCGCGACTGCCAAAGCCTCCCCCAACCTTTGGAAACTGCGAGTCCCTGAGAAGCTGCACACTTTCCTCTGGACTTGTCTGAAAAGCAGAGTCATGACCAACAAAGAGAGACACCGACGCAAGTTTGGCCCCGACCCGTATTGCCCCCATTGTAGGGACTGACAGGAGACCATTCTACACCTCTTGAGAGACTATCCGAAGACGAAACCTATCTGGTATGCCTTACTCCCCGAGGAGGGGCGTTGTACCTTTTCGCCCTGGACATACAGCCGTGGATACACTAGAACCTGAAGTATGCTATGGTGTTTGGGTCTAATTCCCAGTGGAACACCATATTCACCAGTGCATATTGGTGGCTTTGGAGATGGAGGAACAACCTGGTGTTTGCTAGAGAAGATACACCTTCGGACAAAGTTGCTTTTATCCAGTCTCAGGTGGCGAGTTTGAATCAGCCTGGGAAAATGTGATGTCTAAGAAGGCGACTCGGAACCACTGTGTTAGCGGCCGAGAAATGTGGACTTGCCCTGCGGCTAGAGCCTTCAAGCTTAACACCGATGGTTGCTCTAAAGCAACCCTGGCAAGGCAGGATGCGATGGTGTGCTGAGGGATGCCACTGGTAAATGGTGTATGGGTTTTGCCCAAAACTCAGGCCATTGTGATGCCTTAAGTGCGAAAATCTGGGGACTTTGGAGAGGACTCCAGTTAATCGAAGCAGGCAATTTCAGGCCAGTTGAGGTGGTGGAGACTGATTCGAGGACAGCCTTCAAATACCTAACCGAGGGGATAGTGTGTGGCAACCCGCTAACCGTAGTTGTGAGTAAATGTAGGGACCTCATCTACCGTCATGGGCAAATCGAGCTGATTGACTTGCTAATTTTGCCCTCGATATTTCTAGCGGTCTTTATGTACTTAAGAACTCTCCGGATGGCTGCGCCTCCCTTTTAAAGGAAAATAGCCATGCCATTTCCATGTAATAGTCTAGTTCTTTTTCAATGAAAGGGTACAATATACCCACCTTTTCCACCAAAAAAAAGTAATGATATTCATATTTTGTTTTTCGCCTACGCCCACTTATGGCTTGATAACAACCAAAAACAAGCAGTGCTTGGTGACTCATAACCCACCGATGAACAAAAATTCAATTGGAATTGTGTTACATTAAGGATCAATAATTAATAATTAATATACGTACCAAATGGGATTAGGAGATTGGTGATCGACTCTTGTAATGCCCCGTCGATCTTCTCAAATGAAAAAAATAAGAACATGGAACAGTATTAAATTGCTGCAATAATTTCATTAATTTCTTTGCAATAAAGAAAAAAGAATTATTTTCAGAGTAACATCTTCAGAAATTCAAGGAAGAATATGGCAAGTGCAGAGGCCAAAGTCTTTGGTGAAATGTTGAAGGAATTGAAGGCTTTTTATGAGACAAAGGCCGGAGTTACAAGGCCGGTGGGTGCTGGAATACCAACAATTCCTGATATCTTTATTAGGCCACCCCCAGAGGAGATTGAAGAGGAAATTAAGTCCGGCCAAGATCAGTGACCGAGTTCCGATGCTCTAGTTAATATGGGAAGGGCTTGGCCTCGGAGGGAACCACCTGAGACCACTAGGATGCGGAGAAGGGCTCACCTTGTGTTGCCACTACCATCCATCGTGCCCAAATCCAGAGCTAACTCTAGGAGCCTACAGGCATTTCGATTCCGGATTCTTGACTGCTGCTGCTGCAAAACCAGATCTCTGGTCCCCAAGTAATGCATGAAGGTCACTGGGTCAACGTAAATCCAATCTTCGGAGGGATAGTAGTAAATATCGAAAACTTACTCCAGGTTTGAGTTAACTGATGCTTGATAATTGTTTTCCTTTTGACGTGCACAATCAAGCACATCTTCACATTTGCATGACAGATAATAACCAACGACAAGCTTAAAAGTGGAGAGCACAGACTACTTGTTAAGCTTGTTGGGTCGCGTATTTCTGTCGTTTGCTTTCTGATCTCATCCTCATCAAAGCCATTTATGTCGATTGAGGAACTAATATCCAAGGATAACCCACCTCATTACAGAGAAATTGATCCGGGTGAGTACTTGCTAAGTTTAGGTGCAACTGATGCTTTTGATCTGCGTCATGTTTCATGATAGCAAGATCCAATATATGCATATGGGTCATCTAACTGTAATAATGTGTAATAAGATCTTGATCGCAATCAAGTTATACCATTTCCACTCTGGGTACTAGGAGCCTAGTTGGCTTTTCACACCAGAACTGTTGCGCAAACTAACCAAGTCTGCGACATTCGGTAAGGTGAGGTGTCCAACTCTATGATACAGTTAATTGACTTATGCTACCCACAAAGTTGCCACATATGGTATCATCATCATTTAGGATATTGTAGCCATCACCATGACGATCATAGCCACTAAGTTGGTCGTTCCCACTTAATCATACAAAGAGTGCCACTACCAACTTTTGATACCATTACCATAATTCATGTTAGTATTATCACCAGCATTTATCATAAGCAATTTATATACGGGACCTTCTTTTGCCATCACTATTCCTTTGTATAGTAGGAGTGTTACAACATTGCAACTTATGCATCCTCGACGCGGGATCATTTTTTGATAATATTACAACTTATGCATACTAAGTTTTAGCGACCTCAGGTAAGTCGTTTGCAACACCATTAGGACTATTGCATACTATGAGCGATTGTCTTTCGTTATCAGTGTGGCTCAAAACATTAAAGTGTCAAGTTCTTTTAACATTTATCTTAAGCAACTTATATACGAGACCTTTATTGACATCATTATACCTTTGTATAGTAGGAAGGTCAACTTTCAAACACGAAAATTTATGCATACCAGAATCGGGGTCATTCTTTGATACTATTAACACTCATGCACACTAAGTTTTAGCAACCTCATGTAACTCGTGTAGGAGAATCAAAAATTCCTTGCAACACCATTATCATTAAGTGCATACTTATGCCTCAAAACATTGTATAAGTGTCAAGTCTAAAAACACCAACATTTATCAAAAGCAACTTATGTACGAGTCCTCACAAAAAAAACTTTATGTATGAGACCTTCTTTTGACATCACCATACCTTAGATAATAGGAGTGTCAATTTTTTAACAAATTGCCACTTATGTATACTATAAGAGTGCCACTGCCAAATTTTGATACCATTACCATTATTCATACTAGTATTATCACCAACATTTATAAGAAGCAGCTTAAGTACAAGACCGTCTTTGACATCACAATACCTTTGTCTAGTAGGAGTGTCAACTTTCGATCACATTGCAACTTATGTAAGTGTCACTGCTAACTTTTGATACCATTAACAGTATGCATGCTAGTATTATCAAAAATATGTATCACAAGCAAATTATGTCAGGACCTACTTTTGACATCACTATACCTTTGCATAGTAGGAGTGTCAACTTCGGATCATAATGCAAATTATGCATACTAGAAGTAGGGTCGATCTTTGGTTCTATTACCAATCATGAATACTAAGTTTTAGGAACCTCTTGTAACTCTTGTGTAGGAGAGTCAAAATTTCCTTGCAGCACAATTATCACTAGTGCATACTAAGTGTGATTGTCTTTGCCTCAAAACATTGTAGAAATGTCAGGTTCTTTTAACGCCAACACTTATCCTAGCAACTTATGTAAAGGACCTTCTCTTGACATCAATATAACTTAGTATAGTAGGACTGTAGGAGTGTCAATTTCTATCCACGTTTTAACTTATGCATACTAAAAGAGAGTCGGTGTCAACTTTTTTGATACCATTACCACGATGCACGCTAGTATTATCGCCAACATTAATCACAAGCAACTTATGTACGGGACCTATGAGTGTCAACTTATGCATACCAAAAATAGGGGTCATTCTTTGATACTATTACACTCATGCATACTATGTTTTATAAACCTCTTGTAACTATTGTGCAGAAGAGTCAAAATTTTCTTGCAACAACATTATCACTAGTGCAAACTAGATATGAATCTCTTTCGCGCCAACGCTTATATCATAATTTAATGGATCCAAGCCAAAAAAAACTACCCAACAAAACTAGAGCCAGAAAACAGATTACTTTCATGGAAATAATCAGTGGTGGCAACCTAAAAAGACGAACCAGAAAAGATAGAAAAGGGACTCACTTGACCACCACCACACTTTATCTGCTCTGCATTTGGAAACACAATCTTCCATTCCTGAAACGAAAGCACCAAAATTACCATCACAAGATCTCTACAAAATCACAAAGAAAAAAAATATAACTCCCACTAAACTCACAAAGAAAGAAACTTTACCCAAATTTTAAAGAAAAATATACAGAGGGTCAATTACCTGGTGAAGGGCGGCTTCTTCGTTCCTAATCCCAGTGGATATAAGCTATAGGACGTTCTTCTCGTGGAATAAGCGTTCTTTGTCTTTAAACTCTTCCTTTTGATCTGAAATCAATTTACTAAAAACCCTAGAATTTTTTTTCCGAGGAAAACAAAAGAAAAGAAGAACAATCTGGATGGAAAAGGGAAGGGGAAAGAGAAAGGTAATTCCTTTTTAGTTTTAAATTTTTAGGGTTATGGACGGAGGGGAGAATGTTTTGGATTAAGCGAGCATAACATAAAAATCGTTTCCATGGAAGGGATTTTGTTTAGACTATCATATTTAAAAAAAATTGTGTCTACAGATCTGACAGTTATTAAAAATCGTGTCTATAAGTATAATAATTTGATCTCTTTCAGTGAGAACAATTTTTGCCCCCAATGAATCCGAACGGGGAGCGGGTTGTTTCTTATAAAGCGTTTTTCATTTGAGGCGGTTTCTCTTAACGGTTAGAATGCCGTAGTGCAAAACGTTTAATTTCCTAATTAGTAAGGTTAAATCATCCAGGTTGACTTGGTCAACTAACATTTAATATAGCTGATTTACAAAATCTCATAATTAAATTAGTTTTAGTTTTCTATGGCTCGACTCAGACTTTTGAATTTCTTTATGGCGTCGGCCCATTGGACACAACAAGATTTGGAAAAGCAGGAATTAATGAAATTTCAAATTTTGGACCTCGACTCTCATCTGAAACACAAAACTATAAAAATTTATCTTCAATTAAACATTTTCATCTAAAAATCAAGCTACTTGATCATTCAAAAATAATAATCTACTTCGTGGGGAGGAATGCGTTTATGGAAGTCAGATTTAAAAAAAATTATCAAAAATTGTGATGGGTAAATCTAGAACATAATAGCATTTAAGTTTTCAAATCATTTTCCATTGTTTACTCAAAAATATCTAACCCGAAGCTTCTTTTGAATTATCTTGTATAGCACCTTCTTTGATCCAATAAGGTCGATTTCTTTTCCTTTACCTCTCGTTTGTATCTTCTCTCGGAGTAAAAGACTACCTGCTTTCTTATTACTTACCCCAAAAAAAGACAGTACCTGCTGGTTGAATTTAATTCATTCTTTTTATCAACAGATTTAGTGAATTTAATAATCACCAGATTAACTTATGATGACGTTATTCGAATTTAACCAAAAAATTCGAGCTTGAATTTTTTTTTAATCTCAAGCTTAAGTTTCTAAGAATTAATTAATATCTAAACACTTGACGTAAAATCTTTAACGCTTTTTAAAAATACCAAATAACAGACTATATAAACTATCAACCAAAAATATTCCTTAGCTTTCATTTCCTCCCAAATATAACTGTCGCTGTAACATATATTTTGGACAATAAACTTGCTACATGTGGTTTCTATTACCGGTGGAATCTTTGATTCAAGCAAGGAATGCGCCCATTACAATCGACAACTTAATTTGTTGTTTACGTGACAGAATCAGCAACTTGCTTGAAGCGTGCAAGTTGCGCAATTTCGCTTTCCAAGTTGACGTTTAGGAAGCTAATGCTTCCAAGTTGATTAGTCCGCGACTCTTATTAAACTATTTTAAGAGCGTTCGTGTTCTTTTTATCAGGTAATTTTAAAATTGTAAAATATTCAAAGTACCTAAATTTGTTTTTTTTAAGGTAAACTGTTATTCCATGAGAAATACTCCACAAATTACAACAAGAATCTACACCATATTCGCTAAGGCAGCAGCTAAAAAAAATCCACGCACTACACTACCCAGAGCATGAAAGAAAATGAAAAACCCCTTGCTTTCTGACCCTCGTATATTGACTTTAAGGTTGAGGCTGCGGATGCACACATCGACAAAATTTTATAGTGATAAAACTTTTTGAGAAAAAATTCATTGATTAAAAATAATACCATAGGAAAATCCCTCACTATTCAGTGAGAAATTATCGGCTCTACTCACGTCACCCCATCACGTCAATGTTTTCAGGTCCCAAACCGACTCATCCCACAGCCTAATCAAGATGAGACACTGAGAGGGCTCAAATTCAACGGGGACAAGCCTTGTCCTTTTCAGTGGGAATTAAAGGGGATTAGATGGCAAGAATGGGCAATATTGGCAAATCACTATTAACAATCCATTTGAATAGTGTTGATTTCAATCTATTCTGATATTAGTATCTTTTTTCTCGGATATTGATATCTTGTTTTTATATTATTGGTATCTTTATACTCTAATATTGGTATAGTTCTTATCTAATATTGGTATCCTTCATCTATGATATTGGTATCTTTCTACACAGATTTATAAATATTTCATCATACATTATAAGTGTACATGTATATCATTTGAATGATATTGGTTTCATTCTTCTCGGATATTAGTATCCTTGTTTTAGGATATTTGTATCATTTTACTCTAATATTGGTATCATTTTATTATGATATTAGTATACTTTATCTATGATACCAATATCATGCATTACAGATAAGCACAAAAAATTATGTAAACACACACCACAGCCCAATCTCACACCATCCAAAAACATGAAATCCTAGCTAAGAATCCAGCAAACGACAAATCGACTTTGAAGTACAGTAACACATCTCACTCGCGATTCACTAAAGACTAGATCTTCGATAAAACCCGCGAAAATAAACAAACCCAATAACCTAATTCAACCTGCAACTTCTATCTTTCAATCAATCGAACCAAACAGGCCTTGCTAGCCTGTCACCAACGTGCCCCGCGCACCTCGTCCTCGCCGATATCCCGGTGGCCAAGAGAATCGGCGCCGTGACCGCCGCCACCTTGTCCAAGACCATCGGGCATCGGTCCCGCTGCGTGCTCGGGGAGCGCATCCACTTCTGCGTCCGCTGCAATGATGCGAGAAAGAGAGTCGGGAACGGGTCTGCAGCGATTGGCGAGGAAGAGAGTCGCGAAAGGGTTTGCGACGAAGAGAGTCGGCGGGGGTCTGAGAGAGAGGAAGAGGTCGGCGGAAGAGGTGGGAGTTTTTTTTTTTGGGATTAAGACTAAAGGAAAGGAGGGAATGGATGTATCTCGTGGAACATTAACTGTCTCTTTAGATAAAAATTCGAAAATATTCTCTAGCGAAATCTGGCCATCAGATTAATTAAAAAAAAAATTTGATCAAATTTAAAGATTCAGATTTAGTCTATACCATAGAAATGTCTTTTATGTAGTCTGCTCTGAATCCAAATTTGATTTGAGAGGTTAGATTAGCTAATTAGTTTGATCCACCGTGCCAAATCTTTCCTAATATTTATTGGTGTATCCACTGGGGTTTATTTATGTTTATTTTGACTGTTGGCACACGTAAGTTGATAAAATCATGCTCGGTTATCTACCCATTCAAGTCAACTACGGAAGTAACGAGAAAATTTAACTACGCAATGTTGTAGTAGAAGTAAAATATTTAGCAACAGTCAGTGACACAAAAATATTTTAGGAGTACCGTTCCTGACCAAATTTTGTCCAATTACTGTCTACAGCGTACGTGTACAACTGTCTACATCGAATGTGTTTCACCCAATTCATAGAATTTAAATATTATATGGCATAAACAAAAAATTCACTCATCTTTTTTAATTTATTTATTCATAAAACGTTTTTGTCTCCGTCGATTTTAATAAGAGCTTTAGAAATAGATTATGATATATACTATCTACAAGATCTGAATAGTTTTAAAATGGTCGATTTTAAACTATCCATAATAATATAATTAATTTTGGGATTATCAAAACCATCCAGATTAAAATCAACCAGTTTTTTTCTTGCTACAAGGAGGTGACAGATTTGGTGTCGCTCGTTATTTCTGTTCTAAATCGTTCATTTAAATATTTTGTAAATGCTGTATTCATGTAATATTTGATCAATGTATAAATACCGATAATTTTTACCAATAAAATTTATACTTAAAAAATTTGACTTCGCAGTTATTTTTAGATTTGCATATAGTAATATAGTTTTTTTTGTTAATAGATTAAATTTTATAAATAATTAATATTTACAAACAAGAGGGACATACATGCCTAGTCCCTCGTATGCAAAGAGTTCACGTACAATAAGAGATCTTGATGGCTTAAATTCAAATTAGAATTAGATCATTGAAGCCACTCGTGGATCTAAATAAAAATAATATGAATAAGAAATTCTCGGTTGTATCTCTCGTCTTAAAATATTGCATGATTTTTCATCAATCAACTTTCCCAAAGAATGACTCTGAACCTTCTTGTTATGCCACCATTAATAAGACTCATTCATTGCCAACGGGCATTTGGCCTAGCGGTATAGGCGTTAAAGGTTCAATTCTTGGTATTGTAAGTAGGTATAATATTTATAAATAAGACCCATTCATTGTTCCAACTGCGAATTCAAACAAGCATCCGGACACCATCTTGCACAAATACATCTTACGAAGTAATCCCAATCACACAAGAGAAAGAGATGATTAATAGATTCATCCTTATTAATATAGTTTTTTCTTTTTTTAAAGTACATGGCAAGTAATTTTCTGGGCCGTGGCCCAGTCAGCGAGTACAGTGTCGGTGACTATTGCCATCGACTTTCCTTTCGCTGAATAGGATTTTTTATATATTTAGAATCGCTGTAATATGATTTGGTCAAAGCTACGGACTACAAGGAGAATGATGATTCATACAAGAGCACATACATTTTTTTGAAAACAATACAAAATTTAGTGACTAATTATTTAATAAAATAATTTAAATTATTTGGTTGATGACAAGGAGAATGATGATTCATCTAGGTGTTGATTAATTCAAATTTGTATGATAAAATATTTAGAATGTGATTAAAAAAATTCTAATAAACATCTAACACTTTTCAAGATAAAGAAAATAAAATTATCTGCAATTACGTATCCTTTTGGGAAATTGGAACTGAGTCAATTTAGGGATAGAAGGTTTGTTTAAGACATATACCTCCCCATGGTCACATAAAGCCAATTTCTGAATTGGAGGACTATTGACGGGGTTCCTATTAGCAATTAATCTGGATAGTTTTGATAATCCCAAAATTACTTCTATTATTATTTAGGGATGTACTTTTCTTTACATACAGATAAAATATGATATGATTTCATTGTACGTATATTCACGTCATGTGGTCCTACGTTATCTTGATGCAGATTACAAGGAAAAAGGAATATAAGGCCCGAGATTTGATCGGATGGAAGGAAAAACTCCTTTTAAAAAAAGTTTTATCTTTTCTATGTGTAAAATTGAAGTAATAATTTTTAGTACAAAAATCTATCAATTAAAATAATTTAATATTTTTAAATTAAAATTTTGTGAGATAACGAATCTAGTGGAAGCAATTTTAGAATTTAATGGGGGCAAAATGACAAAAAAGATCAAATAGTACTAAATTTAAAATTGTAGTGGGGATAAAAGCCAACAATCAATTAAGAGTAAACATGAATAATGAAATCGACATAAATCGAAAGAAAAAAATCTAACAAAAACATAACAAGAATTGCAAAAAAATCAACATAAGGAAAATGCTAAACAAACTGAAACTACCCAAACTCATTCTTGACATTTGATAAATTAGCTCACAATATGTAAAAAATGTTAAAAGCTAGATCGATATAAAAAAATTGAATGCCATGAAGATTAATGTATTAAAAAAGGAGATGGTAATCATTCATCACGGGAAGACTATGATAATTTGATTAATCTCTTGTCGTGTATACCTTTTTTTCTTGTTGATTTCTGGCGGACAAGGGAGGCCCATAACTTTCCAATAGCATAGTTTCATTTTGAAGAAAATAGTAAACTTTTTAAGACATGGTACCATATGATATGTTCATGAGCTTCTGCCGTTTCCGAGATTGCGACAGTTGATGGGAATGAAGTAAATCACAAACATGTGGGCTAAAAGTATTTTTTACCAGCTCCATGAAACTCTTGTTGCACATAAATTTAATCAGTGTCTTACAAAAATGTAGTCTAATTGACTATTAAACCGGTTGGATCGTTATCTGATAATAAGATTGAGTCATTTTTTACCAAAATACATAGTCCTCCGGGTCTTTACCTACAATTTTTATTTTTGAAAAAATATTTTTAACCTTTAGACAGATTAAAATAGATCATATTATAATTTCGGTAACTGTATTTATAAAAAAATTAGAAAAGATTATAACAAAAAATTGTCGTCAAGACCGAGAAAATAAGGACCATACAAATAATGGAATTAATGGCTATGTTGTTGAATTATTTACAATGTCCAAGTATTGTAGCGACAATTAATTTAGGGAAGATATCCTTTTTGCATATTAATTATTTGAGAGAATGGTATGCACAAACATGTTCAACTTCACTGGACTGGAGGGTTGGAAAATGACAACAAAAATAAAGGTTGTGTACATCCACGGCTCCACCGACTTTTTTTTCTAGCATCTTGCGACTAAAGTTCCAACTGTTAATTAACTGCTCAAGTGGCCCCAAGAATATTAAATAGTGAATCAGTCGTTATTTTGGGAAGCTAATGCCCATTCCAAGAGAAAATTAAGACTATATATTTCTCATTGAAGTGTGAGCGAAAATATATTTGTAATTTATAAGCTCGGAAATTAAGCGACATTAATATTGAAATTAATCAGATACGCAATGCCTGTAGCAGTAAATATTTTCTCGACCCCAATAGATGGAATATTAAAAGTTACACTCATTAATAAGGAATTTATTATAGGTTTCATTTCCAAGGAACAGACAAGCAGCCATACGTGACAAAGATTAGTTCCATTGAATTTAACTTCTATTAAAAATATATACAAGATTAGATTTAAAAATAATAATATTAAATTCAAGTTTACAAATAAAAATATATTATTAGAATAACATCTCTTTAACGGACTCGGCTCTAATTTAGTACGGTACATGTGGAATCGATATTAATTTGACAAGGTCCATAACCGTGTCCTTTGTTTCGCACTCGTATTAGTACTTATTAGCCTTTTTACCATTAATTGATTGCTTTTAACTGTTAAAATAGTAAAGTCTTCATGATTTGTCTACAGCCCATTTGTTACGAGGCAGCCCACTTGCCCTCCATTTTCAACTCCCCTTGTCTTGTAGCTTTTGCATGTGCCTCGTCTCTCTCCCTCACTCTCCGACTGTTTCTTGTTTCCAATTAAAATATGAACTTCATTATACTTAATTCCATCACGAGAATTGATGTATTTTTACCTAAAAATAATTGATATAGTACAAAATAATATGTAAAATTTAATATTAAGTTTTGAATCTGAGTTCAGATATACTATTGTGCATAAATTTGGTGTCGCAAATTTTACGGCCTTTGAGATTTTGAAATAGATTAATTGGTTTAATAAATATCCTGATAGAAAAATGTAAGTGATTTCGATAAAAAAATGTGGGAGAATAATTTCAGGTTAATATTTATCAGAAGAAAAATGGGATTAAAAATGTGTGAATGCACCACCGGATAGGTGGTGGCCAAATTATTGAGACCCATAGGGAATTATTATTATATTATCGAAAATATATCACCGGATGATTGTTAATTGCAGCCAATCAGCTTGGAAAATGTCTTGCACAAAATTTTTCAATGTCTTCCGCGTGCAACTGTTGAAATTCTCTGCAATCTGGAATTCAAATATGATACATTCTTTAATGAAATTAATCCAGCAGTAACAACCAAATTTTTAGAATTTTGATATGATACATTTTTAATGAAATTTAATTTGTTACTAATGAAATTTAGATGTACTTATATGAAAAGTTTCTGCGTGCAAGTGCATTTATTCTTTGCTTGAGTGTTTAAGGTAACCTCGGTATTTCAAGTTAAAAAGAAAAAAACCCAGAGCAAAGTAAGTTCTCCACGTTTGTCCAAATTAGTCAAAGCTTTGTTCCTTTCATTTTTCTTTAAGAGCGGCGAAGATTCAAACTTTACTATTTTGTGAATCTTTTGAATATATAGTGAATTAATGTCGAAATATATTTTAGAAATAAGAGATTTTTTATTTTTTATTTCTTAAGGCTTTTAATTCGAAGTAATTAGTCAAATAAGAATGGCTCTGGCCGCCTTGGATCTGTACATCCTGCCCGCCCCGAGGCTGCTTTTTGAAAATTGATTATGGTCGCTGCTTTTCTTTGCATGCACTTTTTTTTATTCATTCATTCATAGAGATAATTCAAAGTTCAAAATTTCGATTTTTCTTTTGATTAGCCATGAAATTTCTTCAAATTAGACTCTCCTTTCGGTGAAAACGAGTCATAAAGAACTCGACGATGTTTTAATAATAAAAGTTTAAAAAATTGCATGCGTGTTTATAAGATTAATATTTTACTTTGCCCATTGCCCACTATTCCCACGAGCCATTCCTCTTTTTTCAATGTAAATAAGAGTACTATTTCGTCATTTTGGAGAAATATAACAAAAACAAAATCGTCAATTATTTGTACGAAAATCACCAATCTAGATCAAGATACGTACCTATATCCAATAATATGAAATTATTTATGAACCTTCCCGAATTGTAACAGAAAACGTAATCATCTACATCTTTAGAGCCTGCCGAGATTTCGTCTGCGTGTATAAATATAGCATAAAATTTAACCGCAATTTCACGGGAAAATATATATTTTGCCCATACCCAAAGGGAAAATCTTATCTCACGCAAATATTAGCTATTACAAATATTAAAAGATTTTGATTTTTTAAATAAATATCAAATTTAAATCATATTAATGACAAAAATATTATTGGAAAGATCCACATTTATTTGCCATGTCATTATTGGGAGGACTAAATCGTCTTTTCAGCGCGTCCTTTCACGAGCACTGTCACTGTCACTGGATCCGGACAGCAGCTGACTGGACACCTTCCACCGTAATACAACCCTAAAACAAAGGGTAATCTTGTAACTCCAACGTCCCAACAATACGGTACATGTCCAAACCATTTAAGACGGACCATCAAATCCGGCGTCACTAAATCAACTTTAAAGTTTAAAGGGAAAAGTCCACTTTAGTACCCTGTAGTATCGCCCAAAATTACTTTAGTACCCTGTGGTAAAAAACTGATCAATCGAGTCATACTTATTCCAATTAACATCAAAAAGGTCCTCGGGCAGCTGCCCGGACCCGCCCGCACCCTGCCCGGACTACGTGGCCAGCCACGTCACCAAAACTTGATGATGTGGTGCCACGTCACCCAAATCATAAACCCTAACCATCGAATCGAACACCACCAGCCCCACGCGCGCATTATCCGGGAGCTGCTCGAGCACGAGGAGAAGCTCCCGCTTCATCGCCCCCATCTCCTCCCCGACATCCACGCACGCGTCTACCACGAACACGAAGGCGGGCCCCACCACGTCTCCCCCCGGGGAGTACTCGACGGAGCAATAGGTGGGGAAAAGCTCGGCAGGGAGGTTGGCCTAGGCGATGCCGGAGTAGGAGACGGGGAAGAGGTTCCGGCCGCGGAGGCAGAAGGGGCAGTGCCAGACGCGGGAGGGGTAGTCCACGCGCGCGTATGGGTTGATAATGGCACCGCACGTGAGGGGCTCGTAGAGGAGGACGGGGAGGTCAGGGGACGGCATGAGGGGGTGGGCATTATGGAGAGGGGGACGGCGAGGGAGGAGGCTTCGGGCTTGGTGGTAGACCGCACTGGCAGTAGCAGCAGATCGCCGAGGAGGAGCGAACGTGGTTGTGGCCGAGCAGCGGGTGACGGCGGTTCATCGATGGTCGTTCCTCCTCTCCCACCTCGATCTCGCCGCCGTTCACCGTTTCCTTCTTCGATAATCCCAAGCTACCCAGTTATGCTTTCCTTCTTTGGTTTCATTTGTGAATTGGTATGGGATTTTTGAGGTTGTTGGGTTATGGAGGAAGGCGAGAGGTGAGAGAGGGGAAGAAGAAGAAGAAGAAGAAGAAGAGGAGGAGGAAAGAGAAGAGAGGGGAAGTGGGAGAAAGTCCACGTGGTGCCACATCATCAATTTTTGGTGATGTGGCTGTTCCACATGGTCGGGCAGCATTCGGGAAGATCCGGGCAGCTCCGGGCAGTTGCCCGAGGCCCTTTTTGATGTTAATTGGAATAAGTATGACTCGATTGGTCGGTTTTTTACTACAGGGTACTAAAGTAATTTTGGGCGATACCACAGGGTACTAAAGTGGACTTTTCCCAAGTTTAAATCATGAATGGAAAAAGTAATGGGTGGTTGTAATGATGTATTTGATTTTTGAGTTTAATAGGTATATATAGAAATTTATTGTTTGATGGAGGTGGTGTACTTGATTAGGATCTAAGTCGAGACAAGAGTTTCACTCTTTTTTTGTAAGACGAGATTGCCATGTATTCAATGCTTACGGGCTACAGCAATCGTCCCTAAGATACAATGACTAGTTACTTCCAAGATCGTAGCACAACGATTCTCGAAGCTTCAGCGAACCGCTGGATACTTGAAACTTTCCTGTGAGAGAGAGAGAGAGAGAGAGAGAGAGAGGGAAACTACTATTGCTAAAGAGAGATGTTATGCAATGAGTAGTGGAGTGAGTAAAATGGTTGGTAGGGGGGCCTATTTGTAGGCATTGGAGAACTGGAATCAGAATGGTTGCCTGGCATTCCAAAGGGGCACACTTCTAGGTGATAGTGGCACCTTTTCGGCCAGCAGTGCCTGACCACTTCGGCTCGTGATGCTTCAAACGCTTCTGGAAGTTTCGTGACTCTTCCAGCCAGTACTTTTGGTCGTGACCCTTCGTCCGAGCAATATGGAGTCTTCCAAAAATTTTTAGCCTTTCGCACCTCATCTTGTCCCTGCGTAAGTCCCCGAAGGTGTACGAGCGGTCTCCGAGTTTCGGCAAAACTTTAAAGCTCCTCCGGCTCCTCGCGATGATGCGCACTTGTGAAGTGGAAAGTGTGCCTCAAAGCGTCCATTGTGACCTGCGTTCAATGTGCCATGCACACACTCACGTGCGCGTACGCGTGTTCGTGCTCGAATGGTGCTATGCACCAACCTCGTAGCATGTCCGAGTTATCTTTCGAGGTGATCAACTTAGTTCCTAGCTAACAAGGAGCATCTCCTTATATACTTGAAAAATTTTGTTGTATTTTTCGATGTGGTAATGCCCCTTCCCATTCTCATCTTGGGCCTCCCACCTTGGGCCTTGCATTGAATTTTTCATTAAATTACAACAATCCCCCACATGAATGATGATTAATGCATACTGACACTTTAAAAAAAAGATTAGACGAGTTATCATTGCATCGAGATAGGTAGTTTACGGCTTTGAACCTTCTCTAGTAAGATATTATCAGATTTACTTACTGCTCAGTGAACGCGATGTCTTGAATTGGTCAGCTTTTGATGTAAACCAAGACAATAATATTTACACAATGATATCTATAATACCCTTGGTTCTCACGCTGTGTCCGTTTCGGCTATGGACCTTATATTGGATTCATAAATATTTGTTCCATTTGAAGCGGCCTCACTTCACACTTATATAGGTGATCTCCTATCAAGAGTATCCTCATATACTCTACCTTTATCTGGTCTAGGAATCATTAAAAGTATAGATACTTAACCTAACCACACTCTACAGATTAGTACTTGGGTAGCTTCTGAGAATGGGATGGATTCCAAGTGATCATCTTAACCATCCATAACGTAGTTGTCTCATTGAACCAAGTTTGTGGGATCTCTATTCATCATGGTTGAGTTACCGCTATAAATATTTTTAATGTGTGAGTTTTTAACCTCATTCCCCTTACTGTATTATACATTTGATCTCTGTTGATTCCTTTCGTCAAAGGATCAGCTATGTTATCTTTGGACTTCACATAATCAATAGAAATTATACCACCAGAGATCTACGATTTTCCTCAGATAATTTTGCATGATGGACTCTATCTCACTGTTGATAGCTTCTTTTCAGAGAGGAGCATCTGGACTAGATAATGCCTCTTGGATTGTTCTAGGTTCATTTTCTAACACACATGTTAGAAAATTTAGACCAAAAGACTTAGCTACCTTGGTCCTCTTACCACATCTAGGTTCCTAAGCATCTTGATCAAAACTTCGTGAAGCTTCATAAGTCCTTTTATTAAAACTTACTTCTTTTCTTTCCTTTTTAGAAAAAATATTCTCAAAGAATATCGCATTCCTTGATTCTATAACCATTCCCTCATTTGCTTCAGGGTTTTCTGATTTGTGCACCAGAAATTGATACGAACTACTGTTGTAAGCATATCCGATAAAGATGCAATCAATAGATTTGGGTCATATTCTTACCTATTTAGGCTTAGGTACTTCTACCTTGGCTAGGCACCCTCATACTTTAAGGTAACCGTATGAAGGCTTTCTCCCTTTTCATAGTTCATATAGGATTTTGTCCCTTTTCTTGTGTGGCAATTTATTTAGAATGTGATTAGCTGAGAGCACAGTTTCTCCCCATATGTTCTGGGGTAAGCCCTAGCTAATCAACATAGCATTCATCATCTCCTTGAGAGTTTAATTCTTACGTTCAGCTACGCCATTTGATTGAGGTGAGTATAGTGCAGTTGTCTGATGAATAATGCCATTTTTGGCAGAATTTCTCAAACGGAGCTACATATTCTCCCCCTCTATCACTTCGAATTATTTTTATTTTACTGCTAAGTTAATTTTTAACCTCATTCTTATAACTTTTAAAGACTTCGAAAGCTTCGTCATTTCCCTTGAAGAGATATACATAGCAATATCTTATGCAATCATCAATAAATGTGATGAAATACTTTTTTCTACCTCTAGTTTATATGTGTTTTATATTGCAGACGTCGATATGAATTAACTCTAAAGGTGTTGTACTTGTTTCCACTGAATGGAAAGGTGCTTTGGCCATTTTTGCCTCAACACATACTTCACATTTACAGTTTGGGTTAAACTCCAGTTTAGGCAATAAATTTAAACTTACCAATTTTTTTAGTGAGCTTAAATTTACGTGTCCTAATATATCATGCCATAAGTTAGAACACTCAGCTAAGTAAGAAGAACTAACAATTTTATTCTAGCCCTTAAAGGTACATTGTACAGTTATTACATTCATCTTGAAGAGTCGCCTATCTAGGCAACCCTTTCTTACAAATGTACTAGCTTTGGTCAATACAAATTTATTAGCCTAAAAAATAAGCTTCAACCTGGTTTTGCTTAACATGGAGCAGGATACTAGATTCTTACGAATGTTTGGGATATGCAGTACATTCTTGAGGGTCAGCTCTTTGCCTGAGGTCAGCTTCAGTACTACCTTCCCCAATCTGACTACTTTGGAAGTTGCGGAGTTACCCATAAACAGTTTTCATCCGGTGATCGGGGTATAGGTCGAGAACATCTTCCCCAATCTGGCAGGTTGTCCCTGTGTCTATAAACCACTCTCTTGGGTTATCTACCAAATTGACTTCAAATACCACGGCAGATAAATATAACTCAGACAGGTCTTCAACCAAGTTAGCTTTTTCACGATTGTCCTTCTTTGGTAGACGAAAATCTTTTGCCATGTGACCGGGCTTGTCGCAGTTGAAGCAATTGTCATTGATCTTCTTGGCCTTTTTCTGCCTTGGCTCTTGCTTCTCTTGCTTGTTGCAGGACTTCTTCCTCTTCTTGTCATTACCTCCTTCAGCGAGGTGTATCGTGGCTTCAGAGTTGATCTTGTTGTTCTTGACTTCAAACTTTCGATTGTCTTTCTCAATCCTTAGTCTCACAATCAAGTCTTCAAGGCCCATGTCCTTCCTCTTATGCTTGAGGTAGTTCTTGAAATCCTTCCACAGGGGTGGTAGCTTTTCAATCATTGCCGCCACTTGGAAGGACTCACTCAGTTGTATTCCTTCGGTATGAATCTCATGCAGAATTAATTGTAACTCTTGTACTTGATCTATCACCTTCTCGAAATCAACCATCTTGAAGTCGAAGAATCTTCCGACGATAAATTTCTTCAACCCGACATCTTCCGTCATATACTTCTTTTCTAAAGAATCCTATAATTCTTTTGCAGTCGTGGTTATCACATAGACATTGTATAAGGTGTCGTCTAATCCATTTAGGATCTAGTTACGACATAAGAAGTCGTTATGGTTTCATGCATCCAGAGCGTTGATCTTCTGTTGATCAGCCTCATTCTCTGCCACCTTCGGTGCTTCTTCTTTCAAGAACTCCACCAGGTTGAGCGTTGTCAGGTAGAACAATATTTTTTGTTGCCATCTCTTGAACTTTGTGCCATTGAATTTTGTCGGTCTTTCGGTGTGGATAGTTCCTGGGACCGTAGTTTCTGGTGCCTGAGCAGAGCTTGATGATGCCATCTTTAAGTACACAAATCTCGTCTTACGATTGTTGTTTGAAGGAGCTGGTGTATTTGATTAGGATCTAAGTCGAGACAAGAGTTTCACTCTTTCTCTGTAAGACGAGATTGCCCCGTATTCAGTGCTTACGGGCTACGACAATCGTCCACAAAATACAACGACTAGTTACTTCCAATATCGTAGCACAACGATTCTCGAAGCTTCGACGAACCGCTGGATACTCAAAATTTTTCTGTGAGAGAGAGAGAGGGAAACTACTATTATTAAAGAGAGATGTTTTGCAATGAGTAGTGGAGTGAGTAAAATGGTTGGTAAGGGGGGCCTATTTATAGGCGTTGAAAAATTGAAATCCGAATGGCTGCCTCGCATTCCGAAGGGGCACATTTCTGGGTGATAGTAGCACCCTTTCGGCCATCAGTGCCTGCCCACTTCGGCTCGTGACTCTTCTGGCCAGGGCATCTCCTCGTGTCCCTGCGCAGGTCCCCGAAGGTGTATGAGCGGTCTCAGGGTTTTGGCAAAACTTCAAAGCTCCTCCGACTCCTCGCACGTGCGAAGTACAAAGTGCGCCTCAAATCGCCCATTGCGACCTGCGTCCCATGCGCCATGCGCACATGCACATGCTCGGTATGCACCATCCTCGTAGCATGTCCGAGTTGCCTTTCCAGGTGGTCAACTTAGTTCCTAGCTAACAAAGAGCATCTCTTTATATATTTGGAAAACTTTGTTGTATTTTTTGATGTGGTAATGCCCTTTCCCATTCCTATCTTCGACCTCCAACTTTGGTCTTTCCACCTTGGGCCTTTGCATTAAATTTTTCATTCAATTCCAACAAAATTTACACAACCAAAAAAGGAACCAATGGAAAAATTAACTGATTAATGTCTCCAGTAAAATTTCCAGAAATAAAAATGAAGTTATCACTTTGGGCACTACTCGTTAGACTTACATTTCACTGGTCGCAAAGTTTCATTGTTGATATTATATTTGCTTATTTAGATCATTTTGTTTGGACAAAAAATTATCGGTTCAAAAAGTGACAATAATTATTTCTCTAGGAGAAGAAAAATTAAAGGGCAAATTACCCTCACATTCCTGTACTTTGATCACCCTCCTCTTAGGGTCCCTGAATTTTGAAAAATGATTGTCCCGTCCCTAAGTTTTGATGATAATAGACTCTCGGGTCCCTGGTGTCGGAATATTCCATATTCTCCGGTAAAGCCTCACTTGAAAAGACTAAAATGTCCCTCCCACTTAAAAAATAAAAAATCTCTCATTCTCTCTTTTCTTCTTCCTCGGTCTCATCTTCTTCCTACCTTCAACCAAAATCCTAAACCTAAATTCAAACCTTTTCAATAAAAATTAAAACCAATTAGATATAAAAACTTAAACCTAGAAACACAATCGAAACAATCAGAAAACCCTTAAAAAAATGGAAACAATCGAAAAGCCCTTAAAAAAATTGAAACCGAGGGCATTCCTAATCGACGACCGTGGTGGAACCGAAGTAGCCGGCGTGGAGGATGCCTGTAGCTGCTCATCCACGCCGTCCCAGCCCTTGTCGACATCCTCCTGGAGTCCTCTGAGAGGTGGATGACCGAGATGGTCCTAACGCTGCTCGACTTGTTCTGCCAGCCCCGGTAATCTCCCACCCCCGTCGTCCTCCTTTTCCGGCTTCTCCCAGTCGAGGTAGTCGAAGGGGCGGTGAACCCGGCTTGAAGGTTTTTCCTCCCCTTCTTTTGTTCCTTCCCCTTGTGGGTCCCTTTGAATTCCTCCTCTCTTGTTCTAGGATCAACAACAGCTGCAATGGCCGGACACAAGGAGGACGAGACCGGCAGATCTTTGCTGCGATTCGCACCGTTTCAGAGCTTCGTTGATGACAGTTTCTGGCACAAATTGTCGTCTTTAAAGCTGGACAAGCTCGGCGTCGATGATTCTCCGTTACCCATCACTGGTACTTCTCTTAAATTTACTCCCAATAAGCTCAATTGGGTTCGTTTTCATGGTGGAAGATATAAAGATAGAAGATTGATGGTTCTATGTTGGTTCTACTTTGTTCTAGGTGATGGGTTTTTGTTGAAGTTGAAATCTTTAACTTGGGTTGAGCTTAGCTTGGTGGGATATAGTTTATGTTTTGTTGAAGATATAAGCTCAATCTGGTTTCGTCGCTATTACAGGGAAGGTTCTTGGTGTTCTTCGTCGAGGATGGAAATTAGGATTCTTGATTCTACATCTTGGTATTTAATTAGATGTTATTAGGTGTTTAATTGGATGTTGTTAATTGTTTAGTTAATTGGGATGTTATTGATTTTAATTAGGATGTTCTTGATTCTAATTGGGATGTTCTTGATATTGTTGAATTTGTTCTTGTTGTTCTAAAGATGAAGATGAAGATGAAGAGAGAAGAAAAATTTTTCACAAAGAGGGGGCATTTTAGTCTTTTCAAGTGGGGGTTCGCCGGAGAATATGGAATATTCCGGCTCTAGGGACCCGAAAGTCTATTATCATCAAAACTTAGGGACAGGACAATCATTTTCCAAAATCCAGGGACCCTAGGAAGAGGGTGACCAAAGTATAGGGATGTGAGGGTAATTTGCCCAAAATTAAATTAGAGTAGAAAGTAGAAACCATCTCTATAGTCATTTTTGATGGAATGCCAAAGAAAAGTTTCCCAAGCGAGTCACCTGGTAGATTTGCAAGTGTGCCCTACGAATCAAACCGCTACCAACAATCAACCAAGAAACCCAACGGCCTCGATCGCTTCAAAGACTTTGACGATTAGATTTTCTTTTTTCGGAACAGAAAAACATCGAATATAGATTTTCAGACAAGAAAAAAGGAAACAAAGAGAGAGACTCTCCATCTAAAGCGAAAATAAAGTACTTTTTTATAATATGTCGAGCTGGAATCTTTTGGACCTGCCCCAACAAATATCTGACTGCTGACCGTACACGACGATCCACGCTCCCCAAGCGGGCAGGTCAGTACGGACAGCCCAACTCTTCTCTCTCTAGAAAAGAAAATAGGAAAAACCCAAAAAACCCTCTATTTTCTTTTTCCCTTTTTTAACTCTATCCAAAAAGAAACTAGTACTTAAGCTTGCCTTTTCCCACATCAAGCAAGAACCCATCTGGGAGGAGAGAGGGAGAGAGCCACCACCACCAACCTCCACTCTTCCCCATTGGAGTGGTAGCCTACCTCTCTCTCCGGTGAGAGGAGGAGAGAGAGAAGCTGTTCTTAACGAGGGTGCAAATAAAGCTTGCACCTTTAAAAGAGTTGAGCTTGGTGCTTCCTGGGTTTAACTCAGTTGTTAGGAGAGGGCAATGGGTCAAGGGCTGAGTTGCGTGGCGATTCAAGACGACGGGCTGTTCTCCCATGTCCAGTTTGGTAACGTGGAAGCTGTTAAGGCCATGGTGGAGAAGGACCCTTCTCTCCTTAGCCTCACCACTTACGACTCCCAATCTCCACTTCATATAGCTGCTGCTAATGGCCAGATCGAGGTCGGCTTCTTTTGTTCTATGGTTCTTTGATTAGTCATTTCTTATTGGATTATTGGGTCTTTGATGGATTTTCGGGTTCTTCTTCGTTGGCCTTAAAGTTGGTTTCTTTAACCACTCGGTTCCCTTTTGGACTAATCAAAGTTTGGTTTTTGGTGATGATGTATTGGTTGGTGCAGATTTTGTCCTTCCTTTTGGAAAGATCCGTGGATCCGGATGTGGTTAATCGCCAGAAGCAGGTAATGTTGTGGTGAAGCCTTTTGTTTCAAGTACTAATGAGTTCGGTTATTTGATCTTGATTGCTAAACGAGTTGGCTTATTTTGGAAATGGTGTAGACGCCGCTTATGTTGGCTGCAATGCACGGGAAGATCACCTGTTTGGAGATGCTCATCGAGGCCGGTGCGAATGTAAGTGGAGAGCTTTAGTTTGCATCTCCTGATTTATTGTTGATGGATGTAGTTTTTACCGGGGGGAAGTATTGATGAGTTTGATTGTTTGTGGTTGTAACTTGTATGCAGATTTTGAAATTCGATTCACATCACGGGAGAACTTGCCTGCACCATGCCGCCTATTATGGCCATTCCGATTGTCTTCAAGCTATTCTCTCTGCTGCTCAATCTAGTACTGTTGCTGCTTCTTGGTAGGACTCTGTTTGAAGGATGACTATGATCTCCGTGGGTTACCTATGTTGTGCTTTGAATTAAACACGTGTCTTGATCATTCAAATGCAGGGGATATGCACGATTTGTCAATATTAGAGATGGGAGAGGAGCAACACCATTGCATTTAGCCGCTCGTCAAAGACGGCCTGAATGTGTTCATATCTTGTTGGACAATGGTGCTCTTGCTTGTGCTTCCACTGGAGGGTATGGGTAAGGACTTTGCTACTCTTTCAGCTTCCCTTGGCATCTTTTATTTTTTAATTAGAAGGTATAAATATAATGGAGTGATTACTGTTTCCAGCTCTCCGGGAAGCACTCCTCTTCATTTGGCTGCCAGAGGGGGATCTCTTGATTGCATCCGAGAACTGCTGGCTTGGGGTGCAGATCGCCTTCAGAGAGATGCTTCGGGGTATAAACCATCAACAATATTTTCTAAGATTTACGGGGACTAAAACTGTTTGCTCACCTCAACAATTTCTTACATCTAAATGCAGAAGAATACCATATTTAGTTGCTTTGAAGCACAAGAACGGTGCTTGCGCAGCCTTATTAAACCCTTCGTCAGCGGAACCTCTAGTGTGGCCATCACCTTTAAAATTCATCAGTGAGCTTAATAATGAAGCGAAGGCCCTGCTAGAACGTGCCTTAATGAAGGCCAACAGGGAAAGAGAAAAGAATATTCTGAAGGGAACAGCTTATGCTCTTCCATCTCCGGCTTCTGCTGACTTCGGGGTGGATGATAGTATATCTGAGGTGAGAACAAATTATGATTTATGGTGTTACCAACTTTACAAATTTGTGCATTTCATGGACATGAACTTTTACAATTTGATATTTAATTTAGTGTATTATTGCTTCTTCCATCAATTCAACACTTCTTACCTTGAGATTATGTTCCAAAACCAAGGAATTCTTGCCTTTATAATGAGCACATCTAGGACCAAAACATGGTAGAAATACGTCTAATGTCCAAAAATCGTAACTGGAGTGGTTTCCGAGTTAACTAGTCGACTGATAAACAGTGACTGATGTTTTCCATCTGGTATTCAGGCAAGCGATACTGAGCTATGCTGCATATGCTTTGAGCAAGTTTGCACAATTGAAGTCCAAGACTGCGGACATCAGATGTGCGCACAATGCACATTAGCCCTTTGTTGCCACAACAAACCAAATCCAGCAACGGCATGCCTAACTCCTCCGGTTTGCCCGTTCTGCCGAAGCACCATTGCCCATTTGGTGGTTGCTAAAATAAAGAACTGCAGTGATTCCGATCAAGACATCGGAGAGATCGATTCACCGAAGCTAAGGAAGTCCAGAAGGTCGAAAAACTTAAGCGAGGGAAGCAGCAGCTTCAAGGGTTTATCCGCTACATTTGGAAAAATGGGCGGCCGCGGCTCAGGAAGGATCGCTGCAGAAACCGAGTGGACCGACAAACCATAATTTACAAACGTGGTAAGCATTCGGGCAATCAAACGATTCCATATGGCAAACAAACAAAGGCCTTTACTCAAAGATCCAAGAATGGAGTAAAGGGTATCGAGGAATCGATGCCGGTGGTGAACCGAGCTGGTAAATAAGTATATACAAGGTAGAAGTTGATGATCCATTTGCAATGTAAGATGTTGGTTGGGGGAATAAGCAGAGAAGAGAGCAGCAGCAGCTTTGGGTTGGTAATTCTGGTAAAATGGCTGGTTAAGGTTTCTTGTAGTATTGGTTTACTTTAGATTGGATGAGCATTGTTTATTTGTTTCTGGAGGGGGTCCATGAGACACTTGGATTGGTAAAAGAAAGAAATTTGTTCTATTTCACTACGTGTAATTTTCTTCAAAACATTCTTGTTTGGCTCCTAGCTAAAATGACGACTTAAACAATGGAAGGAAGAAGTCAAGCTTGAGGTGTGGATTGTTGACTAAAATTGCAACTTTTCTGTTTGAAAGTGCCTTCTTTGTTGGGAAGTCTTGTGTGAAATGCAACTTTGACACCTGTAATAACTACCACAGAGTATCATTGTCATATTCCCCAGGAAAAAGAAAAATTCTTACATGTTTTTGGAATTTTTTGAAAAAGTAAAATTAATAAGAATAAGTTCATTTTAGTACCCTGTGGTATCGCCTGTTTCACCTGGAGTATCATGTGGTTCTAAATTGGTATTTTAGTACCCTGTGGTTGACCACCTATTTTTCGGGCAGGTCCAGGGCAGCTACTCGTTGAAACTCGCCCGAAATAACATCATTTTGAGATGACATGGAGGACACTTGGCGGATCACTTTCTTAAGTTAAAGCTGATATATAATATGGTAAATTACCTAAACAATCCTTGACCTCCTCTTTCTCTCACCCATAACTAATCATGGCAAATTTTAATAAAATCCCAATT